>CM028327.1:23606457-24246457 GCA_016647705.1 Eucommia ulmoides | reverse complement strand
TTTGAACACTTAACAAGATCTGAACAGAATTGAAGACTTAAACAAGATCTGAATAGAATTGAAGATGAAATAAAAGAAACTAATTAATGAAAAACAATGATAGATCAAACCTGATTTTAGAACCTGACTCTGATACCAAATGATGCGAACCTCACCAAGAATTAGTGAGACCCGAAACTAATTTATGGTGTCTTTGCTAGGATCGATCTAAAATCTAGATTTATAAATGAAAAGAAAGAAAGGAAGAACACAAAAATACAGAATGTTTGATAGGAAACCTTGACCCAACGTTTATGAATGAAACGCGAACCAAAGGTATAAAATAACAAACCTCGACCCAAAGATTATAATGGAATCACGAACCGAAGTTATAGTGTTTGAACGCCACAAGAAATTCTTGATAAGTTCAAAGAAAAGTTCTATAAAGAACTCAAGAGAAAACTCTCTCAATCTGATATATTATTCCAGCAATGTGTTTTTTTCCATGGAATACAACTCTCTTAAATAGGCAACCAACACAAAAAAGAGCTTAGGCTAGTGGGTGGTCAAGCACACCCTACCTTAGATAGGGGGCGGTCTTTCACACCTAAGGATGTCCTTTTCACACAAGAAGTCTTCAACTTTAGCACACCCTACTATAGGTAGTGGGTGGCCTTTCACACCTAGGGGAAGGCTACAAGAACAAAAGTCCTAGATGCCTTTCATACTTATTACAAGATCAATACTAGAAAATAAAAATACAAATTGGCATTAATGCCTTACAAAATGATATAAACTAAAACAAATAAGTAGAATTTCGTGGGTCTTATGTTTTGGGCCATTTGAGTTCATGACTAAGCCCATTTTCTTGCCTTTATGAGATGGATTAGGCCATGATTGCCATTTGGGCCTAACTTGGGTATTAGGACTTTAGATTCAGCCCATATATCTTGAATTAGCCCATTAAGTGCTTCTTTGATCTTCTTGGATCTTACTCTCGTAATAGGCCCAATTAGAACATACAGCGGATTCTTTGTTGGTGCATGTTGGTTCTCATCACTCTCTCTCCCGCCACCTCCCCTCCCTCATTCCCTCTCCTTGCCACCTCCCTCTCTCTCTTCCTCCCCTTCCCCTCTCTCCCTCCCACCCCACCCTTTGTTTCAGGCGGTGGTTCTACCCCCCTAAAACAAAGGGCGCAACCACCCCCTGCAACAGGGGGTGGCATTTTTTCCGAAGAGTTTGTGCTTTCCTCAAATATATTTCTAGCACTACAAATAGAATAAAATTCATACGAAACTTTGGAAAAAGAGCTAAACGTAGTTCTTTACTAATAAGAAAGCGAAGAAGCCTCTTCAAAATTCTAGTCAAATTTCTCGAAAGCTCGCTTAAATAAAGTTCCTTTGAAATAATCAAATGAACGTTATTAAGACGCGCATGAAGGTTGTCATTACTAACAAAAATTGAACCACCCCCTGAAATAAGGGGGTGAAACAGGGGGTGTTTTCACCCCCTGTTTCAGGGAGTGAAAAATCACCCCTGGTTGCAGGGGTGGGGTGGGAGAGAGAGAGGGGAAGGGGGGAAGAGGGAGAGGGAGAGGAAGGTGGCGGGGAGAGAGAATGAAGGAGAGGGAGGTGGCGGGAGAGAGAGAGAGAGGAAGGGGAGGAAGAGAGAGAGAGATAAAAAAAAATTAATTAAAAATGATTAAAAACGTGAAAAAACCATTTTGCCCCTAAATTCCGTCAGTTTTAACTGATTTTCTAACGGAAGGACGAATTTGAAACGTTATGATACGTAAAGGGTTTGAAATGAAACGTTTAAACTTCGAGGGACCACTTAGAAATGTGTCAATAGTTAGACGGTCTAAATTGTACTTTTCCCAATTGAATATTTATGCAGAAAAATAATAAAATTTTATTAATTTAATGTTGTTTTGATTTCGTTTGATCTCTCTCTCTCTCTCTCTCTCATATTTAGAAAAATCTAGATCTAATTTTTTGGAAAATTTAAATTGGAAGAAAGATGAAATATGATTTTCTTAAAAAAAATCTATAGATTTATATAATTTTTGCAGAAATTTGATTTGTACAATTTTTGTTGAAATTTGTTTCAAATTTTTAAGTTTGATGTTTTGATATCGTTTGACCACTATCTCTCCCTTTATGTTTCAGCTCTGGAAAATTCTAGTTTTATTATTGTTGACCAAAGATCTACCTAAAAAAAGGATAAATTCGGTAGTTAAAAATTTGAACCAATTAATTATCCCTAATCAGTTTTATCTTGATTATAATGCGGAAATATGAAAACTAATGTACACACAAACAAGTAAATGATAAAGAAATTGACACATAAGATTTATAAGAGTTCAACAAGCTACTTTTGCCTACGTCTCTTGAGCTCTCGTAAGGAATTCAATCCACTAAACCAATTGTGATCCTTTTTCCAAGTAAAAATCAAACCCCACACTAATTCTTTTCACGGGTAAGAATTAAACCCCTACGAGCCGTGGTTAAATAAGTTCCTTATATATCTAATCAACACTCTCACTCAGACCAATTGCATTTAGGCCTGAGCTATAATCTCACAAATACAATATATATATATATATATATATATATATATAATATTTTCTTCTCACAAGAGTTTCTACCAAGTCAAATCAATATAAACTTTATCGATGTCTCGATCTAGTGATAGAAGTGTTTATCGAATAAAGTGCTTGAGAATTAAGCAATCTGGATTTATCAAATAAGCATAGAGTCAATTAATACCAGATTTGAAAAATCATTTCAATCTTAGCCAAAATATTTTTTTAATAAAGAATATCCAAAGATTTTGGAAAAATAAATTTTCACAAATATTGCACGCCGACAATTAAAAGATAATCAATCACTATTAAAGCACAAAATCTTGAGCATACAAATTTATCAAAAATAATTAAAATGATATCACCGAGATTTATTTAAGAATGAATAGAACAAGAACACAATATCCTCCATTTTTCAAATCAGCACATTCACGATCAACAATTCCGCACGTATTTTGCCTTAAATATATTTTCAAAAAATATAACTTTCTCTTTATTAAAAATATGATTTTTCTTGATATATAAAACTCAAAATTTGTAAGTTTAAATAGGCAAAATATCAAACTTTTTCAGCACCTAGTTTTAAAATATTTTCTTCAAAAATCTCGCCCTTAACCTCTCAATTTATAAATAAGCCAATAACGGCTAGTTTAACCTTGAACACATCCCTTATGATGTCTAGATTCATCTTTAAAAAATAATTAGATCTAGGATTCAAAAATTATAGAAAGAAGTTTTAACGAAACCCCCACAAAATCTAGAAAATAAAGGACTAATATGAATTTTCAATAAAATTATTTTTCAATCATTAAAAATCATTTTATACCATTAAAAATTAGCTTAGAAATGATTAAACATGAAAATCGAGACAAGAAGATCCTTCAATAACATCCAAATGGATTTAAAAAAAAACAGTCAATTGAGTGGTTTCTTGGTCAGTCAACTGTTTTGTATAACTTTAAAAAAATATCAGCCCTTAGGTATGTTTCGGTCGACTGGAAGCTTGATCGAACCGACCAACTTAAGTGTTGTATCTACCCTATGGTCTATGAGTCGATCGAAATACCATTTTGCTCTATTTTTCTAGAATTTGTTTCTGGTAGTCGATTGATCCTTACGATAGTCAACCGAAACTTGGTTTTTTAACCTATACTTCTTTTTTAAAATTCGTTTAAAATGAGTTGATCAATTTTACAAATCAGTTTACCGATTCTAACTCCATTTTTCTTCCCAAAAAAACACTTTTAAAATATAATTAAGGGAAAAGTACAATTTAGACCCTCTAACTATTGACACATTTCTAAGTGGTCCCTCTAAATTTAAACGTTTCATTTCAAACCCTCTACGTATCATAACATTTCAAATTCGTCATTCCTTTAAAAAAATCAGTTAAAACTGACGGAATTTAGGGGCAAAATGGTCTTTTCACGTTTTTTAAAATTTTTTAATCATTTTTAATTAATTTTTTTTTATATCTCTCTCTCTCTCTCTTCCTCCCCTTCCTCTCTCTCTCACTCTCTCCCGCCACCTCCTTCCCTCTCCTCGCCACCTTCCTCTTCCTCTCCCTCTCCCTCTTCCTCCCCTTCTCATCTCTCCCTCCCACCCTACCCCTGCAACCGAGCGTGATTTTTCACTCCCTGAAACAGGGGGTGAAAACACCCCCTGTTTTAGGGGGTGGTTCAATTTTTGTTAGTAATGACAACCTTCATGCGCGTCTTAATAATGTTCATTTGATTATTTCAAAGGAACTTTATTTAAGCGAGCTTTTGAAAAATTTGACTAGAATTTTGAGGAGGCTTCTTGGCTTTCTTATTAGTAAAGAACTACGTTTAACTCTTTTTCCAAAGCTTCGTACAGCTTTTATTCTATTTGTGGTGCTAGAAATATATTCGAGGAAAGCATGAACTCTTCGGAAAAAATGACACCCCCTGAAACAGGGGGTGTTTTCACCCCCTGCAACTCCTCATCTCCAATTTTGATCGCACCACCGTCTCTCCGGGTATTACTAAAATTTTAATGCATATATTTTGTTTTGCTTCTGCTAACCTTCGTACCTTTAGACTCTAAGACTTGTCTCCATCTTTCTAACTTAGTATTAAGACCTATTTTACTTTCGTTAACTAATACTATGTTATCCGCAAACAGCATACTCAAAGGTACTCCAACTTGAACATCTTTTGTGAGTTGTTCCATCATTAGAACGAAGAGGTAAGAACTTAAAGATGATTCTTGATGTAAACCTATATTAATATAAAATGCACAAGTATCGCCTCCTTCTATTCGAACACTAGTGATTATACCTTCATATATATATATATATCCTTAATTACCTCGATGTACACATTGGATACCTATTTCTTTCCTAACACCCACTACAAAACTTCTCTTGGTACCCGATCATAAGCCTTTTTCAAGTCCACAAATATCATATTTAAATCTTTCTTCTTTTCTCTATATTTTTCCATTAATCTCCTGAGTAAATAGATAGCTTCAGTGGTTAATCGACTGGACATAAATCCAAATTGGTTCTCTATGCCCATTTCATGTCTTATTCTACATTCTGTTACTCTCTCCCAAAGTTTTATAGCATGACTCATAAGTTTTATGTCCCGATAGTTTGTGAAACTTTGAACATCCCCATTATTTTTATAGATGGGCACTAAGATACTTCTCCTCCAGTCTTCAGATATTCTTTTAGTCCTCAAAATGTCAATGAAAAGTTTAGTTAACCATTCTATCCCAATATATCCCAAACGTTTCCATACCTCTATAGGAATTTCATTTGACTCTACTGTTTTTCCAATTCTCATATTCCTTAGTGCTATTCTAACTGCTGAATCCCTAATTCTTCTGTAAAACCTGTAAATATTATCTGAAAATAAACTAGACAACTTTAGTCTAGATTCCTCGGCGTCATTCTCATGAAATAAATTATAAAAATAACTTCTCCATTATTCTATAATCTCCCCATCGTTTACCAGTACATATTCATCTGTGTCTTTGATGCATCTAACACTTCCAATATCTCTAATCTTTCGTTCACGTCGCCTAACAAGTTTAAATATATCTTTATCTCCCTCTTTTGTATCTAACTTTTGATTCAAATTATCATACACCCTAAATTTTAATTCCTTAATTACTTTTCTCGCCTCCGTTTTTGCATGTTTGTACTTCTCCAAAATCTCCCTACTTCGATATTTTTGTCATTCTTTATAAGCTATTTTCTTGTCCCGAGCGACTTTTTGGACCTCTTCATGCCACCACCAGCTTTCTTTATATCGTGATCCTCCTCCTTTATGAACTCCTAAAACTTTTCTTCATATCTCTCTAATACGACTCGCCATATCAATCCACATTTTATTCACATCCTCATGTGTCTTCCATAATTCATCATTGCTAATTTTATCCTTAAACAACTCCACCTTTTCACCTCTTAGATCTCTCCATTGTATCCTTGCTTGCCTATTTATCTTAAACTCTCGTTTTCACTCCTAAAACTTCAGATCGGTTACCATTAGTCAATGTTAGGTAGCAATACTCTCTCTGGGTATGACTTTACAATTTTTAAATATTAATCGATCACTCGTTCTAGTAAGGACAAAATTTATCTGGCTATTCCTCTAACCACTCTTAAATGTGATAAGATGCTCATTCCTCTTCCCAAAATATGTATTTAGAATAACTAAATCAAACGCCATAGTAAAATCTAAAATCATCTCACCCGTTGCGTTCTTCTCCCCAAATCTATAACCACTGTGTACTTTCTCGAAAGTCTACTTTTCCTTTCCGACATGTCCATTCAAGTCTCTTCTAATAAATATTTTTTCTTGGTTAGGTATACTTTGAATGACTTCGTCCATCTTCTCCCAAAATTCTTGTCTAACATTTTCTTGCAGTCCAACTTGGGGAGCGTACACACTAATAACGTTAATCACCTCCCCTTCCATCGCCAACTTCATAACCATCATCTTATCACCAATTATCCTAATATCAACAACGTTATCCTTTAAATCCCTATCTACCATGATACAAACCCTATTCCTATGTTTGTCCTTCCCTTATAGCATAATTTATACCTCATACTTTCAATTTCTCTAGTCCTCTCTCCAACCCACTTAGTTTCCTACAAGCATAAAATATTAATCTTCCTCCTACTCATCACGTCCACCAATTCTCGAGTCTTACCCGTTAGCATTCATATATTCCAAGTTGCCACCCTAAGCCTATTCTCATGGATTAACTTCTTTATCCGCACCTGTCCACCATAATGAGGCAACCCTCTCTCATTTGACACCGTATTCGGGCAAAAACACAGTGTGTCGCCTGGCAACGCCCTAACCCACCCTATCTCATTATTCATTACATCCGGGCGGTGAAAATGTAGCACATCGCTAGTAGGGAATGCCACAATATTTGATGTAGTTGGATTCACGTCATAAAAGTTCTAACAAAGTTTTCCGCTGGCTGTCAGCTACCTAACACAACCCTCCTCCTTTACCCGAGCTTGGGCCCGGCTGTGTGTAAAGAATAAAGTATCGAACACCCACAGGTGGAGTTGATTTTAACTAAATATGAATAAAAACAAATTCAAACTTATACAGATTAAAATTTAAACAATTCATATTTTTTGGATAAAGTTTGATTTCAAATTAACTAATATTTTTATTTGAGATTGTAAAAAAATCCAACACAATACATTTTAATATTAAACCTCTCTTGATTATGTTTTATTATATTAGTTAGAAGGGTATATGCCATTGATCTTCCCTGTCATTTTGCACTATACTAGATACTTCTCATGTCATTTTGTAAATACCAGAAATCTCCCATATCTTTTTGCTCAAACACCACTTACCTTCTTTATTGATTAAAAAATATTTTTTTTTATTATAATAAAAATTTTACCTTTTACTATTTAAAAAATAATTAAATAATAAAAAACTAAAATATATAAATAACCCTTTAATTTATATATATTCATCGCCGTCTTCTACCACCGCATCCACCACCATTACCCACCACCTACCGCTGTCACCCACCACCTCCCACCGCCACCACCCACCTAACACCACCTCCCACCACCGTCGCCACCTCCCAGCCGCCATCCTCTGCCACCTCCTACCACCACTTCCTACTACTACCACCACCTACCACCCTCCACCACCTTCCTCTGCCTCCACCCACCACCTGCCACCGCCATTACCTACCCCCATTATAATATATATATATATATATATATATATATATTTAACCATTTCATTAAAAAAATAAAAATTTAACCATTTCATTAATCCTTCTCTTTTCTCTGGTAGTGGTGGGGGTTGGTGGTGGCGTCGGTGGGTAGTGGTGACAACGATGGGTGGTGGTGGCAACGATGGGTGGTGGTGGGGGAGTTGGGCGGTGGGTGATGGGAGGTGGCAGTGGGAGTTGGGCGGTGGCGGTAGCGGTGGGTGGTGGGAGTTGGGCAGTGGTGGGGGTTGGTGGCGGCGATGGTGGGTAGTGGTGGCGACGAGGGGTGGTGGCGGGAGAGTTGGGCGGTGGGTGGTGGGAGGTGGCAGTGGGAGTTGGACGGTGGCGGTAGCGGTGGGGGTGGCAGTGGTGGTGGGAGTTGGGTGGTGGTGAGAGATAAATATAATTATTTAAAAAGTTAAGGGTAAAAAATATAATTTTAAAAATATAAGGGTGCTAATGATTCTTTTTAAAAATAACCTAAGGACAATTTTGTCCAAAGAGAAATAAGTGATGTTTGAGCAAAAAGATAGGAAATGTCTCTGATATTTGCAAAATTACAAGGGAAGTATCAGGTATAATGCAAAATGATAGGCGAGATCAATGACATATACCCGTTAGTTAAAAATGTGTATAGTTACAAATCTTCTTTATTACTATTTAAGATCAATTACAAATCTCTTTATTATTATTTAAGAATAGTTAGAAATCGAAACCCTTGTATAAATTTGATCATTTTCTATAATAGAAAAATATTCAGTTTTGATTTCTTACATGGTATCAGCCTAATGTCGATCTTTTATTCTCAGTAAAATTTATTTTCCAGACCTGTGATTTTGAAAATGAGAAATCTCTTTAACCCTAGCTGTCACTCACTCCCTGAATCGTCATCGGTCTGAAACCCTTGAAACGCACCAATTGTCGTGATTCTCAGTCTCGATCTCTCCTATCTAGCGTCCAGACATCGCGACGTTGTTATTCCTATCTCAAGCAGCCGCAACGCCAACGTCCTCCCCAACCGGAACCTCAATCGGCCACGTCACACGGCTGTGCCGTAGTTTCCACAATCCCACGCCGGTAAGACTCAGATCCCACAAACCCCATCTCCCAAACCGTTTCAAGCATCCTGACGCTAATCTCTACTGCTTCAATGTCGCTGCCTCTCATCTCCGTTGTTGTGATTTCATTTCATCCGATGGTATGTGTTTACTGTGTTTTCCTAACCCACTGTAAACATACAACCCATTCTCTTTTATTTCTTTTTGAATTACACAAATTACCCGAATAGTTTCGAACCCCTTGCTTTTATTTTTTGAATTACGGAAACTACCCAATAGTTTCTAAAACTCAATCACTAACCCATAATTTACCAAACCAACCCCTTTTTTTTCCCCCTAGAATTTGCCAATCTATTCCCTCCAACTTTATACCAGTTTCTATTTGCACCCCACCTTTTTTTTTTAATTACCATTTCACCTGTCTCGCCAAATCAATCATGTCTACTACACCCACATCTTTGTCGCAATGTCAATTGTGCTTTGGCATTAGTCATTTTGCCCGCAAATGCTATCGACTCTCTTCATTGCCACAACAATCCGTTCTTCCACTCCAAGTCAGGTGCATTAGAATAACTAAACTTCAAAGTGTACACTCAATGATTCTAGTTGGTATCTTGACAGTGGTGCATCTACCCACATGACGAGCAACCCTATTCTTTTGTAGCAGTACACACCATACAGTGGTCTTGCCTCTGTTTAACTTGGCAATGGTAATCCTCTACCAATATCTTATTTAGGTAACATAACACTAGCACTTTGTTCATCATCATTTCTTCTTAATAATAACTATGTTGTTCTATCGATGCGTAAAACTTTATTCTCTATTGCTCAATTTTGCACGGATAATAATGTTCTTTGTGCTTTTGATGCTCACTACTTCTATATCTTTGATCTCGCCTCTGATTCTCTTCTCTATAAGGGCCTAGTAAGGATGGTCTTTATAAATTATCTGCCATCTTTCCCCGCCTACATGCTTTATTTGCCTCGGTCAACTCGTCCAAACTTTGGCACAATCAGCTAGGTCATCCATCTATTAAAGTAATTTCTTACTTAGGTCTCTGGTAGCGAATTTATTTCGTCGCTACGATACCGCAAGTGTATGGGTCAAGTTTAATAGAATAGGGAAAGTAAGGTTGTCGTATCCACAAAGATTAGTTTAAATTATCGTTAAGTACCGCAATTATCGTAATTTAACTTTATTTAGGCGATCAAATTTTGAGTTTTTATAAAAATAAATCTAAAAAAACTAAAATAAATATAAATACAAAAATAAAATAAAATATGGATCTTTCATGCACAAGTGTTCTAGGGGCTTGATTTCATCTCATTATTCCCATGTTATCCTATTAAATAATTATTAGTTAATTCTATTTATTCAATAATCAAGGTCCTTGTGCTATTGATCTCTCACTACTTCTCTCTAGCGTTAAGTGAGAGAATATGTAATCACTTCAATACCGATATCCCTATCCCGTATTTAGGTGAAAACATTCGTTAGACCCAACCTTATAGATTACGAAAGCATTAAATATCTTCCGATCTATTAAAGCTTGCATTGTGTTTAACCTATGTCCGAACCTGGGATTACCTCTCCCGAATGTCAAATCCCAATTTCTCAATTCAACCAAAATATCATGTGGAAACGAACATTGGAAGCATTATAAAGATAAAACACAATTGAATGACAATTCTAATTGATAAATCTAGAACTCGATTACCTCCCGGTTTCACAAGATTCTAAATTCCCAACTCGAATACTTAAGTGTTGATTTCCTTCCAGATTCACAACAAACTAAGTTATGAACTCTCAATTCTGGTTACGAATTCAACCTCTCCCGAGTATAAAATTTGTAACCTAACATCGTCTAACTCATTGGCCACATGAATCAAACACATTAGGCCTAAGAAATGCATAAAATGGAATTAAATCTAATAATTAACAAAATACTCTAACATGGTTCAACACGAGGCTACATCAAGCCCTAGATCTAGATATTAGCTCAACATAGACAAAACCATAACTAATATTATCAAGAATTTCATAAATGTAAAAATGTTCAATACACTATCACAAATACAAAATCCAAACAATATTAGGGAGAAGATGAGAAATCAAATCTGATTTTTGGAGAAGTTTTCGATCCAAGTCTTCAATTTAGTGCCTTCTCCTTGTCCATTTTCTTCCATTTTTCTGATCTTTCTTCCTCATCCTTTCAAAATGAGCCAAAATGGCCTTAAGGAGGGGAGAAGTCAGCGTGTTGGCGCTGTAGTGCCAAAATAATGGCATTCCAGTGCCATTTTTTTCGTTTAGGTTTTTATTTAGGGGCAAAATATTGGTGCTGCACCACCATTATTTTTGCTCTGCAGCTCCAAAAGGTGCAGATCTGACACATTTTTGTCCTTTGGCCTTAACTTCTTCATCCGAACTCCGATTTTAATGTTTTGAGGTTTTCCAAAATCGATTTTCATCATGGTTAAAATTGGTCTTGAAGTTACTGCACTTGTACGCATTTTGAATCGTTTATCCCATTTATTTGTAAATCTACAAAACAACACAAAATCACATTAACTAACAAAAATGCTTGAAAACACAAAAATATTTGAATCTAAAAGTACTTAATTTGTTAGTAAATAAATAATTCATCAAATACCCCCAAACCCAAACGTTTGCTTGTCCTCAAGCAAAAGAAAAGAAAAGAAAAGACAACACAAATCAAGTACTAAAACACTAACAAAAAAAATGTGAGTTTTGTATCGAATCAACAACCGTGTAATAATCTTCGCAACTACAAAATGCTCCAAGCTCAAATGAAATGTACACATTGAGATTATCTAGAATTTTGACTTTACGTATTAATTTCAACCCACTCAAGACTCTAGAAGTGTCAATGCATGCACAATCATTCTCACCCAACCAACCGAGCCTCGGATATATTTATATGCTAAGGGGATAATGAATAATCTCTAGATAAAGAATGCAATAACAACCATAAACCCATTTTTTGTGTCACTCTCCACCAATTGTGTAGGTATATATGTCATTGGAGATCAAAAGGGCTTTGAGGGTTCTAATGTATGGCTAAGGTAAAAGGTATATGGAAATGTCATTTTTAGGCTCAAATCACCCTAGGCATGTATCACAACTTATGGATCTTACAAGATTTCTGAGAAACATTCACCGACTCCTCCTTTCGTTACATGTATTCTTTCAATTAATCCCACAAGGTATTATTCATAAAACAAACTAAAACATATAATTTATTTTTTTTACAAAATATGTGAGAACCACACCCCCAAACTCAAACTCAATATTGTCCTCAATGTTACACGGAAAATACGAGGTGGAATGAGGGAATACTCACCACTATACAACAACTACTTTTTTTTTTTTTTTTACATAAACAACTAAAATAAACAAAATAAACACACAACCCAGTCCACCAATGACTTTCAAAACATAACCCATTCTAATCCTTACGCTCAATGATCCTTGTTACATGCAAATTTGTGATGGCTGTAGGAAGTGAAAATGCATTTAGTGGGTGGATACACAAATATGGGTAATAAAATAATTAGACAATAAGGCTCAACAGGGGTAACGACGGATAAACAATTTTCACAGGTTAGATTCAAAGGCCCAAACGATCCAAAGAATGCCTAAATCGTTTCTCCAATAACACATAACCTAGTATTTCGCATCAAGTTTCACTCAAATAGATTTTGGTGTTCATGAGATGTCAAAGCCTATCTAAAGCACATAAATGTTCTTTGAGTACCCAAAAGACCAAGTGATCATGATTCATGGTACTTAAGTGTAACTAGTCAAGAGTGAATTTCAATTAACACAAGTCAAGCGCATAGAAATCTCAATGCAATACATTTCAAACGACCTAAGAGAAAATCAACTGTTTATACTCATCATCGATATCTGGTTATATCATCTCAATAAAACTCACAATTTATTTAAACAAACGTAAAAATAAAAACAACTAAAAACATGGCCACAAGAGCACAGGTTATACAAAGAAAAGTCACACATACAAGCATACCCTAACCCAACCCAACATAGGCCAACATATGTCCCACCCCCAAACTCAAAGTAAAACATGTATTCAAATTAAGCACAAGAGAATAGAACACGTACTGTGGAGGCAAGACAATCTCGCCTCCTAGTTCGGTCGGCGGTGATGCTCCAGGCAAGGTGATCAGTGTGGGGCTTTCTTTCATCGCTTGCATCCTTAGGCTCCATTATTTTGAAACTTGGGTTGTCTCCCAAGAAACACTTGGTTTAATGTCCTCGGCTTGACACGGAGAAGGACTCATCAAATAGTAGTTTCCACCCATAATATGTGTCATATAACACAACATATGGGTCTTGGTTCAGAACGCCCTCCAATTTAGCAAGATGTAGCATTGATTGACACGTACTCTCAATTTGATTCCATTCCGGCTCATGTGCTTGGCGGGCGTGAATTAACGGAGTTAAATGTGGGAGAGGACTTGAGATCTACATCAGATCTTGGTAGATGTAATCATCGTCGATTGGTGGTGGCATCAAAATCTGAATCTCGAACGGTGAAGATTCACAAATGTCATCTTGTGATTTTTCATTGTTGATCCATTCTTGGGTTTCCTCCCCATTCGAATCATTGTCATTGAACATACTCAAGTTCCTTCAAATCATATTAAGTTTCGTGGTGGCTTTCACATATAGATGTGGTTTGTGCATCTCTCAGTGCCACCATTCCCGACTCGGTCTCACCGTAGCTAACTAGTTGACCGATTTGCGTCTCAAGCGACTTTACGGTCATGTTGATTTCAGCGCAGGTCGTCTCAATATTATCAAGATGGTCTTCATTCTCATTGAGACGATCATGAGTTTCCCTCCAGAAAATCTGAGTCTCCACCATGAATGCAACAAACATCTCTTCCAGGGTGAGGGAAGACTTCACAGGTTGGCCTAGGGTGTCAATCCATTACTCCGAAACATTGGAACTATCCCCCAAGCTTTGGTAGCTTGTTGAATAATTCCAACTCTGATAGTCAAACTCCGTTATGTCTTCCAACAACAAATAGGCTTTGTCCTCGATTAGTTGGTAGAAAGAGGTGGTACCATTTCCTCCTTCCACCCAAGTTTTTGTTGCGACTTGTAACTCATCGAGGAAGTTCAGTAATTGACACTCCTTTGGGAAATGATGATTGGGGAAACTAATGAGAAACTCCTTGTATCTAGCCTAGGCACAATAGAACGGCTCGGAATCTCATTGAGAAAAACTCATAAGGCCTTGTTGATGAGCTATCTCCAAGTACCTCGCAAAACAAACAAAACTAACAACAAAAATAAAAAATAAAAAAAAATGCCTAAATTAAAATTAAGTTACTTATTCACAATATTAACAACAATCTAAAATGTCAATCCCCAGCAATTGCGCCAAAAACTTGATGGCGAATATTTATTTTTTCGCTATGATACCGCAAGTGTACGGGTCAAGTTTTAATGGAATAGGAAAAGTAGGGTTTTCGTATCCATAGGGATTGGTTTAAATTGTTGTTAAGTACTATAATTATCGTAATTTAATTTTATTTAGGCGATCAAAATTTGTATTTTTATAAAAATAAATCTAAAACAACTAAAATAAATATACATACAAAAATAAAATAAAATATGGATCTTCTATGCACAAATGTTCTAGGGGCTTGATTTCATCTTGTTATTCTCATGTTATCCTATTAAGTAATTATTAGTTAATTTTATTCATTCAATAATCAAGGTCCTCATGCTATTACTCTCTCACTACCTCTCCCGAGTTTCAAGTAAGAGAATATGTAATCACTTCAATATTAATATCCTTATTCCGTATTTAGGTTAAAACATTCGTTATACTTGACCTCATAGGTTACGCAAGCTTTAAATATCTCCCGATCTATTAAAACTTATATTGTGTTTAACCTAAGTCCAAACTCAGGATTACCTCTCCCGAGTGTAAAATCCCAAGTTCTCAATCCAACCAAAATATCATGTGAAAGCATAAATTGGAATCATTATAAAGATAAACACAATTGAATGACGATTCTAATTGATAAATCTAGAACTTGATTACCTCCCGGTTTCACAAGATTCTAAATTCCCAACTTGAATACTTAAGTATTGATTTCCATCCGGATTCAGAACAACCAAAGTTATGAACTCCCAATTCCAGTTATGAATTCAACCTTTCCTGAGTATAAAATTTGTAACCTAATATCGTCTAACTCATTGGCCACATGAATCAAACACATTAGGCCTAAGAGATGCATAAAATGGAATTAAATCTAACAATTAACAAAATAATCTAACATGGTTCAAAACGAGACTACATCAAGCCCTAGATCTAGATATCAGTTCAACATAGATAAATCCATAACTAATATTATCAAGAATTTCATAAATGTAAAAAATTTCAATATACTATCACAAATACAAAATCCAAATAATATTAGGGAGAAGATGAGAAATCAAATCTGATTTTTGGAGAAGTTTTCAATCTAAGTCTTCAATTTAGTGCCTTTTCCTTGTCCATTTTCGTCCCATTTTCGATCTCTCTTCCTCCTTCCATCAAAATGAGCCAAAATGGCCTTAAGGAGGGGAGAAGTCAGTGTGTTGGCGCTGCTATACCTTTGTTTTTGTTTTGGGTTTCATTTAGGGAAAGAAGATTGGCGTTGCACCGCCATTATTTTGGCACTACAATGCTTTTTCAAAAGGTGCAGATCTGATACATGTTCGTCTTTTAACTGTAATGTTTTCGTACGAACTCCGATTGAGATGATTCAACAAGTTATGGAAAGCTAAGATGTATATCTACAACTTCAATGGTTTGAGTTTGTACAAAATCGATTTGCGTCTTGGTCAAAATTGGTCTTGAAGTTACTGCACGTGTACGCATTTTGAATTGTTTATCCCATTTATTTGTAAATGTACAAAACAACACAAAAATACATTAAACTAACAAAAATGGTTGAAAACACATATTTGAATTTAAAAGTATTTAATTTATTGATAAATAAATCACTCATCAGTCTCTTCAAATCTCTTTGTACTTCCCTAGGTATTCATCACAGACTCTCTTACCCTTATACTCCTGAACAAAATGGCCTTACCGAATGGAAAAACGGTCTTATTGCTGACATGGCTCACACTCTCCTCCTCACAAGTCATGTTTATCTTCGTCATTGGCCCAAAGCAGTCCCCACTGCTATTCACCTCATCTATCGTCTCTCCTCATATAAACTTCAGTGGTCCTCACCTTTCTCCCGTCTTTGTGGCCATATTCCTTCTTATTATGAGCTATGTATGTTTGGTTGTGTATGTTATCAGCATTTAATTGCTTACTTAACTAATAAACTTTTGCCAAGAACTGTTGAATGTGTGGTTTTAGGCTACAACTTGTAGCAAAAGGGTTATTATTGTTTGGACCACACAACCAGCAAAGTGCACATTTCCTAACATGTTCGTTTTAATAAACAACATTTCCCGTTTATATCTAACACTAGAAGCACTCTACCAAACCCATCATTATAGGTCTTTGTTCCTATACTACCACCAGCTCCCGCTCAACATCTGCAATTGGTTGCACAAAATAGTGCTCTATTTTTATTTCATCAATCATTTTTGTTTCATTATCAGCGCCGACAAAATCAACCCTCACAACCTAATCCTTCTGTTGTTGCTACCCCTGAGGCTCCTCTTGTTCCTCCACCTAATCCTTTTGTTGCTGCCTCCTATAAGGCTTCTCCAATTCTTCTGTTTAATCCTTTTGTTGCTGCCTTTCCTGAGGCTCCTCTAGTTCCTCCGCAATATTTGATGGTCACACGTTATAGGGATGCACATACCGTCCTCTAATTCAAACAGATGGTACAATCCAATAAACTCTCACACAGGCTCTACTTGCTCAACTTCTATCTCACACTGACGAACCTTTTTTCTATACTCAAGTTGTTCATGTCCCTAAATGGCGTCAAGCCATAACTTGTAAATTTAATGCCTTACTAAGGAACAAAACTGGGGTTCTTGTCCCTCCTTCCCCACATCAACAAGCGGGTGTTGACTTTGATGAGACATTTCCTGTAATCTAACCAACTACTGTTTGTACTATACTCAATCTTACCGTATTCTTTTGGTGGACAATGCACTAACTTGATGTGAAGAATGTCTTTCTTCATAGAATTTTGGATGAAAAACTGTCTACATGGCACAATCACCTGGTTTTATAGATCCTACATGTCCTCATCATGTTTTTCATCTATGAAAGGCTATCTATAGACTCAAACAAGTGCCCCATGCTTGGTTCCAATGTCTCAACACTTTTCTCTTACGGTATAGCTTTACCCAGAGTCAAGTTGATCATTCCATGTTTATCTATCGCTTTAACTCTGCAGTAATGTTTCTTTTTTTATATGTTGATGACATCATACTTACTAGCAAACAACCGTATCTGATCTCATCGTTCATCACCACTCTTAGACATGAGTTTGAGCTTAGTGACCTTGGTTTTCTATTGTACTTTCTAGGTGTTGAAGCAACTTCCTCTTTTGCTAGCTTACATCTCTCTCAGCTCAATTATACTATCGATCTTCTTACACATTTTTCAATGACAGATGGTAGCGGAATATTACGTTGCTACTTTCACCACAAGTATGCGGGTCAAGTTTTAGTATAATAGGAAAAGTAAGGTCGTCGTATCCACAGGGATTGGATTAAATTTTCGTTGAGTACCGCGATTGTCATAATTGGATTTAATCTAGGCAACTCAATTTATAGTTTTTGGTAATAAAATATACAACACTAAGTTAATTAAACTAATTATACTAATATGACGTTTAAGGGAATATATTCTCTAGGGATTAACTTCGTTAACTTAAACTTATTCGTTTCAAACTAGTTTATATTAACGACATTCAAATCTATCCGACAATCTAGGTATCGAAAACTCACTCACTACCTGTCCCGAGTGTAAAGTGAATGAATATGTGATTTTGTGTCAACGCCGAAGTCCCCCTCTAGTGTCTATACAACACTTGGTCACATGATTCTCACCCCAATCTCACAGATTGCACACTTTCTAATACCTTCCCTGGTCATTAGATCGTCGCGTTGTGTTTAAACTCTAGTCTGAATCCGGGGTTACCTCTCCCGAGTTTCAAACTCCGTATTCTTAAAACCAACCCTAATACCATAACAAACATATCAAGATTATAATAAAATGGTAAACACAATCGGATTTAGACAAACAACCGTTAAAGAAACGTTGATTTATTCAAAGTATGTTTTCATGAACTACATCAAGCCCTAAATAATATATGTTTAGCTACTCATAGCCATAACCACATATACAACAATAAATAAGCTAAACATAATCAAAACTAGCAACCAAACTAAGAAATAAAGAGAGAAACAAAGGAGACTAGTCGTTATCCGAAGAATCGACGCTAAAACAGCTCCGAGATCGTTTTCTCTTCTTGGATTTGTGACCTCCTCTTGGTTGATATGGTTTGGAGCTCCCAAAATGTTTCCAAAAATATTTTTTTAGGTGTGGGAGAGAAAAGGGGTACAAGACAAGGATCAAAATATCTAAAAACTATCTTAAAACATCTGGCCTTTGACCGCTGCAGTGGTGGATTTCACCGCTGCAGTGGTGGGCGACCAATAGGCCTTCTGCCATTTTACTGCTGCAGCGGTGAACAAACAGAGAGTTTTTGAACTCTTTGTTGTTTCAACGTTGCAATGGTGGCTTGACCGTTGCAGCAGTGAAGATGTTGCAACCAACTTTGATCCTCTTGATCATTTTTTACCCGATTTCCTATCGATTTGCTTGATTATCAATCGTTTACGTCCCTACACCTGATTTACATCAAAATGAACATAAACGAAATTAAATATTATTAAAACACTCAAAAATTACCAAATTCGGCTTGAGAATATATAGACAAAGTCCACCTATCAACAGAATACAAATCTTGCAATACCATTGTATGTGCGAAAACTCAATTTTCATCTCAGAGTGGGGATCTCTTGACATATGCCACTAAGTATTGCCAATTTGTTGGTTTCTTACAGTATTTCACTTTCACCAAACCAAACATTGCCTATGTTGTTCATCATGTTACTTTATTCATGAGCCAACCTTGGACATACCCTATAGCTGCCAAACGAATCCTTCAGTACCTCAAAGGGACTCTGAACTTTGGTCTCCTTTTTCAGCGTAGTACTACCCCCTTGACCCTAAAGGCTTATTCTGATGCTGATTGGGCAGGTTATCCTGACTCTTGTCGCTCTACCACTGGTTTCTATGTTTTCTTGAGCTCCAATCTGATCTCTTGGACAGCCAAGAGATAATCCATTGTCTCTCGATCAAGTGCCGAAGATGAGTACTGTTCCTTTGACCATGTTTGTGCTGAATCCACATGGGTACTTATCTGCTCCAAGAGTTGTAAATTCTCATATCCACACCTATCACCTTACTTTGTAACAATCTTAGCACTACATATATGGTTTCAAATCCTATGTTTCACTCTCGTACTAAACATATTGAATTGAATTATCACTTTATACGGGACTACATCCTTACTGGCATACACTAAGTTTTATTTGTCCCTTCTACTGATCAACTCGCCGACATATTTACCAAGGAACTTCACAAGACATACTTTCATCTTCTATAAACCAACCTCATCCCTCCAGGCTAGCCGAGTTTGCGGGAGAATATTAAAACTCTCTTGATTATGTTTTATTATATTAGTTAGAAATCTGTACAGTTACAAATCTTCTTCAATACTATTTAGGATCGGTTACAAATCTCTTCATTATTATTTAAAAACAATTACAAATCGAAACTCTTGCATAAATTTGATCATTCTCTATAACAAAAAAATATTCAATTTTGATTTCTTACATTTAGGACATAAAAATGAGATCAATTAAATAACCAAAACATGAAGGAAAAATTAGGTGAATACCAATATCCACAAATTTCATTAATTCAATCTTATAGAACTTTCAAAAAAAAATTCAAAATCAATTCATTTATATAATTATTTTTGTCTTAAAATTATAATTAATTAATGCAAATAATAATTATTCTAATAATAATTGATTTATTTTTAAAATATAAAACGAAAACTAAAAATGGATTCTTCAACTTCTTTTTCTTTTTTATTAAATTATATTAAAATAACAAAAAGAAAGATAAAAGAAAGACTTATTTTAGACACAACCAATTAATTTTGCCCCCCCCTCCCAAAAAAAAAAAAAAAACGAATATAATAAATAATTTTTTTTTATTTTATTTTATTTTAAGTTTGGTTTGTCTCACATAATTGAATTTAACTATGATTAAAAATGAAGAAAAAAATGTTCATTACAGTAACAAATCCAATAACATAATATTTTTTCTTCCTCAGTGACGCGCCCCGATTTTTCGAAGGAGAAAAAAATATTAAATAATAATTAAGCTTAAGGAGAAAGGGGTTTTTAAAGCATCGATTTTCTCAAAAAATATACTTAGGCTATTTTAAAAAATAAGGAGTCACCACCTAGTATTGGGTTTAAATAGTGTGCTAGGTCACTGAATTTTTAAAAAACAATTTAAAAGACCTAAGTAAAAAATTGACTCAAAAAAATACGGTCAAACCAAATATTCATTTAAAGACTCGGGGGTCGGTTATGTTCGAGGAAGGTGTTAGACACCCCAAGACGCCCATCCAAAAACGGTATCTTATGTCCAATTAAGTCCAATTAGTTTAGTCCGAGTATTTTATTTATTTTGAAATCATTCTCTTCTTATAAAATCTTATTGGTATTTTTCACAAATAAGGTGAGACAAGTTTTTGGATTTTTGGGAATGTTCCTCCGGTATAACCTCTTATCAAATATTAAGGATTCGACAAGGATGGTCCCCGGGGGGTGTTTATATATGTTTCCTAACTTCTTTACTTTAAATGGGAAAACTCAAATAAGTAAATAAATATGAAAATATGAATGCAAAAATTTTATTTTATATGCAAAAGTGACGACAAAAAAAAAACTAAATAGTTTAATTTAAATACGTCAATGCAAACTGATGTGAATACTACGTAAATTAACATGATTATATGTGACACTGATTTAATTATATAAAAAAAAAACGTGTTGTGACTAGATATGAAAAAGTATCATGAATTTATGAAATTAAAAAAAAAAAACTATATGTGGAAAAAAAGTGTGAGTGACAAAAGTGTACTAAACATGGCCTCTAAATAATGTAAGAAGTAAGTATGCTAAATGGATGCAAAAATGTTTATTTTAAGTTTTTCCAATTAATTTAAAGAAATCCTGATTTCAAATTCTCTCAAATTCTATGGATATGAGAATCGAGGAAGGTTCACAGAAACAATTTAGTTGAAATTAATCTTTCCAAAACTTAAATGAAATCCCACGAAAAATCTACCGAGGGAAGAGATTTCCTAAAATCATTCGTTTTTAAACTCCACTCGGGTCGAAAAAGGGAAACAAGGCCATGGAAAACTTTCTCACGATTTATTGAATCGTCGGATTCAACTTAAGGTTCGTAAGGATTAATTCCTACCAATAAAAGATGTTATTATTATTATTATTATTATTTTTTAGGGTTTTGATAAGAAGAATAAAATTAAAATTAAAATTAAAAAAATGTAGAAAAATACAAAAAAAAAATGCAGTAAAATAAATAATAAAACATTCTTTACCTAACGCTCGGAGCTAGGTTTAAGCACAAGAAATCCACCCCGACATTTTCATCGGATCATCGAACGACTTGTTTTTTTAGATCTTCCTCTTTATTATTATAAAATAAAATAAAAATACAGAAAAAATATATCTCTATATATATAAAAAAAAAAAAAAAAAAAAAAAAAAAAAAAAAGAGCAGCGAGATACGGGTGTCCTCGTCTAAACGCTCAAAGATTCAGATCAAGAATGGGAAACCTTATCCTGACGTTTTTCATCGAGTTATCGGTCAATTAAAAAAATAAAGCTTACATGAATTTAAATTATGAAGATAATAAAGTAAACTGAGAAAAGAATTAAAAATCAGAAAATATACATGTTCTAGTGCAAGAATCCCGATGCTCAGGCTTTTCTCTCATGAAGACAGCTTCCCGTAAGGTTTTACAATGAGAATCATTTTCTAAAGATTTTTTATCTCAATTTTTGAATGAATAAATTATGAGGAGGAAAGTCATATTTATAGGAAAGGATTGAGCATGAAAAACACTTAGGAAATCCTAAAAATTAGGTGTGGCCGCCAAACCCTAGTCCAAGTTGGACTGGAAAAGGGTAAAATTGGAAAATGGTAAAAAAAATTGAATATTCTGGAATTTTTTTAACCTTCTACCTTCTTTTTCTTGGCTGCCACATGGCAGTAGGCCTCCCCTCTTTCTTTTTTTTTTGTGCAAAAGTTGACAAGTCAAAGTGGGGCTTACCATACTATTCTCTCTTTTTTTCCTCACTTCCTCTCTCTCGGTTCTCCATTTCTCTCTTTCTTTCTTTTTCTCTCTCCTTCCCCACTCTCTCTCAAGAAATGGGCCCCACACCCCACTCTCTCTCTTTCTCTTATTTTGATTTTTCCTCTCATTTTTTCTTCTTTCAATTTCAAACATTCTTTTCTTTATTTTGATTTTCTTCTTTTTTTCTTTCCTTTATTTATTTTCTTGTATTTTTTGGAATAAAATAAAATAAAAACAAAATTAAATAAAATAAAATTAGCTATAAAATAAAGTATAAATTTTTGCGAGGTGGTCAAATTATTGTGTCTACAACTGCACCTCTTTATTATGCAAGTTTCACTTACTTAACAAAAACAAAAAACCACGTCATTTTGATCGTCCAATTTTTTTTATTTTTGAAAGTGCATTTCTTAACGATAGAACAAATAAAATAAAATGACTCATAACGATAATCATGACGAACAAGTGTCTGTTTTAAAGGATCGCTTAGAGTAATAAAAGAATGACTAATGACGATACTCATGACGAACAAGTGTCCATTTAGAGAATCGTTTAGAGTAATAAAAAAAAGCCTTATAACGATACTCATGACGAACAAATCTCCGTTCAGATGATCGTTTAGAGTGATAAAAATGACTCATGACGATACTCATGACGAACAAATATTTGTTTAGAGAATCGTTTAGAGTAATAAAAAAAAGGACTCATGACGAACAAGTATCTATTTAGAGGATCGTTTAGAGTAATGAAAAAAAAAAGACTCATGGCAATACTCATGACAAACAAATGTCCGTTTAAAATATCGTTTAGTGTAATAAATTACTCAAGCCCTAGCCCTCTTTCTTGGGGATAAAAGAAAGTCTAGGGATATAAAATATGCCTCAGGTTGTGGCTGGGTAAAAATGAGAGAGCAAAGATATAAAATGTGCCCCAGCCTTTGGCTAGGGCCGACTCTTTGATGACCGAACCTTTACAGGTTTCCTACATACCTTAATATTTTGCCAAGGATCAAATTTAGCATAATTCACTAAACGCCCTTTTCAGGGCAAAACGCATAGCTGGAAGCTCATTTAGAGCTTTAAAATTTTCAGCAACAGTCGTTTCCAATTTGAGTCAAGAAGAAGGTAAGAAGCCCTAGTGATAGGAAAATCCATACTTCCAGTCCTTTTGAGATCTTTGTAAAATAACACTTTCAAAACAAAACTTTAGTCTGAAAAATTGTTACATTTGATGACTCACAATTTCGTTCCCCCCTTTCGGCTGTAATTGCTTCAGCTGATGGTGCTTAAATTGGAGCGATATCGGGAGATTCTTCCGTTTGAATTTAGAAGCTTCGCTTTCCAACTCAGGGTGGGGCATGTCTCAGGTGATTCAATAAACTCTTTTTTTTTTTTTTAACTTCTAAGATTTCACTTTTCAACTCATGGGAGGGTCCAACATGCTCCATCAAGGTCTCCTTAGCTTGCTCGACTGGATTCTTGTCTTTTCAAATTTCTAGGTGATTCGATGCTTGGGATTTTAATACACCTACATGCTCTGTGTTTTCTCAAGTCCCGTAAAACTGATTTAGTTCAAAAATGTGCAAATGTCAAAAATTACTAAAACACGTACCTTTAATGCCCGATATGATTTTCTGTGAGATCTTGAGTCGGATTGCAGAGGAATACAATTTCAATACATTTCCATACTACGACCAATATTTCTTTTCACAAATTCTAATTCCATTCAAATCCATCAAGTTCTAGTTTCGAAAAACGTCATTTACCCGCCAATTTGGACCGAGACGAAAAACTTGAACAAATCAATCTATCATCTTTCTTTCTTCTTCAAATCTCTTTCACATTTGTAGCAGCGCTTCTTGCTCGGTTACCCCACTTTTTGTTTTTCCTTTTCTTTTTATTTCCCCCCCTTTTTTTTGTTCTTCTTTTCTTATTTTTTCTATTTTTTTTCCTTTTATTTTTTCTATTTTTCTTTTTTCTTTTTTCTTTTTTCTTTTTTTCTTTTTTCTTTTTTTTTTTTTTAAATAAATGATCAAACTTATAATGGTTCAGAGGTAACCGAGCTTATCAATGAACTTGATCTTATTTGCGAATTGAGACTTTCTTACAACATTTGGGAGTTTATTTATTGAGATCATTGGCCTGGGATGATCATATTCTCTTTTTGCCATTGGGTAACTCAAGCAGCAGGCGAACCAGGATATTTACACCCAATTTTATCAATCACTAAAGAACCTCCGAAGACGGCTTAATCAGCTTGCAACAATATATCAAGGAATCGTTAGGAAAATGTAAGCCAATCTTGACTTTCAAATCCCCGGTACTCCGGAATTGCTGTCGGATTTGGTCAGGGGCCTTTTGAATCTCACCATCGTTTGTCTCAACAGAACCTTTTTTTGTTGCTATTCCTATTGGATCGTGATCTAGTTCTGTATTGAAATCATATACTTGCATCATCGCTTAGTCACATCACATACAACATATACAGGTAATTTTGGGCACCTGAAAAAGTAAGATTCAAACATTAGACCACAATTTTGGATAAACAATATTGCATTATTGAAATTTAAAAAAGCCATTATAAGGCAAATCATTTTCCATCCAAAAAATCAAAGGGATAGAAAGGTAGGTACATGAAAACGTCCCAATTTTATCAAAACTTCTAGTAAATTGAAAGTAAACAAGAAAACTCAGTTTTGTAGCCTTTAGATTTTTCAAATCGACCCTCAGGTATATGACTCGCTCCTATCTCCACCAACGTTTTGGTAAAGATTGACTTCACCATTCCCTGGAGGTGTATGCTTAAGCAGCGAATTTAATTGGCAATTTAGCACATCGGCCTCTTTTTACAGGTTAAAAAATAACATAATTCTTTTTAACACTAAGGCTCAAGAATCAAAATCTCACCAAAACACTCCAAATATCCTTTTACCCGGTAAGGATTGAACTGTTATAAAATCACTCAAAAACACAATTCTTATTCAGGAAGAATCACTATATCAATTTCTTTACAGGAAGAGATTGAAACCCGGCTACCCTTGATTAAATATCCCCAATGATATTTAATATGTCACAACTCACCAATACACAAATTGATAAGTAGAAAATCTCACTCAGAGCTTCTATCATCCCAGATAAATAAAAACTCAATTAATATCCCAACTAATAATAGAAATATGTGAGATACAGAAATCTGATTTTAACAAGAATAAGGGTAGCAAATTGGAACACGTAATCAGATTCAAGAAATTGTTTGAAAGAATATTTTCTTCAAAAATCAAAAATAATTTCTAAGATAAATTTCCAAAATAAAATAATAAACAATAAATAATATAGAAATATCTCACCCGGAATCCACATAATTAATGATTAGAACAATATAACTTCAAAATCGATATCAACAAGAATAGATTGCAATTGATTCACAGAATCACTCTTGAAAAAACTCACAATATCGAAGAATATTAACTTTTATAAAAGCTCTCTCAAAATGATATAGAATGATTAACTCTCTTAGAATGATTGGCTTTTCTAATAAAATTTGTAGGTCTATTTAAAGGAACTTGTAATCAGTCTTCTAACGGCTAATTTACAAGTGTCATGACAATTAAAAACTCTTATAGACACCTTATAACATAAGAACTTCATTTAGGTTCAATTTTACTTAATAACAACTTTCAAAACACTCAATTAAACCCCTAAAGTATTTCTCAATTAAATTAAATAAGTATAGAATCTATTTTAATTACCAAATTGAGAAACATTAATATTTAATGAACCATATTGAAAGGATTTAATTAGTATATGAACCATATCTCAAATATAAAGAATATCCCCAAAATCTCTCTCAAATCCTAACAAAAAATGACTACTTTTGGATTTAAACTCGGATCAAACAGTATCCTAAAACTACATGTTCAATCGACTGCCCAGTCGACTGGAAGATACTGGAAGTAGCCCATGTAGTTCATCGGTCGACCGCTTGGTCGACTCGCAGATTCAGAGAATTTGTCGTGCTTTCACTGGTCGACTGCTCGGTCGACTCGTAGATTCAGAGAGTTCAGTTGTTTTCACCAGTCGACCTATCGGTCGACTCTTTGATTCAGGATGTTTCAGCTTCTTTCTCCAGTCGACTCCTCAGTCGACTGTCTCCTTCTAAATCTCTTCTCTGATCTCGTTTTTAACTCACTTTCTTTTATGATTTCGCCCCTTTATCCATTTTTATCTTTAAATAAGCTCCACTAATATTCTTATATTCCATTTTAGTCATTCAAAAATATTTTTTTTCAATTCATATAGGAGCAAATAATCATACTTAATAAAAACACACAAAAAAATAAAATTCATTTTGTGTCATGTGTGTGTTCCTAAATGGGATATTAAGGTGGCGTTTGGTTAGTGTTTCCACTTTTTTTAACCCAACTGAAATGGGTTGGGTTGAAAATTTTGGGAACAGAATTACATTTGGTAACAACAATTTTTATTTTGTGTTAAGAATAAAATGTGTTTGGTAACGATTTTATCCTAAAACTAATTTATTTATTTTTAATTTTTTTTTTTGTGTTTGGCGGCGGCCGGACGGCGACGGCGGTGTCAGACGGTGGCCGGATAGCCTGCTACGGCGGTAGCGGAGGTGGCCGGCGACGGTCGCCGGAGGTGGACGCTGGCAGCGCAGACGGTAGCCGAAGGTGGCCGCCGGCAGCGAAAAGGCACCAGAGGTGGCCGGAGACGGCGGTCGGTCGCCGGACGGAAGGCGGCGGCGGCGGCCGGCGATGGTCGGCGAACGGTGGTCGGCAGCGGCGGACGGCGACAGGTGGTGGTGGTCGGCCGGCAGATGAAGATGGAAGTTGAGAACTTTGGGTTGAATTTTTTGGGCACAAAAAGAAACAACTTTTTTTTGTTTCTAATTTCTTTAGGATTTTGAGAATCAATTCCTATTTTTTGAGTTGGGTTGGGTTGAGTTTTGTATTTACCAAACGCGTTTTCAAAAATTAAACCCAAAATTTTTGGGTTGGGTTGGGTTGGGTTGGGTTGGGAACACTAAGCAAATGGGGTCTAAGAGTTAATATTTACCTGAGTTGTTTTCCCTAATTTCTTCAAACTCTTAATACTTCTTCATTATCTTGATATCTTCATTTAGCATCCATTCAATTTGACATCTTCATTACTGGAACTTTAAATCACTGAAACACTTGATCAACCATTAGTTCCACCAAAACATCAATACTTAATTGTTCATCAAAATCTTAGGATCAACAAAGGGTAATTAATTTTTTGGTCCTCCAAAGATGTGTTTTTTTAGAATTTAAACCTCCACTAGCCTCAATTAAGTTTTCAGCCTACAAAGAAACTTTAGTAAAAGGCCTTTGCATTTTGGTATCCATGTTCATTCATATTTACAATTATATCATTTTGTCATATGCAACAAGACAAGGAATATGAAGCATGACATTAATGTTAATGTAAATGTTCAACAATCTTTAGGAAAAAGGTTTATAATATTATCCCTAACTATTCACTCATATTTACGATTCTGTCATTTAGTCCTATGAAACAAGACAAACAATATGCAACATGACATTAACGTTAACGTAAAATGTTCAGTAATACACATTGTCTATGTTTTTTTTTTGTCTAACCTTGCATATGTTACAAAACTACGATTTGAATTTCTCGTTAACATTAACACATTTTCATTTTTTTTATATGTGTTCACGTTAAAGAATCTTCCTCATCAGTTTGCGTGAGTTAACGTAAGCGCATCTTCACCATTGGACTGTGTGTTTTAGCATTAACGTATTTTACTTTTTGAAGGTTCTGTGCGTTAACGTTAACGCATGTTATATTTTTTAGCCCCCTGTGTTTGTGTTAACATTAACTCACCATGTGTGATATTTTGTCTTCTTTAACTGAGTGAGCGATATTTTATTTTTTTGAACTGAGTGTTAATGTTAATGCACATTTTTTTGCCCTCTCTGTGTTGACATCAATAGATTTTCATGTTGTTTTTTGTGTGTGTATTAACGTTAATGCATCTTCCTCATCTGCTTGTGTTTGTTAGCAATACGTATTTTTTTTTGTTGGGTTTTGTGTGTTAACGTTGACATGATTGTATCATATCTGCTATTTGTGTATTTGGATTGGTTTTTCCTTAACGTTAATGCACATATTTTGAGCCTATTTGTGTTAACGCTAACACATTTCATGTCTTCTCTCTCTCTCTCTCTCTCATTAACTTTAACATACACACACAAATAAGATACACTATCACATACCCACAAACAATTGACTGAACGATCAAACGATCAACTGTATTAGGGGGTATCCTATTAATGCAGAATCCTATATCAATATGCCCCTTCTTTTCTTTAGCCGTACTGTTATTCTTATTTTTTTTCTTCTTCTTTTCCTTCACTTTATTCTCCTCCTCCTCAGTCTCCTCTTCATTCCCACCTTGAGCCTCATCTCCAAAACCCTCATTTCCATCTTCTTCACTTATCTTTACATGTTCTCTCACAGGTTTTTGGAATTTCCAAACCATATTTTGATTCATCGATTTCTTCAAGTAACAAAAATCCTATAGTCTCCAATAATAATGAAAATTAGACCTCCACTCTATACCAAAAACTGGACAGAATATAGAAAATCTTACTTTACCAAAAACAAAAAACAGAAAAAGAATAGGAAATTAAGGAATAGAGGTCCGAGAAACAACAACAACAAAAACGAGTTTCAAACATTATTCCTAAGAAAATTTAAACTTCAAGCAACACATGTATCCATCTGAATCTCCATAAAAGAGCTAAAATTTATTCTTCAGAAAGACACTTGTTTTCTTAAAAAAAATACCCAATTATTTTTCATGTGGTTTTCTAGAGAAACAAAGGGGAAAATAAATTGGTGTGAGAGAGAGAAAGCGCGAACCTCCTTCAAGATCGTTGGAAACTCCAGATCTAAATTTTCATATCTGAAACCCAGATCTAAGATTCTAAATGGAAAGAGAGAGAGAGAGATCTAGTTTCTTTGCCGTCGGATCTGGTTTCTTTGTTGTCACAAGACCACAAAGCCGTCGCAAAGCTTTTCGCCCTTCATCTTCGCTGTCGCAAGACCATAAGGCCGTCGCAAAGCTCTTCGCCCTTCATCTTTGCAGTCGCAAGACCATTAAGGCCATTGCAAGCTCTTCGCTATCACAAGTCCACAAGGCTGTTGGACCAAACCATGTTTCTTTGCCGTATATGATGAGAGAGAGAAAGAGATGTTAGGGTTTAGAGTGAGATAGAGGATAGAGAATGAATGTTGGACTAAACCAGTTAAAAGAGAGAGAGAAAATAGAGTGAGAGTGAGTGTATAGTGAGGAGAGAATATTAATGTATTAAGTTTGTTAAGAGATGTATGTGTCTTTTTACGACCCTTTTTTGTCTGTCAATTACCAAAAACTTAATTAGTTGTACATGGAGGTCTGATCCCTAAACAAATTGTTCAAAATGATTTTTTTCTACATGATCTCTTGAATGAGTACTAAATAATAAAAACTTCTATAATTAAGTGGATATCCACTAAAAATAATCAAAGTGAAAATGATCACCAAGCCAATCAAAAATTCTAAATCCATAAAGCCTAATGTATTTAAAAAAAACATAATTGAATGAAAATTAATTGATTCTTTGGTGATGGTAGTGGCACAAGGGAAACAAGATTGGTGATCATCAGAAAATGAAGAAATCTCCATTGAAGAACAAGTTCTGCTCACACAGACTCGTTTAAAAGACTTGATAAAATCACAAGCCAATGAAAAAAAATGGTCTTATTGGTTAAATCTAGCCTAGATCTAACTAAATCTAGGCTAGATCTAGTACGCGTTCAAGGATAGAGACACGATGGATAGGGACGATAGAAGTAATGGTGACGATGGATAGAGACGATGAAGGCAGAATTGGTAAAGGCAAAGAAAGCACATGCAATGGTGCAACATATATGGTGGTGGTGTGGTGGTAACGTGTAGATATGGTGGTGACTTCGGCTAGATATACTTAGATCTAGCCTAGATCTAGTTGATTAAGAAACAATAGATGGATACAAAATAAATAGATTGCGATGGTGATGATCAGACAAGGAGACGACTATGATCGTACAAGGCAGCGAGAGCGAAGATCGAACGAGGAGTTGACGGCAACTATGACTACATGACGATGTTCTAACTAGATTTAGGTTACATCTGGTTGATGAAGAGGCGATAGATGGAGATGAATAAAATAGACTACAATGGTGACTATCAGACGAGGAGACGACGGTGATGGCAATGATCATACGAGATGATGATGTCGAAGATTAAATAAAGAGGTGGACGACGACAATGACTGCGTGATGTTGTTCTTGTTGTTATTTTCTAGAAGGCTCTAGTTGTTTTATGAGTGTGTGAGACAAAGATAGAAAAATATACAGTTGTTTTCATGTGTGTAAACAAAGATTGAATATTTGGTGAATTTAGGAATATCTATATTAGGGGCAATTTCGTCATTTATTTTTTAAGAGATTTTTATCTTTAAAAAAAATAGGAGTTATGGACAATATTTTATTTGGATGGTTCCTAAAAAGTTGATTGATTGAAAAATTGGACTTATGTAAGAAATCTCAAAAAATAATGTGTCAATTAATCCTTTTAAGAAAAAAAAAAAAGTTATTTTTAAAACTTTTTTAAGAACTTTCTTACAGAACAGTCCCCAACAGTTGAAAAATAAGAATGAATGGATGTTTGTACCTCAATATAAAAATAAATTTAACCCTAACCCTAATTATTCATTCCCTCTCTCCATTTTCACCAAACCCACCAAACCAGTTCCTTTTTCTCAATGGATCCAAACCCTAATATTCAACTCTCTCTCTCTCTCTCTCTCTCTCTCTCTCCATTTCAGCAGTTTCAGTTGATCCTCTTTCTATCTTCTCTCTCTCCATTTCAACCGATATATGTCTTCTCATTCTAGTTCTTCACCACCGTCAGCCTCACTGTCGTCCAATTGTGCGGGTTCCATCTCCGTCGTTTGTCTTACTAGTTCATGTCGACAATCTACCATCGACGAAGACCTCGCCATTGTCCAGCTGTGTAGCTATCCATTTGCCTTTCTAGGTCACTGCAGATTTGGACGAAAAACCCTCACTGCCGTTTGCCTCACCAGGTTGTGTCAATGATCTACCACCTACAAAGACCTCGTCGTCTTCCAAATGTACAACTGTTTTGTTTACCTTGCTAGGTTACCAACGGTGGTCTATTGACAACAACGTTGGTAGTAGACGGTCGTCTTTCTCAGCCCCTCCCTCCCCATCTCTCTCTCTCTCTCTGGAAATTACAAATCTGAGAAGTCTAGATCTGGAATTTTTTAGATCTGTTCATTGGAAGTTCCAGTCGGTTTGTGGATTTTTCAACAATCGATGGATGTTTTAGTTCAAGTGAATGTTCTAGTTGATCATCGAGAATTTCATATAGTTGAATATTCGTATGATTTGCTATTGTTTTTTGTGAATATTCACACCGTGTTTTAGATCTATTTTGTTGGTCTTTCTTGATTTTTTGGGGGAGTTTTTGGGTCTATTTAATTGTGAATATTTATTTCGTTGATTTCTCAGTGAATGTTCATATTGAATGGATTTTTGGTGAATGTTTGTTGTGATTTGATCGCTCATATCAATTTTTAGTTTTCAAGGCGAATGTATCATTATGGTTAAAATTCCAGATGTGGAATTTTCCAAATTTTGTTTGAATGTTCATATTGAATATCCATGTAAAAACACCCAGATATAAATGCTCATTTCTAGTGTTTTGTTTGGTGGTCAGTTATTTGCGATTTGATGAATGTTCACTCCATTTTTTTTTTATTGATCTTTTTTTTTTTTTTTTTTTTTCAAGTGATTTTGGTGAAGGCTCAAACTTGCATTGTATTGTGTTGATTTGTTCGCTTAAAAAACAATAAAAATTCACAACAAAATAATTTAAAATGTATTAAAATGTTTAAAAATAGTAGAATGAAAATGTGAATGTTCACGTCTTGATTTTTTAACAGAATGATATTATACGTAAATAATGAAAAAAAGAATAGAGAACTATTTTCTAAAAAACTGTGAGGACTAAAAACTTTATTATGGTAGTTAAGGGTCCATTTTCTTATTTCTATATCTCTTGAAGACTAAACAATAAATTTATCTTCTTCTTTTTTATTTGTTTATTATCTCTTACATCTTCTTTTTTTCCTATGTTAAAAAATAAATAAATAAAGCACTAGCATATGACATGTGCCTCAAGGCATGGGTGAAAAAACAAAATTGAACTTAATATAATATTATTTCTGACGCACCCCGGATTTTGATAGCAAAAAAAGTAGAAATTTGGGAAGAAGAGGAAACATTTCCATTCCTCCATTCCAAATCCATTTACTTTGAAATGGTTTTTCAAGGGCTTCTCAAGGTGTCGGTTTTGAAAAACTTCTTGAGTTAGGATTTTATATTTAAAAAAAAAGTCGTCACCTAGTATAGGTTAAATAGTGTGCTAGGTCACCGGGGATTTTTAGAAATTCATTTTTATTTTAAAATGGTGCGTATTTTGACTTTATAAAGGTCTATGTATCAAATATTTTCTTTAAGTTCAGGGGTCGTTTATACCTGGAAAAATTTTTATGCAGCCCAAGACACCTGTTCGTAAACAGTACCTTGGTCTAAATAAATATTCACTTTTAAACAATACCCGAATAATTTTTATTTGATTTACTTAACAAATTTTATTTTATTTTATTTTATTTTTATGTATTTTGACATAATGAAAGAAGTAAATGTTTAACTATCTATGATGCAGCTATAAATGAAAATGAAAATATTTTTGTCATTTTAACATAATGAAAGCAGTGAATACTACACTATTCTAGGTAGCGATAACTCAATAGCAGTTTATAAGATGCAGAAATATAACTGATTGAATCTTATAAAAGCTTCCTACATATCTTTGTTTTCACAAGGAATCAGGTCGACATGTAGTTTCAACATGTAAGCTATATGAAATGAAAATATTTATGTATTTTTAAGAGACCGAATCTTATAAAGGTTGCCTACATATTCTTGTTTTCATAAGGAATCAGTTGGACATGTAGTTGCAGTCATGCAAACTAAACTAAATTATTTGGATATGTGACCAAACTCTTATGTGGGTTGCCTACGTATCTCAGATCAATGAGAATCAGGTCATCACATAGATCGTTTATGTAAGGTTAATTACTTGGTTGGTTTTAGTTAATTTTAGTTGATTTTAGTTATTAAACAATATATAAATCACAACATGATATATACATAACCTCTTTGATTTTGTCAAGAACACCTTAACTGAACTCTTTCGTTTAGACAAGTTAGTGTTAGCATATGAGTTGTTAGTTGAAAAAGAAAAGAAATATCATATATATATATATATATATATAAGGTGCCAGTCCACTAACCTGAAGGCTTAGTGCCAGGCTGTGATCTTTACGTTTAGAAGAAGGTAAATCAACTTATTAACAGTATATAATTAGTATTAACAGTTAATATAGAGCTCAGTTTAAAGTGTTCATGAAAGAATCGTAAAGATTACACACAACTCATGGTGTGATAGATATTTTGTTTAGATCCTCATATGTTCTTAACATATTCTCTGATGATTTGGTTCCTCACATGTTCTTAACATGTTCTATGATGTTCTTGACATGATCTTGAACAATTTTAATGTGGTTTGGTTTGTGTGGCATAAATTTAACGTTTTTTTTAGTTATTTATAGGTTATTTATACTGTGTACATGAACTTGAAGCATGATATCTACATGATTCTACCATGTACAAGCAATATACATAAAATTTAAGACAAGATCTAGGGATGTTCAAGACACATACCTAGTTTGGGGGAGTGGTCTTTCCCTAAACAAGTACTTTCTTCTCCTTCTTGATCTTCTTGGCTTGAACTCGATCGATTATCGTCAACTTCTTAAGTTCTTGCTCCAGAAACCTCAATAACACTCTCGGGAATGAATTTTAGCAAAATAACGGTGTATTATTCAAACAATTGCTTGAAAAGCCTAGAACCCAAGAGTATTGCTCAAGTTTAGAGAGAGAAGCTAGGGTTCCAAGACTTGTAAATTATGAAAACAGGCACCTCTTATTTATAGGCCAAGGGCCTGCTCACTCAGCCATGCATAAGCCATTCCAGTCCCTTATTTAGGGCCTGTTTAACCTAGGGGACATGCTCTCTTGTTTTGCTTTTGATCACATTTGGACGAATTTTAACGATAGTGTAGGATTATCAAAGATTTGGTAATCATTACCAAATCTTTTCCTAGATTTTGTAATGATTGGCAATCATTAGTAACGATTGAAAATCATTAGCAATCATTACACTCCCTTGAATATTATTGGTTGCACATGGGTGCATTAATGGCATGAAGTGACACTTCCGGTTCGGTTTAGGAGCTAAGTATCGATTAGTTTTACTATTTCAGTTTGGTTGCCATTAATGTTTTCAAGGTGCAATGAATCTGGTCTCAATGAGTAATTTTGTATTTGATTCCTAATTATTACTCATGACTTAGTAAGCACTCATCCGATTGGTTTTGAATTGAATCGGGTTAGTTTGTCTTGTAATCGATAGTTGAATTTCAAGGTTTCTAGTTAACCTTAAGATATTTTGATGAAAATATCTTGATTCATTGCATCCACCCCTTCCATGTTATCCCAAGCAATAAATGCTTGTTGGGATGTGCATTTAATGCACATTAAATGCCTGGCTTAGGTGGCAAACCAATTCAGTTTAGTTACGATAACGCTTGGTTACGTCCTCAGTGTCTTGGTTTCTTTCCTTAGATATTTGTGTAGATATGGACACCACATTTTGTCCTGCCCAGTCAGTGTCGAATCAAGTACATGTTCAGATAAACTTTAAACCCAGGTTTAAAAGGAATAAATTTCTACCTGAGATCACAATATGCAATATACAAAAAAAATAACCAAAAGCAAGACAAGAAAACAAAAATGTTGAATTTGACAAAATATAGTTAAGTAAAAGTTTCGGGTTAAACTCGAATCACTATGATTTAAGGAGGTCTAAAATGACTTTAGTAAAGTTTTATTTTCAACAAATCATCTTTGGTATAGATAAATTTTAGTCACTATCCTTAAATTATAAGAGATTTTAAACAATTAACTCGGTTACCCCACCCCGACTTTAAAACATTTACTTTTTACTAAATCTTGTCAAATTTAACACCAAAAACAATTGCTTCTCTCATGTATACCACATCACATACTACCAAGAAACAAACCAATACACCTTAATCAAGGTTTGTAAAGATCATGACAAAGCCCTAAATCATAAGGTGACAAAGCCCAAGTATGGCAACCTATACATGTTATATTCAAGTCCAAAAACTCACGGAATAAAATCACACCTCAGATATTATGTTTTGACATGAGCAACTACCATGTAGGATATCAAGGATGATCATGTTTGGTCTTTTACTACTCTTAGTAAGTCTCCATGCATATATTCTAGTATTGGGACTCACCATTCTCAAAGAGAAAACATCATATCAAGCCACCCTAGATTGTTAAAAACACTTTACAACAATCCAACACCAACTAGGAACATTTTAGTATATCAAGTCATCAAATGTCTTTGGTCTCCTCTTATTTAACCATATTAAATAGCCAGACATTCTACTCAACATCCAAAGTCTACAGCAAAAATTGTATAATTACAATAAAAATACCAGTAATATATTTAATTAATACTTGAGATTGAAACGTTTTACAAATGCAAGCTTTAAATGTGAAATACCAAGATTGAGTATAGGCCTTACATCTAACATTAATGGCATTAACTTGACCAAGGGGATGACCCTTAATCAATTACTATGGCGTAAAAAAATTCCTGTAGTCGATTATATTGAAGGCTTAATTGTTGTAGTTATAGATTTATTTTTCAGACTTCATTAATTTATTTTAACTCTACATCTCATTTGGTTAGATGGAATAGAATTATAATGGAATGGATTTACTAATGGAATCACTATTCAATTATTTTGTTTGGTTGAAATTGCATGCTTAAATGAACTAAATGGAATATTGCTCTTTTATAAATCAATTTTGAGATCAAATCATTCACAATATATACCTAATATTATTTGTTTAAAAAATGACTATAAAATATGAGTAGTATCCCATGTGAAAAATAATCAAAATCTATTAACTAAAATCGCATTGTTCTTAAATATTTGTTTTTTGTTTTGGGAGCATAAATAGATTTTTTTATTTTTCCTCAAACTTCCACTTCCATTCCCTATACAAATTTTTTCTAGTTCCTAAATTTCTATTTCTGATTCAGGAAAACAAATATATTTTTTGTTCTTAGATTTTTATTTATGTTCCTTGAACAATAACATATTTTTTGTTCTAAAATTTGTGTTTTTTATTTTGGGAACACGAACTGATTTTTTCGCTTTCAAGTTTTTATTTTTGTTGGAAATATAAATTTGTGAACTAGAAAATAACTTTTTAGAAAACATAAACAGAAATATTCAAACAAAAGCATGTTTCTATTCAAAAAAAATCAAGAACAAAAAAATCTATTTCTATCCCCAAAACAAAAACATAATATTAGAAAGAAGAGAACAAAATATTTTCCCTAATTTAATGAATACTATTTTTTTTAGTTTAAAGTTTTTTTATCCAAATTCATATAAGACAAAATTTATAAAATTAATTTATTGGAAATATCAAAGTCCTTGTAAAATTGACAATTATAGACCAAAATGAAGTAAGATATTTTATGTATAACAAACAAAAAGTCGTACCATGAATTATAAAATCCAATTCTGGCTCATGAAATGTGGAATCCAATTTCATCTATTTTAATTCCAATGGAATCAATTTTTTGGATAACCAAAGAAAGGAATGGGAATTGAATGTGGAATTCCGATTACATTCCACCCCCATTCCTTTCAACCAAACGTAGTGTGAATAGATAGATTTAATTTTATTTTTATTTTTTTGGACATTATAGATTTAATTTAGATGATTTCAAGTAACGGGTTGAAAAATAAAGAGATAAAATTGAAGACAAAAATGTAAACAATTTGTTTAAAAAACAATCTAGTAATTTTCCCAAAATAAAATGGGTATTTCTTCGATATTTCACTTCCAACACCTGAATTCCCAAGGCCTTGTTTGGAAACATACGAGGAGTAGATCTCAATCAAGTAAAATGTGTGTTTGAAAAGAAACCAAAAAATCGAAGCCACCAATAATGATATGTGGCTCCAAACACCCGCTTACCTCCCTCCCATGAAAACCAAAGGCCCCAAATCTTACACCAAATCATCAAACAGAACAAATACCAACTACAAATCGAAGAAAAATCCATGAACCAAAAACACATTCAACTCATATTTTCGAAAGAAAAAAAAAAAAGTGTGTGTGTTTCTATGTCTACTTCAATAATAGCAAATCGGGGACTCACTTCTTGCTTCTATGGGAGTTGGGAGAGAAACATGCGAGGTGAAGGGTTGGGTGATAATAGGGTGAGGAGACGTGTGGGGTTCAGGAAGGCGACGAGGCCACCGACGGTGATGATGGGTAATGTGAACGAAGGGAAAGGGATCTTCGCGCCGGCGGTCGTCTTGACGAGGGATATTGTCGGGAAGAAGACGTTCAACCAGCTTAGAGGCAAAGCTATTGCTTTGCATTCCCAGGTACTCTCCCTCTCGATCTGAACCATCTCTAGACACAGAGCTCAGTACTTGTGTGTGTGAGAGAGAGAGAGAGAGACAGAGAGAACTATATTTATTTCAAAAAAAAAATGTCAAAACTTAAAACTATTTTTTAGAATACTTAAGATTGCAAATCGAATTCTCATAGTTATATTTTAATTATTTGTTTTTGAACTTTTCAGGTGATCAATGAGTTTTGCAAATCAATAGGAGCTGACAGTAAACAACGTCAAGGGCTGATTCGACTCGCGAAGAAGAACGGAGAAAAATTAGGATTCTTGGCCTGAACAAGACATGTAATTTTTAATTTCCTATTAAAAAAATGTAACTCCGATTATACTCAAGCTAGATTTCACAACCAATATCCTAGTTGGGATATTTTTGTTTCTCCAAACAGGTACAGGCAAGGCAAGACTACTAGTAAATATTTTTAAATTTAAGGAATTAAATTTAATTACCATAAATATTTAATGATAATTATTTGACCTTCGACGGTGCGAGATTTCTCTCTTGTTTGTGTATATTACGATTAGCAGGATAAAGCCATGGTTTTTGGGGGTAATAAGCAAACTTCAAAGAATGAGACTTTTTTATTTGTTATTATTTTTTTCTTAGGATACAAACACAAGTTGTTGGTGACAAAGAAATAAAATTTAGTTTTATTAATTAAAAATAATATTACAAATTAGGTTACCCTATAAAATAACTAGCCAATGGGTTCTTGAAATTTCAGTTAATGGGCTCACGGAAATTTAAAATTATATTTTATGTTAATGGGTCTCTTGAAATTTTTTATTCTAGGGTGATTTTTTTCAGATTACTCTCAAATTTTCTTTTTATGAAAATCTCAACTTAAAAAATATATTATTTTTTTTGATAAAAATATTTTCAATTAATTTTTGTTAGTAATAAACATTAAGTACCAAAAAAAATTCACCGGACGCACAAAAATGGAGAGAGGGAGGAACGACATTGTTGACAGCGCAGAGTGGTGACCATGCTGTCGGCGGTGGCGGATAGTGGTGACCATGGGTTGCGCGGCACCAATGCAGGAAGATGGGGAGAATATTGTGCGGCTAATTGTTTATCGTTTTGTTATGGGTCTTTTTTTTCTTTTTCTTTTTTAAAAAAAAAGGGTATTTTGGGATTTTAATTTTAGTTGATGAAGTTTTTCTTAATTTATTTTTTCACACATTGTTTTGTTAGAAGAAAAATTGGGCTGTAGCCCATTTTAATTTTTTTTCCTTAAAATTGAGTCGTCTCTAATTATACCTTTATTCTACAAGTAGCTCTATTTAACTAATACTTGACTTTCGGATACAAGTTTCCTAAATGATAGTTATGCATAGTATAGTAAAGACATAGGGATAAAGACCTTTTTGGTCCCTGAGAAATGTCTCGGGTGTTCAATTGGTCCCTAAGAAATGGAATTCGACAATTTGACCCTTAACATTTTAAAATAGTGTTCAATTGACCCTTCAAGCGAATTCGTTTAACAAAATTGGGAGAAAATGGAGGGAAAAAGTCACATGACATTTGGCCAAGGGTGTATGCATCATTTCATTCTTACTAATAGATTGGGACCTATTTACATATTTTGTTAAACTTAAGGGGTTAAAAATATTTTTTTTCTTTATTTTTTTTTCCCAGATCATCTTCTTCCTCTCCGCTGCTGCTCTCCGATTCTTCATTCACATCCGATCCCTCTGCCACATCGGCGACGCGTGCTCCGATCCTTCGTTCACCTACGTCGTCTTCGTCTTCTTCGCCATCTTCGTCTGCGTCGTTGTCTGTGTCTTCTACGTCTTCTTTCACGTGCGTCATCGTTTGCATCTTCTTCGTCTTCTTCGGTTTCGATTAATTAAGGGAAGTGGAGGCTAGGGTTTCGATTAAGGGAAGTGGGGTTAGGGTTTCATTTGGGTTTCAATTTCGAAATCGAAACCCAAATCGAAACAGGGTTTCGATTTCAAAATCGAAGAACACCGCCGAATATCGCCACCAAAACGAAACCCAAATTGAAATCATGTTTCGATCCGGTTTCATTTGGGTTGCGATTTCGAAGGGTTTCGATTTCGAAATCGAAACCCTGCTTCGATTCGGTTTCGTTTGGGTTGCGATTTCGAAATCGAAACCCGTTTCGATTTCAAAATCGGTTGGGTATCGTTTTGGTGGTGATGTTCGGCGATGTTTTTCGATTTCGAAATCGAAACCGTGGTTCGATTTGGGTTTCGATTTCAATTTCGAAATCGAAACTCCTAGGTTCAATTTCGATGGTGTTCGTCGTTTTGGTGGCGATGTTCGGCGATGTTCTTCGTTTTTGAAATCGAAACCGTGGTTCGATTTGGGTTTCGATTTCGATTTCCTAAATCGAATCACGGTTTCGATTTCAAAATCGAAACCCCTAGGTTCGATTTCGATGGTGTTCGTCGTTTTGGTGGCGATGTTCGGCGGTGTTCTTCGATTTTTTCGAAATCGAAATCGATTTCCTGTTTCAATTTCGAAATCGAAACCCCAAGGTTCGATTTTGGCTGTGTTCTTTGTTTTCAATTTCGATGTTCGTCAGTAGTGTTGTTCGTTTTATTGGCGATGTTCGGCGGTGTTCTTCGATTTTTTCGAAATCGAAACCAATTTCTTGTTTCGATTTCGAAATCGAAACCCCAAGGTTCGATTTCGGCGGTGTTGATGTTCGTTTTGATGTTGATGTTTGTTTTTGTGTTGATGTTGTGTTTTAATATGGGAGGGAAAAAAAAAATATGATTATGTTCTACTTCCCTATTTTTAGCACAAAATTCTTAGAATATAATGGAATTGCTCTTATTTCCTCTTTCATAGAGGTTTGTATTTAGTTTGGTTGGATATGTCATTTCTTTTATATTCCTTGGGGTTTTTAATTCCCTTTTTAATGAAAAAAAAAATCAAATAATATTTCCAAAAAAAAATGTTGTTTTGTTCCTATAAATTTGTTGTTCCCATAATTAAAAACAAAAAAATTGTTGTTCCCATAATTTGTTATTCAATTGAGAAAGAAAGACCAAATTTAAAAAAAAAATGATTATGTGTAGACACGGCATTTTGACCGTCTCGCAAAAATATTATATTTTATTTTATAGTTACCTTTATTTTATTTCCCTTTTTATTTTGTTTTTGATTGTACCGCATTTGTGCGGTGTAATACCGCTAAATTAAATTTTTGTTAATCTCTTAAGTAAATTAAATATTAGTAATTGATTTATTTTTCTTTATTTTTGTAGATTTTTCGAAATGGGATAAAAACGCGTTAATTCGAAACAAAATGGACAAGAAACAGACGAGAACGAGAGAAGTCTGGACAGATCACGTTCAAAAGGGGGTGGGGGGTTGTATAGAGGTCGCACGTGTGACTAGTGCCACTGGCCGCATATGCGGCCAGCTGGGCAAAGAGCAAATGCTCTCTACCCACAGCACTTTTGGGTGCACCGAAATTCGGTGCACCCACCCCTTGTTTTTTTTTTTTTTTTTCTTTTCAGACGGATTTTTGCCTATAAATAGAATGAAGGCTCAGATCACAGGGGAGGAGTTTTTTTGGAAAAGGAAGAGGACAAACTTTGAGAGAAATTTATGAAGAAAATAATATTACGTCTATTTTGTTGTAATTTTGGAAGAAGAAGAAAAAAAAAATTCCAAGTTAAGGTTGTAAACTTTCATTGTTATAAATTTTACTCTTATTTTTTTAAAATAAGTTGTTATTATACTAAATTTTGATTTTTTGTAAATTAAATTTATTTTTTTTCATTTTTATATTTTATTTTATTTTTTTTAATTTTTTTTTTGAGTAAATAAAACGAGGTAGAAATATTTTTATCTTCCATTGAAACGGTTTAGGTTTAGAAGGAAATTACTCCCCTCGAGGTGTATGTTTGTACATGTGTTTCTTTAACTTGTATTCAATATAATGTACTAACAATATGAGGTGAAAAGTTTTCGACCTTCCATTGGAACGGTTTAAGTTTAGAAAAAAAATTACTCTCCTTGAGGCATGTGTGTGTGTGTGTGTGCGCGTGTGTTTCTTTAACTCGTATTAAATATAATGTGCTGACAAGATGAGATGAAAAATTCCCAACCTTCCATTGGAACGGTTTAAGTTTATAAGGGAATTACTCCCCTCGATGCGGGTGAGTGTATGTGTGCGTGTGTTTTCTTTAACTTGTATTAAATATAATGTGTTAATAATACGAGGTGGAAAACTTCCGACCTTCCATTGGAACGATTTAAGTTTAGAATGAAATTACTCCCCTTGAGGAGTATGTGTGTGTGTGTGTGTGTGTGTGTGTGTGTGTGCGCGTGTGCGTGTGTGTGTGCGTGTGTTTCTTTAACTCGTATTAAATATAATATACTGACAAAATAAGGTGGAAAATTCCCAACTTTCCATTAGAACGGTTTAAGTTTAGAATGGAATTACTCCCCTCGATGCGTGTGAGTGTGTTTCTTTAACTTGTGTTAAATATAATGTGCTAACAATACGAGGCGGAAAGCTCCCGACCTTCTATTGGAACGGTTTAAGTTTAGAAGGAAATTACTCCCCTCGATGCATGTGAGTGTGTGTGTGCGTGTGTGTTTCTTCAACTTGTGTTCAATATAATGTGCTAACAATACGAGGTGGAAAGCTTCCGACCTTCCATTGTAATGGTTTAAGTTTAGAAGAAAAATACTCCCTTCGAGGCGTGTGTTTGTTTAACTTGTGTTAAATATAATGTGCTAACAATACGAGGTAGAAAGCTTTCGACCTTCCATTGGAACAGTTTAAGTTTAGAAGGAAATTACTCCTCTCGATGCATGTGAGTGTATGTATGCGCGTGTTTCTTTAACTCATATTAAATAAATGTGCTGACAAGATGAGGTGAAAAATTCCCAACCTTCCATTAGAACGGTCTAGGTTTAGAAGGGAGATTACTTCCCTCGATGTGTGTGTATGTGTTTATGTGTGTATGTGAGGAGGATTTCAAAATAAAATAAAAACGTTCGGATTTAACTTTTAATTGGACTTAATTGGATAAGGTACCGTCTTTGGACGAGTATCTTGGGGTGCTTCACACCTTCCCCAAGCGTAACTGACCCCTGAACTTTTCAAATGAATCTCTAGTCAGACCATGTCATTTTGGAGTCAAAATTTTACTTAAGCCATTTTTTAAAAATTGTTTTCAAAAAAGAAAAATCTGGTGACCTAACACATCATTTAAACCCAATGTTAGGTGCCGACTCCTTTTTTATAAAACAGGCTTAAGTATTTTTAATGAGAAAATCGACGTTTTTAACCCTTCTCATTTTACCAGCGAATATATCTATTTTTTATTTTCTTTGGAAAATAGGGGCGCGTTCAGCTGGCGACTCCACTAGGAACTATTAGAAGGTCAGCCCAATATGTCTGAATAAGTCCAACTAATCCAAAGTCCGAATATTAAATTTTATTATATTATATTTTCCCTCAATTCGGTAAATAAGTTGTGATTTTTTATTTTTATATATTTATTTTTTTATATATATTTTCTTCTCCTTTTCCTTCTTTTCTTTTAGGCTCTTAAATCGTTGTAAATCCTCTAACAAAAGCACAGTTGTCTTATATCCATATTGTCCTCTCAGGATTCTATGATATAAGACATGAAAGGGGTTTTGGTACTTGATGGATTGATGATGTCTTGGGAAGTTTAAAAAAAAAAAAAAAAAAAAAAAGGAGAATTTTCATAAACCATCATTTGTTTTAATTGGTCGTTATCGAAATTGAAATCTTCGAATTAGAATGGGCTTTAAGACCACCTAAGACCCACGTGGACTAATAAAAGCATTTTTGTTGTAGAACAGGACGAGACAAAGAAAATTGGTCCCAGAAAAGCAAATCCAGTTCCCCCCATTCGAAGTCCGATCTTTACACGCAGTCGAGCACAGACTCATTCCAGGATGACATCAGAAAGCAATCTCGAATCTCCCCAAACGACCCAGATGGCTCAGATGCAGGAAACTATTGATAGGTTGATGAAAAGGATCAACGAACTTAGCCGACCTCAGGATGTGCCTATTCCTCCATCCAATGGGACTCCTGTGATTGAATCCCCAAATGGAAACACTGCAAGTATTGGGATGGAGAACTCAGGGCCAAATCCGAACTATGTCGGCCCGAACTTCACAGTACCGGTCTACTATGGACCTCAAATGGGACCTCATCCTTTCGCCTATGGAGCGTCGGCATATCCCCTCCAGGAGCATGTCTATTAGGGCTGGCAAAACTGGTATTTACACGATGACACAACACGAGACCGACACGAAATTAGCAGGTCTAGGTATTGCTTATCAGGTATCGGGTCGTTATCGTGTCAGACCCGATAACCTGATAAGAAATAGTGCAGGTTATCAGGTTGACCTGATAACCCAATAGGTTACACGATAAGACACGATAAGAATTTCGTGTATTCAGGTTACACGATAACCTGTGACCCAATAGGTTACACGATAACCTGTTTAATAAATTATTTTTACACCCCCCAAATTATCAAATATTACAAATTAGTACTTAATATATATAACCCCATTTCTCAAACCCTAAGTCCCTAACCCACTTGATAATTCATTTCATTTCGCCGTTGCTTGCTCTTGCTCCGTCCGTGACTGCCGTGCTCCCTTCGCCACAAGACGACTCCGACGACCGTCGCTGCTCCACAAGACGACTCCGACGACCGTCGCTGCTCCACAAGACGACGCCGACGACCGTCGTTGCTCCACAAGAGTCACGAGACGACGACCGCCGCTGCTCGTTCCTTCGATTCCAGGTAGATCTGAGATTCTGAAGTCATATGTTCGATTCCAAGTACATTTGTGATCGATTCCAGGTACATTTGTGATCGATTCCAAAGTACATTTGTGATCGATTCCAAAGTTGAAAATACTGAATGCTTACGAAGAGCAACACAGTGATAAACCATAAATAGCACGAAACTGACTAATTGTTCACTACGTTAACTTTGGATATCACTTTTGGGTTTTGGACCGGCCTTTCCGGAGATACTGATTTTAGTTTGTTTTTGTTGTTCAAAATGAACTATGGAATTTGGTTGTTATGAAAATTTCACCTTCCTGTGGTTAAGACTCTTGGGTTCCAATTAATGGTGTAACGGGAAGGATGCAATGGCAGCTCCAGAAATTTGATTGAGAGGAGAAAAAAATAATTTGATTTAGAGAAATTTATGTATATTATTGAGGGGTTTATAATACATTTTTAGTGTCTTAATTGATTTTTTCATAAATGTTTAGGGCTAGAAGTGTTACTTTTGGAAAAGTGGGGGAGGGGGAGGGGTGGTTGAATCCACCTTCACTAAAGGGTAGAATTGTAGAGACGCTACTGGAAGGATGATGTCTTCATAGTTAAACTGCAAAATACAATATTTGCTGCCTTTGGTATTTTTTTTACTCTTATTTGCCTCTCGTGTTTTAACAAACTGATGTCTGCATATTCCCTTCCTGATTTACAGCAAGCAAAATTTGCATTTTCGAATGTTTATATTCATTTGATGCATGATTATGCATCTTTCTAGATTTCAGATTTCTTAAAAAGAATTGTTTCTTAGGGCGAATTAAGTGGAAAAGAAATAAATAGGGTGTTTAATTTACTTTTCCTTTTATCTTTTCTGAAATTTGCAGACAGAGGAAATAGTTAGATTAAATGGAATCTACAAAAGGTTACTTTCAAATGCGGGTGTAAAACTATTTGAAGGAGAGGGAAAGATAGTTGGTGCTAATGACGTAGAAGTGACACAACTAGATGGCACTAAATTGTGCTATTCGGCAAAACATATCCTTATTGCAACTGGCAGTAGGGCTCAACGTCCACCTATTCCTGGACAGGTAGAGTTTCTGTTTCTGTTCACATGTGGTACAGTAATCTTTTTCTTCGCTTCTTTCAATAGTCATGTCGACGACCGTCGTTGCTCCACAAGAGTCACGAGACGACGACCGCCGCTGCTCGTTCCTTCGATTCCAGGTAGATCTGAGATTCTGAAGTCATATGTTCGATTCCAAGTACATTTGTGATCGATTCCAGGTACATTTGAGATTCCAGTCGTTCATGCGCTGCTGCTCTTTCGTTCGATTCCAGGTACGTTTGAGATCTGAACATCGCTAGTCTTTCTACATGATATAACGTTAAATTTCTTTGAATTGGTGAGTGAAATCCGCATTGGTGATATTTTCTCCACAAATCCGTAATGTTTCTAATTATGTTTTGTAATTACATGTAGATGGATACCATAGATTCAAATAATTTACCAATAACGGTGGAAACTGAAAATGATGATGAGTCGCAAGAGGTGGAGGATAATGTCAAAAACAACACAATCGGAAAACGAAAGAGAGTGAAAAGAAGTTCAGTCTGGAGATTCTTTGTGACAATCAACGAGAAGAATCAAGATGGTAAGCAATTATGTAAGTGTAAGAAATGTGGGAAAACAATGGTCGGTGATAGCCGGTATGGTACCGGTAACATGAACCGTCATATTAAATCATGTCCTGGAATCAATTCACAAGATGTAGGACAAATGATATTAGATCACAGTCAAAGCTCACTATCAACTAGAAGTCGAAAAATTGATCAAGAGAAATTTCGTGAGTTGTTGATTGCCGCTATTGTCATGCATGATTTACCATTATCGTTTGTTGAGTACAAGGGCATACGAGATTTATTATCGTATTTGAATGAGGATGTGGTTCATATCTCTAGGAATACTGCTAAGGCTGATCTTTTCAAAATGCATAAGAGAGAGAAGGTAAAAGTAAACTACATGTTTGAAAAATGCCCTGGTAGAGTTTGCTTAACCTCTGATATGTGGTCATCCCTCACTACTGATGGCTATGTATGTGTCACAGGGCATTTTATTGATAGTGATTGGATTTTACATAAAAGGGTAGTAAGTTTTTGTTGCATGCCACCTCCACATAATGGTGTTTCTATGAGTGAGAAAGCTTATGCTTTGTTATCTGATTGGGGAATAGATAATAAACTGTTTTCTTTGACTTTGGATAATGCATCGTGCAATGATGCGTTTGTGAGAATGTTGACAAGTCAATTGAATTTGAGAAACAATCTTTTGTGCAAGGGTGTATTTTTTCATTTAAGGTGTTGTGCCCACATTCTCAACTTGGTAGTGCAAGATGGTTTAAAAGAAATAAGTTCATGCATTGAGAAGATTCGTGAGAGTGTGAAATATATTAAAGGGTCACAGGTGAGAAAGCATAAGTTCTTAGAATGTGTGAATTTCTTGTCTTTAAATGCTAAGAAAGGTTTACGACAAGATGTTCCTATTCGATGGAATTCAACTTACCTAATGCTTGAAAGTGCATTATATTTTCGTAGTGCATTTTGTCATTTGGAATTAAGTGACTCTAATTATAAGCATAATCCTTCTGCTTGTGAATGGGAGAAAGGAGAAAAAATTAAGAAGTTCTTGACCTTGTTTTATGATATTACTTGTCAATTTTCTGGAACGAAGTACCCTACTGCCAATTTGTATTTTCCTTCGGTTTTCATGACCTATTTGACTTTGAGAGAATACAGAAATTCCGATGATGAATATATGGTGAATATGGCTATTAAAATGCTTGAGAAATTTGAGAAATATTGGTCGGAGTTTAGTATGATATTGGCTATTGCTGTGATCTTGGATCCTCGATATAAGATTCAATTTGTTGATTTTAGCTACCGAAAACTATATGGGAGTGGTTCAGTTGAGTTCTTGTGTGTCCGAGATAATTTGAATTTGCTTTTTAATGAATATATGAAATCTTCTAAGTCTTCGGCCATATCATCCTGTCCCGACAAGTGTAGTGACCAAGGCAACCTCAATGAAAATCTTCTTAGTAAAGAAAATCGAGATGTATTGAGGGTAAGTTATTAATTTGTATTTTTTCTAAATATTTTTAATTTTTATTGATATCTTAATTTACGTTGATATTTTTTCTAAATATTTTTAATTATAGGAGTTCGATTCTTTTGAAAGTGGTGAATTTGGTTCGGGTGCACAAAAAACTGAATTGGAATTATACTTGGATGAACGAAGAATAGATAGAAATTCGAAATTGGATATTTTGAAATTTTGGAAAGCGAATCAATTTCGTTATCCAGAACTTTCTTCCATGGCCCGTGATGTGTTGAGCATTCCTGTGTCCACTGTTGCTTCTGAATCTGCATTTAGTATAAGTGGGAGAGTAATTGATCAACATCGAAGTTCACTCAAGCCTGAAACCGTTGAAGCTTTACTTTGTACCAAAGATTGGTTATTTGGGGCTATGGGTAATCTTTTCTTTTTTTGGAGATTATATTTCATTTGAGTTTATATTTGTCTTACAATTATAATTTTATTAGTAATGTTTTTTTTCACAAAAATTTAAATGCAGAAATTGCAAAAGTTCGATTGGACGAACTTACTGAAGACGTTTTGAATTTAGATATCAACAAAGAAGATGCGTCGGTAATGTCGCATTCGACTCAATGCTCAAACATTATGCAGGTTTATTGATTTTTTTTCTTGCATTTTGTTACTTATAAAAAATTCATTAATTGTTGAATATTGATATTATAAATTGTCTTTCTAAAATATTTTTTTTTTTTGTTGTACAGGGCTAAGGTGTTTGACAATTGGAAAGTCATTAGTTTATTATGTTTATTATGGATCCATTGACAATTAATTTAAGATATTCCATATTTGGTGGTGTTATGTGAATGATGTTTGTGTTGGTATTTTTTTTTTTTTTTTTGTGTGACATTGTAAATGTAATGTTTGATTTATTTTTTGGTTTGGTTTGTTTTGGTTGAAATTGTTTTTTTGTTTTTTGTTTTTTGCTTTTATAATAATTTGTTAAGATGATTTTAAATTAACAGGTTAGCAGGTCGTTAACGTGTAATGGGTTAGCAGGTCGTTAACGTGTAATGGGTTAACGTGTAATGGGTAGGTTAATATATAATAGAAACCTATCAGGTCTTATCGTGTCGTGTTTACCTGATAGGTTTCGTGTCATCGTGTAACACGAAAAATTATCGTGTCGTGTCGTGTCGACACGATAATTTTCGTGTCGTGTTCGTGTTTGGGTAGTCTGACACGATAAGCTTATCGTGTCGTGTTCGTGTTTGGGTCTTATCGTGTTTCGTGTTATCGTGTCATGACCTATTACACGACCTGTTACCTGTTTTGCCAGCCCTAATGTCTATCAAGCCTTACCAGAGGGCTCGGCCCCCACTGCACCGCAAATCCTCATTCACCCGGAGAAGGTCGTTGCTCCACCAAACAATTCAAATGATAGCCAACCAGCCCTGGCCATTGAAACTGAAAACGAAGGAGCGAATGGCCCTCCATTGTCTTGGTTTCTGAAAATGGAGAAATTGGAGAAAACTATGGGAAAATGGCAAAAGGAGAAGCCGTCCAGGAAAGCGACATACAAGGAGTTGTCAGCACCACCCGGGGTTGTGTACTCGAAATATTTCGTAGTTCCGGAGTTCACAAAATATGATGGCACTGGCCCTCCAGAATGGCATGTCAGCGTTTACAAAGAGGAGTTAGGAATTCATGCTCGGAACGAATACCTTTGCCTAAAGATGTTTCGGAGATCGTTGAAAGGATCGGCTCTCAACTGGTACATGACCCTGGAGCTATCACAGATTAAAACATTTGAAGATCTGGTAGAGGCCTTCTGTGAGCAATATGTGTACAATAGGGATGCTGCGCCGGACCGCAATACCTTCTACCAGATACTAAAAAATAAAGATGAAAGCTTCCGGAGGTATACTGCTCGTTGGAGGGAGGAGGCTGCCAAAGTTGTCCCTAGGCTGAGCGAGGAGACTCAGTTAGAGATATTCAAGTCAATTAGTCATCGTCGTTCTATCGAGATCTCTCGAGCATAGCAGTGGTTTCTTTCGGCGATGCGATCAAACAGGCCGAGGTGACGGAAGAAGAAATAAGGAGCGAAAAAATTGAAGGGGCCCAATCCAATCTGACGAAAAGGTCAGCCCCGCCAAAGATGAAAGAAAATGAAGTAGCCGTCGTCGTTTTCCCTCGGCAAACCCATTACCAGAACTACCCCCAAGCTTCATGTCCCCAAAACTACCCGAACCAAAACAACCAATATCACAACTACCCTCCTCAAAATTGCCAAAATCAAAATTATCCTTAAAACCAACCCTATTCCCAAAGCTGCCCCCGCTATTACCAAAATGTACCTCCCCCTTATCAAAACCATATTCCCCAATATTATCCTCAAGCCTACCCAGCACCCTCTTACCATATCTATCAACCACACCCGAATACCCCACCTCAAATTCCTAACCACACTCCAAGGTCAGGGACCCAATACCACCAAAGCCTTCTACCTTATGCTACATGGGGAAATTTTCAGAACAATAACAGAGAGCTACAAGACCTTCCGGTCTCGATCACCGAGTTGTACTGGAATTGTTTGAAGTAGGGGATGCTGACACCTCTTCCATTCTATGAAGTTAAACCTGGGAGTAAAGCAGCTTCTTCAAATGCTTTTTGTGAATACCACTCAGGAACCAGAGGACATGCGACTGAGCAATGCTTTCAGTTGAAAGACAAAATCCGGGAGTTTATACGAACAGGAGCCATCACGTTTCCTAAAAAACTTGAGGCCGGCATGCCAAACTGTCATCAAAATCCGTTGCCTGAACACGCCTCCTCAGGAAGTGGCGTTAATCTAATTTTCACAGAGGAGGTCGAGGAAGAAGTTGATGTGATCGATATCGGTGGTGTTTGTTTATACCCAGAGGTTCTCTACGGAGGGTTCTAATTACATCTAGAAAGGGTAGCCGAAAAACTGGAGAAATCTCTAGTTCTGTCTTTCCCAATCCAAAAGCTGGTGGAAAATCTCAATAAGGTTCCATGTAATTATGAGATCGTCGCTAAAACAGGAGAAGAAGGAGAATTGTCAATCTCAGTAGGAGAAACCAGTGGAATCACTCGGTCTGGAAGGGTATACACCACAGGATTTGATTAGGATTCCTGTGAGGGAACCAAAAGGGGCTCTGAAAAAGCCGGTGTCAGAACCGGAGGCTCAGGACTTCCTAAAGGCAATGAAGAATTTAGAATACAAGATAGTGGAGCAACTCAGCAATGCACCAGCGCAAATCTCGATGCTCTCACTACTCCTATCATCAGAAGTACACAGACAAGCACTGCTGAAAGTCCTAAATGAAGCCCACTTTCCTAGCACGATCTTTCCGGAGAAGTTTGTCACTCTGGTCGAGCAGGTCCTAGGATCTAACACCATCACTTTCACAGATGACGAGATGGACGATGATGGAACAGGTCACAACAAGCCTTTGAATATCACGGTCGAAAGCCATGGAATGTTCATAGCTCGGGTGCTGATTGACAATGGATCGGCACTAAATATCTGTCCTTTGTCGACCCTGGAAGAAATGAGGATAGATCTGTCACAGGTTCGATCATCTAAGATGGTTATCAGAGTATTCGATGGGGCTAGGAGAGATTGACCTACCAATTGAAATTGGTCCAATACAGTTCAATGCGAAGTTCCAAGTGCACGGGACATACCTGCTTCGTACAACCTGTTGTTGGGGAGGCCGTGGATCCATAACGCTGGGACAGTGCCTTCGTCTCTAAATCAGAAGATCAAGTTTATCATTAATGACACACTGTACGTGATCAGGGTTGATTTAGATATCATACATTTTCATCAAGCGATAAGTCGGCATGTCCCGTTAATAGACGATGGAAAAGAGAAGGAGAAGATTGAAACCTCCTATCACGTGTTCGACGTCGCGAATGCTACCTTTGTGAAGGAAGGAGGACACGAGATAACACCATCACTGTCTAATGTTGTGGCCTTCGTTGCTAACAAAATGAAGTCCTGGGGTTGCATTCCTGGAAAAGGTTTGGGCAAGAATCTAGACGGAATTACAGAACCGATAGAAGTCAAGGAGAAGAGGGGGAAATTCGGATTGGGATACGAGCCGACAAAAGCAGACAGGGCAAAGTTTTTTCGAAAGAAGAGGGATGGATCCCCAGACAACCAGCAAATAAAAATTCTGCATATCCGAGTCACCTTCCCCTATCCAGCAAAAACCATCAACAAAGGGAAAGAGACTACAGGATTCGAGTTGCACCCTAAAAGAGTGATGATCAAGGAAGCTGTGAATGTAATCATGGAAGATGAGGCAGGGCCAAGTCATGGGTCTGGTATTCGAACCAAGGGAAAAGAAAAGCTGCAGAATTGGGATTCTTATTCTTTCCCGATTCGCCAGGCGTTTCGGTAAACTTAAAGAGATTTTCTGTTGTTCATCCCTCCATCCACCTAGCCTTCTGGATGGAAAAAGATTTTTCTTTGTAATGGTTTTTTATATTTAATGAATGCAATTCTACTTTATCCAACATATGGTTTAAATGTTTAAATTTTATGCTTTCAAGATACCTAAATTACCAGTGTATGATGCATACGATATAACTGAGCTAGAGTGCGATAAGTATGATTTCAATGCAGAACCAAACCATAACCTGATGGGAGTGGAAACAGAAGATGACTCTTGCCAGCCAGACGATGGAGAGATCCGAAAAATTTTTACGGAGTTCAAGAACAAGTCGATTCCCAGTAACGATGAGACCGAGTTAATAAACTTGGGGACCTCGGAAGAGTTGAAAGAAGTAAAGATTGGATCAGCCCTCATGACTCTGGAAAAGAAAGAGTTGACAATGCTCTTAATTTCCTACCAAGATATCTTTGCCTAGTCCTATGATGACGTGGTAGGACTGGACAAGAGTATCGTGACCCATAAACTGCCGCTAAAGTCGGGAAGTGTACCAGTCAAACAAAAGTTAAGAAAGCTGAGGCCCGCTGTCAGCCTCGAGGTCAAGGAGGAGATCGTGAAGCAATTCAATGCCCGAATTATTGAAGTCTGTAACTACAGTGAATGGCTCTCAAATGTCGTTCCCGTGCCAAAGTCCTCGGGAAAAATCAGAGTCTGCGTGGATTATCGTGATCTCAACCGGGAAAGTCTGAAAGATGATTTCCTACTACCAAACATTCATGTCATCATCGACAATACTGCGGGGCGAAAGCTCTATTCTTTCATCGATGGATTCTCTGGCTATAATCAGATTCTAATGGATGAGAAAGATCGAGAAAAGACAGCCTTCACTACACCATGGAGAGTCTTTTGCTATAGGGCGATGCCTTTCGGTCTCAAACATGCCGGGGCAACATACCAAAGAGAAATGACGACCCTCTTTCATGATATGATGCACAAGGAGATGGAGGTATATAGATGATATGATCGTTAAATATCAGGAGAAAGAGAATCATCTCTGCCATTTGAAAAAGATGTTCGACAGACTTCGAAAGTACTAGCTCAAGCTCAATCCAGCAAAATGCGCATTTGGGATGGCTTCCGAAAAACTTCTTGGTTTCATGGTAAATCTCCATGGAATCGAGATTGATCCTGCAAAGACGAAGGCCATTCGTGAGATGCCACCACCGAAAAATGAGAAAGAGATCTGAAGTTTTCTGGGGCAATTAAATTTCATAGCCCGATTTATCTTCCAACTCACTGCCACTTGTGAGCCAATCTTCAAGATACTTCGAAAAGAAAGTGACAGGCGATGGAATGCAGATTGCCAGAATGCCTTGGAGAAAATTAAAGTTTATCTAATAAACCCTCCAGTTCTAGTGCCGCCTTGGGAAAAAGTTCCGTTATTACTATATTTGTTAGTTCTCAACTCCTCCATGGGAGCTATTCTTGGGCAACTCAATAAATCTGGAAAGAAAGAGCAAGCCATCTACTACCTCAGCAAGCGCTTCACGAAGTATGAGAAAAATTATACCTTGCTGGAGAGGACCTGTTGTGCATTAGCTTGGTCTGCTCAAAGACTGAGCCATTATATGCTCCCACTGACTACCTACTTGATAGCCCGGATGGATCCCTTAAAGTACATCTTCGAGAAGCTGATTCTGTTAGGAAAAGTTGCAAAATGGAAGATGCTGCTGACGGAGTTCGATATCATCTACAAGACCCAAAAGTTAGTGAAGAGTCAGGCAATAGCAGATCAGTTGGCTAGTTGGCTAGCTCAAACGGATCACCAGCCTCTTGAGACGCTATTCCCTAACGAGTCGATTCATGCGGTGGATGAAGAAAATGAGGAAACAGTTTGGAAAATATATTTTGATGGAGCAGTGAACTCTCGAGGGGCTGGAATCGAAGCCGTTCTGGTTTCTCCAGGCAAGCAACATTATCTAGTGGCTTCCAAGTTGAAGTTCCAGAGCACAAATAATCGAGCTGAGTACAAAACCTGTATTCTAGGACTCAAGCTGGCTGTCGATATGAAAATCAAAGAATTGCTAGTGTTCGGAGATTCTGAGCTGATAATCAATCAGGTGACGGATAAGTATGCCATGAGAAATCCGACCTTGATAACAATCACCTCCTGGAGTTGTGCGAACGATTTACGATGATAGAATTTGAAAGCATACCGAGGCTCAAAAATGACTTCGTCGATGCCTTAGCTACCTTGGCGTCTATAATCTCTATCACTCGGGAGGATGATGATATCATTCTGGTGATAATCCGAGTTCAGCGCCGACCGGCCCACTGTTGCCAGCTTGAATTTGAACCAGCCAAAGACCTGTGGTACCATAACATAGAGAACTTTCTGAAAAATCAGGAGTATCCAGAAGGAGCATCAAGTGTTGATCGGAAAACTCTCCGGAGGTTAGCAGGCCAATTCTTCCTAAGCGGGGAGATACTGTACAAACGCTCTCCTGACATGGGCCTGTTGAGATGTGTTAGAGTCGAAGAGGCCATCCAGTTGATGAAAGAGGTCCATGGTGGCATATGTGGACCTCACATGAGCGGCTTCATGCTTGCCAAGAAGATCCTGAGGACCGGTCATTTTTGGCTAACGATGGAAAGTGACTGCGTGCAGTTTGTTCAAAGATGCCATAAGTGTCAGATTCATGGTGATCAAATCCATGTCCCACCTTCGCACCTCCATTGCTTGGTAGCCCCATGGCCCTTCTCAATGTGGGGTATGGACGTTATTGGGGAAGTTACCCTTAAGGAGCCGAGTGGTCATCGCTTTATCCTGGTGGCAATTGATTATTTTTCCAAGTGGGTAGAAGTTGTTTCCTTAACCCGAGTGACTCAAAAGATAGTAGCTCGGTTCATCAAAGAAAATATTGTGTCAAGATACGATTTGCCGTAAACATTGATAACCAACAATGCTAAAAACCTGAAGGGTTCAAAAATACAAAAAATATGTCAGCAGTTCAAGATCGAGCACAAAAACTCAGCGCCTTACCGTCCAAAAATGAATGGAGCAATGGAAGCCGCTAACAAAAATATAAAGAAAATTCTCCGAAAGATGATTGATAATTATAAAGAGTGGGATGATATGCTGCCATATGCTTTGATGGCTTACCGGACTTCGGTTCGGACCTCGACAGGGGTAACCCCCTATTCTTTGGTCTATGGCACAGAAACGGTGATACCAGCCGAGGTGAAAATTCCATCTCTGCGAGTGCTTATAGAGGCCGAGCTTAATGAAACTGAATGGGTACAACACCGGTTGGACCAACTTTATTTAATCGATGAAAAACGGCTAACAGCGATATGCCACGAATAGTGTTACAGACAGAGGATTACCAGAGCTCATGATAAACGGGTATACCCCAAAATCTTCAAGGTCGGTGAGTTAGTATTGAAGAAAATCTTTCCTTTCCAAGATGAAGCTAAGGGTAAGTTCGCACCAAATTGGGAAGGTCCTTTTATTGTTCATAAGGATTTGAGCGGTAGAGCGTTGATTCTCTAGGAAATGGATGGTGATGTATTTCCCGAGCCCCTAAACTCAGATTCTGTAAAGAAATACTTTGCCTAATAAATGTCCTTCTTTTCTAAGTAAGTTTATTTCAATTTGTGATTATCTATTGCTCTTAAAAAAAAAAAATATAGTTAGATCACTCCTAGGGACATTTTTGGAATTTCCACTACGGCTGACTTCCATAGACCGTAAGACTTTTCCGTGTTCGGAACTTGATGGATTTGAGCAAGAGTTGGAATCTGTGAAAGGAACGTCAAATATGGCTCAAATTTGCAATGAAATCATACTTGTAAGACAATCCGGCTTGAAATCTCTCAGTCAACATATCTGGCGATAAAGATATCTGTTTGAGATAAGGTTTTACACGTTTTTCCCATATTTGGCTAAATCAGTTTTGCATGATTTGAGAAATACAAAGCAAGCAAGAGTATATGATTCTCCTAAATACTGAGGATGCCTAGTAGAAGAGAGAAAGTGAGAATCGGCAGGAGTAGAGAAATAAAGGCTGATAGGGATGTTGTCCAAAACCAGACCTAGCCAACAACCCGGAGAAAACCTCCAGAAAGTACATCTCTAAGATTGACGGAAGGACGAGACGGAAAAATCTCCCGATACTATCCCGAGAAAGTCAAGCGCCATCAAACGAGGGATTGCGACGGAAAAGGGGGGAACGGAATTGCGAGTCGTCAAGGGTGACAAGTTTTTCAGACTAAATTTTTGTGTTGCATGTGTTTTTTTTTTTTTTTTGTCCAATTACAGGGATTTTAAAGGGCATGGAAGTATGAATTTCTCTATCACAAGGACTTCTTACCTTCTGGCTCAAATTAGACACTTTTATTACTGAAAGTTCAGAAGCTCTAAATAAGCGTCCAGGTATGCGTTTTGCCCTGAAAGGGGCGAAAAGTGAACTACGCTAAACTTGATCCTCGGCGTAATCCTAAGGTACGTAGGCAATCTGTAAATGTTCAGTCATTTGAGAGTTCGGCTGGGGCACATTTTATATCTTTGCTCTCTCGTTCTGGCCCAGTCACAAGTTGAGGCATATTTTATACTTCTGAACTTTTTTTGGGTCCTTGGCCAAGAGGGATGGGGCATGAATAATTTCTCATTACTCTAAACGGACATTTGTTCGTCATGAGTATCGTCATGAGTCTTTCTTTTATTGCTCTAAACAGACACGCGTTTGTCATGGGTACTGTCATGAGTCATTTTTATTATTACTCTAAACGATCATCTTAATAGGTACTTGTTCGTTATGAGTATCATCACGAATTTTGTTTTTTATTTTTTTTAACACTCTAAATGATCCTCTAAACGGACATTTGTTTGTCATGAACATCGTCATGAGTCATTCTTTTATTTCTCTAAACGGACACTTGTTCGTCGTGAGTCTTCTTTTATTACTCTAAACGTACACTTGTTCGTCATGAATATCGTCATAAGTCATTTGACTTTATTGTTCTATTATTGAAAAATGCACTAAAAAATAAATAAATAAAAAATAAAAAATGGGACGATCAAAATGACGTGGTCTTTTATCTTTGTCAAGCAAATGGAACTTGCATGACAAAGAGGGGTAGCTGTAGACACGGCATTTTGACCGCCTCGCAAAAATATTATACTTTATTTTATAGTTGCCTTTATTTTATTTCCCTTTTTATTTTGTTTTTGATTGTATCGCATTTGTGCGGTTTAATACTGCTAAATTAAGTTTTTGTTAATCTTTTAAGTAAATTAAATATTAGTAATTGATTTATTTTTCTTTGTTTTTGTAGATTTTTCGAAGTGGGATAAAAACGCGTTAATTCGGAACAAAATGGACAAAAAACAAACGAGAACGAGAGAAGATTGGACAGATCATGTTCAAAAGGGGGTGGGGGTTGTATAGAGGTCGCACGTGCGACCAATGTTGTTGGCCGCATATGCGGCCATTTGCTCTCTGCCCACATCACTTTCCGGACGGATTTTTGCCTATAAATAGAATGAAAACTTAGATCACAGAGGAGGAGTTTTTTTGGAAAAGGAAGAGGACAAATTTTGAGAGAAATTTTTGAAGAAAATAATATTATGTTTATTTTGTTGTAATTTTGGAAGAAGAAGAAGAAAAAGAAAAAATCTCCAAGTTAAGGTTGTAAACTTTCCTCTGTTGTAAATCTTACTCTTATTTTTTTTAAATAAGTTGTTATTATACTAAATTTTAATTTTTTTGTAAATTAGATTTTTTTTTTCATATTTATTTTTTATTTTATTTATTTATTTATTTATTTTCTTTTTTTTTTTTTTTTTTTTTTTTTTTTTTGAGTAAATAAAACGAGGTGGAAATATTTCTGTCTTCCATTGGAACGGTTTAGATTTAGAAGGAAATTACTCCCCTCGAGGTGTGTGTGTGTACGTGTGTTTCTTTAATTTGTATTCAATATAATGTACTAACAATACGAGGTGGAAAGTTTTCGACCTTCCATTGGAACGGTTTAAGTTTAGAAAGAAATTACTCCCCTTGAGGCGTGTGTGTGTGTGTGCGCGCGCGTGTGTTTTTCTTTAACTTGTATTAAATATAATGTGCTAATAAGATGAGGTGAAAAATTCTCAACCTTCCATTGGAACAGTTTAAGTTTAGAAGGGAATTACTCCCCTCGATGCGGGTGATTGTGTGTGTGCGTATGTTTTCTTTAACTTATATTAAATATAATGTGCTAACAATACGAGGTGGAAAAATTCCGACCTTCCATTGAAACAGTTTAAGTTTAGAATGAAATTACTCCCATTGAGGAGTGTGTGTGTGTGTGTGTGTGTGTGTGTGTGTGTGTGTGTGCGCGCGCGTATGTTTCTTTAACTCGTATTAAATATAATGTGCTGACAAAATAGGGTGGAAAATTTCCAACCTTCCATTGGAACGGTTTAAGTTTAGAAGGGAATTACTCCCCTCGATGCGTGTGAGTGTGTGTGTGCGTGTGTTTCTTTTACTTGTATTAAATATAATGTGCTAACAATACAAGGCGGAAAGCTCCCGACCTTCTATTGGAACGGTTTAAGTTTAGAAAGAAATTACTCCCCTCGATGCGTGTGAGTGTGTGTGTGCGTGTGTGTTTATTCAACTTGTGTTCAATATAATGTGCTAACAATACGGGGTGGAAAGGTTCCGACCTTCCATTGGAACGGTTTAAGTTTAGAAGGAAAATACTCTATTCGAGGCGTGTGTTTCTTTAACTTGTGTTAAATATAATGTGCTAACAATACGAGGTGGAAAGCTTCCGACCTTCCATTGGAACGGTTTAAGTTTAGAAGGAAATTACTCCTCTCGATGCGTGTGAGTGTATGTATGCGTGTGTTTCTTTAACTCGTATTAAATAAATGTGCTGACAGGATGAGGTGAAAAATTTTCAACCTTCCATTAGAACGGTCTAGGTTTAGAAGGGAGATTATTTCCCTCGATGTGTGTGTATGTGTATATGTGTGTATATGAAGAGGATTTCAAAATAAAATAAAAACGTTCGGATTTAACTTTTAATTGGACTTAATTGGATAAGGTATCGTCTTTGGACGAGCGTCTTGGGGTGCTTGACACCTTCCCCGAGCGTAACTGACCCCCGAACTTTTCAAACGAATCTCTGGTCAGACCATGTCGTTTTGGAGTCAAAATTTTACTTAAGCCATTTTTTAAAAATTATTTTCAAAAAAGAAAAATCTGGTGACCTAGCACATCATTTAAACCCAATACTAGGTGGCGACTCATTTTTTCTAAAACAGGCTTAAGTATTTTTAATGAGAAAATCGACGTTTTTAACCCTTCTCATTTTACCAGCGAATATATCTATTTTTTATTTTCTTTAGAAAATGGGGGCGCGTTCATTATGTTCTATCAATTGAAAAAAAAAAATAGACCTCTTAAGTTTAGATGAGTTTTCAAAATTAATCTCATTGTACGCGTAAAGACAAAAATACTCTTAATGAAACGTTAACCGTTAGTTGACTTAACGGAACTCGCTTGAAGGGTCAATTGAACACTATTTTGAAATGTCAAAGGTTAAATTGTCGAATTGCATTTCTTAGGGGCCAATTGGACACCCGAGGTATTTCTCAGAGACCGAAAAGGTCTTTATCCCAAAGACATAATACCTAAGTCCCTTAAATTTGGAGGCAGAAAGTAAATGTGGAGTAGGAGAGAGAGTTGTACTCCTTATGTGCGTCTCTGAAGGTGAGATTTAGAAAATGGTTAGGGAAAAAGAGTTATGGTTGTGTCTCTCTAACACTTAAAATCAATTGTTAAATTAATTTTTAAGATAATCTATTATATAAAATAAGACAGATATAAAAGTTTTAAATATTTATTAATTGTCTGATATCTTAGGCTATGTTTGATTTGGGGTGAAATAGAAAATAGAAATGATAATAGAGTGGATAATGACCTAGAGATGTGTTTGGTTGGGGGTAGAATGAAAAAGGGAAATGATAATAGGGTGGATAAAGAGCTTTCCCGCCACTTTGTTTTTCTTTCCCAAATATGGGGTGAAAATGAAGAAAGGGTGGGGGAAAAAAGTGAAAATGACTATTTTACCTAATTATTTTATATAACAAATACCATTTTCATTTGTATTAAGGGTAAAATAGTAAATTAAACAAAAAAACATATTACTTTTTTCTTTTTTTTAATACACACAAATATTATTTCCCCTCCTTCAATATCCCTCCAACCAAACGTACTAAAGAAAATGATTTTTCTTCTACAAAGGATAAAAAAAAAAAAAAAAAAAAAATCTTTTTCTTTTTCCACCCTTCCAACCAAACATTCCCTTAGGAAACAAAGAGTGATAGAGATTAAACCAAAAATATCAAAACATAGATGAAAACCTAAGCCACTGTCACTGCCTTCTTTCCCATTTTGCTCCAATTTCTCTCTCACCATTTCTGTCTTTTTTTTTTCTTTCTCCTTCTCGACTCGTTTGCTCATATATCCACCCTCAAACCATGCATCTCTCCACAGTGGCCACTAAATTACACCATTACCACAAACCACCACCATTGTCGTCACCACCATCAATTCCTCCATCATCCTCACAAAATCGAGACCACCATCACCATCAGTAACCGTAACCACCACCATCAGCAATCAAAACCCTAGATCTTGCGAGTGACTCCTTCTTTAATCTCCAAATGAACATCAATCTCACAGCCCTCGCCACTACTACTGCCATCGCCACCACTAATGTTGTGTGCTTTGGCAAGATCTCACTTTTATTTTTCAATTCTCGTATAAGAATTTTGTCTATCTCATAATCCATTATTCGATTCCATGAGTAAATGTGTTTGAATTTTGCTTAAATTTGGTACATCCAGACTTCAGATTTTGTTTTCACGATGTTAATTGCATAGTGGGCACCACCAACTACCTTACCCCCCCCCCAAAAAAAAAAAAAAATCTTGCTGAAACAATTATGCTTCAATTTCGATGGTACATCTCTGTCTCTCTAAAATCATTGCATCTAATTTGCAATTTACCCTTTTTGCAACAACCAAATTTTATTTTTTAGGGATTCTGATTTTGTTTCGTTTAAGGATCATATTAGATTTGGTTTTAGGAATTTTGATTTAATTTCTTTATTACACATATTTATTCATTTTAGGGATCCTACCCTATTCGCTATAGGGATCCTACTGATTTGTTCATAATTTAGAGATTTGATTTCATAAGTTGAGTGTTTAATTTGCTCTCTCTTATAACATGTTTTATTTAATTTTATAAGCAAAAATTCTATTTTGTGGTACGATTTAAATCAGTAGCTTTTAGAGATTTTGATTGATTTCTTCATTATAAAAATTTAATTGATTTTAGGGATTCTATCTCATTCTTGATTTAATTCGTTTTACGAATTTTGATTTGATTTATTCATTTTAGGTATTTTGATTTGATTTAAATCAATAGATTTTAAAGATTTTGACTTGATTTCTTCATGGTAGTTGGACTCATTTTAAGGATCCTGTCCTATTCTTGATTTGATTCGTTTTATGGATTTTGATTTGATTTCTTCGATATTTTGAATTTTATTTATTTGTTTTCAGATATCGAAGTCCAAGGCCAACAAATAAAGTAGAGGTAAACCCATTATCCTAACATAAATCCTATTCGGAGCTTAGCTTATGGTTTAGAGCCAAACAATACCTAAACAAGCCAATCAAAGTAACTACCAAAATAGTACATGAAAATATTGCCAAATCACTACTTAAAAAACAGAAAGTCCCTTGTCGAGTCTGTCCGGTTTCTAATCTGAAAACTATTCTCAGTCAACCTGATAACCAAATAATAATTTTAAAAAAATCTATTTTTCGAAACTACAAAGAAAACAAACCCTTATGATCTATTTGTGAGGTGTTCGCTTTCCAAAAGGAATGTGTATTTTTTTTTTTAAGAAATGTCAGCGAAGAAAATTTACAAATTTCTTCTCAAAAACAAATCACTTCTTCAAATACCACCCTTAAAGTCCACAACTAAGCAAAACCAACAGATTGAAACTAAGACTGATAAATCATCTGTTAACCGGTCTAAAAGATTTTAAGTAAAAAAACTCACAAAATTCAGTGTCAAGCATAAAAAAAATCACCTAATAGAAATGCGGCTTATGCTTGCCAAAACTTGGAAAATAAAAAGTCAAACTATGGCATTGGCTGCACTGGCAATCCTCGGCCATAGATCAGCACATTCCTTCCCGATTGGACCCGTAATGGCAGACCCTACAACAACAATCATGAAGCAACTATAAGATACTGCTTATCATTCAAACAAAGACGTATGCAAACCCATTTTTTAAGTACTTTCTACTATTAATTAAATTAATTTGTCAAAAAAAAAAACTTAAAAGCGCGAGGAAAAAAGTTAAAATTTATTTGAAAAATGTAAAGAGATTCAGAGAATACCTTGTCAATATCCTATGTTATATGTCTTTTCATCCAAAAAGATTAGAGTTGGAATAGTGTCTCAATCTATTATAATATATATATAATAAAAAATAAAAAATAAAAAAGCTATTTTTGCGTTTAAAGAAAAAATTTATATTTTCAGTTTTATTTTACTTTTAAAAAATCACCTTTTTAGGTGCAAAACAACCAAACAGGCAATTACGATGAAAAAGGAAAAAAAGATTACTCCTTTGATGTAGTTTACCATACCTTTCATTTCCCCCTTGGGATTCACAATGACGCCAGCATTATCTGCAAAATGAGATATCTTAAAAATTAACATGGAATGGCCACTAATCATTAAAACTCTTAGAGAAGAACATGTTTTTACCTTGTAATCTACAAATACAAAAAAAAAAAAAAAAAAATTTAAGAGAAAATTAATACCCAGACCTCCAACTCTAAAAAATCCATAGGATGGTTAAGGAAGCATGACAAGTCACAAGTGGAGTAGGTTCCATTTGTTTACCAAACGGGCCCGTTTGGTTAGTGTTCCCAACCAAACCCAACTCAACCCAACCCAAAAATTCTAAGTTCAATTTTTGGGAACGCGTTTGGCAAATACAAAACTCAACCCAACCCAACCCAAAAAATAAGAATTGATTCTCAAAATGTTAAGGAAATGAGAAACAAAAAAATTTGTTTTTTTTTGTGCCCGAAAAACTCAACCCAAAGTTCTCAACTCCGTCCGACGACCACCTGCCGCTGGAATGGGTTGAGTTGAGTTGAATTGAGTTAGGCTGAAAATTTTGGAAACAGAATTGTGTTTGGTAAGAACAATTTTTATTTTGTGCTAAAAATAGAATGTGTTTGGTAATGATTTTATCCTAAAACTAATTATTATTTTTTTTTTTTTTTTTTTTGTGTTGGCGGCGGCCAGACGGCGGCAACGGGTGGTGGTGATCGGCCGGCAGATGAAGACGGAAATTGAGAACTTTGGGTTGAGTTTTTTTAGCACAAAAAGAAACAACTTTTTTTTGTTTCTAATTTCTTTAAGATTTTGAGAATCAATTCCTATTTTTTGGGTTGGGTTGGATTGAGTTTTGTGTTTGCCAAACGCTTTCCCAAAAATCAAACCCAAAATTTTTTGGTTGGGTTTGGTTGGGAACACTAACCAAACGGGGCCTTATAGTTTTTCTGTTCCTTGATTTAGGTTTCTGTTCCATGAAAACTGGGAACCAAATATATTTTTATAATGGTCCCAGAGTTGGAACAAATCTTTCGGAACATAACAGAATTGTTCGCATGTTTCTATGCCAACAGAAACAGGAATCTGGGATCTTAAACAAATGCCACCTTCATGTTTGTGTTTACAAAAATTAACAGGAGAATCACATGACAAAATCCTAAGAAGTAAAGAACTTAGATAGTGTTTGGTTTCATCAATAGGAGGTTAAGAATTTGAATTAGAAGTAAACACAATAAATCTTTAAATTTACAGGCATTTGTTTCTGATGCAATCCCAAGACTTCTATTTTGTACTACCAAATGCTACCTCACTCATAGTTGTTAAAGGCTCTAGGTGCACGGAGGCGCACAAGGTCGCTCAGAGCCTAGTGCAAGGCGCAAGGCGAAAGACAAGCGCTAGCCTAAGCAATGCCAAGCGCACGACATTAAATAATAATAATTATAATTTATAGCATTAATATATCACAAATCTAAATGAAGTAAAACTTTGAACTAAATTTCAAATATAAAAAATAAAACACACACTCAAGTCGCATGTAAGACAATAAATAAGAAGAATTAACTAATAAAATTTTCAAATAATTCAATCAATTAAGAATCCAAACTAAACATTCCAATATCCAAATTAAAATCCTAATAAAATTAAGTTTTGTTAAATAAACAACTAAACAATTACAGAAAAAGAAAAAAACAGATAAATAAAACAAGTTTTGTTAAACAATTAAATAAATAAAAACCAAATTTTGTTAAATAAAACCCTAATGAAACCAAATTTTGTTAAATAAATAAACAATTAGTTAAACAAATAAATAAATAAACAATTAGTTAAACAAATAATCAAATAAATAATTATTAAAATTAATTAATAAATAAACAAGTACGGAAAGAAAGAAAAAAAAGAAGCGAACGGTTAGCAAACAATTAGAGAACATTCGAACAGGGGAAGAGAAAGAAAAGATCCGAAGGAGAAGACATTCGAAGGTCCGAAGGAGAAGAAGGTTCGAAATCGTCTGCTCAAGAACCAGATCCGGCTGCGAAATGGTCAGCTCAAGAGGAAGACTCACCTGCAAAATCGTCTGCTCAAGAATCAAAGGACACTCAGCTGCAAAATGGAGAAGATTCGAAGAAAATTGATGTGCAATTGCACTGGAACTGACGAACTGTGAATTGTGAACTCACGATCCTCGAGATCCAATGAGCTGAGGAGGAAAAAAGTAATGATCGATGTTTTTTTTTCAATTATAACTGTAACCTAGGTCATCCCACGTAAGGCGCGCCATAGTCACGAGGCGCAACTCACACCCAGGCGAGAAAGGCGATCGACTCTTGGAGGTTAGTTGCCTAATCCTAGGCAAAGTGCAGAGGGTGCGCTGCGCTGCGACTCTCGCCTAGGAGCGCGCCTAAGCGCACCTTTAACAACTATGACCTCACTGTAGCCTATATGATCTATATCGGTCCGAATGGAACAGATTTTTTATGAGATGCATGAAAAATCCGTAACAGGGGACACATCTATTTTCCAGATATGTAAATGTATCAGCCATTGAACATAGAGAAAAGCTTACATGCATGCAAGTTTTTCGCTAAAGGCAGACACCTGGACTTACATCTGGTGATATTTTAAAATGATGCCAAGCTAAAGAGAGCATATGGAACAGAGGAGTGCATGAGAAGCATAGCCAAATCAGCAACGAGGCATCCATCAACTTTCCAGACATGTAACAGTGTCAAGTACAGTGAATCCATAAGACATAAAATGGATACCTGACTTGCATCTGGTTATCCCAGAGCATAGTACTTAAAATAGGGGCAACACAAGCTTCAGAGAGAGAGAATAAAGGACATCAAAAATTAAAGAAGGGAAATTATTATATTATCCTTCACATAATTCATTTATTATTTCTTATCTCTTTTTTACTTTTCCAATTAAGTTTTTAGTCATTTGGTTGATGTCAAGTACAGTGAATCCATCTAGTTTAATATCAACTTGATATAGGGGCAAAAATTAATTGCTCCAAAAACAGGACTAAAATATGTAAAAAGAATATTAGACGAAGGACAATATAATAAGAACTTCCTAAGAATGATTAAAATTGGTTAAATTCAGGAAGCATCCAAATTGCCTGTGACTAAAGAATAGCATTGAAGGTTGGTTATTGTGCAAATAGAGAATCAATTCATTTATGTAACAGTGACTGGTAGCATTAATTCACCTTCAGATTAATATGGAACCATAAGTACATGGTATATTGGCTGAAAGATCAGAAGATAATCCAAGATTGATTGGAAAGACAAAAATGTCCCAACCTTGACAGGAATGATACACAAAGTTACCATCCGGTGTAGGGGTAAGATTGGCATATTTTACTATAGCTGGGTCTGGGAGGTGTTGAGAAACCAAACCATAAATATTCTCAACACCACATCACCAGCAAGACCAACAACAGGGAAAACAGTGAGACAGAAACAAAAAGGGAAGAAACTGTGTTAGGAAAGAAACATTGCAGGTCATGACGGAGTGAGACCCAAGATGCAATTTAACCACTCAATATTGCAGGGAATAAAATGCAGAGTACCATGCCTCCAAGAGCATTAAATAAAGGGGCGCTAGCTGAACGGTCCCAAATTGCGGCCAAAACTACCAAATAAACCCACTAATATTCATGTGCATCCAGTAGTCCTCTTGCTATTTTTGTGACGGAAATACCCCTTGCATTATATGCGGCAATGTAGACTCCTTATATAGCGGAGCTAAATTTGGTAAACAATACTAATATTCATGTGCACAATTTGCTTCGTTTTTTCCTCAGATTTCCATGTGAAAAAAAATAAAAATTGCAAAACAAAAATGTTCATTTTATTCTCTTTCAAATGAGATGTTAATCACATTTTTTGGACATGTTTAACATAATGCACACGAATGTTACATGTAACATTCAAAAAGATTATGATGAATTTCGTATCATTAATGTTGCATGTAACATTAAAACCAACCCAACGTCAAAGCCCCCAAAAGAAGTTGGTACCTACACCCTGTTATATGTAACATTCAAAAATTCTGAAAATATCATGTTACATGTAACATGAATGTGAAAACTGAAACTAGTTAATCACATTTTTTGGACATATTTAACATGATACACACGAATGTTACATGTAACATTAAAAAAAATTATGATACATTTTGTATCATTAATGTTAATGTTGCATATAACATCAATGTTGCATGTAACATTAAAACCAACCCAACATCAATTCCCTCAAAAAATATGGTAACTACACTTTGTTACATGTAAACATTCAAAAATTTTGAAAATATCATGTTACATGTAACATGAATGTGAAAACTGAAACTAGTTAATCACATTTTTTAAACATATTTAACATAATGCACACATATATTACATGTAACATTCAAAAAGGTTATAATGAATTTCGTATCATTAATGTTGCATGTAACATTAAAACCAACCCAAACATCAAACCCCCCCAAAAAAAGTTGATAACTACACCTTGTTACATGTAACATTCAAAATTCGAGAAATATCATGTTACATGTAACAAGAATGTGAAAACTGAAATTAATGAAAAAAATAGTGAATTGAATATTGTTTTAAAGATCTTGTTTAGACGAATATGAATATATAATTAAATTGTAAAAAAATGTATACAATAATAATTATTTTCATTTTAATAAAATGATTTTATTAAATATGGAAACTCTCAATCTTTATCAAAGAAATTTTATTGCCGCATATACTGAAAATAACATATTACATGTAACATGAATGTAAAAACTAAAACTAGTTAATAACATTTTTTAGACATATTTAACATGATGCACACGACTGTTACATGTAACATTCAAAAAGATTATGATGAATTTCGTATCATTAATATTACATGTAACATTAATGTTGCATGTTACATTAAAACCAACCCAATATCAATCCCCCCCCCCCCCCCCCCCCCGGAAAAAAAAAGTTAATAACTATACCTTGTTACATGTAACATTCAAAAATTCTGAAAAGATCATGTTACATGTAACAACAATGTGAAAGCTGAAAACTAATGAAAAAAAATAGTGAATTGGATATTGTTTTGAAGATCTTATTTAGACGAATCTAACTATATAATTAAATTGTAAAAAAAATATGTACAATAATAGTTATTTTCATTTTAATAAAGTAATTTTATTGAATATGAAAACTCTCAATCCTTATTAAGGAAACATTATTGCCGCATATACTGCAAGAAAAAATCTGTCAATGGAAAGTGTACAGATCAGATTTTTTGGACTGCGTTGTGCAAATAATATGTAACTTGGCATTTATTGGTATATTATCTAATTAGTGGATTTAACCGGTAATTTGATGGTATTTTTGGGTCCTCCCGATATTTTTCCCTTAAATAAATTCATGCACAGTACCAAGCTGTATCATATAGATATGTAATATGCATGTATCATAATGCTGCCTAACCAGCTCATGCTATCAAAATTAAAACTCCAGTTTTTTAAAGAAAATGATGATTATTATACAGATGGAAGAAAAAAGATGTGAAATTTGTATGCAACTAACTGGTAACTTAATGCTCAAAACATAATGTATCGCCCTGAAATATGAGTACCAAGCTTTACAGACCAAATTCGTTCATTCAAAATAGGTATTTGTTCTTAATGACCAAATTGGTTCATTGAAAATAGGTATTTGTTCTTAATGAATCCATAAAGAGAAAAAACACATTGCAATAAAAAGTCATCAACTTTAATCAAAAAAAACAAAAGCAAGACCAATGCATGAATATATAAGAACAATGACATTGATGGTTGGTAAGACATGAGAATTACCTTCAAAATACATGAAGACCCCATCCTTTCGGCGCCATGGCTTGCGCTGCCTGACAATAACAGCAGGCATAACCTTCTTACGTAGGTCAGGCTTACCCTTCTTTACTGTGGCCATAACCATATCTCCAACGCAAGCTGAAGGCAAACGGTTCAATCTTCCCTTAATCCCCTTCACGGATATGATGTAGAGGTTCTTAGCTCCAGTATTATCAGCACAATTCACTGTCGCAGCCACCGGCAGACCCAGTGACATGCGGAACTTGTTCCCCGCAGATCCTCCACGCCCTACAATCAGTTATGTAGATGTAGAACACATAAATAAGTTCGCCAAACAACTGACTATTTGGAAACAGACAAAGGATAAGCACAAACATTCAAGCTAAGCCTTTCGTTTTTCTTCCTCCATTTCCCGATTAAACAAAAAGAACATATACATATTCAACATCACATCAGCCGCATATACGTCTATGAATAGAGGGAGATCACACACAAATAAAGGTGTTTCAGTAAACAGTACTACTTGGATAGACGACTGGAAACAAGATCGTGGAAATTTAATACAAAACTGTGCAATTCCTTTGATTATCCAGTATTTTCTAAACTAACAACCAGAAGGAGAAAAAAAAAAAAAAAAGACGCTAATCGAACACCAATACTACCATACATAGAAATTACAAGCTCACAAAGGTAGGAAGAAACCTAAAGAGATTTACATATGCGTTCACATAAAAAACAAGCATCATGTTTCAGTTAGTGGAAAATGGAACTGCAGAACAGAAAACAATGAAGAAGACGATAACGAAGAAGAGTTGAACTCACCTCGCTTCGACATTTTCGTCAACTGGGTGAAGCGCCACGGGAAGGTGTAGGCGAAATATATACTACGGATCTAGGGTTTCTAATTGATAGATCATCAACGGCTTCACAAAATGGGCCAAATCTATGGATTAGTTCGCGGGTCTAATTTGTGCGGTTTGAACCATAACCCGTCGAGAGCATAATTTCTAAATTGGAAAAATACCAAATGGTCTCTTTAAAAGACTAGGGTTTATTTGATAACGATTTAATTTTTAAGTATTAAAAATTTAAGTGTTGAAAATTAAGTGCTTAAATTTTAAATGCTAAAAATTTAAGAAAATTATTTGATAAATTGTACTGAAAATTTAAGTGCTGAATTTTTTTTATTTGTTTGATAAGCGCAGAATTTGAATTGTTGAAAATTATTTAATTTACATAATTACCCTTGAATTAAGATAATACAAAAAAAAAAAAAAAAAAATCATTTCTATAAAATTAAACTACCATAAAATTCTATAAATTTTGTAATCATTCATAAATTAAAAATGTTTAATTTCTATAAAATTCTTAAAACAGATTCTCAAAATCAAAATCAAATTAAAACATCATTCGACAATGTAAAGAAATTTTTGTTAGAAACAAACAGATCACTGTCCAAAAAAATACAGATCCTTAGACGTAGAACAAAATTAAATGCTAAACCGAGATTCAAACAATAAATCCTAAGATTCAGAATAAAATTGAATTAACGTTTTAAAAACAAACAGATCACATGATTCAGAACAAGAACTGAATATTAGAAATGGTCCAACAGAGATCAAATTCTATGAAGTTACACATAACACCGATTTCATGGTTTAGAACAAGAACAAGAACTAATTCAGATATACGAAGTTACACAACACAAATCTCATGGTTCAGAACAAGAATTGAATATTAGAAATGAAGATCAAATTCTATGAAGTTACACTTAACACACATCTTACGGTTCAGAACAAGAACAAGAACTGATTCAAATCAATCGAAAGAAGATGAAGAAGAAATAGTACCTCATCGGAGGGGATTAAATTTCTCACAATCTCGACATAACGAACAAATTTCTTAGCAAATCTCTAGGCAATTGGAGCTTGCAATCTCAGATCGAACGCGAAATTTGTCTCGCAATGAAGCGATAAAAAAAATGACGATCTTCCAACTCCCTGCTCTTCTCCGGCCCAAACAAAATCTAATCCAAAATCGTCAATCGATGAGTATCTTCTTATTTGAACATTCTCTGAAATTTGAATCGTCAATCACCAAAATCGTTTAGCCTCACCAAATCAAATCAATCTCTGAAATTTGAAGGTGAAAATAGAATCAAATCGCTTCGTCTCAAACCAGCAAATCGAATTGGCTTCTCGCTTCATCTCGGAGTTGTTCACGAGTGATCTATTCTTCATCTGGTTCGCACTCGCCGCCGCCTATCTCCTCTGCTATCTCGTCTATAAACAGAATGAAACAAGGAAAAACGGTAAGAAAAACCTACATCCCTAAGAGCAAAATCGTCAAAACAGTAAATCACAGAAACTTGCAAATCGGAGAAGGCCTAATATATTGCAGGTTGTGGCCATGTTGAGAGAGCTGGTGGCCATACCTGTAGAGAAATGATGGTCATACCTGTAATTGAATGATCCACGAAGTCGGAAATCAACTCTAGAATATAGCATCCACAAAAAACAACACCACTAATATACAAATTCAAAACAGACATTTCGTCGAACACATATCGTGCGCAAATGTTGTTTCGTAGTCAACATAATTTCTCACCATGGTCTTATCTTGAATGGTGAGAAATTCAACATAATTTGAACAAAAACAGGAAAATTCGAACAAAAACAGGGCAATTTGAACAGAAAATTAAAAGCCTAAAACCGAACTCATCATCATAAACCCTAAAATAGAGAAATTCAACAGAAATTAAAATATTAAATCCGAACACTTTATCATAAACCCTAAAATAGATAAATTCAACAGAGATTGAAACCCAAAATACCGTAAATCCGAACACATCATCATAAACCCTAAATCAAAGAGAAACTAAAAACAAATTCCAAAATTAATTTTAATAAACTTACAGTTACAGGAGTGTTTGTTCCAGCAGAGAGATGGTGGCGCAAGAGCAGCGTCGCAGGTTCAGAGTCGGTGAGATGAACAGCTTCGCAGCAACTTCGGTGGTAAGAAGAACAGAATGGCAGTAGCGGCGACGCTTTCCTCTTTGTCGCCGCCTCTTCGCAACTCATCACCGCTCTCTTCTGCTCTTTCTTTTCTGCTTTCTCTCTTCAACCAATATGAACAATTAAAGAATGAAGACACAACCCTATTAGAATGAAGGGTAAAATAGTTAAACTATATTTGTTTTTAAATTGGCCATAGCTGAGCGCCTTCAGCCAAAAAAAATTAAGCCACCATTAGTTTGCTGAATTTTTGTTTAATTTTTTACTTAATTTTTTCAGAAAACTTAATTAATTAAGTAATTTTAATTACATTTATCAAACATACTTAATTAATTAAATACTTAATTTAATCAGTTTTAAGCACTTAATTTAGTTATCAAACATGCCCTAAATCTACAAAATAGTCCATTATTTTTATTTTTTTTTGCACAAGATGGTCCTTTAAAAAGCGTGAGTGTGCATAAGATAGTCCATTTTTTTGGTTAAATGATGATTTTACCCTTCCCTATTTTTTATTTTTTTTCCTTATGAATCTGCTTCGATCCGACGTTCTTCTCTCTATGCAGCTCTTCGCTCCTCCATGGCCGAGCTCTAATACTCGTCGATGCCGCTGTTGCGTCCATGAGCCTACCACTTAAGATAATGGTACGCTTGTCATTTGGTTCTAGTTTTGCTCTATCGTATTCCGGTGAATTTTTATGACAACCAATTCGAATTCGTCGCGCGTCTGTACAAAAATTGAACCTTCAGATACGGTTCTGTTGGCAAGTTTCAATTTTCATTTAGACCGGAGTTCATATTACAGTTTGTAATCGTTATTTAATGATTGAGAAATTTATATGGATCAATTGAGGGTTCGCACTTCACCGAAGACATTGAAGACGGTTTGATTTGCCAAGTTTTAGTTTGAGATTGTGGTTGTGGCTGCAACTTGCAAGGAGCTAAAACCGTGTACTTACGAGTTTGTTAGCATATAGTGAGGATTTGAGGTTAGAATTGTTGTTTGTGGTTGTTTTTTGTTAAAAGATCGTTGCTGGGTGAGTTTGTAGGAGGAAATTTGGATGGTTGAATTGTTAGGATTTTAATTACGTTGATCAAGATTTTTGAATAAGATTGTATCATAGTGTGATGTTGAATATAACATGATGTTATATTCAACGTCATACTGATTCGTATACTTGTGGAGTTTTTAAGATTCTAATTGCGTGGAATATAACATGATACTATATTCAACGTCACACTAATCCGAATACTTGTGGAGTTTCTAAGATTCTAATTGCGTGGATCAAGATTTTTGAATTGATTATGCAACAACGTGATGTTGAATATAACATAATGTTATTTTCTTAATGTGATGCATTAATTTTTTGAAAGAGTTTTGCTGTAATTGTTTTGTATTTTTGTAATAATATGTGATGTTGAATATAACATCATGTTATTTTCAACATGATGTTGATTTGTTGTATTCATTTTTTCATTTGAATACAACATGATACCATGTTGAAATATAACACGATTATGTTATATTCAACAATGTTTTATTTATAAACATTATTTATTTTTTTCAAAATATTTTTCGTATTTTTTAAAGAATTATCATGATTTAAAATAAGATGATATCATGTTGAATATAACATGATATTATATTCAACACAGATTTGGCAGTATGAAAATACCGTCTTTCATCATCTGTTCGAATTTTTTCAAATCAAAATATTTGATGAAATTTCTGCACAGATTTATGCAATAAATCTCTCTATTTTTTGTTGATTAAACGATTGATTTGGAGTTGCGATGAGGAGTTTTTTCGTAATGGATCTTGGATGAACAGTAACGCATGGGTAAAATTGTCCAAAAAACGAAAAGGACTATTTGGTAACATATTTTTGGAAAAGGTTTATACTGTAATTTTGTCTTCCTTTGAGGACCATCTAGTAAGCGCCTCTTTCTAAATTTACTTTATTTTTACAATAGGCACCTAAAATCAGAGTTCTTCGCCTAATAATAGGTGTTTTGCCTTTTTTACTTAAAACATGATTGATTTTGAGATATTTTTCCAGCTCCATAAACCGAGAGTGGCACTTTCGACTTTAATAAACCAAAAGTGTTACTCCCGATTTTATCGATATTTTAAAAAATAAAAGATTTATGTTGAATTGGGGTTAACAACCCCAGTTGTACAATCTGTAAACTTTTATTTTTTTTAAGAGACGAAGGTATCACCTTCGGCTTTTACTGTTTAAAGCCAAAGATGCTATATCTAGGTTTTAATTTTTTAAATAATGGCCCGGAGATAACACTACAACAAAAACGAACTGTAGCGACAGTTAAAAAATAGCCGCTAATTTATTCTAATTACCGCTAAATGTTATTATTTTAGTTCCAAATTTTGACGTCAAAATTTGATATCAATATCTTAATTAAAAAAATAATTAAAATAAAAAATAAAAATAGAAATGAATATTCAATTAAGAAAATTCTTATATTGAACTTGGCAAAGACAAATACTAATTAAAAAAAAAAAAAAAAAAAAAAAAAAACTATTTAATTAAGAAATCAAAGACAAACACTAATTAGAAAAAAGGGAATCTTGTTGAGAGGTCCCAAAACTTAAAAAATCATTTTCTAAGGACCAAGTTATGTGTTAAAAAATCACTGTTACAGGATCCCGCAGAGTGATGATTTTATGTAATGGGACCTTTCACCAAATTTTCCTTAAAAAAATGGGAGAAAACTTAGGAAGAACTAGTAAAAACGATGAACATGCCCTCGCGATCGTGTACTTGTTTCTCGTGATTATCTTCTTCATGAATGAAATCACAAACAGCCTTTTTCCCAATCGTGTTCCTCAACCATCCTCAATCTACCGATGGTTGGAGCACAAATAGCCTTAGTTTGTTTTCCTTAATCGTCTTCCTCAATCTCTTCAATCGGCACATTTTCTCTCTCAATTGCTTCGATTGGAACCCTGTGAACTCTCAATATGCAACATTGACACTGTGCTTCAATTGGAACCCTGTGATCTCTCAATATGCAACATTGACGTTGTGTACCAACCACGCCAGCCAACGATCGGTGTGTTTTCATTCCTCTCACATTGTATGCCTAAGTTTTCGATTTTATTTGATTTTTGATATATGTTCTGTTGATCCTAAGATTTTGATGAACAATTAAGTGTTGATGTTTTGGTGGAACTAATATTTTAATTGAGTGTTTCAGTGATTTAAAGTTTTAGTGATAAAGATGCAAATTAAATAGATGCTAAACGATGATGTTGAAGATATTGAAAAATTAAGAATTTGAAGAAATTAGGGAAAACAAATAAGGTAAATGTCAACTCTTAATATCCCAATTAGGAACACACACGGCACAAAAAGTATTTATTATTTATGTGTTTTGATTAAGTGAAATTATTTGCTCCAATATGTGATTTGAAAATAAATAATTTTAAATGACTAAAATAGAATATAAGAAGATTAGTGGAGCTTATTTAGAAAAGAAAATGGTTAAATGGGTGAAAACATAAAAGAGAATAAGTTAGAAACGAGTTCAGAACAGAGATCCAGAAGACACAAGTCAACTGGTAAGTCGACCAGACCAATCAGCATGAAGTCTCTGTATCTATGAGTCGACAGGTAGGTCAACTGACCAAGAGAAACTAAACTCTCTAAATTTACAAGTCGACAAGTAGGTCGACTGGTGAAGGCAAAATGAACTTTCTGAATCTACAAGTCGACCGATGAACGCCCTTGGCTACAACCTGAATCTACCAGTCGACTGGTCGGTTGACTAGACACGCTGTTTCAAGAAACTGTTTATTCCAAGATTATATCCAAAAGTAGTCATTTTTAGTTAGGATTTGAGAGAGATTTCGGGGATATTTTTATATTTAAAATATGCTTCACCTGAAATATAAACCCTATTGATTTGGTTCATTAATTTTTAATGTTTCTCAAATTGGTAAGTAAAATTGTTTCTATTTTATCTAATTGAGTTTGAGAAATATTTGGGGGATTTAATTGAAAGATTTAAAAGCTGTTATTAAGTAAATTGAATCAAAATGAAGTCATTATGATATAAGGAGTCTATAAGTGTTATTAATTGTCATGACACATGTGAACTAACCGTTAAAATGTTGTTTTCATTCTCCCTTAAATAGACCTGCGAATTTCTTATATCATTAAGGAAGAAAAATCATATCATATCATATCATAAGAGTGAACTTTTCTAAGAGTTTGTGAGCTATTCTAAGAGTGATCTTGAGAATCAATTGCGATTAATCTTTGCTGCTACTGGATTTTAAGTTACATCGATCTATTTATTCTGTCTGTGGATTCTGAGTGAGATCTTTCCAATTATATTCTATTATTTCATTACTTGTTTATATTTTGAAAGTTGATCTTAGAAATTGTTTCTATTTTTTATTGAAGAAAAATATTTTACAAACAATTTCTTGAATCGGATTACGTGCTCAAATATTTGCTACCTATATCTTGTTAAAATCAGATTTTCTATCTCACATTTTTCTATCACTAGTTGGGATATTAATTGAGTTATTATTTATCTGCGGTGGTAGAAGCTCCGAGTGATATTTTCTGTTTATCAATTTGTATTGGTGAGTAGTATGACGGATGAAATACTATTAGGGGTATTTAATCAGGGATAGCTGACTTTCAATCTCTTCATGTAAAGAGATTGAGGTAGTGATTCTTCCTAGATAGAATTGCGTTTTGAGTGATTATTGTAACGGTTCAATCCTTACCCGGTAAAAGGATATTTGGAGTGATTGATGACATTTTGATTCTTTGGCCTTAGTGTTAAAAAGAATTAGGTTATTCTTTAGTTTGTAAAAAGTAGAGGTTCTTCCTTAGATTAGGAAAAATATATTGTAAAGGTTGATTCTAAACTTGTAAAAGAATCGGTGTGCGGGTTTTGTTGGTTGATTTCTTCACTCCGTTGATTTCGCATTTGGTTTGGGCAGTTGATTAATCTCTAATTTGAATCGATTTTTATGCTTGAGTTAATTTAATCGATTTACCTTTAATTTTCGTGTTCATGGGGTGATAAGGAATTGTTTAAAAAATGTTCTGAAATTGGGTAATAAAGAGTTGCTGAAAATGTTCTTTTTTGTTGTAAAATTGTTCTAAAAATTCTTTTAGTTTTGAAAAACATAACAGAATTCTGTTCTGTGATCAGAATACTTCAGTTTTGTGAATAGAATAGTTCACACAGCTGTTCTGTGAACTAAACAAAATATTTTTGTTCAGTTCACGGACACACACCCACAGTATCGCAGAGCTTCATCATTGCATAGCTTCTTTATTGCAGGTCAAGTGAGTCATTCTTCGAAGTTGTTTCTTCTTTTCCTTCGAATCTTTTTCTCCTTCTCTTCCAGTTCGTTGCTGCTGCTCATCCTCCAGTTCATTACTGCTGCTTCTCCAGCTCGTTGCTCTGTTCCAAATTATTCCAGGTCTCAGGTATGTGCTTTGTTTTGTGTTATTGTTTGTTTAATTGTTTATTTAGTTTATTTCTATTATTATTTTTGTCCATTTAATTGTTTATTTAGTTTATTTCTCTTATTATTTTTTTGTTTAATTGTTTATTTAGCTTATTTCTATTATAATTTGTTTGTTTAATGATTTTTTTAGTTTATTAGTATTATTATTTGTTTGTTTAATCATTTGTTTAGTTTATTAGAGGTTTAGATTTTAATATAATTTTCTTTTTTCGCTAAGTTGTTTATTATGACTCAAATTAAATGATTAGTGAAGAATCAAAAATTGGTTATGGAAAAAAATATTGACCATTGAAAAGATTGGTTTTTATCTTTATTTAATAGAAATTTGATTGAAGTAAATATCTCGAGAGTTGGAAATGAACTCCAAAAATATTTTATATTTTCTTGCAATTGTATTTATTGAGTTTTACAATTGCACTATATCCAATTATGAACTATTTTGATTAAAATTATATTAATTTATCGCTGCATAAATTCAGGAAATGAAAAATCTGTCTGTACACTTGATACACCTGTCAATCTATTTTCCATATCATTTTTTTTCTAGTGGTTGGTCATAACTATTATACGAGACCAACACTTCTATATGACATACCATTAGTTTATATTTATCTTGTGAGTGCTTAATATATATTGATCGAGGGAACACGTATTGCATCTGTGATATAAAATGTTAAGAAACTTTTGAAAAGATGGAGGAAACAAGTATTTTGAGAAAGAAAATGTTAAGAAACTTTTAAAAGATGAAATTATAAATATACAAACTAATTGACAGAGAATATATATTTGGGATAAGTTGTTAGTTTTATAAAGATATTATATGACAAAGATTATAAGAGTTGAAAATATTGTTTGATTTGGACCTTTAAAATGTTTATCCTTCTTGATTTATTAATAAATATTCTCTAAATTATTCATTTATTTTTGCAAATATATAGACTATATTAGACATTTAAATTCGTGAGTAACATTAATGGATAAAAGTTAGATATACAAGTGCAGGTGTAGCAATTGATACATTATTGGAGTAGATCAGTTTCTTAATTTTGCTTTCGAAAAATTATCGAATGAGAGAAAGATATTATGCCCATGTATTAAATGTATTAATGTCTTACGAAAGAGTAAAGAAGATATAAAAGACTACTTAATATGTGATTGTTTCTCTAAAGGTTACACGTAGTGGGTATTCCATGGAGAATCTGTAACAAATTCTGATTCGTCAAATCATGCTCGTTCGAGGAGGTGTTTCGATGGGAATGATGATAGTCATGATTTATTATTTGAGGCCTTTGAAAAAATTGAGCAAGATGAATATGATGTTGGAGATGAGTTAATTATGGAACCAACACAGTCTACAGAGGAGCCTAATGATGAAGTTAAGAAATTTTATAAATTGCTTTAAAAGGCAGACGAGGAGCTATATCCAGGATGCAAAAAATATATCGTACTTTCTTTCATTATTCGTCTATTTCATATAAAATGTCTATCTGGTTAGAGCAACAAGTCATTTACTATAATACTTCAATTGCTTAAAGATGCACTACCAGAAGGAGAAAAGTTACTAAAAACCTTTTACGATACCAACAAAATTTTCAAAGAATTAGGACTCAATTATGAAAAATTCAAGCTCGCCCAGATGATTGTATGTTGTATCAGAAAGAAAATGAGAAACTTCAAACGTGCACTGAATGTAGTGTATCTAGATAGAAATGAAGATCAAGACAATTGTTGTTTCTGTAAAAAGTCATCTTGTTCCTGTTAAAATATTGTGATACTTCCCGTTAAAGCTTGGGCTGCAAAGGCTTTTTATGTCATCGAAGACGACTTCGTTGATGAAATGGCATGATAAACACCATATAAAGGATGGGCTTTTAAGGCATCCTGCAGATTCAATAGCGTGGAAAGATTTTGATTCAAGATATTCACCATTCTCTTCTGACCCCCATAATGTCAAACTTGGGTTGGTAAGTGATGACTTTAATCCCTATAGAACAATGAGCATAAAGCACTGTACTTGGCCTGTTATTTTAATGTCTTATAACTTGTTGCCTTGGTTATGCATGAAATAACCTTCATTCATATTATCTCTACTTATACTAGGTCCTACTGCTCCTAGAAATGCAATTGACGTGCATTTATAATCCTTGATAGATGAGCTCAATCAGTTGTGGGAATGTGATTTTTGCACTTATGACATCTCAACTAAGCAAAACTTTCAAATACAGGCAACATTATTATAGACAATAATTGATTTTCCAAATTATGGAAATTTATCCAGGTAAAGCACTAAGGGCGAAACGGCATGTCCTACTTGTAACAAATATACTTGATCCAAATGGCTATACAATAGTAAGAAACATTGTTACATGGGTCATCGTTGTTTTCTAGCTATCAACCATAAGTATAGATATGACAAGAGGCCTTTTGATGAAAAGCAAGAACGAAGTTTAGCCCTTGTTTTTCCATATAGGGTCCGAGGTATTGGCTCAGTTGCAGGGTTTTGTTTTTACTCTTGGAAAAATACATTCTATCCCAATGAAAAGTAAAAGGAAATGAGGAGAAACCGAAACAAACACAAATAGGAATCTGCCTTACAGTTGGAAGAAGAAAAGTATATTTTTTGAATTATCATATTGGGAGAATAATTTATTGCATCATAATTTGGATGTGATGCACATAGAGAAGAATATATGTGATAACATCTTGGGGATACTTCTAAATATTGCAGGAAAAACGAAGGATGGTGTAAAGGCTCATCTTGACATGGTAGATATGAAAATTAGAGATAATCTTCACCCACAACAAAGAGGAAATAAAATTTATTTGCCGCCTGTTTGTTTCTCAATGACGCTAAGTAAGAAGGAAAGATTTTGTAAAGTGTTGAAAAATGTCAAGGTTCCAGATGGATATTCAGGAAATATATCAAGATGTGTACAAAAAAAGCAACATAAAATAGTTAGGCTTAAGAGTCACGACAATCACATTTTAATGGAACAATTACTTCATCTGGCTTTGCATAGAACGCTAACAAAAGAAGTGAGTTCTGTTTTGATAGAATTTTGTGATTGTTTCATAATATTATGCTGCAAAGTGATAAGCATACCCAAGATGGAACAACTAGAACACAATATTGCATTAATTTTATCAAATTTGGAAAGGAATTTTCCCCCATCTTTTTTTTATGTAATGGTTTATTTGGCTATTCATTTGCCATTAAAGGCAAAGGTTACTGAGCTTGTACATTATCGATGGATGTATGGAGTTGAGAGGTATGTTAAATAAAGTTATATTGTTTTAGTATTATTTTTTTCAATTATATTTAAGATTTTAATATCTAATATGCAATGAATTTTTATGGATCTTCAGGTTCCTTTTTACCCTAAAATCATATGTGCAGAATAGGGCTTATCTAGATGGTTCTATTGGGGAAGGGCATTTGGCAGAAAAATGTTTGATTTTTTGTTCAAGATATCTCAATGGTGTAGAGTCAAAATTAAGTCGGCCTACAAGAAATTATGGAGAAAATGATAGTGAAATGCAACAACTGCAACTATTTTTCGCAAGTAAGTCGACCATTAGGGAAGTCAGAATTAGTTGTGTTGGATGAGATCATGAAGATACAAGCACATAGATATGTGTTTTTCAACTTTGTTCCTGTTTTCCCATTTTTTGATCAAGTATTATTTTAATAATTTGATTAGTTTATCTTCACAAATAAGTTACATGAGAATTACTTATGCAGGAAACACGTTATGTTTATTAAGAGAAAGAATCGAAATTTAAGACTGCGAGAAAAAGAGATTGAGCGGATTCGAAATGAAAGTTTTCATGATTGGTTTAAATCCCACATACGTATAAAATTTGTAATGTTTAACACATTCATTTATAACTTTAATATTTTTAAATTTATTAGTTTTAAATTATTTTATATGAACAGGTTGCTATATAGGACTTGGAGGGAAATAATCAAATGAGTAAAGAAATTAAATGGCTTTCTCATGGTCCATTTAATATGGTTAGGAGGTACAAAGGGTTTCTTGTGAATGGGTTTAGATTCCACACGAGAGATAGGGGGAACAAAAAAGAAGAAAAAAACTCAAAATAATGGCATTGTTTTAACTGCTAAGACGCTTAATTTTGCAAGTGCAAGAGATACTAATCATGTTGATGAAGATGTTCCTTATTAAGGTGTAATAAAAGAAATCATTGAGTTGAACTATTATGAGGAATTGAAAGGGGTATTGTTTAAGTGTGATTGAATTGACGTTCTCCAAGATAGAGGAATAAAATAGGGCAAACTTGGGTTTACTCTTGTGAATCTCTCTAAGTTAATAAGGTCTGGTGAGCGACTGGGGGATGAACCTTTCGTTTTAGCATCAAAAGTTCAACAAGCATTCTATGTGCAAAACCCATTCAATAAAGATTGGCATACTATAATAAAGACAATTCCTAGGGACTTGTTTGATATGGGCAATGTACAACTTGATAAAGAAATGGACCCGATTTCGCAAGTTGAAGCATACAACAATGAAACTATAAGTGATGCAGGGGATGATAGTGATACATTGAGATAAGTCAGAAAAAATATGATTGTCACTGAGATAGAAAACCCTTTTTTTCATGACAAGAATATTATACCTCCTCTCTTTATTTCTACTTTTGCAAAGTTTCTTCAATTTCTACCGGTACAAAATTTTAGTCATTTTTATTTTTTATTTTTTACTATTACAAAATATGTAATCATTTCGTATGAATTTAAGATCAGTTACAAATATGTATTCTCTATTTTTCATATCTATTTTTCATTATATATTTTATGTAATGAAAATACATTAAGTTTTGATCACCTGCATGTATCAGCCTAATCGATCCTTTCTTCTCAGTAATATTTTTTTTACCGCGATTTCTGAACTGAGAAATCGTTAATCCTTCCTTACTGGTCTAACCTATGGCACCAGTACTCTTCTTTACTGATCTCTGAAACCCTAGCCTCTCCACCAGTACCCTTCCTTACTGGACTGACCTCCGGCGATCTGCTCCGACCATTTATCCTGTCGCCGTGGAAGCTCAAGTCTTTGAAGCCTTTGGCCAACACTTTTCCGAACAGATCACCTTCGGTTTGGACCTCTGCCACTGTCGTTCAGCTTCTTTCACGCTGTTGCCTCAATGTCGCAGCCTCTTGTCTCTGTTGCAAGATATACGGGGCTTCGCAAACTTTAGTTCCATCCACCTTTTCTACCATTCTCTGCCTTTGATCTTCGATTGTCTTCTACCGCGTCTCGAAGTTCAGAAAGCGACTGCCCTAATTTTTCTCTGCGGCTCCAACCTAATTTCTTTGCTGCTGCTTAAATTCACACGTCTCTCAAGCCTTCTATCTCTACAAATTACAAAAAACACCCCCTTGGATTTTAAAATTCATTGGGTTTCCCAAAATTTATCTTAACAACCCCATATTTTAGAGATTTCAATGACCTTTCTCCTATAACTTTCTAAAGCTTCTAATTGCATCCCAAATTTTTCATCAATTACCAATTTCAACTACCTCCTCATATCAATCATGTTTACTAAACCTACATCCATGTCGCAATGTTAATTGTGCTTTGGGATTGGTCATTCTGCCTGTAGCTATTACTGGCTTACTTTATTTGCACGACCATCCGTTCCTTCATCGCAGAACTCTGCCTTTGTAGGCCTACAAACTGCTCCATCTCATGTGATTCAAAATAAACAAACTTCATCATGGACAATCCATGATCCCAACTAGTATCCTGACACTGGTGCATCTACACATATAACGGGTAACCCCGCTCTCCTACAGTAATACACACCATATAGTGGGCCTGACACTGTTCAACTTGGCAATGGTGATCACCTAACAATATCTTATACGCTCATCAGTCGATCGCCCGATTCAGGTCGTAGCCTAAGCTAAACGTTTCTCGCTTATCGGTTAACTGGTAATTCACGGTCTATCGATCAATACAGAGAGCTTCTCAAGCCAAAATCTATTCGCCTATCGGTCGACCCCCCATTCTCCATTTGTCGACCGGATGATTCAACAAGTTTCACAAGTCGACCTAACGATTCAGAGACTTCATATATTTTACATAGGTCGATCGATCACACTCCAGAAGTCGACCGATCCTGCTGGAACTTCTTCCTTAATTTATTTCAATTCAATTCTTCGATATTTTCACCCCTTTAACCGATTTCTTTTCTCGGTTAGTTTCACTAAATTCTTAAATTCAATTTTAATCAATTATCAATGTTTTTTTTTTTTCTTCAATTACACATAGGAGCAAATAATTTAACTAATCAGGATCCTATTAAAAACACACATAATTATAAAAAGCATTTTCGTGTCATGTATAATCCTAATCGGGATACATTAAGAGTTAAAATTTAACGTGAGTTGTTTTCCCTAGGTTCTTCAATTTCTTTAAACTCTTAATCTTCCATCATCTTTGTCATCATCTTTAGTATTGCCACAATATCTTCATGATCATTTTCATTACTGGAACTAATAAATTGAAACACTCAATAAAATCATTAGTTCCACAAAACACATCAACATTTAATTGTTCATCAAAATCTTAGGATCAACAGATAGTTTCCACAATGATGAACATACAGATTTAGAAGATGTTGTTGCGTTAGAAAAAGAAGAGAATGGTGGGGATGGAGATAAAGATATAGATGTCAAGCCGAGCGGGCAAGGGAGTGAACAGTTGCCGTTGCACATGGTTCTTTCATTCTATAATGAGTTGGAATGAGGTGATGATGATGACAAGGCAAAGTATGGGCCAAAGTCATGGAAGAATTTTTGGAACCCAGAAATGGACAAATTTTGTAGCGGCATGGTCTTTAAGGACAAGAAACATGTCCAGAATGCTATGAAATATTATCATGTTATGAAAAATATAGATTTTTGTATGGCGAAGACGCATCCTAAAGTTTAGTCGATTAAATGCAAGCACGGTTGCGGGTGGAAGATGCAGGCGACTCTGAAAAAGAGCTACATAATATTCTAAGTTATGCAGTACAGCGGGCCACACATGTGTTTCTACAATCATACGACCTTAGATCATGGAAACTTGGATTCGGGTGTCATTGCCGACATGATATTCGGACAAGTCGAAGAGAATCCAGAAGTGAAGATGGGTATTATCGTTGCCTCCGTGAAGAAGTCTTAGGGATTCACTACCTTCTATCGAAAGGCTTGGTTCGCTAGATCTAAAGCCATTGAGACCTTGTTTGGCGACTGGGACGAATTGTATCGGAAGTTGCCGAAGTTTATATCCGCGTTGCAGTACTTTAATCCTAGGACGATTGTCGAATAGAGTATCGTTCCAATCGCTCAACCTGGCTATTCGACGTTCGATATGGTATTTTGGGCAATCCAACCTTCTGTGGTTGGATGGAGATATTGTCGGCCTATCCTCATTATTGACGGAACTCATTTATACAGTAAGTACGAGGGAAAGATCTTGATCGCCATTAAGATGACACTGTCCAATAAGTGTTATCCTTTGGCATTCGCGATTGTACCGACGGAGGACCACCACTGTTGGTCTTGGTTTATTTCGATGCTGAAGCGCCATATTGTTAAAGACCGTCCAAAGGTCACGTCGATTTCTGACAGGCACACGGGCATTATGAGTGTAGTCAGAACTTTATGGCTTAATCAACCAAATGAGCCCGCTTGGTATTATCGATTTTGGCTACAGTAGCTTTGCAGTAATTTTAGCAACATGTTTAAAAATTAACAACTAAAAGATCTTGCTTGGAACGCGGGTGCTGCAATACAAGTTCGAAAGTACAACGTCATCATGGAAGAGATAAAAAAAAATAAAAGCGGGGGTGTATACGTAGTTGGACAACTTAACCAAAGAGAAATGGACTAGATCACACGATGATGGTAAACGTTGGGGCATGTTGATGACCAACTATGCCAAAATATTCAACTACTGTTTGAAAGGTGCAAGGAATATCCTAATTACAACCGTCGTTTCGTTAACTTTCTATAGGTTGGTGAAATACTTTGATATCGATCGACAGAAAGCTCTAAAAGATATGGCCATGGGTTTAGGGTACGCAAAACACATTGTTGAGAAAATTCAGAAATCTCAAGCCAAGTCCAAAACATACAACGTCCAAATATTCAATCGGTAAGGTTTTTTAATTTGCAATTTATTAATTACTTATTTTTTTAATATTTATATTACAAATGATCTAACTTATCATCTAATTTGATATATAAATATATTCAATAGTAGGAAGAATGCACGTTACCACGTGAAAACGATAAAGACTTTGGCTGGTGGTGTTGTCATACACAAAGTTACTTTAGGTGATAACCCTTATTATACTTGTGGAAAATATGAGGCGTTCAGATATCCATACTCACACATGCTTGCAGCGACTGAGTATTATGGCATAAATGCATTTTGCTACATCGTTCCCGAGTACACAATAGCTAACTTGCTGAAAGTTTGGGAGTCATTATTTGAACAGATTGTTCATGAGGACTATTGGTCGGCAGTTAATTTTTCAATCCTTCTTCCTAACAAGAATAGACTTCGATCATGTACCCAACGAAATTCTTGAAATTGAAATGGCTACAGTCCACTTTCGATCGTATACCCGACGACGCTGACGAGCGCATTATGTAATGCTACGCAAGCGCGTACTGCTTGATATTGATCGGCACAGTGTTGATGCTAGATAAATCAAATAATTTGGTCAAGTTAGGCTACTTACCACTGTTGCCCGATTTGTTTGGGTCTCATACATATAACTGGGGCAGTGCCATGCTGGCGGTGCTGTACCGGAAGTTATGCAAGATATGTCGTAAGGAGACAAAAAAGATGTTTGGACCCCTCTTTTTGTTACAGTGTTGGGTATGGGAACTACTTCCAAGACTAAGCCATGTGTCTCTATCTACGACTGTCGATCGGATGGGTGACCTATAGATCGGGGACTTGAGGTTCCCAGGCACCTGTAGGGGGTCTCGGTACATTATTATATAATTAATGTCTATGCATTTCAAATATTTCATTTTATTTAGTAATAATTAATTTTTGTTTTCGTGTACAGTTGGAAAGTATCTTTTAATCTGGATAGCGAGCCGATGCACGTATTGATAATGTATGGTGATCAGTTAGATCGTTTACGGGATGACAAGATCAGTTATAGATTTACGTAAGATGTTACTGATGTTTATTTATTTATTTTTATATTTATTATTTGACTAATTTATTTGTATGTTGTTTGCACAAGTGATTTGGATGCTGTATCTGGTCGATCTCTTGGAGTAATTACCAGCATACTGTAGAGATGACCAAGTCATTTAGATGGCGTCCATACCCCTAATTTGCTACGAAATCGTAGAGTACCATTATCCTCATCGTACGCTATGACAGTTTGGATTTCGCTAAGGGATTCCACGGCTAAGCGACACATACAAAGAATTGCATTTGAATAGATAGAGAGGAAAATTTGGTACAAACTAGTCGATAGTACACACGGGACATATACGGGCATGGGATAGCTGACGACCACCTGATTTGAGTAACTTCTAGGTTGGGACAGGAGGTCCTTAATGATTACATGCCCTGGTACTAGAGAGTCACCTGATGGTTCATAGTGAACCCGTCTTACCAACCGAACTTTGGCTATCATTGGTAGTGGAATTTTACGTCGCTACTTTTACCGCAAGTGTACGGGTCAAGTTTTAATATAGTGGGAAGAGTAAGGGTTGTCGTATCCATAAGGATTGAATTAAATTATCGTTAAGTACCGCGATTGTCATAACCGAACTTTATCTAGGCAATCCAATTTTATGTTTTTTTTTTTTATAGAAATAATAAAACTAAACTAAATTAATTACCAATTAAACTATAATACTAATATGACGTTAATAGGAATATATTATCTAAGGATTGACTTTGTTCACTTAAACATGTTCATTTTAATCTAGTTTACATTAACGTTATTTAAACTATCCGATAATCTAGGTATCGAAAACTCACTCACTACCTCTCCCGAGTATAAAGTGAATGAATATGCGACTTCACGTTAACGCCGATATTCCTATCTAACGTCTAAACGACACTGATCACATGAGTCTTGCCCCAACCTCATGGATTGCATACTTTCTAATACTCTCCCGAGTCATTAGATCATCATGTTGTGTTTAAACCCTAGTCCGAATTCAGGGCTACCTCTTCTGAGTGCCAAACCCTGATTTCTCAAACCAACCAATATATCAAAACAAGCTTATAATCAAAGTAATAAAATGGTAAACACAATCGAATTGGGATGAACAACCGTTAACAAAACATCAATTTATTCAAATCACGTTTTCATGAACTACATCAAATCCTAGACAATATATGTTTAGCTATACATGGCTATAACCAAATATTCAACTACAAGAAAGCTAAACAACATCAAATACCAACAAGGGTTTAAGATTAAAAGAGAGAAACAAGGGAGAATAACCTTTATCTGAAGAATAGGTGATTCCACGTCACTGATTTCCGTTCTGATCTCGTTTTCTCCTCTCCAAATTGATGATTTCTCCTTGTTGGTATGGTCTTGGAGCTTTCAAGAAATCCCAAAAAACATGCTTAAGGTGTTGGGGGAAAAGGGATATTAGAGGGATCCAAAATATCTAAGAAAATATCCCAAAATATCTTTGCCAGGTGGTATCGGACAACTGCAGCGGTGGTTAGGCAAAAAGGTTTTTGCATTTTGATCGTTGTAGCGGTGAGTCTGCAGTTTCTGAACTTGGCCTTTTTCAACTTTTCTCCACCGACATCCTACCGATTTGCACGATTTTCAACCGTTTTCACCCCTTTTCGTCTCTAACATCTGATTTACATAAAAACAAATTAAAACATAACAAGGACACTCGAAAACTACCAAAATCAATTTGTAAATATATAGATAAATTTCACCTATCAAATACCCCAAAACTTAGAATTTTGCTAGTTCTCGAGTAAAACACTCTTACTAAATAAACAAACACAACTAATCAATGAGCACAAATACTAAGCAACGAATAAAAACAAAAACAAACTAAACATAAAGGCGTGCGAGTTTTGAATTCAACTAATTGGCTAAAAGGTTTTCCCTCAACGGCTCCCAATCATATCGAGTTCAGGAATAAAAAACACCACGTGATATTCTAGAATTTTAACATTCAATAATGGTAAACGCCATTCTAGATCCTATTCAAGTATGTTTGCGAAAACTCAATAATGCAACCATCTAAAGACCGGATTGGATTATTCACTAATAAAGCTAATGACTTAGTCTATAAAGGATTAGGATATCCATATGCCAGATTGGGTTCCATTTTCCACTAATTTAGGCTTAGAAGATCAAGAAGATAAAAAAGACTTGGTTCGATTTTTGGTAAATGGGCAAGTGTATGTCAGGAATAGAAAATAGGTAAAATTTATAACTCAATGATATCCGAGGCACAACGCTTGGCGCTCAATCACACTCGTAACCCCAAAGATAAATCTGAAATAACCCTAAACAAACATTTAAGAACATTGTACTCACTTGTCAAAAGAAACAAAAATAGAACTATATTTACATATGTTTTTCTTTTATGACCACACCCCCAAACTTATTTAATTTGTACAATTTCACGGGTATGAAAATACGAAAGAAAAATGATAAATGAGTACTTGATTACCGAACCAATCAAAAGTTTGCCCAAAATCCAACCGCTTACTTTAAATAGCATTTACAAATGCTCACTTGATTTTGACACAAATTATGCCTTAGGTTTAGTGACAGAGGTTTAGAAAAAGTTTTATTGGCCAGGGTATTTGTTACGTGTTTAGAATTGAAATGGCTAATAGACTTCAACAAGGTAATAAGGGATAAAACATATAACATGGTAGGTTTCAACGGCTCAAACAATCAAAATGAATGCCTAAATTATATCTCCTGAACTACCTCGCCTATGATTTTGCCTCGAGTTTCCCCTAATCAGGTTTTAGAATCCCTCAAATAATCATGAACTTGGCTACTGGATAATCGACCTCAAATCAATTGAATAGCTATACATTGAGTCTACGTGCTCGTGCAAATTAGGATCCACAATAATTTTTACCAAAAACGTAATGTCAAGCACACAGAACACACATGCGTGGGCATTATCCCTGACCTCGATAAACAACTAGGGGATGATATCATCATCGGGTAATGACCTAGAAGAACTACAGAACTCAATACACAAAAACAACGACTATCAACACACTTTTACTACACAAACATTTATGCAAACAATTTAACTTAAACTAACACAACTAGCAAAAAGATATTATACTAGAAAGCATACAAAACATAAACATCTCCCCCAAACTCAAAATGGGTAGTGTTCGCAGTGACCCAATATCAAACTCAACAAATAACATTCATTATAGTGACGAAAGGGGTTTTGAACACATACCTAAGAGGCAAGACAATCTCACCTCCAAGTGTAGTCGACGGTGAAGAATTGATTTATTTGAAAATTTAGGTTGCCTCCCAAAAAGCGCTTGGCTTAATGTCATCAGCTTGCCACAGAGAAGGACTCATCAAATAGTGGCTTTCGCCCATAGTATGTGTCATACAACACAACATATGGGTCTTGTTTCTGAACGCCCTAAAGCTTGGCGAGATTTGGTGTTGTTCGGCTAGAATTCTCAACATGCCTCATTTCCATCTCATATGCTCGGTGGGCATGAAAGAACGGTGCTAAAGGTAACGAAGGACAAGCGAGCCACATCGGATCCTCGTAGATGTGATCGGCTTGGATCTATGGTGGCATCATAATGTGGATCTCAAATGGTGCAGAATCACAATGGTCAATCTATGCTTAGGTTTCCATCTCATTCGAATCATCGCCATTGAACTCACCCAGGTTCCTCCTGCTCGTATCCGGTTCTTCCTGGTGGCTTTTATATTTGGATGTGATTTATATGTCTCTCAATGCTACCACTTCTGACTTGACCTCAATGAAGCAAATAAGATGACCGATTTGAGTCTCGAGGGACTTTACGGTCTCGTCAATTTTAGCGCAAGTCGTCTCAATATTATCAAGACGATCCTCATGCTCATTGAAATGATCATTCGTCTCCCTCCAGAAAGCCTGAGACTCCCCCCCATAAATTTAGCCAACATTTCTTCCAGGGTGGGGGAAGACTCCATATATTGGTCCGGGGTATCAATCCATGGCGCCGAAATGGTGGAACTATCCCCCAAGCTTTGGTAGCTTGTTGAATAATTCCAACTCTGAAAATCAAACTCCACCATGTCTTCCAACAACTAATAGGCTTCGTCCGCGGTTAGTTGGTGGAAAGAGGTGGTACCGTTTCCTCCTTCCACCCAAGTTCTTGTTACGGCTAGTAACTCGTCGAGGAAGTTCAGTAGTTGACACTCCCTCGGGAAACCATGATAGGGAACTGAAATAGCAACTCCTTGTATCTATTCCAAGCACAATAAAATGGCTCAGAATCTCATTGAAAGAAATGCAATAGCACTTGTTGATCTAACACTTTCAAGTACCTCACAAGACAAAATAACTAAAAACAAAAATTATAAATAAAATAAATTCCTAAATTAAAACTAAGTTACTTACTCACAATATCAACAACAATCCAAAAACCAATCCCTAGTAACGGCGCCAAAAACTTGGTAGCAAAATTTTAGTTGCTACTTTTACCTCAAGTGTACGAGTTAAGTTTTAATATAGTGGGAAGAGTAAGGGTTGTTGTATCCATAGGGATTGAATTAAATTGTTGTTAAGTACCGTAATTATCGTAACTAAACTTTATCTAGGTGATCCAATTTTATGGTTTTTTTTTTATAGAAATAATAAAACTAAACTAAATTAATTACTAATTAAACTATAATACTAATATAACGTTAATGGGAATATATTATTTAGGGATTGACTTCATTCACTTAAACATGTTCATTTTAGTCTAGTTTACATTAATAGTATTTAAACTATCCGACAATCTAGGTATCGAAAACTCACTCACTACCTTTCTTGAGAGTAAAGTGAATGAATATGCGACTTCACGTCAATATCGATATTCCTATATAGCATCTAAACGACACTGATTACATGAGTCTTGCCCTGTGTAATTAGATCATCACGTTGTGTTTAAACCCTAGTCTGAATTCGAGTTGACCTTTCCTAAGTGTCAAACCTCAATTTCTCAAACCAATCAATATATCAAAACAAGCATATAATGGAAGTAATAAAATGGTAAACACAATCTAATTAGGATGAACAATCGTTAACAAAACATCAATTTATTCAAACCACGTTTTCATGAACTACATCAAATCCTAGACAATATATGTTTAGTTACACATGACCATAACCAAATATTCAACTACAAGCAAGATAAACAACATCAAATACCAACAAGGGTTTAATAATAAAAGAGAGAAACAATGGAGAATAGCTGTTATCTGAAGAACGAGTGATTCCACGTCAGTGATTTCCACTCCGATCTCGTTTTCTTCTCTCCAAATTGATGATCTCTCCTTGTTGGTAGGGTCTTGGAGCTCTCAAGAAGTCCCCAAAAATGTGCGTAAGGTGTTGAGGGAGAAAGGATATTAGAGGGATCCAAAATATCTAAGAAAATATCTCAAAATATCTTTGTCAGGTGGTGTCGGACCGCTATAGCAGTGAGAAGTCAGTAGGCCACTGACCTTTGACCACTCCAGCGGTGGTTGGGCAGAAAGGTTTCTATATTTTTGTCGCTGCTACGGTGGGGATCACCGCTACAGTGGTGAACCGGCAATTTTTGAACTTGGCCTTTTTCAACTTTTCTCCACCGACATCCTACCGATTTGCTCGATTTTCAACCATTTTTACCCTTTTCGTCCCTGACACCTGATTTACATAAAAATAAATAAAAACGAATTAAAACATTTTAAAACAAAACAAGAACACTCGAAAACTACCAAAATCGATTTGTAAATATATAGATAAATTACATCTATTAATCATGCAGTAGAAGGTCGTCCGACGATAGAGGTATAATTTAATTAGAACATATATTTGTTATTTTGTGTTGCTATTAATGTTCATTTACTTAGGTGCAATCAACTTTATGTTGCAGGTACCAGATATTTCAGCCTTGTTGCGTATGAGCGACATTGTATTGCGAACAAGACAATAAGGCGACTTTGAATAGGCTACACACTTAATGCATGACACTTGTTCCTGAGCCTTGCGCCAACAGCTACTATACCAGATGTCAGGTGACGTTGCTTTAGGGCTGGAACGCATGCCAGATCCGCTATTGGAGTCATCTTTTAGGTTTGCCGTAAACCAAGATGATGACAAAAATAGAAATTTAGAGAACAGAAAATTGAGAACGGAAACTGAAAATTGAGAACAAAAACTGAAAATTAAGAACAGAAACAGAAAATTAAGAACAAAAATAAAAAATTTAGAACATAAACTGAAAATTGAGAACAAAAACAGAAAATTAGAAAACGGAAACTGAAAATTGCGAACAGAAACAGAAATTAGAGAATAGAAATTGAAAATTGATAACAGAAATAGAAGGCGATGCAGTGGCAGAGGACGCCAGTGTCGGATCATCTACTTATGGGATAAATGATTTATTTTCAGAGTATAGCACCGACCTCGGAATCGGTTGTGGACTGTCACTAGGTAGCACATTTGTCACCCTAATGATGGAGCATCCATCAACAAGCTCGGCACCCATTCCTAGTGTGACACGTGGTGTACCCAGTGGAATTCAAAGACACATGTCACTGGTCCCTTGGTCTCCAGACGATGAACATGCGATGTCATCCATAAAGGAACCGTCGTATCCATCTACCATGGATTTAGGACACGTGACTCAAGCAATCATCTCCAGGTAGATAAGACGGAGGAACTTTCACTCCTCTACGGTAGCAACGGAGAAATATCAAACGTAGGGCGTATGGTATATAGAATCTAATGACATATATTATAATTTGTAGAAATGTATATAATTACTCTAATTTAACATGTACATTATGTATTAACTTATGGAGTTCGTTGTTAATCTACTCTAGACCAAGAACTTTCTAAAACGCATTGTACATGACATAACGAAGGAAGTGACATGAAAACAAATAACAAATACAATACATAACAAATAATGTACGTTACATCACAAAAGTAGTTACATGAAAACACATAACAAATACCATACAAGTAGCTAAATATATTTATTCTTCATTCGATATGTATCCATCAGACAAGTAATCATTGTTTGTCATCATGCTATTGTATTTGTTTTGAGAGAGTGTTCTGTTTCTTGTGGCGGCAATTTCATTAGTTTGTTGGAGTAGATAATATCGACTCATTCGCAACAACATTCGATTATTCTCCAGACGAATTCATGTAATAGCATCTTCTATCTCACTTCTGTCATTAATTTAACATCTGCGCGGCATCTGAAAACTTTGACGATGCAAAACAAGTGCATTAAGAGCTCTCAAAGAACTTACAAGGTCGTTAGCCTCTCTTACCCTATATTCCCACTCTTGCCGTAGGCCGACACGATACTCAATCGGATTGGTGTCTTGATCGGTCCAGTAGTCGTTATAATATGGTTGTAAAACCCACCGTCTATTGTGATCCCAAGGTCCAAACCAACCCCAAACTCCATATGAATTTTCCTCACTTGAAATACCATATGAGCTTTCTTCACTTGAATTAATTTTTGAAGACATTTTACGAATGTTATAGAGCGATATTAATATTTCTATATGTTTTTCAATGACATAAAAGAATCTTATATAGATCTCAGACTTCAAATTACATAAACTTTAATTGAATAAAAGATAAGCCCTTCCAGCTTTTAGTCACTTTTCATTGACGTTTTTGGGCCACACGTTTCTCAGCTTTTTAACATCATTTTTCATTTGTTTTTCAAGCTTCGTCAATCTTTTTCAGCCTTTTTCAACTTTTTTCATTGACAATTCAACTTTCGTCAGTTTGATTCAGCATTTTCTAGCTTTTTTTCAGTCTTTTCCAGCCTTTGTCATCGATGCAACCATTATCAGATTTGATTTGACAAATCAGTGGGTGTTTTTCAGAGTTATTAGTACTGATCGACTATTCAATTTTAGTACAACGAATTTGACCATTCAGGCAATCGTTTATCATTAATGCAAACACACATACACACACACACACACACACACAGAGCACTATATCAATCTTCAAGCACATTTCAATCAATTACAAATGTACACGATATTAGATCTACGTTATTCAATGGTATGCCACTGGGTTTTGAAGGATGAATTCTCATACTCTTTAGATCCAAGAGTTCGTTACTCTCCATGGGTTGCAAGGATGTGGGAGGAATACACTTTTCGTGTGAACTAGGTAGATACTTTTATCAATGGATGCAGATAATACAATATACCAATAATACGTCAATTGGCTAAAACATACCAATAGACAACCACATGATCTTCAGATGGCGTTGCATCGCTACCGCGAAAAAAATAACCTAATGCAAATTCGAATTCTTCGACACGAGCTTTAAATGACGACACATGAGCATCTACAAAAAGGTTTGTGACGAAGCTCGTATTTACATACAATGCTCAAGGGAACCTAAATATTAGTCAGATATTGAAATGTCAGATGATGAGAGTAATGTTTAATGTTTTTGCATTGGTCAATTGCAATTTAACTATGTATTTTTTTCAAGTCTAACGTATCGTATCTACGTTAAATTATAATAATGCTACTTCTACCAAACAACATATGTTTTCTTTTCATTTAAATTTTAAAAACACACATACGATAAGAAATGTTAACAAAATTATGACAATACGTAGAAAGAACCATATAGTCCATTACAAACACAACTACTATAAAATACGAGTGTGGAACCCAATATTGTTAGACAAACGGATAGGAAAATTTTCGTGCTCGGATATCTTCAAGGACAATCATATATTCCATGAATAGACCATCAGGAAATTCTACAAACTCATTAAATTCAAATAAATAGTCCCAACCCTTTCAATCCATTTTAATTGCCAAGATGTTCATCGTTTTCAGTAAGTACTTCACCATGCTACCTATCTCATTTACAAGTCGTTCAAACCTACTAGTGTTTATCACATCCTCAACCGAAGCCTTACAGTCACAGTAAATTACGCAGCTTATGAATATTGTTTGATTCAACATGAAAAGGCTTTGTCAAATACTTCGTATACCAACATCTTTTTGATGCTCGGATAAAGTGTTACCGCATACCAACTTTGTCACTGCAAAATCACTATACTAGTTGCCTGTTCTCGTTCTAATTAGCCCCCTAATACGGCGACATGTTGACCAATTATATAGCCACTGACATTCACCAAATACTTCTCTGCAAAACAACCGATTGTCAAAAACAAAGATTGGTTTCATTCAATTGTAAAAAAAACCCAATATATATATCCAAAAACATTCACGGCATGTTTGGTTGAATGGAATCGAGGGCGGAATGGAATCGCATTCCGCCCTCGATTCCTATTCCGTTGTTTGGTTCTCCAATGGAATCACTTTTATGATTCCATTGGAATAAAATTGGATGGAATGGGATTCCATTTGAAATGGGGTGGAATGAGATTTCAACCCAATAGAATCAATATCTTAAATTATATGATAGCCCTTGTAATTAAGCTCTTGAAAATTGAGAATAAAAATAGAAATTAGAGAACATAAATTGAAATTAGAGAACAGAAAGTTGGGAATAGAAATAGAAAATTGGAAACAAAAAATTGAGAACAGAACTAGAAAATTGATAACAGAAACTGAAAATTGAGAATAGAAACAGAAAATTGAGAACATAAACCGAAAATTGAGAACAAAAACATAAAATTAAAGAACAGAAAATTGAGAACATAAATTTAAAATTGAGAACAAAAATATAAAATTAGAGAACGGAAAATTGAGAACGAAAACTGAAAATTGAGAACAAAACCATAAAATTAGATAATAGAAACAGAAAATTGAGAACAAAAATAAAAAATTGAGAACAAAAATATAAAATTAGATAATAGAAAATTGAGAACGGAAATTGAAAATTGAGAATAAAAACAAAAAATTGAGAACATAAACTGAAAATTGAGAATAAAAAATAGAAAATTAGAGACCGAAAAATTGAAAAAAGAAACTGAAAATTAAGAACAAAAACAGAAATTAAAGAATAGAAATAGAAAATTGAGAACAAAAATAGAAATTAGAGAACAAAAACTTAAAATTGAGTTGAATAGCGAAATATAATAAAATGAGGAAAGGAATAGAATAGTAAAATATAATAAAATTTTATTATAACCAACCAAGAAGAGAATGAAATAATAATTTTATAAGGACAAAATAAAATTTTTACTATATTTCATTCCATACCGACCAAACAAGATAATGGAATAGTGATTCCATTCATTCTCTTATTCTATTACTTATTCCATTCCATTCCGCCCTCATTCCATTCCGTCCAACCAAACATGCCGTCACCGTGATCTTCTTTGTAAATTCTATTAATCATCTTTATGAATAAAATGAAATAAAGATTGATTTCAACAATACACGTTGCTTATTAGGAACTGAGGTTGTTCCTATTTATAGAACAAACTAATGAGGGAAATCAACAACAAATTGGCGGGAAATTGTGGAACAAAATGGTGGGAAATATTTTGGAGGGAAAAAAATGAACAGAAAATAATGGGCAAATGTTTTGGGCGGGAGTTCTTTAGGCGGGATAGTGGCTAACAAGAAATGAGAAAGGTGCCAAAAATTGCATATATATACATATTTATTTTTTAAATTACCATTCACACACATTCATTCCTATTCTCTATTTTCATTACTTAGAAAATTAGTTTAAATGGCAAGCGGGTCAACAAACGATAAGTGAAAGGGCAAAGTCAAGGAAAAAATGAAGATCCATTACATCGATGAGGGTTCAAGGACAAGGGACCACGCCAAGTACTAAGATGAGATATGATGCGAACCTCACCAAGGATTAGTGAGACCCGAAACCAACTTAAGTTTCTTCGCAAATGATCGAACTAAATTCAGATTTGTAATGAAATAAGAAACACATAAATTGAAAGATAGATTATCTTGACTCAACGTTTATGAATGAAACGCGAACCAATGGTATAAGGAATGATCTTGACCCAATGATTATAATGAATCACGAAACAAAGATACAAGATTTGAACGCTACAAGAAATTCTTGATAAGTTCAGAAAATTTTTTCTGAAGAACTTAAGAGAAAACCTCTCACAATATTATTAATTAAAAGTAATGTATTTTTCTCATGGGATACAAGTCTCTTAAATAGATAAAAGAAAAAAACCCTAGCTAGTAAATAGTGCTCGTGAACAGTGGCAGTGAACAGTAGACGACTACAATATAAAATAAAAGAAAACCTTACTCCTAGAGGAATAAGGAAACCCTGCTCCTAATCTAAAAAGGAAAGGACCAATTCCTAATCTAAAAAGGAAAAGATTACTTGGAAATCAAGCCTTACAAATTATCAAATAAATATCCTAAATTAAAATTAAAAGACTAATAAATAAAATAAATATGTTGAATTTCGTGGTCCTCATGTCTTGATCCATTTAAGTTCATGTTTAAGTCCTTTCACTTACCTTGATGAGATGAATTAGGTTTTGATTGTCCGATAGGCCTAATTTGGGCTTAACTATTGTAGATATGGGTCAAGTCTCTTGAATTAGCCCATTAAGTGTTGCATTAATTTTTCTTTGATCTTGCCCTAATAATAGGCCTAACTGGAACATGTAACGGATCATTTGATGGTGCACATTGATTCTCATCAAGATAGGTACGTGGTATGGAATCCATATACGTTGGTCAAAGGTCATATATTGGTGCAAAGATGAACCGCACCGCCCACTACTATGGTATCACACCCAAGAGAGGTTGTGTTACCCACAAGACGTGTGCGGTCCATGGAATGTTATTCCAGATATCATCGGTGTTCAATGACAACTAGGCCTCTCTGGAACATGACTGAATCCCATCATGACAAAACGAACTTTATTAGTGTATGGTGATCCTTTCAAACAAATTGTTCGATGGGTCAATCGTCATTACCATGAGATTTACAACTACACCTAATGAGGTAATGATAGTGAAGAGGCAGGGCAACGTAATTAGAAAAAATGAACGTTTATGAGGCAAGGTCTCATATGTACCACCTCAAAATTTTAAAATTAAGGTCTTTTAAAATTTTGAAAAACGAATCAGATAACATTAGCAAAATTTGCTATATATTAAAATGAGAAATAAAACAAATGGAGAAACAGATTCATGTCAAACAGAGACTTCAACAGATTCGGAAGACCAATGCCCCAAATGCAAACGAACATACACTGAAGTATTTTATCGATTCCAAATACACTGATGACCCAGAACTATCCGATTACGAATATGGGGAGATTCACAACGAATGGTTTAATAAAACTAAGTAGTTATCAATGCTAGAAAAGTTCAATGATGGGTAGTATTTTTTAATTTATGTAATGTTTAATTTTTTGACTTTTTATGATTACTACTTGTACTTCTTATGGCTTTTAATTTTAAATTGATGTCTATCTCGGTTACAACAACAAATTTTTGAAGCCCCGTTGCATAATATCTTGCATTGCTTTCGAAGAGGTTCATTATCTATTTTTTTTTCTTCCTCATCCAAATCTAACATCATTTCTAGGTCACTTTTTGACAATTCAGAAAGTGTCATCAGATGTGAATCAAAATTTAAGTCATTGATGTTCGCTATTGTAGACTGCGGGGAATTTGCATTCTAATTAGTATTTGAATATTTTAATGAAAAACAAAATAACAATAAAAAATTATTTTATCATCAAATGATAAACCAAAATTTTAAAAATATAATTATTTTTATTTTTAAATAGAGCTAGCCTCAAATTGAAATGAATACTAGCTAGATTAACAAGAAAAAAAAATAAAAACATAAATCGGCCAGTTTGAGTTAAATGACATTTATACCCTTAAATATTTCAATAGGGTTGATGTTAACACTATTCTAAAATTCAAAAGTGTTAATAGTGTAATTTGTTTTTACCTTATCAATTGCAATGTAAGGAGAAAAGTGCAATTTTTTTCCTTATTAATTTCCTTTTGCGTTTTCAAAAAAAAAAAAAAAAAAATCCAAGAAAGAAATAAATAACTAATCCAAAAAAGAAAAAAATGCAAAGCACTTTTTTGTTTTCAACAAAGGAGCAGTCTGTGTTTTAGAAAAAACGTATAACATATCTGTGTTTTCGGAAAAAAAAAATAAAAAATTGAACCGTAGAAATGCAGAACATATCTTTTTTTTTTTGGGTGAAAAACGCAAAAGGAATTTGTGTTTTTCCTAAAAATGTAGATACCTTGTGCATTTTTATAAGCATTTGGTAAATAAGTTTCTGCATATCATTTTTCAGATTTTTTGTTTTTAATTATTCGGTAAAGAACTCTAAATACCACAACACTAAAAGTAATCATAAAAAAATATTAAATAAATAAGAAAATACATAACCCAACATTGAATTTTTCTAGCGAGATAACTAAGTAATTTTATCAAACTATTCATAATGAATAGCTCCATCTTCGTAATCGGACAGTGTTGGGTCATCTGTATGTATCATAGATCAGTAAAACACTTTGACATCTGCATCTGGAGCATTGCTCTTCGAAATCTTGTGAAGTTGTTGTTTCATTGAATATGTCTCTCTGTTTGTTTTATTTCTTGTTTCAATGCACGACAAATTTTATCGATGTTATCTGGTTCATTTTTTAAAATTTCAAGAGAGCGTAATTTTGAAATCTTGAGGTGGTGCAGGTGAGACCTTGCCTCACATAGGTTTCTCTTTGCCATTTGCGTTGGTCATCATAAATTCTTTGCCTCCTCACTATCCTTGGGCCACGGGGTATATGATCTTGTGGTAACGATGATTAACCCAGTGAACAATGTGTTTGAAAGGATCACCATGGAGTAAAATAGTTTATTTTTGTGTGATATGATTCAGCCATGCGCTAAAGACATCAAGTTGTCATTGAACACCTTGTTTTGTGGTAACAACATCCCACAAACCGCGCAATGCACTAGGATTACAAATTTTATCTCTGGTATCATACATACTACTGGGTCTCATGGTTTATCTTTGCTCCAATACACGACTTGTGCTCGAGGTATCTGAATTCCATACTATGTACTTATCTTATCTTGACACTTAACATGGTCTCTTGTCCCTAAACCCTCCCAAGTGTAATAGATCTTCATTGGTTCCTTACCCTTACCCTTATCATTTCTTGACACACTTTCCATTTGAACTGATTTTTATAATGGTTTTAACTTTTGGGAAGAGAAATGAATGTGATGTGCAATGGAAGTTTAGCATGGTTTGATGTATATATAGGTAAGCTTTGGCTCCAAACTACTTTCCTGCCAGCCACTTTCCCATAAAAAAAAATTCCTCCAAATACTGGTCTCATTCCTCCCCAATGAAAATCCCGCCAAAACATTTTCCTCCAATTTCCTATTCTTATTTCCTACCAACCCTTTTCCACCATTTTCCTCCCCAATTACCACCAATTCATTGTCCATTTTATTTCCTAATTTTTCTATAAATAGCAAGAGTCTAAGTCCTCAGTTAGTCACATGAGTTCATAATTAAAAACGTGTATTGTTAATATCAAACATTTTTTCGTAGTATCCACGTCCTTTCACTTCTTACCGGAAGAGAATGAATAAAATTTATTAAGAAGATTACAGTGAATGCTTTCAAATATATATTTATTATTCTTGTTTTGTTTTCATTCCTACTTTGATTGTTGGTTGTTTTCCAGGTAACTACTTAGTGAATGTTTGTGGCCATATAACTGGTAGGCATGTTGGCACATTAGGACTTATTAGAATAAGATCATGTCACTGGTATGGAAAATTCACAAGGATGAAGTTGTGCTGTTGAGACACTTTAATAGAGCGTCAAACAAATGCAAGAATTATATAAATAATTGGGTAAGATAGGTATGGTGCATTTCACTATGCTACCACTTAGTACTATAGTTTATCTCTCTCCCCAAATACTTACTCTTACGCCAGGGGGTCTTTTACGGGGATCCACACCCTTGGTGTCAGAGATTTGTGTAAGAACCTCTCTTGGCATAGAAGGATGGAGATTTATAAGGGCAAAACTATAAATTCACTGTATTACCATTTTTGGGCAACATTAGTTGGCGTCATCTGTAGGATTAACTGTCAAAGACGTGTTTTCTCTCCACTGTGCTTCAACAAGTTCTCCGTTTATGCTAACACGCTCTAAAAGTGTCGCCTTGAGAAAAAATCCTCCTCCAGCACGAAGGTCACCATCTAATCACTCACCTTTCCAAAAAACGCCGATAATTTCTCTTGCGCCTGACCCCACACCGGTGCAAATTGAAGCTCGCCTTGAGAAAATTGAAAATTATGTCCTCAAGCTGAATCACCATGTTGTGCACCTTGTGAACTCAATCCAGGCGCCAATCCGCCTGCCTCTGGAGGGAACTCGTCTTCCTTTTCGAGTGGGCTCTCCCCAAAGAGTGCATTCACATTTCACCGGATAAGTCTCTGTTGGACCAGAGAGCATTCAAAAACCCCCACGACAGACCCTGGGAAGCTACATCCACCTGGGGAATGATCGTGTCACTAATTACGAAATGAAGTGACTTAATAGCTGAATCAAATGCAAATAGAAAAATTCACATTGGGTTTAGGACTCGTTGCACCATAAAAGAAAATGCGTATTGTCTCAATCTCTTCCACGTGAAGACTTCCATGCCGAATCACGGTCGCACTCGACTTTAGAGCGGTATCCTTTCTGGGGACACCCCCACACTAGACTGTCGTATCGAAGAAATAGAGGTCAAGGTATAGGCCCTAGCAAAAGGAACTGGGAAAAAGACTCATCGTCGAGCTCGCCATCCTTTTACCTGAGAAATTCTAGATGAGTCGGTGCCTCCCAGATTCATATACCAATCTAATCAGATGCCACCCTACGACGGAGCAAAGGATTGTTGGCCCAAAGATCTACCCAAGAGATGGGTGAATTGGGTTGTAATAAAAATTTAGGCAATAAATTCTTACGTAAATAACCAATTTTCCTTAATCAATTATTATCTTTTTACGCAGTGAAAATATGTTTATCTAAATGCACACCCAAACAATTAGAAAAATAACAAAGCAACACATGAGAATTTATCCTGGTTCGGCAAGCTAGTCTTACCTACGTCCAGTCTTCCAAGCTCCACGAAGATTGACAATCTACTAAACCCTGATTCCTTTCCTAGGTTGGAACCAAACCCTTACAATCTCGATTCTTTTCATAAGTTCAGAATCAACCTTTATAACTCTGATTCCTTTTACAAGCTAAGAATCAACCTACCATTATTACACTTACCCTTTTCGCAGGCTTAGGAAGAACCTTTACAAATATATTAATTCAATTACAAGAAGAATTAAAACCTAATATTTTCAAAGGATAAAGACTAACCTAATTTTTTTGCAGGCCAAAGATCAAACCCTAATGTGTCTAATTGTCACACCTCACCCTAGACTCCCGTCACCATGGGGCCGGCATGACGTCGACATGACATCACCTAATTGACTAGACAACCACAATATGACAATATACAAACAAATTATCTATACAACATATACATAATTCCAACTGATAGGGACACAATGTCCCAAATATAAGAACAACCAAACGAATCCCATGAATCTCACTTAGATTCATCGTTTACACCTTGGCTCGTAATTTCTCTCAAATGACTCCATCGCATGACCCGCATAACTCTATTTAGCGCCAGTAGGGGACCGACTAACTCCTAGCTATTTCACCTGCGAGTGTATTGCCTTCTTAATAAAAATATTTTGTAATAATGAATCATTCTACAACATTTAAATGGATCAAGCGTAAGTATAGAAACAGCCCGTAACTAGTAAAATTCTCCATAATATAAGCAGTGAAAATAAAGTAATAAATATAAGTTCCATTCCAACCCATCTTAGTAAAATAATACCAATCACCATAATAAATAATAAATCACCTAATAGAAGTAAAATATCGCATCTCAAACCACCACAACACACACTGGCTAGCCATAGTGATCATTTTAACCTCACGATCGGGAGTTGCAACGGTACCGTAACATCCGTAGGAATGCCTTCCTACGAAATATCCACACCCCTTTTAGGGAGAACTATAATCCACACCCCTTACGGGGAGAACTATCCACATCCCCTGGGAAGAATCCATACCCCTTACGAGGAGAAATAAAATCCACACCCCTTTCGGGGAGAAACCACACCCCTTGCGGGGAGAACAACTATGGCACCGTCAAAATCATCAGTATAGTTAAAAATCCACATCCCTTACGGGAAGAAATATATTTTCACTCTATATCATCAAAAATCCACACCCCTTATGGGGAGAATATAAGCCACACCCCTTTCGGGGAGAATTTTCAAAATCACGTTTTTCACTCTCATTTTCAAAAGTACCACCCATTTCAATAAAACCCATTTTTCCACCTTTGTAGCACCGATTTTAATAAAAACCATTTCTCCTACCTTAGTTTTTAGAAAACCAAACATTCTTAGAAAACCAGTTACTTTCCACTCTTTTTTAGAAACCAACACAATACCCCGAAAATTCATTTTATCAACTTACCCAAATACCTGCTTGATCCATATAATTTATAAAATCGTACAGTTTAAGTAAACCAATATTTCATCATACATGTATATATATAAAAATAGTTTGGTAAGAAGACAGTACACTCACCGGATGCTTCGCTCCCAAAAACCTTTACCGACTATTCTCTACAGCGCTCCAGTGTCTGCGAACCAATTAGTGATAGGACCTAAATTAATATTTTAGATAAAATAACCTAATCATGCCATACAGACCCTAGGTTCTGTAATTTTCTATTCCCCAATTATTTTATTATAAAGGATATTTATTTTGTCCATCTCGCCTCGTTTATATTTATTGTACCAATTTATTTAGATTTGCGATTATTAACATATTATTACGATTACAAGGATTACTATTACGATTGCGAAACCGTTAATGCTAATAATTTAATTTAACGAAAATAATAATCGATTTAGGTTTTCTCCGCTCCGAATCGTTACTATTTTATGTATACATTATTAAAATTAATTAATTGTTATGAAATTATTACGATTCCAGGAATTGTAACGCTAAATAAAATTTAATTTAACAAAAATTAATAATTGATTGAAATTCACATATTTCCGAATCGTTTGGTGGCCACGAGATGGATTTTGGATTTTCCTGGGGTGGTTTCTGCAAATTCCCCATTTTTTTCCTTTTTTTTTTTCCTGTTCTGTTTCTGTTTGAAATCTTATTGCCGCCGACCCTGCTCCGATCACGCCCATTCCTACTCACTTCCTCTGTTGGCCGGCCAAACGACACATTGCATACCCAAACACACGAAGAACAACGGCCACGCACAAACCATTGTTGGAACGAATAGCAACCCAATCGAACAAACATATCCACGCTGAACTGCTCACACCGCCGGCGAACGGAATACACCTAACCGAGCTGATCAGATCAGCGGACGCACAAACCTCTCTTGCCGATCGTAAACACCCACAGTGGACGACGGCCACACTGCCAATCAGAAATGGAAAACACACACATACCCTGCACAGCTCCGCCATCGTTGGACGAACAGGAAACACACACATGCACGCCAACGAACACCCACAGCAGTACCCACGCTCCAAAACACACATTCACCACATAGCAGTTTAATAGAACAGCGACCACATACACCCAGATGCCACACTCAACCCACCGCCGACGAACCCCATACGATCGACGCTAGAACAATCACCGGCGAGTCTCTCTTTCTCTTCTTTTCTCTCTCTTTCTCTGGATTTCTCTCTTCGGTTTTAGACTTTTCTTGGGGGATTTTTGATCATTAATCTATGCATTACATATATATATGCATGGAACTAGTGGATTGAGGCTTGATCGTTCGATTGCCACGTCCCCCGTATCGCTCTGCTCCGTCTCCGGCTTCCCACTGTGCACACACTCACTGCTATATATATATATATATAAATAAACTTTAGTTAAATTGCACTTTCCTCCCCCTAACTTATTTCAATCCTTATTTTAATCAATTTCAACTTTTGGAAGTTTCTAAAATCATAATTTCATCCCTAATATTTTCAAATTTTGATTTTAATTATCAACTTGAATCTCAAGTTTAAATTTATTGTTTCTAAATTTGTCAATTTGACCCCTAAATATTTGATTTAAATTTTAATTAATCCAATTTCACCCCAAATTTTTCCATGCTCTAGCATGCTATTATTAATGACGTACTTGCTAAGTCGGGATCTTACACTAATCCTCTCAAACTTGCCAATAAAAAAAATCAATAAGTTTCTTCTCACAAGAAGTTTATACCAACTCAATACAATTATACTCAATTAATGACTCAAATATTACTACGTGAAAGATTCAATGTGAGGCACTAATCTTATTTAAAATAATTAACACACAAATAGCACGTAATCAGATTTCTCAAATAAACATTGTTTTAAAAGATTTTCATGGAATCAAATTCGAAAACGATTTTTCTAAAATATCTTATCCAAGAAATTAATCAATAATAATATAAGAAAGTAATAACAATAGCTTGGAAGGATCTCACCGCGATTTATATAGAAAACAATAATAATTTCACAATAGAGAACACAAACCGGTGACAAGAATGATGAGCGCCTTAGATCAAGAACTTTAAGTATACACTTATGAATTTCAATAGCAAAATCTCTCTTATAATTTCTAGAAGGCTGATGTTCTTGAGTGCTCAAACTCAATCCTGTAGGCCTATCTTAATAACCTAGAACTAGCCCTATAACGGTTAGTTTTCAAATGTCATCTCAATAAATGTCATCTCAATCCCCCATATATCACATGTATTCAAAAAAGATATATTTCATTAAAAATTACTCTTGAAAAAACTCATTTTGGTCCTCAAAACTTTTTCAAATCAAAATCTGTAGAAATAGAAATTATTTAATCACTTTAATTAAAAAATAATTAAATAAATAGACCAATTAATTAGAAATATTTTAATATGTGATATATATCTGAAATACTCTTAAATCCCATAAAACGCTCACTTGTAATTATCAACAATGAGATGATTTGACCAAGAAAACAAATCAGTCAAAAATTTAACTCAGTAGCTTGGTTGATCGGCCAATCTTGCCGGTCGACTGCCCTCTCCAACTTTCAGAAAATGAACATAGGCTTAGCTCCAATTGGTTGATTGACCAAAGTAGTCGGTTAACCGATTGGTCCAGTGGGTTCCTCTTTTCTCCATTTTTAGCTACTAGATTCGTTAGTCGACTAACCCAACTCGTCGGTTGATTGAATTGACCAGTAGGTCACCCATTCCACTTTCTAAACATATTGTTTTGGTTAGTTGAGCGTCTCCTTTTTCTGGTTGACCGAATTAACCAAATAAACTACCATTTTAAGTATTAAAACTATTTTTTCAATTAGGTCCTTAACCAAAAACATTTCAAAGCCTTAGCACATCATAAAACACTCATTAGAACCCTAAAATTATCACTATACACATAATATTAATTCATTTTAAAGTGTCATGTATGATCCTAATTCGGGTTGCATTAAGAGTATAACAGTAAGAATTTGTTTTCACCTATTTGTCTTCAATATCTTCAATACTCTTCAAATCTTCATTATCTCCAGTTTGCACCAGCTATGTATTCTTCAATGATTCTCTTTCTTAATAAATTACATGGAACTTTAAATCTAAAATCACTCAGTAAAAACATTAGTTCCATAAAACATCAACATCTAAGTATTCATCAAAACATTGGGTTCAACAAACTCAACGACCATGTAGCCACATTCAACATGATTTTGGATCTCTAAGGTGCCTTCGACGCATTGTGTTGCAAGTCCTTTCCCGTTACGCTACAAGGTAAGGCTTGAGAATAGTACATCTTTCTCCCTCCTCACTTTATTTCATGTTTCGCCGACCTCAAGAGGGAGTTCCTGATCTGATTCAAGTGCATCTGCAAGAAGGCTAAGACCTCTACTCACCTCCTGGCCTTCAGGCATGGTGAGGAAAAATCGTTGAGTCAGCTCCTTAATCGTTTTTACGAAGAGGCTACGGATGTCGCTTACCTGGACAATGGAGTAGCCCTCGCCTCACTTATGAGTAGGTTAATAGAAGGAAAAATTTTCTATTACATCGCCAAGAACCACACACGAACTCTAGACGATGCTTGAACGAACTCTAGACAATGCCTTATCTCGAGGAGCATACTTCAGTGAGGTGGATAACTTAATGGAATATAAGGTCAATACTGAAACACCAAAGAAGTGGGAGGATATCCGTGAGGAGAGATAGCCCCCACTGACAGGGAGCAAGAAGTTCAAAGCATAAGGATGGCTGAGGGACAACAAGCAAGCCCCGACCTGGAGACCCGGATAGTTCACACCCCTAAGGCTTCCTGTGGAAACATTTCTACGAGAGATTGACAGAAAGGAACCTGGACTTAGGTGCCCTGCCCCGCTTACAGTGAAAGGGAAGAGGAAAAACACCAACAAATACTACGAGATCCATAAAGATTAGGTCATACCACAAATGAATGCTACCAGCTGGAAGAGGAACTCAAGAACTAATACAACTTGGCTATCTCCGGCGCTACGTTCATAAAGATAACTGGGAAAAAGAGAAAGGGTACGAGCCGTCCCCAGAATAAAGGGGTGGTGAGAGGGGGAGACCTTATGACCTCATAAGGATCAAGGGGGAGATTAAAATAATCCATGGAGGGTTTACCTCCAGAGAAGCCTCCAGCAACGCTAAAAAATAATCTCTGGGTCGCCAATAGAAAGGCAGAAAGGAGCAACAGGGAGATCTTGGTAACTACAGTACCCAACACCATTATCACATTCTTTGACGAGAATCTCCGAGGTCTGCACTTTCCTCACGATGACGCCCTAATCGTTACCATCGTGATATCCAACTATTGGGTGAGGAGGATACTAGTGGACAATGGGAGCTCCGTTGACATTATCTTCAATGGATGCTTTGACAAAATGAAAGTTAACCCTAGTAAGCTCCTTCTAGTGGCCTCTTCCCTCGTGGGCTTCGATGGGAAAATGGTCCACCCACTAAGGTAGGTTGACCTTCCGGTGTCCCTAGGGCAGGAGCCCACCAAAACCACCGTATGGCTCCGTTTCCTGGTCGTGAACTGACCATCCGCATACAATTCCATCATCGAGCAACCCGCCATGAGCTTCCTTAAAGCAATGTGCTCTATATACCACCTATCCATGAAGTTCCCTATAGATGAAGGAATCGGCATAGCAAAAGGAGGCTAAACCGCAATCGGGGAATATTTTATGGCCACGGTTAAGGTTGACTCTCCCCTAGTGGCAAAATATCAATCACAAGAGGTACCCAAAATTTCCCCCTTGCAGGATGAGTTGGGGCACTTGCTTGTGGAAGACCCTAGGGGGGAGAGAGCCTGACTGACGTTGATGCACCCCAAATTTTGATAGGAGAGAAGTAGAGCACGGGAAGAAGAGAAAAATAGTTCCATTCCTCCTTTTCTAAGTCCACCAAATCCATCCATTTTAAAAATAATTTTTCAAAGGTTTTTCTTAGGGGTCGATTTTGAAAAAATTCTTGGGCCAGGATTTTATGATAAAAACGGAGTCACCATCTAGCTTAGGTTTAAATGGTGTGCAAGGTCACCAGGAGTTTTAGACATTCATTTTACTTTGAAATGGTGCCTGTTTTTTGACTTCATAAAGGTCTATGTATTAGAGATATTCTTAAAGTTCAAGGGTCGGTTATGCTCGGAGAAGATTTTATGCCCCCCAAGACACCCGTCAGTAAATGATACCTTGGTCTAAATAAATATTCACTTTTAAACAAATTTTGAGTAATTTTCTTTGATTTAATTGAACTATATTCTCTTTTTCCCTTTTTTAAGTATTTTTGACATGATGTTGTAAATGGTTTAACTATCTATATGCAAGCACAACTAAAGCAGATTGAAATAAAAATATTTTTGTATTTTTTGTCATAATGAAAGCATTAAACTACACTAGTCTATACTATATTAGGCAGGGACAACCCAATAGCAGTTTATAAGAAACAAAAATATAACCAACCGAACATTATATAGGCTTCCTACATATCCTTGTTTTCACAAGGAATTAGGTCGACATATAGTTCCAACATGTAAGCTATACTAAATGATTTCTTATTTTTTATTTTTTATTTTATTTTTAAGAGATCGAACCTTATATAGGTTGCCTACATATCCTTGTTTTCACAAAAAATCAGGTCGACATGTAGTTCCAACATGCAAAACTAGACTAAAATTTTTGGATATGTGACCGAACCCATACGTGGGTTGTCTATGTATTTCAGATTAATGAGAATCAGATCATCACGTTGTTCATTTATTTTAGGTTACACCTGTTGGTTGGGTTTTACTTGATTTTAGTTATTAAACGAAACATGAATCCCAACATGATATGTACATGATCTCTTTGATTTTGACAAGAACACCTTAACTGAACTCATTTGTTTTGGTTAGATTAGTGTTAGTGTATAAGTTATATATATATATATATATATATATATATATATATATATATATATATGTTAGTCCTACTCATAACAAAGAAAAACGGGAAGGTTTGTAATGAAGAATCACACATATCCTCGAAGGAATAGAGGCCCTCCCTTTTTCCCGAGTTTTTAGCCACAAGGGTCTATAGGTGTAGTGTATATATATAGGGTGCCAATCTACTAGCCTGAAGACTTAGTACCAGGATGTGATCTTGACGTTTAACATAAAGTAAATTGATTATTATCAGTTATATAGTTAGTATTAATCATTAATAAAGAGTCGGTTTGAAGTGTTCTTGAGAGAATCGTAGAGACTATGCACAACTCATGGTATGATAGGTATTTTATTTGGATCCTTACATGTTCTTAACATGTTCTCGGATGATTTTGGTCCTCTCATGTTCTTAACATGTTCTCGAACGTTCTTAATGTTCTTGAGATAGTTGTGTATGATTTGGACATAGTTTGATGATTATAACAAAAATTATGCGTTATTTGGTTGCTTATGTTTTATGTGTTATATACATGAAAACATAGATACTATATGATTCTACTATGTACAAGTATAATACATGAAATTAAGACAAGATCGAGACATGTTCAAGACACATACCTAGTTTAGAGGAGTGGTCTTTCCCTAAACATGTACCTTCTTATCCTTCTTTGATCTTCTTGGCTTGAACTCGATCGATCACCGTCAACTTCTTGAGTTCTTGCTCCAAGAACCTCAAGAACACCCTCCGGGACCAAATTTCAATAGAATAATAGCGTGTTATTCAAGAGAATACTTGAGAATCCTAGCACCCGAGAGAGTTGCTCAAGTTTAGAGATAGAAGCTAGGGTTTCAAGTCTTGTCCAAAATGAAAACAGGCCACCTCTATTTATAGGCCAATGGCCTATGCACTCAACCAAGCATAGGCTATTCTAGTCTCTTTCTTAGGGACTATTTAGCCTAGGGAACATGCTCTCTTGTCTTTCTCTTGATCAACCTTGGATGAATTTTACGAATAGTGAAAGATTCTCAAATATTTGGTAATCATTACCAATTTTTTCCCCAGATTTTCTAATGATTGGAAATCATTACACTTCTTTGAATATGATTGGTTGCACATGGGTGCATTAATGGCATGAGGTGACACTTCCGGTTCAATTTAGGGGCTAAGTACCAATTAGTTTCACTATTTTTGTTTGGTTGCCATTAATGTTTCCAAGGTGCAATGTATATGGTCTCAATGAGTTATTTTGAATTTAATGCCTAGTGATGACTCATAACTTGGTGAGCACTCATCCAGTCAATTTTGGATTGAATCGGGTTAGTTTACCTTGTAACTGATAGTTGGATTTCAAGGGTTTTAGTTAACCCTAAGGTATTTTGATGAAAATATATTGATCTAATGAATCCAAATTTTTCATGTCATACCAAGAAATATATTGTTGATGGGATGTGCATTGAATGCTTTGGCTAGGTGGCAAATCAGATTGGTTTGGTTTTGATAATGGGTAGTCACATTTCAAGGATTTCGGATAAACCTAAGATATTTTGATCAAAATATCTACATCCTTTGAATGTGGCCTATCCATGTCATCCCAAAATTTAAATGGTTGATGGGATGTGAATTTAATGCATTAAATGCCTAGCTTAGGTAGCGAACTGAATCAGTTTTGTTTCGATAATGGTTGATTACCTCCTAAGTGCTTTGGTTTCCTTCCTTAGATATTTTGTGAAGGAAATATCTAAGGGTTTCTTGGTTATTTCAATGCTCCTTTGTGATCCCTTTAATGATGGGTTGGGCCCTTGATTCCTTGGGCCCGGGTGGTTATGTCAAAACAACTTTGGTTTGTTTAATTCCAAACCAAGTCCAAACCCTTAATTACTTTGTTAATTTAGGGTTTGTCATGACATTTCCAAGCCTTTATCATGGTCTCTTGGATTGTTTCTAGATGGCATTTGATGTAATATGCATAACTGGAATAATTATTTTTTTGTGTTAAATAGACAAAATACAGTAATAGTAAATGTTTTAGGGTCAGGGTATATAACCGAGTAAATTGTTTGAAATATCCTATAACTGAAGGATAGTGGATAATTTTTATTCCTACTAAATGTGATTTAATGAAAATCAACCTTTAATAATGTCATTTTAGACCCCCTTAAATTATTGGGTTTTTTAGGTTGACCCAAAACTTTTACTTAATTGAATTTAGTCTAATTTAACAGCTTTTGTGTTTTCTCATGTTTTTTTTTTTTTGGTATTTTAGTATTATATAGTGTTATCCAAAGTAGAAATTAATTCCCTTTAACCCAAAGTTTAAAGTTTATATGAACTTGTACTTGATTCGACACTAACTGGGCGAGACAAAATGTGTTGTCTACAGACGCTTGATGAGAACCTAGTCTCCGTCTAAGTTTAAAGGTTAGGTCATGGCTGATTTTATTGCTAAGTTCACATTCACTGAAAGATCTCCATAGGAAACGACTACCCTGTCAGGCCCTAGAAGAACCACTCCGGTCCGATCACCTAAACTATGTCGACCAAGCATTGCTGACATAGACATTACTCTAAGCGAAGACCCTTCCCACTAGGGTGGAGGCTATACACCGATGGCTCCTCCAACTACCAAGGCAGCGGGGTAGGACTGGTTCTGTCCACTTCCACTGAAGAAGAGGTCAAATACTCCCTCAAACTCAACTTCAAGGTTACTAACAACGAGGCTGAATAAAAGTCATTGATTGTCGAACTAAAATTGGCTAAAACTCATAGGAGCAACAAACCTGACGATATTTTGCAATTCCCAATTAGTGGTCGATCAAGTGACGAGGAGTACCAAGCCAAGGAAGGCAGTATAACACGATATTTGGATAAGGTGCAGGATCTTTTGGAGGAGTGGCTATCTACTACAATCACACAAGTTCCCCAAGATGAAAATTTCCATGCTGACGCCTTAGCCAATCTAGCATTATTTGTGCCCTCCAGAAGGCCTTGACGTATCCCTGTTGAAATCCTCTATGTACCCAGTATCGACAAGACATGGCAGGTCTGCTAGGTGGATAGCACAGATGATTTGTCATGCTGGATAGACCTTATTCGGTAATACATCAAGCATGGCACCTCTCCCGAGCGATAAGGTTGAAGCTAGGAGATTGCTATATCGAGCCTCTAGGTAATGTAAATTAAACAAAGTTCTTTACCAAATATCATTCGATGGATCATATTCTCGTTGCCTGGGCCCCGACAAAGCTCAATATGTTTTGTCCAAGATTCATTAAGGAGGTTGTGACAATTATACAAAATAACGATTGCTCGCATCAAAAGTAATTTGCAACAGCTATTATTGGTCGACACTAGCCCACGATACGAAGCTCCACGTGTAAGCATGTGACAAATGCCAAAGGTTCGCTCTGCATTCGCAGCTAAGTCCAACGGAAATGACACCCATAAGCAACCCATGGCCTTTCGCCCATTGGGGAATCGACATCATTGGACCTTTTCCAATGGGCACGGGCCAACACAAATTCCTTTTGGTGGCAATTGATTATTTTATCAAATGGGTAGAGGTAAATCTCCTGGCCACGATCACCAAGAAGAAGATCTGGAACTTCGCATGAAAAAAATTGGTGTGCTACTTTGGCATCCCGAGGGCCATCATAGCCGATAACGGGAAGCAGTTCGACAACGACATATTCACGAACTTCTATACCGAGTTAGGAATTCGGAATCAATTCTCGTCCCCTAGTCATCCCCAAGCAAACGACCAAGTAGAGGTGACTAACCACACCATTCTCTACACAATAAATACGCGGTTTAGTTGGTCTAAAAGAGTGTAGATGAAAGATCTCCCAGCATCTTTTGGGCTTACGCCCTTACCTTTGGAATGGAATCAGTCATCCTCGTCGAACTCCAAATTACCTGCCCCCGTGTAGTAGGCTACACCGAATGGATTAATGAGACCAAGTTCAGGCTCAACCTAAATCTCCTTTAAGAATGCCCAAAGCAATCTCAAGTACGAAGAACGACATATCAACAATGGGTAGCACGTTATTACAACAAATAGGTATGTCCATGAGAATTCCAAGAAGAGAATTAGTCCCGTGAAAAGTCAACACTGCCACCGAGGAACTAGGGGCAAGAAAGTTAGGACCCTTATGGGAGGGCCCATATTGAGTCACCAAAATCGCGAGACAAGGAACCTACGGTCTTGAGATGGTAGAGGAAAGAAAGCTACCACACCCATGGAATATGGAACACCTCAAAAGATATTTTGTATGAAGTTCTTGTAACGCCAACAAAAGTTAATGAAGATTTTTTGATGTTCCACTCCTAACTCCATCTATTATTACATGCCTAAATTCTCGACCGACATACGAGAATCTCGATTGAAAAACTCTCAACGGTGGGGTAAAATACCTAAGTCGTCGACTCAACCGTGACGGTGAGACACCCCACCTGAGGTAGGGTAAAATGCCTAAGCTGTCAAGCTACCACCATGGAGAGAAACCTCTTGCAGGAGAGTATAACACCCATCGACCAACCGAGGGTCATGGTGAGAAACCTCCAACTGTGAGGTAAAACACCAAAGCCACCAGTCAGCGTCTCTGGTGAAACATTCGCGAATTAGAGGTAAAATGCCTAAACCAACGAGTCAGCAGCCATAGTGAAACACTCATAGCCGAAATACCTAAGAGGCTGTGCGGCGGGCATGGCAAGATACCTCTGACCACAGAGAGTGTCCTCGCTAGCCTATTAGTCACCTTGGTGGGACACCCCTGACTAGGAGGTAACACACTTGGGCGACTGGCTGGCTACTATAGCAAAAAACCTCTGATCGCAAGGTAGACAACGCAGCTAAATCAACTAGCAAAAAGAACAACTGTCTAGTGTCATCACATCACATAAAGATGAGCACAAAGATCTTCACTCCACTATCAATTACATAGGAGGACGGGACACGTACAATGTATAATACCACAGAAACGATAAATATCGAGAAGGAAAAAATGCACATTTAGTACAAAATCAAAAACATGCTAACTGATATGGTTTCAAGTCCACTACGTGACCAACAACAACAACACCCAAAAAAAAAGAAAAAAAAGACTATAATCATATCAGGGCTCATCCACCCCCCACATCATCCATGGTTAGAACACCCTCTTCCAGTACCACCACCAGAGCTGTTGATCCCTAGGTTTTTATAAACAATTAAGTGCTAATGTTTTCGGTTGAACTAATGTGTTTGTTAAGTATTTCAGAAAAAAAAAAGTTTCATATATTTGATTATGTTGAAGACATCATGAAAAAAATGTTAAGGGTGCAAAGATAGATGCATTGAAGAAATGAAGAGTTGTGAAGACCTTGAAGAAATTAAGTGAAAATAATTTAATACTTTTATACTCTTAATACAACCCGAATTAGGATCACACACGATACTATTAAACGATCTATCTTTATGTGCGTTTTGATATTGATATGATAAGTATTTAGGATCTTAATTATTGATTTGATATGTGCTCCGTATGTGAAATTGAAAATAAAAATTGACCTAATTGAACATAAGGTTTAAAGTATAAAAATGTGAATTTTAGAGCTAATTCAATCAACCAAGAAAAAGCAATTGGTAAACTGAATTAAACAGTGAGTTTTGGAGCAAAATTAGTGAAGGAAATTACTACTCTACTTTAATCGGCCAACCAATTAAAAGGAGTCAGTCAACCATTTGGATCAGTGAGGTTTTCGGAGTAAAATGGAATGTCCCTACAACGATTAGTCAACTAAACGAAGGCAAATGTTCAACCGATTGGATTTAAGGTTTTGGCAGGGCACGACTCTGAAGCTATCAGTCAACCAATTGGGAAGAAATCGGTCAACCTACTACCTATAAAGCCTTGGGCCTGGTTTTAGTGTTGTATCAATCGATCAACCGAACATTAGGGGTCAGTCAACCGATAGTTTCGATTGTAATTTCGAAAAACTTGATCTCCAAGATAAAAAACTAGCATTTTTTTATGACTTCAAGGGAGAGATTTGGGGGATCTAATCTTATTAAAGATATGGTACATATATTTTGATATCCCTATTGATTTGGTCTACATAATTTAATATTCTATCAATTTAGATAGTTAAATACTTTATATCTTTGTGATTTTATATTGAGAAATATTTTATGAACTTATTTGAGAGATTTGAGAGTTATTTTTAAGTAGATTGCCCAGAATTGAATGATATTATTATATGGGGGTCTAAGAGTGCCATTTAGAGGCATATCTTTTGAAAAGTAGTCGTTGGAGGCCTTGTTATCAGTCTATATATTTTGATCTGCGGGATTGAGTGAAAATATATCAAGAACATCAGTTCTAAGCGTTTCTAAGAGAGATTTTCACGCTGAGGTTTTTGAGAGATATTCTTGCTATGTTCTTGATCTAAAGTGCTGTTGATTTGGTGTCACCGAGTTGTGCTATATTGTGATGTTTTCAATCTTCAGTATTTTCTTGGTGTGATATTTCCAAGTTATTGTTCTTAATTTTGATTTCATATTATTATTATCTGATTGGTTATAAGATCATTAGAAAATCGTTGTCAAACTTAAAAGCCTGAAAATCTTTTTTAAGATGATTTTGTGTGTTTATCTGATTACGTGCTTTAATTTGTTCTACCCACATTGTTTATTAATCAAATATTAATTTACCTCATATTGTATCAATCACACAGTAAATTTTGGGACATTAATTGAGTATATCTGTATTGATGTGGTAGAAGTTCCTTGTGTGAAAAAAACTCATATTTTTCTGTGTTTGTAAGTTTGAGTGGATTAGACACGGTTGAACCAATATCTAGTCAGGGTAGCTAGGTTTTGATCATTTTCCTGTGAAAAATATTAGGGTTTGATCTTTGTCCTGGAAAAATGTTAGATTATTTTTTCCCTTGAAAATAATTAGGTTTTGATTCTCCCTACAATTGAATTGTGTTTTTTGAGTGAATTATAAATGTTTAATCTTTACATGTGAAAAGGATATTTGTGAGAATTGTGAGATTAGTCTTTAGCCTAGTAAAAAAATTAGGTTTTGATTCTTCCTATAATAGAATTAGGGTAGTCTTAAGTCTGGTAAAAAGATATTAGCCTGAAAAAATGATAATTGTAAAGGTTGATTATGATCCTGGTAAAAGAATCATTGTCAGAGTTTGGTTCCTACCAGGTAAAGGAATCAGGGGTTTAGATGTTGCGAATCTCTGTGGAGCTCGGGGGACTGTATTAGGCAAGGCTAGTTTGTTGAATCAGGATATATCTTGGAGTGTTGTATTCTTTATTTTCATTATATTCTATTTGAGTGTGCACTTAGAATTAAAAACTTATCCGCTGCATAACGAAGATAATAATTGATTTAGGAAAAAATGATTATTTAATAATTAAGTATTGAAAGATTTAATCGTTAAAATTTTTGTTATTACCTAATTCACCCCCATCTTGGGTAGCTCTTTAAGCCAACAAGCATAATATCCTCCCTCTCCAACGCAGCCTCCTCTGGAACTAACTCTAATTCCACAATACTTGATTTTTTCTCTCATGTAGGCGGACCTCCGATAGGAATAGTGGAAGGGTCCTCGCTGCCAACCGTCATCACCACAAGGTTGCTATAGAATCACCTATACTCCTCTAGTGCGTCCTTCGGGAAACCATTAAGAATGATAAATCCTAGAGGAGGAACGGGACCACTTGAAGCTCCAGTAAAGTAACCCTCCATCACATCGCTCCAACGAAATTCTTTCCGATCATGAAGGTAATGGGCATACAGCCTATTGCGAACCCCCTCAACCTTCTTCTTTAGACCATTTACAGAGGCTTGCAACTAGGCCTTCGTCTTTTTCGAGGAGTGCAACTAGGCTTCTAACTTCGACTCAGCTTGTTGGCTCAACTTCAACTGCATATGGAGGAGCTCAAAGTGAGATGCCCACGAGGCATACTCAGCTCTCATCCTAGCTGGCCTTTGGTTAAAAATATTTTTCGTCTTGGATCGTCACTGATGGCAACGAACAAGCTCTATCAGGCTGCTAGAAAGCAAAGTATAACCCCCTCCCTACCTGAAGGAGTAGTTTCTTCTCCCTGTAAGTTCGAATTTGTTTCCTATTGATAGGTGTAAAATACCTATCTAATTCTAAACTAAATTTTCCAGTTTTTGAGTATTTTATTGGAGTTTGAATACTTTTTTAGCTGTTTTTATTAGTCAGGAGAAGGGACGTCAACAATCGGCAAACCGAGCGCAATGGTGAAGAAAATGGTAGCCAAAAAGATGAAAAAATGAGGTTTCAAAGAACATTGCAATTCTGCCTAGGCGAAGTATCCACCGCCTAGGCGAAAATTCATCAGAAAGTTGCAAAAGCTGAAGAGTTGAAATCCGCCTAGGCGAAGTTTCCACCGCCTAGGCGGAAATCCGTTAAAAAGAATAGGGGCCCAAGAAGTTAGTCCTCCGCCTAGGCGAAGAAACCATCGCCTAGGCAGAATTCTAACCGACTTAACCTCCGCCTAGGCGAAGATTCTACCGCCTAGGCGGAATTCGCAGAACAGCCCAAAATATCTATTTAGATATTTTTGAACCCCTAGGCCTATATTTACCCCTTTCCCACGTCTGAAACAAAGAGTTGAAGAACCCTAACCCTAGTAGAAAGCTCTTAAGCTATATTTTGAAGATCAAGAAGGAGGTTCATCATTCGGACAAAGAATAATCACTTGTGGATCGATCATTAGCGACAGTGAACCGTTTTACTTCCAGATTTGATCGTTTCTCTCTTGTTTTTATCTTTGTAATCACTTTTTCATATCTAAGAATGTTGAATCCCTCTTATTTTGTATGGTATATGGCTAAGATCTTATAGTATTAGTTAAATGTTACTTAGGTGTAGTTGAAATCATGTAATTGTTAAGTTGAATGAATTAATGTTACTTTAATGTGTTGTTTGTCTAAATCCGATTATGTTTACCATTATTCTTGATATTATGCTTGTATTAATAAACCGAGAATACGGGGTTTGACACTCGGGAGAGGTAACCCTGGATTCGGACTAGGGTAAATAGAACGTGACGTTCTAACGACCCGGGAGGACGTTAGAACGTATGCAATCCATGACATTGGCTAAAGACTCATGCGACCTAGGGTAGTTAAGGCATTGAAGGGGACTTATTCCTTGACACGAAGTCGTGTAATCCCCCGTCTTACACTCGGGAGAGGTAACGGAGAAGTCAAACACACACCCTAAAATGAAAAAATAGAAAAACAACAAACTGAATTAAATAAAAAACAACCTAAAAACAATCTAAACATAACAACATGCGAGTTTTAAATTCTTCTAACGGCCTATTTATTTTTTCCTCAACAACCGCCAGTAGTATCGAGCTCAGGCGGTAACACATAGTATGTAATGTTCTAAAATTTCGATATGCAATAATGGTAAACTCTATTCTAGATCCTTTAAATGTGTTAGTGTGAGACTCAATAATATAACTATACAACGATCGGATTGGATTATCCACCAACGAAATTCATGACTTAGACCGTAAAGGACTAGGATTTCCATAGGCTTGATTGGGGTCCACTCTCTACTAATGTAAGTTTAGTAGCTCATGAAGATCATTAGGGCTTGGTTCGGTTAAGGTTAATTTGGCCAAGGGTAATTTGGAATAGAAAACGGGTTAACGTTGTTAACTTAACATTACCCAAGGCTCAACGCTTGGCACATTCACTCTCGAACTCCCATAGAAAGATTGGAAAACAATCCCGAACATGCATTTAAGACCGACGTACTCACTTGTCAAAAGAAACGGAAATAAAAACCGTATTTACATTTGATTCTTTTTTTTTCTTTTCTTTTTTCTATTATTTTTTTTTTCTTTTCTTTTCAATGAACACCCCCCCCCCCCCAAAAACTTATTTGATTGTTACAATTGAAGGGGTGTGTGAAATACAAATAAAAACCGACAAGTGAGTACTCAAATATCGAACCAATTTGAAGTTCGCCCTAATCCCAACCGCTCATATCAAGAAGCCTTTGCAACGGCTAACTTGATTCACTCAAATTGTGCATTTGGTTTAGCGATAAAGGACTGGAAGGAATTCAATTGGCCGTGGTATTGTTGGTTTATGTGTTCTGAATTAAATTTGTATTTAGGCTTCGACAGGGTAACGAGGGATAAACATGTAACAAAGTAGGCTTAAAAAGGCTCAAGCGACAGAGAGAATGCCTAAATCACGTCTCCTAAACTACCTCGCCTAGGATTTCGCCTCAAGCTTCCCCTCAATCAAGTTCTAGAATCCTTAATGTGTCATGAATTTGGTTAATCGATAATCGTCATTAAATCAATTGAATAACTATACATTGAGTCTATGTGCTCATGCAAATTAGGATCTACAATAATTTTTACCAAAAAGCATAGTCAAGCACACAGAATCACACATGCATGGGTATTACCCTTGACTTAGAAAACAACCAGGGGTAATTTCATCATCGGGTGACGGCCCAGATGAACACAAAACTCAACATATAAACAACAACACAAAAACATAAACACTTTCTAACCTAAACACACATGCAATACGAAAAAAAACAATAACACATAAACTAACAATACTACATACTACACATCACCGCCAAACTCAAAGTGGACAGTGTCCTCAGCGATCCCAATCATCAATCTCAACATATAAAATTTAAAGCATGCTGATGAAGGGTGTTTAGAACACTTACCTGGGAGGCGAGAGTATCTCGCCTCCGAATCAAGTCGGATGGGATGGATCAAAAAGAATTGTTTGGGTTGCCTCCCAAAAAGCACGTGGTTTAATGTCCTCGGCCCAACATTCAGAATGCCCTCAAGATTGGTGAGGTTTTGCTTTGGATGGCTCAATCTCTCAACGAAACGCCTCACCGACTTATGTGCTTGGCCAAGCATAGTAAACGGCTTGGAATCCCGTCAAGAGGGATGCATCAATACCCGTCAATCTAACATCGCCAAGTACCCCACATAAGAAACAAAAACAAAACTATAAACAAAAATTATATACAAATAAATGCCTAAAATAAAATTAGGTCATTTACACACAATATCGATAATGAACGACATCGCCAATCCCGGCAATACGAAACACTTGCTTCTCCTATCTAAAACTTAAGCCCTGATCCGTTACCGCATTTTTCCGACAATAACATCAAAACAATCCCCGGTAACGACGCCAAAAACTTGTACGCGCGACGATTCACAACCATCCTCCTCGCGGTAATTGGACTACTCGCAAGTGTATGAGTTTTAGCTTTAATATAATAGATCTTGTAAGATCGGATATCGTTCCACTGGGAATAATAGGTAATTCGGTTGAGTATTGGGATTTTAATAGTTTCATATTATCTCGACTAATCAAATTTTGTTTGTTTTCTATTTAATATACTAAGATAAACGACAACTATGAAGTTAGTTTTAATTACACTAATTACTTAGGCATTGATTTCTTTCACATAATGCATAATCGAAGTCATTAAGTTAGCTATAATGGTTTTCTATCTATTCCGACAATCTCTGTATCAATAACTCTTCCGTTACCTCTCCCGAGTGTAAGACGAGGGATTACACGACTTTGTGTCAACGAAGAAGTCCTCTTCAAAGCCTTAACGACCCTAGGTCGCATGAGTCTTTAGCCAACGTCATGGATTGCATATGTTCTAACGCCCTCCCGGGTCGTTAGAATGTCACGTTGTATTTAGCCTAGTCCGAATCCAGGGTTACCTCTCCCGAGTGTTAAACCCCGTATTCTTGGTTTATCAATACAAGCATAATATCAAGAATAATGGTAAACACAATCAGATTTAGACAAACAACACATTAAAGTAACACTAATTCATTCAACTTAACAATTACATGATTTCAACTACACCTAAGTAACATTTAACTAATACTATAAGATCTTAGCCATATACCATACAAAATAAGAGGGATTTAACATTCTTAGATATGAAAAAGTGATTACAAAGATAAAAACAAGAGAGAAACGATCAAATCTGGAAGTGAAACGGTTCACTGTCGCTAATGATCGATCCATAAGTGATTCTTCTTTGTCCGAATGATGAACCTCCTTCTTGATATTCAAAATATAGCTTAAGAGCTTTATACTAGGGTTAGGGTTCTTCAACTCTTTGTTTCAGACGTGAGAAAGGGGTATATATAGGCCTAAGGGTTCAAAAATATCTAAACAGATATTTTGGGTTGTCCTATGAATTCTGCCTAGGCGGAGTTTAAGTCGGTTAGAATTCCGCCTAGGCGATGGTTTCTTCGCCTAGGCGGAGGACTAACTTCTTGGGCCCCCTATTATTTCTGACGAATTTTCGCCTAGGCGGTAGCTACTTCTCCTAAGCAGATTTACAGCAGTGCAGCTCTTCCAGCAGTTCAGCACTTCCAGCGTTCTGATGGATTTCCGCCTAGGCGGTGGAAACTTCGCCTAGGCGGATTTCAACTCTTCAGCTTTTGCAACTTTCTGATGAATTTTCGCCTAGGTGGTGGATACTTTGCCTAGGCGGAATTGCATTGTTCTTTGAAACCTCATTTTTTCATCTTTTTGGCTACCATTTTCTCCACTATTTCGCTCGGTTTACCGATTGTTGACGTCCCTTCTCCTGACTAATAAAAACAGCTAAAAAAGTATTCAAACTCCAATAAAATACTCAAAAACTGAAAAATTCGATTTAGAATTAGATAGGTATTTTACATCTATCAAATACCCCCAAACTTGGAATTTTGCTAGTCCTCGAGCAAAATACCCTAATGCTAAATAACACTAACTACATTAATTAGCTACATTCTAAACTACAAATATGTAATCATCAACAAATAAGAAGTACACACCTGTTAGATTTAAATTTAGTCAAAGAAACCATGCTATTCTTCCCTCAACAACCCGTAATCAGATCCGGTTAAGGAATAACACACACCACGTGGTGTTCCAGAATTTCAACACTCAATATCAATTAAAATCATTTTATATCCTATTTAAATGTGTGTGTGTGAGAACTCGGATATATAACTAATCAAACGCCGGATTGGATTATTCAATGAATAAGGTCATGAATTAAACTTGTTAAGTCATGAATTAAACTTGTTAAAACATTCAGGAAAGCCATATGCTTGACTGGGCTCAACTATCCACTAATGTAGGTTCGGACATTCACCGAGGTTAATAGGGCTTGGTTTGGCTTTGGAGAACGGCCAAGGGTATCGTAGAAATAGAAATTCGTTATAATTTTTAACGATACCTGAGGTACAAACGCTTGTCGCTAAATATCTCTCATAACCCCCTTATCTTTGAAGATATTACCCTGAACAAGATTTAGTAAACTTGTATTCACTTGTCACAACAACCGAATTTAAACACTATATTCACATAGGTTTTTTTTTTTTTTTTTTTTTTTTTTAACACATAGCCCCAAACTTATTCAAATTTATATAATTTTAGGGGTATGTTAATACAACTAAAGGATTGACAAGTGAATACTCTTATACTTAACCAAAAGTATTTTAAACTAAAACCCTGATTGCCCGCTTCAAGTTTGCATAATCTAATGCTACTTGTTTTCACTCAATTTTCACTTTTATTCCTAGTGACAATGGTTCTAAAAGATTTACTTGGTTAAAGTATAGAAACAAGTTCAGAAGTGAAAAAAGTTTATGGCTTCGACAGGAGAACGAGGGAATAACTTTTCAGGTTAGTTTCAAACGGTTCAAGCGATGAAAATGAAGGCCTATATCATGCATCCGGAATTACCTTACCTATAATTTTGCCTCAAGCCTCCCCCAGTTAAGTTCTAGATTCCTCATTTCTGTCATGAACTTATTATTAAATAATCGGCGTCAAATCGTTCAACTAGTTATACAATGAGTTTATGTGATCGTTCGATTTAGGATCAAAACAATTTTCACCTAATCGACATGCTAAGCACACAAAACACACGTGAATGGCATTACCCTCGACCTTAATATGCAATTTAGGGTGTAAGTTTCATCATCGGGACATGGTTCAGACGAACTCAAAAACTCAGCATGCACGTACAACTATATTCATTAACAAATCTACTCTAATTATACAAACTAACATTACTTATACTAATGATTCTTACACATGCATAGCTAAACATTACACATGCATAACAAAAAGAATTTCAAAATTTACAAAAAAATTTAATATTAATATCATTGTAAACTACAATTTGTACACAAAAAGAATTTTGTCCCTTTTTAAATCAAATTTTTTTCATCCTTCATATCCCCCCCCCCCCCCCCCCCCAAAAAAAAAAAAAACAAAAAACTACATGCTTGCGTTGTATATCATATACCCCCAAACTTGAACGAGGCAGTGTCCTCACTGCCTAAGCAGCGAACCCAATAGCAGAATAGAAAAATACGTATGGAAAACTGGGGTGGACACATACCTAGGAGGGAAGACATACAAGTCTAACCTTCTACCGTTCATTGTGGAGGAGATGGTGGTGGCGGCTCATCAGTCTCGGAAGGCAGCACCGGCGTATAACATGCCATGTCGATTCCAAGATGTTTGAATATAACTCTTTGGTTTTGATCTTGTTGCCGGATATAGGAATCCATGTAGTTCTCCATTCGAGCCAAATTAGCTTGAAGTTGGCTTATATCGGACTAGAGACTACGAACGTCTCATGATATCTGGATGATTTGGGCGCGGCTGGTTGATGGCGTCGGTGGCTCTGAAGGGCTGGCTTCTTCCTCTTCCTGACTTTTTTCTCCTTCACCTGGTCCGCCTTTCCATACCCTGTTAATCATTGCAAGATCCAATGGCTTTACAGGTGGAAAGAGGCTTGTGGACGTGATACGAACTCCGGCTTCTTGAAAGAGCGCGATGAGGAAGGAGGAAAAAGGAAGGCCACCCTTTTTCGTCCTGGAAGTATGAATTATGGAAGAATAAATGTGCTAGCCGATGTTGACGGGCGTCCCTCTATCAATGCCGTAGAGCATAAACGCTCTCTCTTTGGACACATTGGACACATGGGTGGTCGGGAGCAGATTGGTACAGATAAATGAATGCCAAATCTTTGGGATCAATTTCAGAAACCGAGACTTGAAGATTGCCTGACCTTGCCATGTGTTCGTCCACTGGGCATTTCCCGTCGTCAGGGTCTGAATCACCGTACTCATAGACGGTATGGCGGCATCGGATAAATCTCTAGAGGCTTTGGGCCCCGTCAATCCCAGCAATTCATTAAAATGATCGGCACTGAACAGAACGGGAATGTTTCAGACCCGTGTTTGAAATCCCGTGGCCTCCACAATGTTCGCATAAAATTCTCATATAAGGGCCAACTCTCCTGTTGGGGGTGGAGCACAGAACTGTTCCCATCGTCTTTGTACGATAACAGTCCTGATTTATTCCAAGAGTTCATTCAAAGGTCCAAACCCCCTCTAACGGATGCCAGGAGGCTTACTTTCATGCTCTTTGTACCGGTCCTCAGCCTGCTTTGAAACAAATTTGAGGGAGTTGTAGTCCGAAGCAGGCAAAGGTTCGTCTGTTCTTGGTTGCTTGGCAGCACGACGCTTTGCCATTTTCCCTGAAAATCAAAATCACAACACCAACCACAATAATAACAATAGAACAAGCAATTCAAACCCTTGTCGACGAACACACAATGCCCTATTTTATCAAACATATGCCAATCAAAGCCAAACAATACAAATCTCACAAGATATCCCACCAACCATAACCAAATCACATTTTTGTCGCAATGTAGCGCAAACTAAATGATTCACATTGTATATCAACACAAAAACATGATAGGGTCTACCATTTATCAATCCTCAATCCCAAATAGCATGAAAACCGCAACTTTGGGTTTAAAGGGGTTTAGGGTTCCAATCAAATCCAATGATTTTTGAAATAAATGAGCAAATGAAGCAAATAATTCAACAACTAAATGAAAAATAGGATCATTGACACTTACTTGTTGAAATTTTTTGATCAAATCAGTGGAGAATGGCGATTTCACACTGTTTCACTGTTCAAACCCTAATTTTTGAGAATGGGAAGAGGAATTCCACGTTTGAACGAAGATTCTTGGTGAAAACCTAAGTTTTTAGCAATATAGAATGAATCTTTAATGGGAGGAAGGAATTTGGGATGGTGAAGTTGAGAGGTTTCTCAAAAATTTTAGGAGGAAAATGCCGTTTGCGAAGAGGACTGTGTGTTTTAAAACAGGGTTCGCGTAAATTCGCCTAGGCAATGGTTTTTCCACCTAGGCGAAGTAGCACCTTTTTCTTTTTAAAAACCTTCTGGTGTTAATTCGCCTAGGCGGTGGTTTTTCCGCCTGGGCGAGTTTACACCCATGTGAAACCCCTAATTTCATGTAAATCCTTTTAGGTGGTAGGTTTTTCGCCTGAGCGAGTTTACACCAGTGTGAAACCCCTGATTTTGTTGTAAATCCACTTAGGCGGTGGGTTTTCCGCCTGAGCGAATTTACACCGATGTAGGAACTTAGATTTTCTTTAATTTTCCGCCTAGGCGGTGGTTTTACCGCCTGGGCGAACTTTCGGCAGTGTAAAAATTCAAGCTTTTTGCTTCCTATTTCCGCCTAGGCGAATTTTCGCCAGTATGTTTCCTCAGCCTTTTTATCCAATTTTTGCCTGGGCAGTGGTTTTTCCGCCTAGGCGAATTTTTGCCAATATGGACTTAAGCTGGATTCATTTAGGTTTTCACATTGTTTCTCTACACCTCTTATTTCCTCTTCATTCCTCAAATGAGTTTTAGCATGCAAATCAATCCTAAGTGTCTAGCCTCATCAATTCACCACAAAAAATAGTATTACGAGATCAATACGATCTCCAAAAAGTAATTTATATAAAAGTTGGGAATATTCGTTACCCTCGATGACATATCAAAAGATGTTGCTTGGTTTTACGTCCCTAGCATGGACGTTGATGAATTCCGGCTCTATCCTTCAACGAGGGAGATGTTCTCCACAACTTGCTCTTCATCCTTGAAGTAGTGCTTGATCCGCTCCCCGTTGACTCGAAAAGTTCGTCCGTCTTCGCCTTCTAGCTCGATAGCACCAAATGGATAAATATGCTTTATCCGAAATGGTCCAGATCATCGGGACTTCAACTTTCTGGTAATTGCTTGAGTAATAACCTACCGTGAGGAGAATTTAATTCCTCGGGAGAGTTTTCAACTTCTTTAATCTTCGCCACATGAATAGGATCTTCTATGTCTTTAGATTGAGCATCCAAAGTCAGCACGTAGTCCATAAACTCAAGTTCCGTGGTAGAGCCTTCTTCACCAAGATCTCCTATAGATAAGGAATTGGTGAGTATATGCTCTAATGAATCCATCTCCATAGTTGTAAGAAAGAACTCCCTCACGCAAGAGTCCACAACATCAACTCGATTGCAATTGAGAGGTTCATCTGGAAAGTTCATAGTTCTAAAGATGTTGAACCTTATCTCTTCATCATTGACTCTCAATGTTAGATTTCCATTATGCACATCAATCAAGGCCTTTCCCGTTGCAAGGAAAGGTCTTCCCAAGATGATCGGGATTTCTCTATCTTCTTCCATTTCAAGCACAACGAAATCCACCGGAAATATGAATTTATCTACCTTCACTAGCACATCCTTAATGATACCTTTCGGATAGGTTAACGAACGATCCACCATTTGAAGAGAGATCGTTGTCGTCTTTGCACTTCCAAGTCCTAACTTCCGATAAACGAAAGAAGGCATCAAATTAATACTCACCCCAAGATCACAAAGCGCCTTATCAAAATGAGATTTCCTGATAGTACACGGAATTGTGAAACTACCGGGATCCTTCAATTTGGTAGGTAACTTTCTTTGTAGTATTGCACTACACTCCTCAGTTAGCTTCGCCGTTTCATAATTCTCCAACTTCTTTTTATTTGTCATGATGTCCTTCAAGAACTTGCCATAGTTGGGCATTTGTTCCAATGCATCCGCAACAGGTATGTTGATGTGGATTTTCTTGAAGATTTCAAGAAATTTCTCAAATTGGGCATCCAACTTCCTCTTTTGGAATCTTTGAGGATATGGCAATGGGGTTGCTAGAATCAGTGGATTCTCTGAAAATGTTACTCGCCCCAGTATCACCCTTTCATCTTTTCTTCTTTTCTCGACTTTCTCCTTGTTATTATCCCCATTCACATCTTTACTCGGCTTCTCATTTCCTTCATCGATTTTTGCTTCAACTTTCTCCTCCGCACTAGTTCTTGGTTCATCATGTGGAAACTCACGACTCACTCCCGGCTAGGTTTTCATAGGCCTTCTCACTTCCACGTCTCTTCCACTCCTCAACTTATTCGCCTTGCATTCTCGAGGGTTGGTTTCCGTGTTGCTTGGAAACTTCCCCTTTTGTTGTTCTTGAATGGGCCTAGCAAGCTGCGCGATTTGAGTTTCAAGAGCCTTCACCGTGGCGTTAGTGTTTGTACAAGTGGTATCGATAGAGTCCAGCTGTGTTTCATGTTTGTTCAGCCGATTATGCGTCTCACTTATCATAGTCTACGTCTCTTTCATAAATGAACCCAAAACCTTATCCAACTTTGACTTCGGATTGTGCATTGGTGGTTGTTGCATTAGACGATTGGATTGCATAGGATATCTCGAAGCTTGATTTCCATAACCCGAAGGTGGCCGCAAAGCGTTCTGATTATTCGCATATGAGAAGTTCTCATGGTTACGAAGTTCAGGATTGTAAAAAGTCGGAATGTTGGTAGCCGGACTAAAAGTGTAGGCACGGTTGTTTAGAAAATGGCATTCCTCGAACTCGTTATCCAATCTAGATTGAGAATAACTTGTTGCTATCTCCTCCCCTTGACTCGACAAAGCTCCTTTTGTAGATAAGGCGACCAATTAATCCGAGAGCTTGGACACTTGGGCCGATAACATTAAAATATGGTTAGATTCTTGGATAGAAGCGACTCGTCTTCTCGTGTTCCTTTTATTCGGCCATTGATAATTATTAGCCGCCATTTCTTCCAATAACGCATTTGCTTCGGTAGGGGTTTTAGACAACAATGATCCCCTTGAGGCTGCATCGACTATTGTTCTAGTCTAGCCATCCCACCCGTTATAAAATAATTGGGTTTGAAACTAATCGTGATAACTGTGTTGGGGGCACCTTTTCAATAAGTTTTTAAATCTCTCCCATGCCTCAAATAACGGCTCAAAATCTCTCTGGCGAAATTACGCAATCTCACCTCGAAGTTGAGAAGTCTTCGAGGGTGGAAAGAACTTTAGTGAGGAACCTTTGTGCAAGGTCCTCCCAAGTATTAATGCTCCCCAGTTGAATCGACTGAAACCATCCCCTTGCTTTGGCTCGTAAGGAGAACAGAAATAACCTCAACCTTATAACATCTTCGGAGACTCCGTTAATCTTGACGGTGTCACAGATCTCAAGAAAGGTTGCTAAGTGTACGTTGGGGTCTTCGTGAAGATTCCCGTTATATTGGTTTTGCTGAACCATGTTGATTAGGGCGGACTTCAATTCGAAGATATTCCCCTGGATCGGCTGCCTCTGGATCCCTGAATAATTGTCCAACATGAGTGGCTGATAATAGTCCCTAAGGACTCGTTGTGGCCTCTCATGCTCTGGAGGCTGGAGTGCTTGCGGCTCCGGTGGTTGCGGAACATTCTCACGTCCCCCGGCCATTGCAGTAGTTTTTTCCTCTTTCTGTTTAGCAATACGTTGACTACGCCGCATGCACTGCTCAAATTCAATAGATAAATGAAATAAATAAATGAATTGAATAAAATTTAAAAGCAAAAGAATTATCGTGATTAACATTCAACTACTTAATCACAATATCAACTTAATTGAAAAATACACTGCCTTCCCCGGCAACGGCGCCAAAAACTTGGTAGCGCAGGAAATGACATGCCTCTACTTACTCTCGCAAGTATATGAGGTCTAAGTTTTAGTATAGTGTGATCGTTAAGATCGGGTTATCGTATCCACAGGGATTGTTGTCGTTACTATCGAATACCGCGTTTGTCGTAACCTAACTTTATCTAGGCGAAAAACAAATGTATTTATTTAAATAAACTAATACTAATATAACCTAAATTAACTAAACTATTATACTAATATGTTTTAGGGTGAATAATTGCATAGGGATTAACGTGTTTACAAATACGTGTTCGATTCCGATTTACTCGCGTTTATGTTGTTCGACCTATTTGACAACCTCGGTACGTAAACTCCACCGCCACCTCTTTCGAGTGTAAGATGGGGGAATACATGACTTTGAGCCAACGCAGAAGTCCCCCTCAATGTCTTAATGACCCTAGGTCACGTGAGTCTCGCCCAGCGTCATTGATTGCACACAATCCAACTCCCTCCCGGGTTATTAGATCGTCGCGTTGTATTTACCCTATCGACAATCTCCGTTCTAAAACTCCCTCGCCACCTCTTTCGAGTGTAAGAAGAGGGATATAACGCAAATTTGAGTCAACAAAAAAGTCCCCCTCAACGTCTTAATGACCCTAGGTAGCGTGTGTCTAGCCCCACGTAATCGATTATCCACGATTCAAACCCCGACCGGGTTATAGAATTGTGGCGTTTGTTTACCCTAATCCGAATCCGGGGTTTTGTCAAAACCCCGTATTCTCCATTTATTAATCCAATCATAATAAACAAACAATACGATAAATACAATCAAACTACGAAGAACAATCACAAACGAAACACCGAAATCATCCAAACAACGTATTTATAAATATATTGTTAATCCCTACTACAATCCATATTTAACTCAAGGCCATAGCCACATATACAATGAAATAATAAGCTAAATATTTTCACATACTCCTAAGATAAAGAAATAAGGAAAAACGATCGAAGAACTTAGCCTTGTCCGAAGATAAACCGCTAAGAATGCTCCACGATCGATCCGCCGTCTTCTCTACTTCGGGATGTGAGCTCCACCACTAAAATTTCTAACCCGTGGCTTAACTATAGCCTAAGGGGCTCAAAAATACAAGATATGGAAGAGAGATTCCGGCCAAGGGGGAGGAGAGGGGATATTTATAGCAAAAATATGCTAAAAATATCTAAAAATATCTCAAGACTGTGCAGGGCAAATCCGCCTAGGCGATGGAAATTGCGCCTAGGCAGAGTTAGGTTAGTTTGGTCTGATCACCTAGGTGGTGAAGTAGGTGGTGGACTTGGAGAACATTCTGTTGGATTTTTGCCTAGGCGGTAGAATTTTCGCCTAGGCGAGCGGCTATCAGTAGCCCTTCTGTGTCCTCTGCTGGATTTTCGCCTAGGCGATAGAATATTCGCCTAGGCGGTTTTCTGTCAGTAACATTTTGATTTTCTCTGCATTTTCACCGCTTAAGTGGTGGTCTGGACACCTAAGCAGTGGGCCTATTTCATCTTTTAGCCTCCGAACTTGTTTATCCACCGTAACTTCGAACTGCTTTGGTTCGATCTCATCGTTTTAGCTCCAATTTCCTATCTTTTTGACCTACAGACCTGATTTATACAAAAAGTATGAAAACTAATTAAAACATAATAAAAATAACTATAAACATATTCGAAAACTAACAAATTCGGATTGGAAATAGATAGGTTTTTCACACCTATCACCTATCACGAGGAAACATTGCGCCCTTAAGAAGAGCCAAGGCCATAGATGGATTGTTCAGAGTGGAATATCAGGCGTAACGGGGGAACCATATGCCTGAAACCATGGCGTCTAAGTGTTACTACTCCCAGCACGACCAACCTCTAGACTACGAGAGGGTTTTGCGGACGTCTCCTTCCTAAGTCACTTCTGGGGTCGGTCTTACGACCCTAGAGGGTCGACAACGGGAGTGGTAGAAACCCTTTGCAGCACATCCTACCATTTTTTGGGCCGCGAGAAACTCGACTACATCAAGCTTCCAAACACCGTGATTCCAAGATGAAGAACTGATAAAGCTCCCTCATGAGGGCCAAAGTCGCAAGGAATAGCCATTCACTTACCTATCTTCGACTCATCAAACAACACCTTGATCTCAAGATCGTCGTCTCCTATAGAAGAGAAAGTCTAGGACAGAGATCAAACGATGTGGCACAGCTATGCTAATCCTCCAGACATGCACCACCCTAATCGGTGCCATTGGTTCGCTTAGGGTTCCAAACGACACATACCCTATTCTAGTTGAGAAGCATTCTCCCGCCGGAGCATTTGTGAGAATAATGCTTGCTTCAGCAGAGAAGGACGATAGCAATGGATGCTCCACCTGTCCCCAGGTCTCACCTTACTGGCCTGATACAAGGGTAGAAAATAACTCCTGAAAGTCCACATAGAGTCATCCAAAGACAGGGCCCTCTTCACCTCGTTGGCATTGAATTCCTTAGGTATAGGTGGGCGGTTGTGGCCCCTGGGGGATGTACATTGCTATAAGGAACCCTCTATGAAGGCTTATCTGACGCTCCAAATTCCCACTGACTTGTCAAGAGAATAGCCTCCTAATCCCAACCTTTCTTGGTAAAATTCAGCTCTTCCACCAGACGGGAGCTATTGCCATGACAAATATAAAAAGAAGTAACCCACGCACTTATCCTTCTCTTGGAGTATATATTGACTGTGTACCTCTCCAATGCCGAGGGACAACCCAAATGATTTGTTGAGAGTAATGACCCCTATTATAATGCCAACAACATTAGGAGTGTAGTAGAACAAAGGCAAGTTGTAAAAATTCAGGATCTCTCATGCACGACGCAAGGGAGTAGGAATTAGAGACCATACCTGGTTATATACCAAGGGTGGATGAGTATCTTCCCATTCTCTCTAAGGCCCAAGCGTGCGACCAGGGTCGCCCTAATAGAGGAGAGAAGATTCATCTCTCGTTGGAGGTAGCGACGTGTATTCTTTGCAGACGAAACCACGGAGATATTAAAGGCAAGAGGAAGAAGCAAGGAAAACTCTCTGAAGAAAAGTATAAAGCCCTAATTATGAGAGGTAAATCTCCAAAATCTACCCTACGAACCTTGTATAGACAATCTTAGTAAAGCAAGGGACCTACTATATGATGCGTGACTATTGGAATAACATGTTTGCGAAGCCTTGCTAAAACAGGAATCCCCAAAATCACAAGTGCCATGCTTAATCATGATTGAACCCTTCACCCATGCTGAAATAACTTCGACTCGAATTAAGGGTTGGGGATGAGCAAGGGAGTGGGTACACGTGCCAAGATAATGCATTAAGAGAATCAGAAAAAAAAAAAAAAAAAAGTAAAATGGAAGGAGCCTTTTCATTAAAGGAGGAAAAAGGCACATCAAAAAGTAAACACACAAAAAAAAAAAAAAAAAAAAAAATGGAAGTTGACCCTCCCTCTTCTTCCATCATCTTCTATGATCTCTTCCTTTATTCCTCCATACTTAATGACCTCGGGGCCTCTTCCCTACCCTCCTAGGCTATAAGATTAAGGAGCTTCCCTTGGGAGAAGATGAACCCGATTTTCAGGAAGGTCCTATACCATCGCCAAAAAAAAAAAAAATGCCAGCCCAAATTACAGCAGGCCTTATGCATAAGGTCCTCAATCTTCGAAATATGGTCATCAGGATGTCAATGGCCTCCTTAGGATCTAAGGTCCTACCTTCGGCCTTCTTTGGCACCTCCTCCATCACCGCACGAGAGAAAGAGACTCCGAGCAGAAAGACTACTCCAATCACTCCATTGGTCATCTATGTCACCTAGTTTCGCTCGAAGTCAAGAGTTTTTTGCATAGTGCACCTATCTCTTGCTCTGGTTTTAGCTTCTAGACAGATATATGGAGAAATTGATCATCCATAAAGGTAACAGATAATTGAAGAGTACTCATGTAGGCGATCTCCTCAGCATTAATGGTAAGGAGAAAAATAGAAACATTGGCCTCCTCCAACCTGGCCTGCGGGAGGGTGAATAGGTGGTTGATCTTCTCAATAGTATGAAAACTAGCTCCAGATTTTTTTTTCAAATAAAGTAGAAGAGATGCGAAAAGCGACAAAGTATGGAATGGTAACTTAACCTAATATATCACTGGTATTTATAGAAGTAGAAGCACCAAAGGAGACTCTTCCCCATATGGAACCCCAAGAAAATCAAAATGATGATGTGTGCAAGCGAACCGACTCATCCAACCTACACGGGAAATCACGCATGCCATCATGAGGATATTCGTGAGAAATCATCTAAACATTTATGACGACACGTCAGCCCTAAAAAGAGGTAGTGCTATTCTCTGTGGCCTACTTTGGCAACATCATGTCCTCGAAGTCCGAGCGCTCCCCTCAGAGAACACCAAGCATGTCCAATCAATGAATGGAACAAGGGCGAGGCCTCTTTTGCCTATCATAATGAGATAATTAAGGCTTTCTATTAGTACGACCCAATGCAACAGGCCAGTGGAATGACCTATCCCTCAGGGGGCTAGGCAACAAGGGAACATGGGGACTCTTTGTAGCCTAGGTCGTTCCCATTTCACAAAGCTCCACCCTAGTTAGCATGGGGTCGCTTTGAACCCCTTAAAGAATGTGACAAATTTCGCAAAGCTTTTCTTGAACCGATTGAAGCTCCACATAGTCTCTTTCCCACTCACAAAATATGTAAGACTCGCCAGCACCAGAAGCACGAAGCCCTCGAAGTACTTCTTGCATAAGGCGCGTTTGATTCTCTATCTCCATCTCCTAGAATTCAGCCTGCCTCGTCAACTCTCTTTCTTTGTCGTGGCAAAAGCATAGAAAGGTAACCTCATGAAGAAGCTACACTACATGAGATACCGCAGACCCATTCACCACACAATGATTTACCCTTCGCGGTGACTCCATATCACAAGACACCAAGATTGAGCGACAAAAATTCAGGGTGTTAGCGAAAGCCCCACAGACAATGGACTCCAACGTAAGCCTAATGTTGATCACCTCCCAAGCAGGGGGTGCCTTCAACGGAAGAACTACCTGGAGTAGCAAATTCGGTGGGTTATCATTCTCGCAGTGGCAAATTCTCCTACCACTGAAACACACAAGAGAATTCAAAGCCTTTGTCTTTGGTTTCACCATTCAACTTTTTTTTCAAAAGGAAAATGAATCCAAGAACTCCATAAATTCAGTCTTGAAAAAAGAAATGAGTCCTCGAAAAGCGATCTAAGGAAGGACAACAAGAACTTAAAAATATGAGTCATCATACGAAAGCTTATGCTAGAAGACTCCCCGGATATGACCACCTAAACTAAGAGTCTGGGAGGTTACTGATGGTGGTGAATTTGGTACTGGGCCACCCACTCCATTAAGTCCAAGAAATTTTCGCTAGAGGCCTGGGCCATAACCAATCTGGGCCCAAGCCCACCACCTCTCACAAGCCAGACCCCCGAGAAAATAACGTTGTCTTGAAAGGGCCCGAGACCCATCTTTGGAAAAGGCCGAGTCATCATGTGCGCCTAAACGCTAATCGTCGAAGGACGCCTCATCACCAAATTACTAGAAAATATCCGCCTAGTGTAGGGAACGCGCAAAGGACGAAACAATTTGTTACTATATGTGTTTTGATGATATTATATGTGTGTTTTGATGATGTCACAATATGTGTTGTGCTGATGTCAATATTAGTGATATGATGATGTCACATTAATATTATTAAGCACAAATTACATGTTCCAACATATCTTGATTGGATCATACCTTAAGTGTACAAACCAAAATGATATCTTAAGTGCAGGTATCAAGATTCAATTATTCATTGCATATGTTAACCACTATGGAATTTTAAGTGTAAAATGTAGGTATAATCTCTATATCAAGAGCATAAGAACTAGGTAAGATTAAGTCTATAAGGTTAAGTATGTAGGATGTTACTCTTAAAAATATTATATACTTTGACTCATTAAGATGCGCGCGCGCGCACACACACACACACCGAGAGTGCATACATTTATGATATTATAAATTAAACATATTCATTATTTAATTATATCATGATACATGTGATTGGATTGTCCAACACATGATTATTTGTCAAATTCACATCTTGATCACAATATGCTTAATATAAGAAAACTTGTTTTCAATGTAATCATAAGGTACATTAATTGTATGCATAACTTAATCTAACATACTCAATATCCTCATATATAATGACAACATGATATATTTGATCTAATATGCTCAACTTATGTTCATACCATGATATAATGAGTTCAACACATGTTGCATCCATTACATGTTCAATATGCTCAATGTGTTTATTGTGATCAATATATGTATACAATTATGATATATCGATCTTAACATGCCCAATATACTTATATGTCACAATATGTGTCATCGGTTTGATCTTATCGTGCTTATGTGGAGAATTCACGTCTTGATCACAAATGAGCTTAATATGCTTAAACTTGAATTCAATCCGATTATATGGTACATTGCATGATCTCAATATAAAAACACTTCAAATATCATTGAAACAATGTTCTAAAAGTGTTTTGAATAGTAAACGATTATGAGCCGAGGTCAAAAATCAAAAACAGATGAAAACGACAAAGTAACATCATAAGTAGTCGACTACATTTTTGCAAAGTAGTCGACTACCTTCGGTCAATAGCTTCCAGCAGAAAAATATGCACAGACCTTTATTCACCCAAATAGCTATATCTCACTATTGATTCTAAGATTTTGATGGACAATTAAATGTTGATGTTTTCGGTAGAACTAACGGTTTGATTAAGTGTTTCAGTTTATTAGTTCCAAATATAAAGATATGATGATAAAGATAATAAAGATGATAAAGGATTAAGAGGTTAAAGAATTTGAAGAACCTAGGGAAAATAACTCAGGTTAAATTTCAACTCTTAATATCCCAATTAGGATCACATAGGACACAAAAGGATTTTTAAATAATTTTTATAAATATGTGTTTTTAATAGGATTCTAATTAGTTAAATTATTTGCTCTTATATGTAATTGAAAAATAAATATTTATAATTGATTAAAATTAAATTTAAGTATTTAGTGGAGCTAACCAATAAAAGAAATTAGTTAAAGGGGCGAAAACGTCAATGAGAATAAATTAAAAACGAATTTAGAAAAGTGTTTCAACATCCATAAGTCGACAGGTAAGTTGAACGGAGCATAGAAGGAAAAGTCTTTGTATTTCTCAGTCGACAAGTAGGTCGATCTGTGCTTAAATATGAACTCTCTGTATTTATAAGTCAACAGGGTGGTCGACTTGTGATAAGAAATGAAACTCTCTGAATCTCTAGATCGACAGATAGGTTGACCTATGGGTACAGAATCTTTGGCTTGGCTACATCCTGAATCAATCGGTCGACAGCTAATCTCGGTCAGTCGACTTATGGGTCTATTTTAGGATATTATGAAATTCTGGATTTTATTCTGAAAGTAGCCATTACTAGTCGTTTTTCGGTTAGGATTCACGATATATTTTAGGGATTTAATATTATTTGAGATATGCAACACATATTATGATATCTCTATAGATTTGGTTCATTAAGTTTGAATATTTCTCAATTTGGTACATATAATTATTTCTATTATATTTAATTGTGATTGAGAAATATTTGAGGGACTTAATTGAGAAGTTTAAAAGCTATAATTAAGTGATTTGAACCAGAATGAAGTCTTAATGATATAAGGGATCTATAGGAGTTATTAAGTGCCATAACAAATGGGAACTAGCCGTTAGAGAACTTATTTTAATCCCATTTTTATAGACCTGCCTTTTTCATATCAGCTAGGGAGATTAAGAAAGATCAAGAGTATTATACTGAGCTTTTCTAAGAGAAATCATATTAAGAATTGTGAGAACTTTTCTAAAAGTCATTCTTGAGAGTTATTTGTTGTGAATCATTTTTGCTACCGAATCTAAAGTAACATTGCTATAATTATTCTTGCGATGGATTCCGGGTGAGATCTTTCCAAATTACTTTCTATTTAGTATTGCTTTATTATTTTTTGGAATTTGATCTTTAGAAATTGTTTTCTGATTTTTTGTTGAAAAATATTTTTTAAACAATTTCTTGAATTAATTTAATTACGTGCTACCCATTTTTATTTAAAATCAGATTTTGAATATCTCACTTTTCTATCACTAGTTTTGGGATATTAATTAAGTTTTAATTTATCTAGGGTGGTAGAAGCTCCGAGTAAGAAAAATCACTTGTCAATTTTTAATTGGTGAGTTGAGTGGCGAATTGAATACTAGTGGGAGTATTTAATCTTAGGGTAGCTGATTTTAGTCTCTTCCTGTAAAGAAATTGAGTTAGTAATTCTTCCTGAATTGAATTGTTTTGCGAGAATTTTGTAACGGTTCAATCCTTATCGGGTAAAAGAATATTTGGAGTATTTGTGAGGTTTTGATTCTTTAGCCTTTGTTTTAAAAAGAATTAGGTTATTCTTGAGTCTGTAAAAAGTAGAGATTATTCCTAAGCCCGTGAAAAAGAAATTTTGTAAAGGTTTTCTGAGCCTGTAAAAGAATCTTTATGAGGGTTTAGTTCCTACCTTTAAAGGGATCTTGAGTTTAGTGGGTATGACTCTCCGTGGGGCTCGGAGGACTAGATTAGCCAAGAGTAGCTTAGTGAACCAGTATAAATTTCTGGTGTACTACTATCTTTACATTATTTATTTTTGTTGTTTGGTGTGCACCTAGTTGATTTTATATTTCCGCTGTGATATAAAGATAATAATTAATTTAGGATTAAAATTAATTATTTGGGTTATTAAAGTATTTTTTTCTCTGATAATTGTTTTAACTACCCAATTTACCGCCCTCTTGGATATTTCACTAGGCCAACACTCACTCATTTGGAGTCCAAATAAGGTGATTATTTTGGCTATGGAATGATAACTCAATTACCTTTAATTCTATGCCTATTAAGAATTATTTGGATCTGTTTTTGTTTTCCAAAGTAGCAATTTGTACAACAAGTCAGTAGGTTTTCTCTCTCCCAGTCTATTTTCTTTCTAATCTTTGATCGATCTTACCTTGTTTTTTATGAGCCTTGAATATTTGTATATCTTATTAAAGATGTTTAATATTATGAAAAATATTCAATTCAATCAAATCATTATTGGATTGAATCAATTGGATCAAAACCATTTCAAAGGTTTAGGAACACATTTTATAGATTTTTGTTATGAACTCAAAATTGGTTTTACATTTCAAATCTTGTTCGGAATACTCAATTTATATTATGATATGTAAGTATACTATATCTACATGATATGTACATGATTGATATATTAAACATTATGTCCATGATTAATTGACAAATTGGTTGAGCTACTCTTAAAATTTTGTTTTTCATGCAAAATGTGATTAAGTGTTGAATCTTGTTTTGAACACTTCTAAATGATCAAGTATATTGTATTCATGTATAAATATTATTATACATCATATATTTGATGTATAAATTCGTGGTCCTAGTATTATACACATGAGATACATGAATTTGACAAACATTTGCAAGTGGTTGAGTATTAAATGCATTCATACTTTATGGTAGGGTAGGCTAAGTTATGGTCTACATTATCTTGTCCTATGCCAACCACACTCTTTATTATCTTGGTCAATTTTCAAATTGGAGGAACCATGCTTTAAATAATCATTAACCACCTTTGAAGAACTCCACCAATATATGTCTAGATGTAATAATGATCTACACCATACTCCATCATATTTATATTTAAATACTTGTTGTATTTTTCCACTACCATCATAAAAAAAATGGACAATGGGTCCTTTGCAATTAATAAGGCATATCTTGCATTTATGGGGTTGGAAAAGGTGGTTGGAATCAGAGAATGAAAGTGGAGAGGAGTCTATGTCTTGACATTTAAAGATATCACACCCAATGGTCATTTGCTCTTTACACTTCAATTGTGAAATCCTCCCAACACTCATCTACATATATAAAAGGAAGAAAGAATGCTGGAAGAAAAAAACAAAGCATTAACCAATTGTTCGAGGAAGTAAACTACCAAGATCATCTATTGCATATCTCACACAAGTACTTCGAAAAGTTATACTACAAAGTAATATTCTTTAACTTCATCTCTTTGATTCTTAAACTTCTTGAGTGATCACTCTTGTACTCAAAGTTCATTTATCTTTTCTTAAATGATATTTGTGAGAAACACTAAACACTAGTGATTCAAAGTGTTATAATATTTATAGAAAGTATTTAGAGCTCTAAGGTAAGTTTTGTAAGTTAGATTACAAAACCATGTTGAGTGTTGTACTGAGAGATTGTACTTCATGGAAATATCCAAGCAAGGAAGATCCTCAACATCACCACATCAAAGATCATCTCGTGAAGAAGTTGAAGAGACCAATGGAGGAGCCTTTGGTTGTGACGGACCAATCTCGCCGGAAAGAAGATTGTGAATAGTTTAATCTTTACTCGTAAGAAGATTATGAAAGATTTAATCTTCACCCGTAAAAAGATTGTGAAAGGTTAATCTTTACCCCATAAGAATATTGTAAAATGTTTAATCTTCACCCATAAGAAGATTAAGGATTAGTGAATTAGAACTCTCCATCGGGAGTGCGAATGAGTAGAGTAGGCAAAAAGATATTGTCGAACTACTATAAATCTCTTATGTCTTGTGATTTGATTGTCTCTATCCCTTACTCTTTAATTTGATTATTTTGATTTGATTGATTATTCTGTTGTACACACAATCACAAGAACTAATAAGTTTGATTTGAGATTTTAGTAGAAAGATATTGAAAAAGTTTTTATAGATCTAATTCACACACACACCCTCTTGGATCAATCTCTGGGCCAACACAATCATTACTCCATATCAGAATGGGTGATGTGGCACATCGTCCACTGTCTTCTCAAACTGGCAAAGGATCATAGAAATACCTAGGTAAGATAAGGGCTCAAATATGGTGCGTTTCACTCTCCTACCACTTAGAACTACATTTTATCTTTCTCCACCAAATACTTACTCTTACACTAGAGGTCTTTCACCAAGATCTACCCCTCGGTGTCAAGGATTTGTGCAGGTACCTCTCTTGGTGCAGCAGCATGGAGACTTACAAGGGTAAAACTATAAATTCACCGTGTTACCATTTCCAAGCAACATCAATTGTTATTGTTTTTTAAATTTAAATAAATATATAAATTATGTTGGATTGCTAGACACAGCGTTATTATAATTTAATGCAGAAATGATACATTAGACTTCAAAATAAATACAAAGTTAAAGAAGTTTCTGCTTCAATAGCCACGGAGACCTATTTGTTTTGTTTTTTTAATAGACATTTAAAAAAAAATGACATTACCAGGGGAATTAAAAACCCCTAGAATTATATAGGAAGATATAACCTAACCAACCAAACCAAACATAAAAACCTCATACAATGAGGAAGCAAAAGCAGGAAAACAACAATGCTAGCACAACCACAACAACCTATCCTAGTCCCTGACTACAATTGCTGAAAGAAACTAAAAACAAACACACATACACACACACACAAAAAAAAAAAAAAATCCAAACACATAGATTGTATTGGAAATAATGCAGCCAGAAAATGGGGAGCAATTACTATAGCAGAGAGCAAAAAGAAAAAAATAAGCACAGATCAGCAAAGCAACAGAAAGCAGCACCAATCCATGCTTCCAAGTCTGATTCGAAATATCCAATAACCTACAAGGAAGAACACAGCAGAAACCAAAACTAACCAAACACTGTCTGTAGTAGGGAAGACAATTCACTGAGCAAATACTTTTTTTCAGCACAGAAAATTCAGTAGTTAATTAAAGATTATAACCCTCAGCAAAAATGCAAACCAAAAAGAAACCAAGCACTACTTGTAGTAGGAGAGATAATTCACACTATCTGCATTGGAATATAATAGAAAATAAACACCAGATCAAGGGGTTGAGGGGTTATTTCTCATTGATCTAGTGACCACTCTGTATCATCTGGTTTGGTGTCTCTTTCTAGGGAATATCCATTCAATTTCTCCAGGGTCTAGAGAGAATGCGTCAACACAAATTTGTATAGGGGAGAGAATGAATTTATAGATCACATTCTCATTGTCAAAATTGGAGATTTCAAGTGAGGAAGGGCAGGAGACAAGGTTACTGCTAATTTGGGAATGGTAAAGAGGGAAATTGATAATGTTAGAGTGATAAAGAGGTTGAGAGGGGATGAAGGACGCGGATTTAGCCTCAAATTGGGCAATTCGATTGGCATCCTGAGCACCAGGTTGCTATGTTAACTGAGGGTGGAAAGGTTGAGCTGAGGCTATCAAGGCAGAACAAACTGGATGGTGAACATCGAATTACTCACAAGGAGCTGGAAGGTGAATAGGGGGTTGCTCAAAAGGAGCTGAATGCTGTAAAGTGGTCTGCTCAAGAGGAGTAGGATCTGGAGACTAAACAATGGATTGCTCAGCATGAGGAGTATCTAGATATTTCTTAATTGGAGGAGTTTGAGAGGGAGGATCAATTGAAGCAATCGAGTTGGGAGCTTTTGTACCATTCGTTTTGGCAGATAGAGGATTTTGAAGGATAAGTGGCTAAATAACAGTGTTGAGAATAAAATCAGGATCATCTTCAATCTGAGTCCTCTATATAATCTACCAGAAACCAAGTGGGGATTTTTTTAGCAGCCTTTATGGAGGGAATTGATGGAGGGATTTTCACAGAATTGGTGATTAGGTCTAAGGTTGGAGATATAGCAGAGACTATGTGTTGGCTTCTAGTAACATGGACTGTCTCAATCCTTTCACTCAAAGCAAGAGCAGGGTTTTTTTTTTTATTTTTTATTTATTTTTTTATTTTTTTATAGAAGGCCTGCTTTGGTTTCTGGTAACAACATAAGTAGGTTTTTCATTCAGAGCAGGTACAGTGGTTTCAAGGTGTTTGATTTTATAGTGGGAATACAAATGACCTTGTTTGAATAAGAAGTTACAGTAGGATAGAGTAGACTCATAGGAAATCAATTGCCAAAATCCTTTTGAGCCGCAACCAACCCAAATCCTTTCGAGAATGGGGCGCCACAAATCCACATCCACACAAATTCTCGTAATTTTAGGTTTAAACAATTTGAAAGTTGCTGAGTCAATTTTTAGGGGCATGATAATGGTAGAGGCTAGTGAGAATAACCCTTCTTTATTGTGGAAGTGAATACGCAAAAGCTCAAATCAAATTTGGAATGTGGTTAGAAGTTCATGACATTCTTGGAGTTGACGATGACTCTGGTACACTCTATATTACTAAATAGTCATTTTAGAATTTCTTTTACCAGTAATCGGATTGGTTGTTTAAGATGCTTTATGTTTCTCTCATTTACTAGTATATTGTGGAGTTGATGGATGTTTCAGTTGTTTTCTTTTGTTGATTATTTGCAAATTGTAAGTTTTGTTCCTCTTTCGATTTGCTTTGTTTTGCTATTTGATTCTATTTAAATTTGTTTTCAGGTGTACCTTAAGTATTCCCACATCTAACATCTAGCTCCCGAAGTCTTTTTTTTTTTTTTTTCTTATTCGTTGAAGTTGGCTAGAGTCCTTGAAATTCTCTTTCTAGTACAATTCTTAGCATCCAAAGCATGAGTAAAACTATCTTTTTTGCTTAACTGTATTGTTCTTTGTTTTCCTTTTTTAAAATCTGCAAAAGTAATGTGATGAAGAAAAAGCAAAGTGAAGACATAAAAAGAAGTTTTGAAGCACTGAAGTGGACCTTGAAGAAATACAAAAATAAGGTATATAAACCTTTATTCCCCTTCTTTATTTTTAATTAATCTATTTTCCTTTCCATCATTACTACTTTATATGCTTATTAAAATTGATTTTTTGGGAGTTTTAACACTTTGCACCCCCGAATTTTGATCCCTAAATTATTCAGTTAAAAAAAAATTAAAATTTATATTTTGAGTTTTTTCAATTTGAAATTAATAAAAAAAAAATGTCTTGCAATCATGTGGTCAATTGATTTTTTTTTTTTTTTTTGGAAATGACATCACACTGTCCCCCACAATGTTTAAAAAAAATTAATGAACGTTGTTTTTTTCGGAAAAGTGTAGGGTCTAGTGTCATCACATTATCCCCCACAATGATTAAAAAAATCACCAAAAGTGTTTTTTTTTCTTTTTATTGGGGAAATGATGGATTTTTATTTTATTTTATTTTTTTGGTTTTTTTTTTTTCTGATAAGATTTTTTTAGTGTTGTTTTTTATTGCATTTTTTTAGTCTTTTGTTTTTTTTTGGGGGGGGGGGGGGGGAAGGGGGATTTTTTTTATCCCTAAATTATTTTGTAAAAAAAAAATTCTAAAAATTTTACTTAAAAATATATTTTTTTACCTAATATTTCTATTTTGAGTGGTGAATTTGAAATTGAAAAAATAAGTGTTGCAATGATGTGTTCAATTGATTATTTTTTTTTGAAAAGTGTGTGGTTCCAATGTTATCACACTGTCCCCCACAATGTTAAAAAAAAAAAGACATCGATTTTTTTTTTAAAATATATATTTTTTTTTAAAATATATTTTTTACCTAACATTTTTATCTTGAGTGGTCAATTTGAAATTGAAAAACAAATCTTGTAATGAAATGATCAATTGAAGTTTTTTAATCAATATGGGGTCCAGTGTCATCTCACTATCCCTACTATGATTAAAAAAAAAATCACTTAAGGTTTTTCTTTTTTTGAAAAGTGTGGGGTCCAATGTCATCAGATTATTCTCACAATGATTAAAAAATATTATATTATATATATATATAAGGACCCAGTGTCATCATATTATCCTCCACCATCTATATACAAAATATTTTTTTCCCTCTTTATTGAATTCTTTTAGTGTTTTTTTTTTTTTTTCTTTTTTTTTTTTTTTATAATTCATTTTAGATAATTTTGTACCAAAAGCCAAGTGAAATTTAAACAAATGCAAGGGCAAAACCAATTTGTTTGTTTGTTAACATCTCTGCAAATGTTGCAAGTAAGGTATGAAATAGGAAAATCCTACTTAAATTTAGATATTTATTTGTATGACAAATGTATAAACTAATTGTACCATTGTTGTTTACATAGCAAAATGCGTTGTGTATTTTCAACTTAATATTCCATATTTGCGTGCAGGGCGATTTTGGGGAGTGTAAGTAACTACTTTGCTCACCTATTGTTCTTGATGATAGTAATAACAGTGGTGACGGTGACAAATCTAATGGATTTTGCTAAATTGCACTTTGTGCCCTTAAAATTTGTGATTGACCCGAGGTAGGATTTGTAGGTGGTGACAATCTTATATCGATGACCAATCAAAATTGCGCATGGAGACCTTCAACTCGTACCTTGGCTAGGCGTCTTGGGAGGTAATTAGAGGCGTTGATCTGGTTGTCGCTCTCTTACGTGCAACCTATGTTGCAGCCCTGGCTGTGTCGCCTCCTCATTCCTGATCAAACACCAAATCTAAGCCCCAATAATTAATTTTTCATAATTTTTGTTTTCTTTCTATAGCTAAAAATTTGTTTTATTTGATCTATATTCATTGTTTTGGTTGCCAGAACGAATTTTTGTTTGATTTAAATTTATTTTACCATAATTTAATTTAATTTAATTAGTTCTTTTTAGATTTATTTTTATATTTTTTCCAACTGTGATTTATTCCTTGAGTGAGTACTTGGAAACCACTGCTATCTTTTCGTTGTCGCCTTTGTCATCATGCCTTGAAGGTAAGATTTTAGTTCTTTTTTTTTTTTTTTTTTTTACCAAATTCTCTATTATATAGTTGGTGTTTGTTTAGTGATTTTGTTCTAACCAAAGTATTGTTTATGTTTCTGCCTGTTCCTAGATTTATGTGCATGTTCCCTTATTTTTGTTTCCAATTTTTTTGTCGTATTGTTAAAGTTCATATTTGCATTAGTTATTGTCATGTCCGATTGTTATTGGTCGTGTTTGTTAATGTTGTGTTGTTTTAAAATTGGAGTTTAATTTTGGAATGTCATATAAATAAAAAGGATTATGTCCAAAAAAAAATTGTACTGTAATTATTAGTTGTGTTTAGTTGAAAATATTTTTTGAATATTGGAGTGTGTCCTATGAATAAATCTATAAATAGATGAGATTATTTAAAAAAAAAAAAAAACTTTTTAGGTTCAATTTGTTTTTACTCCCGTGCCTTCACTAGTAAATATATAAAGTATGTTGGATTGCTAGACATAACATTATTATCATTTAATGTAGAAATGATGCATTAGACTTCAAAATAAGTACTGAGTTAAACTGCAACGCACTAATAAAGAAACATTATAAATTACTTTCATTATCCAATATTTCAATATCTGATTGATATTGAGGTTTATTTAAAATCATCATGTAAGTACACGCTTCGGTGATCAAACCTCTTGGAGACTCTTACGATCTATCATCTGAATCTTGTGGTGGATAATTTAGAGTTGCATCGGCTATTTTCTTCGTAGTAACAATACAATGCCATTTGAAGATCTGAGGTGTGTCTATTGGCATTGTTCTGTCCAATTGACGAACTCTTGGTATATTGTATTTTCCGCATCCATCCATGATAATCTTTATAGTATACATCGTATTTTGTCTCGTACATTTTACGAAAATAAAGGAAAAGAAAGAAAAGATAAAATATAAAAAAGTTTCGAGTCTCAAGCGAATTCTGAGAAACTTTAAACTTACGTTTAAAGTGATGAATTTGTGCCTTAGATTCATTTTTTTTTATTATTTTGAATAATGTTTTCTTTCCTTTTAGAGCCTCCGGTTGATGCTCCGACTACCCCTTTGACCATCCATCAAGTTGCCCGCCTCCTTGAAGTTGAGGAAGAAAAAGCTCCAGCCCGACGAAGGGTCCATCTTGGGAGGGATCCTCTTACCCATATGAGGCCCAAATATGAATTGTTGTAACTGTAGCTCTTTCTTTCTTTTCCTTTTTTTTTTTCTTTTTTTTTCTCTCTCTCTCTTTTAGACTTGCAGGGTATACCCCATTTTCTTTGTGGATGATAATTTTGACGAATTTGCATTTTGTTTCAACTTTCCACGCTTTTGGTGTAATTAATCATTTAGGCATTTTTGATAATCATCTGGTTGAAACTTTGACGTTTCTTTGGGCAGGAGAGCTTAGCCGATCTTTCCCCGTGCTGAGTTACCCTAGTAGAGTCTTTCTTACTCCATGCGGAGAGTGGCTACCCAGATAGGGTGGGTCCACTGGCCAGGTTGATCCAGGCTGGGATCCACTCACACTTGAGTAAAAATCTATCGCTTTTATTGATGTGCTAAGTTTCGCATGTTTCCAAGGCCAGGCCAGTCTGCGCGTATCCATGTGCAGTTTTTATGACGCATTTCTATATGTAGCCTTTGAGGCGCATATCCGCGTGTAACCTTTTAGGATTCTAATTCTATTCAATTGTTGATCATTTATGACGCATACCTCTTGTGTTTCCTTCTTGGACTGTTTATTTAAAGGGCACTTTGCTACTTCTTTCGCTATCTTTTACTTTTTTTCCATTATTTTTCTTCTTTATTTTGTCTGTCGATGGGCCTTTATTAGGATATCGATGGTTGTTGTTGTAAGAAAATGTGTGATTTACGAAAAGTATCTCTTATTCGGTAGTCGAGAACAAAAGAACAACCTCTCAAATATCTTTGTCATCTGAAGCAACTCAAAGTCCTTTTTATCACTATGGATAGTTGTCATCACAAGGTAGTGGTTGGGGTATTGAACACCTTGGGGCATTTGGATGCAAAAGAGGTGAAGTCTGTCGAGCTACAGTTGGAATTAGTCTAATAATCGAGAGCAACGATGGAGGTAGAGGCTAAAAACGCCACCCGCAAAGCAAAGATCTATAGCCTCATCGATGTCTTATCCCAATATACATTGAAATCTCCCTCCGACGAAGTGGCCAGACCAAGAGGAGAGGTCCCCTCGCACTTCAAGGGTAAGAGAAAAATGGGATATCTATCTTTAACTTCCCTAACAGGGGGAAAGGTGTTATATCTTTCCTTCCAACTAAGGAGACAAGCATTCTCCTTGAAGTGCCTACTAGTAGTAGGGGATGGGAGAAAGATTGTTCTCTTCTCTCCCAGCTTCAAAAATGGGTTTTTATGGAACCACTCTAACTACAAAAAGGATAAATTATCCCTTGTTGCCTTTCCTATCAAAAAGGACAAAGGCGGGTGCCTCTTCGTCGTCTTTCAATTTCTTCTGGGGAACCTTGGCCCCCTTGGAAGGTCATTCTTCACTCCATTTTTAGGTATGAGCACTATATGTATAGGACCACTGGTAAAGATTTGCTCATATAGATAAGAAATCTTGTAAACATAAAAGGTTTACTTGTATAAATAAAAGATCTTTTTCTTTGCATATCTTCTTGTCTTTGTATACTGTATGTATGTTGATTGATACAAATGTTTTGAATGAGGCTGCAAATAGTTGAATCCACACCATGTAGTACAGGAGGTCTATCGGAGACATGTAGAAATGCTAGTCTACGTATGGCCTATGTGTGGTGATTTCATATAGCATCAGGCATGTGACTGAAGTTTATGAGTCATGGACTCCGCTCATCGTCAGCCCCTACTAAGGGTAGACACGGGGTATTGGGTGTGCTTGAGTATACGGAGGGTGCAAACATGATATTAAAGTCGGAGTTGTTTGCGACTCGATTAGGGGATCCGATGGCCTCCGCTTCTCACTGGCCCCTTGTAGGGTGGGCATGGGGTATCGGTTGGTCCCGAGTACAAGGAAGGTTATTTTAACTTATCAACAAGTCTTGAGTGCGAATGGCGTGGTTGTTTGCAACCAACGTTCGTGATCGGACAACTTCCGCTCCTCACAGATACCTCACTAAGGTTGGGACGATATTTCAGGAGTTCTTGAGAATAAGGAGGGTACTTTTAGCTTGAGACCAGTGTTAAACATAAGTGGTGAGGTTGTTTGGAGCCAAGGTTCGTGCGGTCGAACGGCCTCCACACTTCGCCAGCCCCCAACTAAGGTAGGCATAGTATTTCTGAAGCTCCTGAGAATGAGAAGGGTTCTTTTAGTCTGTCGACGTCGACGGTCTCCTTTTCTTGCTGGCCCTTATCAAAAGTGGGGACCGTGTTTTGGAGTCCCCAAGAACGGTGAGGGTTCTTTCAGTAGCCAAGCCTAGTTGTTGAACATCATTATCTATCTGGTTGAGTAAGTGTGTACCAATGAGTTGGTCACGATTTCCTTCCTACCTTCGTGGTCGGGTTAGGGTATGTTTGTAACCCATTGTTTTTCATGTGTTAACACTTGCAAATATTTCCTATAAAGCATAAAAGTTTATTACGCAGAGTATGAAACATGGTACATCAAAAAAATCATATACTACTGGAATATTTCTTTAAGTGTTCTACATTCCACAAATTTCTTGACTATTTTTTCTCTGGCATTTCGAGCTAATAAGTGCTTAGCTCGATTCATTGGTGACTTGGTTGGGTCCTTCCCAATTTGGGCCCAGTTTTTATTCCTCTCGTTCTTGCGTGGCGATGGTGACTTTTTGTAGAACTAAGTCTCCTTCTCTAAATAAGCGCGTTTTGACGTACTTGTCATGGTATCGAGCAATCTACCTTTTGTAGGCTGCTTGTCGAATGTGGGCATCTTCCCTTATTTCCTCCAACAAGTCTAGGTTTAGTATTAGCTCACGCTAGTTCTCATTGGGATTGTAGTAGGCTACTTAGCACGTTGGTAGGCCGATCAGAATCACTGGCTCATAACCGAAGGCCATGGTAAAAGGTGTTTTTCCGGTAAAAACCCTCGAGGTGGTTTAGTAGGCCCATAACACTAAGGGGAGATCGTCCACCCATTTTGCCTTGGATTTTTCCAGCCGAGTCTTTATCATATACATGATCGTTTAGTTGGTTACCTCGACTTGGAATTTGGATTGCGAGTGGCTTGGGGTCAACATTTGTATTGTCCTTAGATGTTTTGATGGATATACTAACGTTGATGTTTTATGAAACTCGTGTGTTTATTGAGTTATTTTGAAATTGAGTTTCGACTAAGCAAATGAGAAAATGGTTAAATTTCAAAGATAATACTTGATTATGATATTTGACCAATGATTCAAGATGATTGTAAATGAAGACATTGAAGATTTTTTGGAGCAAAAAATATTTTTAGTGTTTCTAGATAAAACAACTCAATACTTTTAGGCTCTTTATGTAAACCGATTAGAATCACACATGACACTTATTAAAATTATCAAATTATGCATGTCATGGTAAGAAGTGATAAATTTAAGAGTCTAAATATTTTCTATAAAGTGTTTGTTAAAGAAAATATTTAAAAAAAAAAATGAGTTTCAGTCCCGGACGGTTAACCGACACAATGGCCGGTCAACTAGGAGATTTAGAATATGAAAAGTTGAGTATCTGGCCTAAACGGTCCACCAACAAGAGGCCGGTCAACTAGAAGATACAGGATGGTGTTTTTGGTGGTTGATGTTCGGTCGACCGACTGGTTGCCAACGATTGAAAAATGAATTGTTGGAAAGGCAACCGGTTAACCGCATGGATGGTTCGTTGACTGAGTAATAAGTTTTCAGCAAGGTTGACCAATTTGTTTTTCGAGATATTTATTTCAAATCCTATGGTTTTGAATGTTATAAAATCTAATTTCATGGGGATTTTAGTATATTTTGTACATCCATCATATATTTTGATGATCTATTAATTAGTCCTTATATTACTTGATTCTATGAGATTAACTGGTAAAACTACTTTCTATATTTAAGGGGTTTAAATCAAAGAAGTTTTGTGGACTAAATTGAGTTTTTTTAAAGAGTATTTTTCTGTCAAATATTTCAGAATTAAGACAATATACTATACGGGGTCTACATGTGATATTAATGGTCTTATGTTTTGAAAAATAGTTGGTATTGACATAGTTTGAAATCTATAAATATAGACTGGGAATTTGAACATACATTAATCAAGAGCAAGAGTTTAAATTACCCATATTCATAAAGAGAATATCATTGTGCTGAAAATATTTTTGAGAGAAAACGTTTTTCATTGTAGAATTTGTCTTTCTTACTATATAGGGTTTAAGCCTTACGTTTGATCTTCTTAAAGAAATCTCGGTGAGATTGTTCATGTTTACTTACTCAAATTAATTGTGCTTTAATTAATTAATATCTTTTGATTGAGTTTGTCGTATTTTTGTGTGAAAACTCATTTTCTATTTTAAATATCCTGAAAGTCTTGTAAAACAATTATTACCTGTGAAATCTTATTTATGTTATCTTTGTGCTATAATCAAGTAAAATCATATTTGTATTCTCACGTAGTTCTATCATGTATAATAATAGGACTTTGAGGTGGTAGAAGCTCATGTGGGAAAAAACATATATTTTTTGTATTTGTAAGTGTGAGAAGATTAGACACATTAGGTTAGTGTCTAATCAGGATTTAGGTTTGATTCTTAATTTGTAAAAGGATTAGGTTTGATTATGCCTGTGATAGAATTAGGTTAGTCTTTAGCCTAATAAAAAGATAAATAGGTTTTATTCTTAGCCTCTAAAAGAATTAGGTTCTTTCTAAGTTTGGTTAAAGAAAATTTTTAAAGATTTGATTATGAGCCTGAGAAAAGAATTAGGTTAGTCCTTATCCTATGGAAAAGATTGTAAGAATTTGGTTCTTACCTAGAAAATGAATCAGGGTTAGTGGATTGCGAAATCCCTAAGGGAGCTCAGGGGATTGGACGTGGGCAAGAATAGCTTGTCGAACTAGGATAAATCTATGTTTTCGATTTCTCTATCCCTATTCGTTTGATTGTGTATTTAGAAAAACATGTTTCTGCTATAACTCAAGATAATAATTGGATAGAAAAATTTGATAATTGTTTGATAAATAATTTATTTGTTTAAATTGGTATAACTATGAAATTCATCTCCCATCTTGGGTAGATCTGTGGGCTAACAATGTGTCATTGAATGCCCAATTTAGAGCAAAATTCGTCGAATAAGGTGCAATTGAACTACATTCTATGATCGATGATAATGGGACCTAGGATAGGCAGAAAATGTGCTTCTACGCAAAGTCTTTAATCTTAGTGTCAATGATCTTTGCCAAGGCTTCAACTTCGACCCATTTGGTAAAGTAGTCGATCGCAAAGATCAAGAATTTCTTTTAAGTTGCTTCCATGGGAAAAGGACCAAGGATGTCCATTCCCTACTATACGAAGTGTTAGGGCCCAAACATAGGCAGTTGTTCCATGGCTGGGGTGTTGATCACCCGTTCGAACCTTTAGGCACTAATTGCATTTTCTAACCAACTCTCTTGCATTGGTTTCTATCGTGGGACAGAATTACCCTTGCCTCAGTTCCTTTCTGGCTAAGGATCATGATCCCGAGTGATTACTATAAAGGCCTTCGTAAATGTCTCGGAGAACTTGGTGGCCTTTGTTCTGCCATAGGCATCGAAGTAGTTCTCCTATGAAAGAATGCTTTTATAGTACTCCTTATAGTAGCATGTACCGAGATGCTCAGTAGCAAACTCATTTTGCTTCGTTCTTTTATTCTGGGAGGTGTTTGTCGTCAAGGTAGTTGTAGATGAGGTTTATACAGCTTGGTTGGTGTGCTACCATCTTAACTTCTTCATCGGTTTCATTGCAATTGGGTTGTAGAATGTTCTAGACCAGAATGGTCCTATTCTTCTTAGTATCAAAGGCGGAGGCCAGGTTAGCCAATGAGTCTATGTGTTTGTTCTCTTCTCTTGGAATCTACTTGATGGGTAACCTTTGAGAAGCCTCGCTTGAGGAGCGTGGCTCTGCTTAGGTATGCCATCATCTTTGCTTCTTTGGCCTCTTATTCCTCTTTGACCTGATTTACTATCAGTGGGGAATCATAGTAAGCTTCTGCTTCAGTAGCACCGAGTTCTTTTAAGATTCTAAGAGATGAGATCAATGATTTGTGCTTACCCTTATTATTCGTCGCTTTGAGGTTGAGCCTCAGAGCATTATTCCATAATGTTGCCATCGGGGGTGCGAATTACAAGTCCACCCCATGAGCTACTTTGATTCGACGATCCATCCACGTAGGTAGTTCAGTATTCGATCGAATGTTAGTTAGGGTTGTAGGCATGACCCCACCATCTCTTAGGGCTTGTTCTTCTGGGGACTCGAATTTTGAGATGAAATCTGCCAGTGCCTGCTCTTTGGTAACTGTTCATGCTTGGTATTCGATATTGAACTCCCAAGCTCATCCAACCACTTCAGTAGTTTCCCAGAGTCTCTGGTTGGTGCAATCCTTAGGGGTTGGTGAGTAAGAACAACCATCGAGTGAGCCTGGAAATAGTATCGGAGCTTCGTTGTTGAGATTATTAGTATGTAGGCGATTAGCTCCAATCAAGGATAATGGGATTTTGCTCCACTCAGCACATGGATGATGTACTATTTGGGCCTTTGCACTCCGTGCTTTTCAATTACGGGTGTTGGACTTACGGCAGTAGCTGAGACAACCAAGTAGATGATTATTTCCTACCCTAGCTTCAGGTTAGTAACTATCGATGGCTCAGAGATATACTTTTTGAGCATTTTAAAGGCTTCTTTGTATTCGTTAGTCTACTCCAAACTCTTATTACCACGTAGAATTTTGAATAAGACCATGCATTTATCGGATGCTCGAGAAATGAATTGGTTTAGGGCCACTACTCGCCTGGTTAGCTTTGCACTTCTTTGAACATCCTTGGGTAGGTCATGTTCAAGATTGTTTTGACGTACTCCGAGCTAACATTGATTTCTCTTCTGGTTAATAGGTGACTGAAGAACTTTCCCATGATGACCTCAAACACGTATTTTCTTGGATTTAACTTCATCCTATGCTTCTTGAGTATGTCAAGGCACTCTTATAAGTTGGCCAGGTGATACCCAATTACTTTGCTTTCAATGAGCATGTCGTCAATGTACACCTCCATGGTCTTTCCAAACAAGTCAGTGAACATCTTGTTCACCAGCCTTTGGTAGGTAGCTCTGGCTTTCTTAAGGCCAAACAGCATAATCATATAGTAGTAAAAGCCCTTATCGGTAACAAACGTTATTTTTCCTTTATTAGAAAGGTAGATGCTTATCTAATTATAACCTAAGAATGCATTGAGGAAGCTAAGGAACTCATAGCCAGCTGTAGTATCCACGATCAAGTCGATCTTCGGGAGAGGGAGGCAGTCTTTTGGTCAAGCTTTGTTGAGGTCGATGAATTCAACATATGTGTGCCACTTCCTCGTATTTTTCTTGACTATAACAATGTTTTCCAACCAGAGGAGGGGAGTTGATTTCTTAAATCATTTTGGCATCTAATGGCTTCTTGGTTTCTTTTTCAATCACGATTTACTTCTCTGAATCGAACTTTCATCACGTCTGTCGAACCGAAGAATAAACTAGGTCTATGTATAGTCTATGCATGGAGAAACTTGGGTCTATCCTAGGTAGATATGCATGAGACCAACCGAACATGTCATGGTTGGGTTTTAGTAGTTCTACTAACTGGTACCTTTTATCTTCCGATTTGGGCCATACAATTTGATTCCATCGGGTGTATCCAGACATCTTCCAATTTTTCTTTGGGATAAGGCTGTTGTTGGTTGGGCTTCTCATTCCGGGGGTCCTAGATGCCTCCTATTCTAGGGAATTATGTTATGTCCCCAGGAAAAAAGTCTTTGTCACTCTCCCCATCCTTTGTTTGCTATTTGGCGGGTTGTGCTCCTAGGAGTCGTATTTTAGCTACAAAGCACCCTCAGCCACTTTCTAACTCCTACATATCTCTCTGATGTCATTCTTTGTCGGGAACTTTAGCATCAGGTGGTACGTTGATGTAACAACCCTCAAGGTATTCAAGTATAGTCTTTTGATAACCGCATTGTACATTAACGAACAGTCCACTACCATGAATCGCACGTCAACGGTGGAATGCTTTGGTTCCTTGCCTACTGCAATCTAAAGTGTGATCTAGCTGAGGGGCTTCACAGTTTCTCCTCCAAAATCGACTAGAAGGGTTACCATCGGCTTCAGCTGGTCGTGGTTGATGCTCATTCTGTTGAACGCGGTCAGGTAGAGTATTTCATTGAGCTGTCGTTGTTAACTAGCACTTGTCCCATATTATAGTTGGCTATTTATATATGAACCCCCAAAGTGTCATCATGGAGTGTGTGGACCCCACACAGTCCTATTTAGTAAAAGCGATAACCTCCCTCTTCGTGGGAGGCTTCTTAGAGACTTGGAACACGTACTCTTCCGTTGGACGCTTGTTGAGCTAATCATGAGCTTTGTGCTCAGTTTACGAGGGTTCTCTAGAGGCAAATCCATCGTGGATCGTGTGGATGTTCCCTTAGACCTCAGGTCTTTTTCGTTTTTCATCATGGCGTTGTTTGCCCTAACCTTCATCGGCGGTGAATCTTTTGAAGTAGCCTCTTCGAATCAACTACTCGATCTTATTTTTAAGGCTATAATAGTTATCAATGTTGTAACCATGACTCCTATAGAAGTCACACCACTTGTCCATGTTGATTGTTATTCCTCGGCCCTTTATTAGTTGAGGTCATTTAAGCAGCCTTTTATCTTTGATTTGCTTTAAGACTGTTCCTAGGTGGGCGTTGAGAGGCGTGTAGTTGGAGAAGTGTCAGGGAGACTTGTTTCTTCCCAACTTTTTGTCAGTATTGCCTTCTTCTACCTCGTTCCATCTTTTCTTTGACCAGGAGTCATTTCTCCCAAATATATCATTATTAGGCTCGTCAGCCTTCCCCTTTTTTATTGGTGACTTTCTCTTCCTAAGTTTGGGCCTGATAGATGTATTCCACAACAATAAACTCGATTGAAAGGATGATGGTTGCGACCAAGGTCTTTGGTGGAGCATAACCCATTTTATGCAAGAAGGGGCTCATTCGTACCCCCCCCCCCCCCCCTCCATTAGGGCAAGTCGTCCTACACATACAAGAATCCTAAGGAAATATGAAAGAATGAACTTCCACTAACAACCAAGAATCCTCAAAAGAAATGAGGAGATGACGAAGAGGCATCTGCCCTAATCCTTCCTGAAAAAACAACAGGATAGAAATAAGACAGAGCTTCTTGGAGTCAGGGTGGTTCCAAGAAATCTCACTTCCGAAGTTGCGAGACTCCAGTAGAGCACCTACAAATGATTCTTCTCTCTTTAATAGAAAGGATGAGAATTGGCAACAAATATTCCATTCATCCTTAGTTCCTGTGAGCCATGAGTAATCTCTTCACTCGGCCTTGCTTCGTCGGAGGAGGAAAATTAAAACCCATCCACAAATGACCATAGAGACAATAAGCTAACGAGGCAATGGATCTTCACCCCGTGAATGCCATTTACTACCTCTGCTACTACCGTTGCCCTCAATTGCCAAAGTGATTTTTGCTGCAACTCGATAGATCTCGTCGTCTCTGCGTTTGGACGCCCTAAGGTGTCCAATACCTCGACCACCATATGCGGGAAACCATAATTCATGGAGACAAAAAGGACTTAGAGTTTCACCGGGTAACAAAGGCTTTGGAGCAGTCGTTCTTCCACTCTTAGTTACTAAACAAAGGCCTCCATTCTTCGGATTACGTTGCTACGACTGCCTCTAAGGCCTATGTTGAGGCCCATCAAACGAAGAAAGGAATAAGGAGAGTAATGAAAGAAGAAGTAAAAGATGGAGAAAAAAAAGCAGTAAAGTGCCCTTTAAATAGGTGCTCCAGAAGAAAAATGCTAAAAGTACACGTGATAAATGAACGACGATTAAATTAACGTAGAATTCCAAAAGGCTACACGTGGATATACACCTTAAAGGTTGCACGTAATATGCACCATAGTGGCTACACAAAAATACACGTAGACTGCCACAACCTTGGAAACACGCAAAACCTGTCACGTGGCTGAAAGCGATAATTTCGGACTCTGGTAGAAATAAGTACCAGCCCGGCTCAACCTATCCAAAAGATCTACCTTATCTGATTAGTTTTTCCTCACACAAAGTAAATAAATCACTGCCTAGGCAACCCAAACGGGCAGAGCCTGGCCAAGCCTCCCTAACAAAGGGAGTACCATGAATTTCAATAAAGGAAACAACAAACTTCACCAAAAGGCAGGAAAGGTCGAAATAAAGCGCAAATCCACAAGAACGAGGGCATAACCCATATGTTAAAAAAATGCTACAAGTACAACAATTCAAAAAGGGGCTCTACTTGGGTCAGAGGACCTCCCCCCTAAAAGGACCCATCGCCGGTGCCGTAGTTTCTTAATCCTCAACCTCAAGCAAATTGAACCTACCGGATAGTTAAAGGGGTGACTAGGCCTCCTCTAGAGGTTGTGTAACATAAGGCTCTAACAAACATCTTTAGGGAAAGGATACCCTACAGCTGAATATCGGAGATCAACATCCAGATACTTCTCCAGTACACCGGACTTGGCATCCTTAAAGCCCTCCACTAAGTACTTCGACTTAAGCCCCCCTTACTAATCTCAGAAGTTCTTGAAGTGTATCCAATCCTGGATGGATTGATCAATAATCCTCTCTGTCTTGGCCCTCTCATTTGCCCGCACAGCCTCAACGTATCCTCGAGTGGAGCTATGCTCGAACAGCGCCCTCGAACTCAGAAGATAGTTAGAGTTGCCGCACTAGTGATAGGATTCTCTCTGCTACCTTAATAGCTCCCCGTTGTGCCTCTACAGTATCTAGTATTGCTCTCTCAGCCTCTCTCCTAGCTTCAGCAGAAGCCTACTCAGCTTTTGTGACACGATAGTCTCTCTTCAAGTTTGGACCTCACCTCGTCTCACTCTTGCACTGAGGGCCCTAAGCCGGGACGATCCCCTCCATATCTCAATCAATGCAAATGAGTGAACAATAGTCTATCATGAGAACAAAGAAAAATTTAAGAAAGATAATGACAACACACGCAAACAATGAAGGAGAGAAAAATAGATTTCTTACCACTATACTCGCTTGCAATAGGTTCAGAGTAGGGTCATTGCCTAACTCTGGAGTCGTCGCCTTAATGTCCCTTAAGAGGAATACAGCTTGGGCCCATCAGGCTGTGCTATCCGGTGTAACGAGAACTTGAGCACCCATGGTTAGCCTCTCCACTCATGGAGCCCATTTCAACAAGTCTAATAAGGGTAAACGAACACTAGAGGGATAACCCACCTTCTCCTTCCCCTTTTTGGAAACTACCAGAGGGACCCTATTCGCCCTCTTCACCATCGGCTCATCTCGAATAACAACAGTAGCAATCGGCCAATGCCTCTTCCTTGAGGAATCAAGACCGAAACGAGACTCCACTTCATACAGAACCGCATAAGGGACAACCGTCATCGTCGCCCTTGGAGCGATAACAAGTGAACTTACCTAAGAAGAAGACGGAGCTACTGCCACCCGAGCAGCCCACTGCTAGTGCATGGCCTCCAGAACCTTAAGGTAAGTCTCTTCCTCCTGTGACAACAGGAATTGATGTAATTTATAAGAAAAAATGGGTCAAAGCAACTTGGAAATAAAGGAAGATTGAAGGTTTTGCCTCTTCCCTCAACAGCCATGGTCGAGAACGACAAGTTGGATCCCAAAGAAGTACCAGATCCAGAACTTAAGAGCCTGAACCATCCCAACGTGGGTATTAAAGAAAAGGTCAAACAAGTTGACCTTGCGAAAAGTAAAATTTCTTTTCGCCTAGAGAAGCATTGCCAAAAAGGCCGCTGAAGCTGCCTCCACTGTATTGAGTTGCGAGTAAGAAGGGTACCCTATGAAAAAAAAAATTAGAAGTAGAAACCAACAATACAAGAGAATAAAAAGGGCAAAACAAACTCACTAGGGGATGACCAGCACTTCGGGACCGGGTAGAGCTCTTCCTCTCCAAGTGGCTGCTCCCAAGGCCCCTGCAGCATTACATAAATGTTCTTCCACCTTAGATTATTTTCTAGGATCTGTATTATGAGTCTCCAACTCCAGTACAAAATTTAAACCAATTATTAAATGGCTTCACATTCTTCTCGAGCTGGTAGAAGAAGAGAAACAAGAAACATATGGGAGGCGCGTCGTTCCTTATGTAAAGAATTATAAACCTGACCATCAACCTTCATGCATTGGGAGCCAACTGTGAAGGCGCTAAATTAACCTGATGAAGAATTTCACAGAGGAAATGATGCAAAGAGAAGCATAACCCGCTGATGAAAGCATCGGTATAAATAGTGATACAATCGCGCGGGCAGAGAAGTACATACCATGACGAGTCAAGATTAAACAAAAACATGCCAGAAGGGGCGGATTAGTCCCTATAAATTTAGTGGACTTGGGTGTTCCTCAAAAAATTTGCCGTAAGTTTAGCCGTCTCTACTTCAGGCACATAGGCTCATACTGGTACAACTACTGCATCGGGGATGGGAAAATGCAGTTCTCTAACCCACTCTTTCTTCCCCACTATCGTGCATAGCCAGTGGGCTGACTGTATCCCCACCCACCGTAGGAGTCCTTACTCGCGGAGCTAATTGCGGAGTCTTCCAGGTTGTGCCCTAACCCTCAACATAGGGCACCCTAGATGACGATCTAGCCTCGCTACCTTATTGCTTCCAAAAGGTTGAAGCCACGACTTGGAATCTCTTGACATTTTAATGTGCAAACTGGGTGTAACAAAAACATTCACCAAGAGATAAGAAGTAAGAGAGGTTATCCGAAATTGTACAAGCGAGACAGTACAAAACTTTTTTCCATTTAAGGGATCGAGCATGAGTCCCTTCAACCGTTGCTCGGAAATCTAAATTGGCCAGCCATCTAATCAGTCATGAGGTATTAAATGCCCAGCACTCTCAACAGAGAAAGGGTGAAGCGTTTTGTCGTAACCAACACACTAATTGGGCACAAACTGCAAAAAAAAATAAAAAAAAATAGACCAAATCCCAACAGAAACGTCCAATATTCCTAGGATGCAAATCATTATACAACTAGGAATATAAGCCATCTAATAAAGGAAAAATTTCTCATACTTGAAAGTGCGCCATATGTCATCAAGGAGGACTTGCCAAATGAGTCTTTTCTCCCTTCTATAAATATGAGAACACAAGATGTCTAAGGTATGAGGTAATGTTTATGTGAGATATATGTATTGTACAAAAATACATGCTTTGAGACGCACCCACTCTACTCTCAAGCGCACTCTTTTTCCTAGCTACTACTTCGCTAGGCTCTTATTCAAAACTCTCAATTGATTCTAACACTGGAGATGTAACGCTGCCAAGTCTATTTGCATTGCATTATTTTGCAAGAACCTTAGCCGAGGGACAAATAAGAAAACCCATATAATATTTTGAATCCGAAGTGACGTGTCCGGTGATCCATTTTTAAGCATCATTAAGTATAATCAAGTTTTTAGCCCTCTAATTCACTTAAGTAAATAGCCTTTCCTTTACGTTAACAAATTAACTCTAATTGGCCATTGATTTACAGATCTTGTCATTCTGCAAAAGTTGCAATTGTCAAACTAAATATAAAAAGTCCATTAAATCATGGAACAAACCGTTTATGAAGAAATCAAAATTATGAACGTTTCCAATGTTAAAAAAAGGCTAAAAAATATGATTTTAATGTGCAATTGATGTATTTTTATTTGATATGTGTGTTGTATATTTTAAAGAAAAAATTACGGATATGTGAATGTTCACACTACTATCAAAATTCAATAATTTTGCTAGGGATTAAGTTTTTCAAAAATATGAAAATCAGTCAACCTTGCACATCAAAACCAACCGAGTTGTCATTTCTTTCATGTCTAGATATGAACAATAAATGTGAACGTTAACATAGTTGTATCCAAATAAGATACAAAACTGAAGTTGACAACTTACCCTATTAGTTTGCATACATTTGAAATGTATTTTATATTAACGTAAACATTCACACCACTAACATATTTCCATTTTCTTAAAGGGTTATTAACGTTGTGAATATTCACACCATTCCAGAATAAAATTCCACTATCATCATTGCAATAAGATAGGGTATTTAGATCAACTAATCCAAACAATTCGACATATAATAAAATACCGCACTCATATTTTTTCTACTAGCCATAGGATCGTTTCATCTCACAATCGGGAGTTACGACGATACCGTAACCTGTACAACTGTGCCATTTAAAGTGATTATCAGTGCCAAGGCCATTTAATATCCCCAATGGTAAGGGCAGCCACCTGCAAGATTTACACTCCTGACAGGTCCACATATATCCACCCAACAGGACTTGTCTGATAGGTAACAACAAATATCCACCCTGTAGGTCTTGCCTGACCGGTAACAACATATCCACCTTACAGGTTTTGCTTGACAAGTAATCCACATCTCGTAGGACATGCCCTCCTGACAAGAAGACAACTACAACATAGTTGGATAACAAAACCATTTTCCATATTTAAAAATGTACTTGATCCGAAAATGTTATAAAACCGTCCATTTTAATAAATATATTTTTTTTTCTTTACAATTTATACAAAAATATAATTTGTCAATTTACATAGAAGACAGTACATTCACCTCGATTTTTGCGCTACTAGAAATATTGTCGTCAAAATACTACACGGGTGGCGTCGCTTATGAACCTAACAACGATAGGGTCTAAATTAACAATTTATTTAAAATAAACCTAATATGCAATGTGTGGCCCTAAAATGCATCATTTTTCTTTCCCCAAATTTTGATTATACAAAATTACTACACACCCCATTTCCTATGTCAATATTAATTGTACGAAAATTATTATAGTAACGATTATAAAAATTCTCATATTAATAATTTAAATTTGAAGAAAAATATTAGTCAACTGTTAAATTTTTTATTGGCCGATGAAATACTAAAAATTGTCGTTTTGGTAAAATTTATATTTTTTTTTAATTTAACTGTATTCTTCACAAATTAGATATTTCTATACTTGTTATATTTCTCGAACCCACTATATATTTTTTTACATATAACTATACATGTATATTTGTCCGTATAAATAGCCACATGAATCAAATGTAACATGTGTGTGTATGTGTGTGTGTGTGTGTGTGTGTGTACACATATACATGTATAGATTTATACATATAAGTGAAGAGCAGTAAAAAAAATTACTTGTTTCGGCCAGGAGCTATTCTCCTTCTCATTTTTTTTTTTCTTCTCTCTTAACTTATGTCTGCATTATAATATACTAATCATATATATATATATCAACAAGATTTCCACCGCCTCCTTTACCTTTTTTTCCTTTTTTTCTCTTTTTTTTTTTTTTTTTTTTTTTGTTGTTGTTGTTTAGTTAGTGGGTTCCACGTGCCCTTTCATGCCATTTTTACTACACTGTCATAATATATATATAAGGTTGAACCCTTACACTTCTTTCCCCCCTCTTTTTTTTTTTTGATAAATTCTATTGCCAAATATGATAAGGTTGACAAGATATTTTTTTTAATTTTATTTACACATATTACCCTAACATAATACTATATATGTTTGTTCAATCCGAAAAACTTCTAAAAGTAAATTTTTAAATTACATATCAATCCCTAAAACTTTTTTTAAAAATTAACTTAAAATTACATATTAATCTCGCAAAAATTTTAAATTCAACCTTTTCCAATATCTAAGTAACCCCTAAATTGTTTTAAGTAGATATTAACTAGTACAATGCACCCCATTACTTTCTAAATGTTCTAAAATGTAACTCAAAATATGCATGCGTAAAAACTAGGCTTTACAATCCTTCCCCCCTAAAAGAAATTTCATCCCGAAATTTTAATTACCTTGAATGAATAAATGCGAATATTTATTCCTCATCTTATCTTCTCGATCCCATGTCGCTTCCTCTACTAAGTGACTGCGCCATAGCACTTTCACCAATTGAATCGTTTTCGTCCGCAACACTTGATCTTTATGGTTCAAAAACTAGACTGGCTTCTCAACGTATGTGGTGGTGGAATATTACATCGCCACTTTCACCGCAAGTGTACGAGTTAAGTTTTAGTACAGATGGAAAGGAGTAGGGGTTATCATATCCACAGTGATTGGTTTAGATTATTATCGAGTACCGTAATTATCATAACCTAATTTTATTTATGAGATAAAAAATGATTTATAATTAATACTAATACTAAGTTAATTAAATCTAATTATACTAATATTACTATATTGAGATGTTTAGGGGAAAATATTATCTAGGGATTAACTTCATTTACAAAACATGTTTGGTCTCGTTTAGTTTACAATAACGGCGTTCAACCTATCCGACAATATCTGTATCGTAAACTCACTCGCCACCTCTCCCGAGTGTAAGACGAGTGAATATGCGACTTCGTGTCAACTAAAAAGTCCCCTTCAACGTCTTAACGACACTAGGTCACACGAGTCTTTCCTCAACGTCATTGATTAGACACTTTCTAACTCCCTCCCGGGTTATTAGATTGTCGCGTTGTGTTTACCCTAGTTTGAATTCGGGGTTACCTCTCCCGAGTGTCAGTCCTCATATTCTCTATATATCTAAACAAGCATATAATCAAAGAATAATGGTAAACACAATCAAATAACGAAGAACAACCATTAACGAAACACAACTCAAACAAACAACGATTTCATAAATATTATTATTTCCTTGACAAAATCTATTTAACTCATGGCCATAACCATTTATACAATGAAAAACGAACTAAACATGCTCAAACCATAATTCGAAGTTAAGAAATAAAGAAAGAAACGAAAGAAACTAGCCGTAGTCTGAAGATTTAGTGCTAAAACTGTTCCGAGATCACTTTTCCTTCTTCGCAACGTGTTTTTCTCCTTCGAATTTGGTGGAGCATTCCCCAAAAACCTCTCAACCCTATTCTAACTTTAGGAGCTCTCTCATGGGTTCTCTTTTGCCGAATGGAGATGAGGGAGGAATAAATAAGGAGCCAAAATATCTAAATAAATATCTAAATTGTGTGCAGAGTGACCGCCGCGGCAGTGGATTTCACCATCGCGATGGTGGGTAATTCGGTTTGGTCACGACCTTGGCAGTGGACTCTGCGGTAGGAGTAGAGTTTTCTTGTTGTTTCACCACCGTGGTGGTAGATGTTCTGCAATAATGGACCCTTCTCTGTATCTTGACCACCGCGGCGATGGTCTGGTCGCCGTAGCGGTGGTTTGCAGTTCTGAATTTTACTCTTATGCTTGTTTTCCCACCGTTTTTTATCCGATTTGATCGTTTATGATCCGTTTTCATGCCTTTTCACTCCAAATACTTGATTTAGACAAAAATACATAAAACCGTATTAAAACATAATAAACATACTCAAAAAGTAACAAGTTCAGTTTGGAAATAGATAAGTAAATTACACTTATCAAATACCTCCAAACTTGGAATTTTGCTAGTCCTCACACAAAACACCAACACAATAAAAAAAAATATAACAACTAATTATGAAATTAAAACTAAGAACAAAAAAATACTAAAAATAATAATATGCAAGTTTTGAATATCATCTACCGGCCAAACGATTTTTCCCTCATCGGCCCCCAATCCTATCAAGTTCAAGAATAAAACACACCATGTGGTGTTCTAGAATTTTAACGTTCAATAATAGTAAGCACCATTCTAGATCTTGTCAATATGTGTGTGATAAGACTCAATTATACAACTATCCGTCATTTAGATGAGATTATACCTCAAATAAGCTCATGACTAAAACCATTGAGGTATAGGGAATCCATAAGTCTGACCTGGGTTCTATTCTCCACTAATGTAGACTAAACAGTTCATAAAGATCAGAAGGACTTGGTTCGGTTTTGGGAAAATGGCCAAGGGTATATCGAAAATAGAGAACACGTTAACGTCGTTAACTTGACGATACCCGAGGCACATATTTGGCACTTTCACTCTCGAACCCCCATAGATAAAATTTTGAAACAACCTTGAATAATCATTTAAGAATGTCGTACTCACTTGTCAAAAGAAATGGAAAATAAACAATATTTACATATGTTTTTTGTTTTCTTTTACTTACCACACCTCCAAACTTATTCAATTTTTAGAATTTCATGGGTGCAGTTAAAACAAAAGAAAAATGACAAGTGAGTACTCGAATACCGAGCCAATTAAAAAGTTCACCCTAAACCCAACCTCTCACTTCAAGTAGCATTTGCAACTGCTAACTTGATTCACTCAAATTGTGTCTTATGCTCAGCGATATAGGTTTGGAAAGAAGTTTTATCAACCACGGTATTAGTTAAGTGTTCAGAATTGAAATGGCTTTTCGGCTTCGACAGGGTAACGAGAGATAAACATTTAACAGTATAAGCTTTAAAGGCTCAAGCGATCAAAATGAATGCCTAAATCATATCTCCTAAACTACCTCGCCTAGGATTTCGCCTAGGATTTCCCCCACATCAAGTTCTAAAATCCCTATTGTCATAAATTTGGGTGACAAATAATCATTTTCAAATCAATGGACAGTTATACAATGAGTTTACGTGCTCGTGCATTTAGAATCTACAATAACTTTTACTAAAACGATATGTCAAGCACACAGAACACACATGAATGAGCTTTACGCTTGACCTCAATAAACAATCAGGGGACAGACTCATCATCGGGTAATGGCCCAGATGAAGTCAAAACTCAGCACATAACTATAACTAACCTAAACAGACATACACACAATAAAAACAAAACAACATAAACTAACAATACACATACAAAACATACTACACATCACCACCGCACTTAAACAGGTAATGTCCATAACAACCCATCAACGATCCCAATGAATGCATAAAGCATGATATTGAAGACGGGGGTTTAGAACACGTACTTGGGAGGCGAGAGAATCTCGCTTCCGAATCAAGTCAGCTGTGACGAATTTAATTTATTTTTTACCTGGGTTTCTTCCCAAGAAGCGCATGGTTTATTGTCCTCGGCCCAATACGAAAAATGGCTCGTCAAAGAGTGACTTCCGCCCATATTAAGTGTCGTACAACACTACATATGAGTCTTGGTTGTTTACGCCCTCAAGCTTGGCGAGATTTGGCATTGATCCGCTCAACCTTTGAACAAGATTCTCCATCGGCTCATGTACTTGGTGGGCATGGCAGAACATTGCTAATGGCGGTGAATGATAAATGAGCCATATCGGATCTTCATAAATATGATCGTCTAGGATCGATAGTGGCATCACAATTTGGATCTCCAATGGTGATAAATCACAATTGTCAATCCAAGCTTAGGTTTCCGTCTCATTCGGATAAGTATAGTTGAACTCTCCCAAGCTCCTTCCGCTCGTTTCTGGTTCCCCATGATGGCTTTCGATGAATGTTTCTTGTGTGTGTCTCAGTGCCACCACGTTTGACTCAGCTTCAATCAAGTAGATAAGATGACCGATTTGCGTCTGAAGAGACGTTACGATCGCATCTATTTCGATGCAGACCGTCTCGATATTGTCAAGACGATCCTCGTGCGCATTGATCCGATCATGCGTCTCCCACCAAAACGCTTAAGTCTTCCCAATAAAATCAACAAATATTTCCTCCAGGGTGGTAGAAGACTCAACGTATTGGTCCGGTGTGTCAATCCATGGAGCTGAAGTGGTGAAACTATCCCCCCAAGCTTTGATAACTTGGTGAATAATTTTAATACTGAAAATCAAACGCGGCCATGTCTTCTAACAACCGATAGGCTTCGTCTGCGGTTAATTAGTCAAAAGAGGTGGTACCGTTTTCTCTTCCAACCCAATTTTTTGTTGCGGCTTGTAACCCATCGAGGAAGTTCAGTAGTTGACACTCCCTCAGGAAACTATGGTTAGAAAATCGGACTAGAAATTCCTTGTATCGATCCCAAGCATTATAAAACGGCTCGGAATCCCATTGAAAGAAATGCATCAATACTTGTCGATCTAACATCTTCAAGTACCCTGTATAAGAAATAAAAACAAAACTACAAACAAAAATTATCCACAAAATAAATACTTACATCAAAATTGGGTCATTTACTCACAATGTCAACAATAATCTAAAACACAGTCCCCGGCAACGGCGCCAAAAACTTGGTGGTGGAATATTATGTTGCTACTTTCACCGCAAGTGTACGGGTCAAGTTTTAGTATAGATAGGAAGGAGTAGGGGTTGTCGTATCCATAGGGATTGGTTGAGATTATTATCGAGTGTCATAATTATCATAACCTAATTTTATCTAGGCGATAAAAAATTATTTATAATTAATTAATACTAATACTAAGTTAATTAAATCTAATTATACTAATATTACTATATTGAGATGTTTAGGGGAAAAGATTATCTAGGGATTAACTTCGTTTACAAAACTTGTTTGGTCACGTTTAGTTTACAATAACGGCGTTCAACCTATCCGACAATATCTGTATCGTAAACTCACTCGCCACCTCTCCCGGGTATAAGACGAGTGAATATGCGACTTTGCGTCAATGAAGAAATCCCCCTCAACGTCTTAATGACACTAGGTCACATGAGTCTTGCCCCAACGTCATTGATTGCACACTTTCTAACTCCCTCCTGAGTTATTAGATCGTCGCGTTGGGTTTACCCTAGTTCGAATTCGAGGTTACCTCTCCTGAGTGTCAATTCTCATATTCTCTATATATATAAACAAGTATATAATCAAAGAATAATAGTAAACACAATAAAATAATGAAGAACAACCATTAATGAAACACAACTCAAACAAACAACGATTTCATAAATATTATGAATCCCTAGACAAAATCCGTTTAACTCATGGCCATAACCATTTATACAATGAAAAACGAGCTAAACATGCTCAAACCATAATCTGAAGTTAAGAAATAAAGAAAGAAACAAGAGAAACTAGTCGTAGTCCAATGATTTGGCGCTAAAAACGTTCCGAGATCGCTTCTCCTTCTTCGCAACGTGTTTTTCTCCTTCGGATTTGGTGGAACATTCCTCAAAAACCTCTCAACTCTATTCTAACCCTAGGAGCTCTCTCATGGGTTTTCTTTTGTCGAATAGAGAGGAGGGAGGAATAATAGGGAGCTAAAATATCTAAATAAATATCTAAATTATATACAGAGTGATCGCCGTGGCGATGGGTAAGTCGGTTTGGTCATGGCATCAGTGGTGGGAGTAGAGTCTTCCTGCTGTTTCACTGCCGCAGTGGTACATATCACCACTACAGCAGTGGATGTTCAACAATAATAGACCCTTCTCTGTATCTTGACCGCCACGGCAGTGGTCTGGTCGCCGCAGCAGTGGGTTGCAGTTCTGAATTTTACCCTTATGCTTGTTTTCCCACCGTTCTTGATCTAATTTGATCGTTTATGATCCGTTTTCAAGTCTTTTCGCTCCAAACACCTGATTTAAACAAAAATACATAAAAACATATTAAAACATAATAAACATACTCGAAAACTAACAAGTTTGGTTTAGAAATAGATCGGTAAATTACACCTATCAGTATGTCAAATCTTCTTTCAATTCGATTGGTTGAGAAGTTAACACATGTGAAGGATCTGATACATATTTTCTAACCATCGACACATGGAAAATGTCGTGTAATTTGGATAATTCTGGTGGTAGGGCAAGTCGATAGGCTATTGTGCCAATCCATTCTAGAATCTCGTATGACCTGATATACCTCAGACTTAACTTTATCTTCTTCCCAAATCTCATTATGCCCTTCCACGGGAATATACGCAGAAACACATAATCACCCACTTCAAATTCCAACTCCCGCCTACGCTTATCAACATAACTCTTTTGCCGACTCTGAACAGTCTTTAGTCTTTATTGAATCATTTTTACCTTGTCCGCCGTCATCTGGGCTATATCCGGCATCAATAATTTTTGTTCCCCCACTTCGGTCCAATAGACTAGAGTTCTGTATCTCCTGCCATACAACACTTCATATGGTGCCATCTCGATTACCAAATGGTAACTATTGTTATAGGCAAACTCCATCAACGTTAAATGATCATCCCAGCTACCAGAAAATTCCAAAACATAACCCCTCAGCATATATTCCAACATCTGAATCGTACGCTCTGATTGGCCGTCAGTCTGAGGATAAAAAACTGTGTTGAATTTTAGCTTAGTACCCATAGCAGTTTGAAGACTCAGCCAGAACTTCAAAGTAAATCTTGGATCTCTATCCGACACTATGGAAACCGGCACACCATGCAATCGGACAATCTCGTCAATATACAATTTTGTATACTTATCCATGGAGTACGTGGTTTTCATGGCCAAAAAATAAGTAGACTTGGTAAGTCTGTCAACAATTATCCAGATGGAATTATGTCATTTTTGAGTGCAGGGTAATCTCGAAACAAAATCCATCGTGATGTGTTCTCATTTCCACTCTAGGATAGGCAGAGGCTAAAGCAATCCACCTGGACACTGGTACTCGATCTTGAACTGCTGACAAATAAGACACCTAGCAACGAATTCTACAATTTCTCATTTCATCCCATTCTACCAATAGTGTTCTCATAAGTCTCGATACATTTTGGTGCTACTGTGATGCATCGCATATACTGAGTTGTACGCTTCCTCCAAGATATCTTTCTTTAGATCAGCGTTATTAGGTATACACAGTCTATTCTCAAACATCAAAACTTCATCATTATCCCTAACAGGATAGTTGGCTCTTTGACTATTCTTCACTTCATCTCTGATCTTTTCCAAATAGCCATTCGATTCCTGTGCCTTTATAATACGGTCGATTAATGTCGGTCTCAAAGTTAAAGTCGCAAGCAACGTTGTCGTCTAACCAACCGCTAACTGGACTCGTAGAGATCTCAGCTCGACATATAGATTAGTGTAAACAACTTGAAGATGTGCAATTGAACCTGCCGATTTCCGACTCAACGCATCTGCTACAACATTGGCATTTCCAAGGTGATAATGGATAGTACAATCATAATCTTTGATCAACTCAATCCAACGCCTCTGCCTCAGATTTAGTTCCTTCAGAATAAATATTTCAAACTCTGGTGGTCAGTGTATATCTCGCAAGTCTCACCATACAAATAATGTCTCTAGAGCTTCAAGGCAAACACAATTGCCGCCAACTCCAAATCATGTGTCGGGTAGTTACGCTCATGATTCTTTAATTATCGGGAAGCATATGCAATCACGTGACCACGTTGCATCAGTACACACCCTAGCCCCTGGTGTGAAGCGTCATTGTAGATTACAAAGCCACCACCTTCTGTCTGGAGGAAAAGTATTGGTATGGATATCAATCTACTTTTCAGCTCTTGGAAATTTTGTTTACATTTATCGGTCCACTCAAATTTAGATTCCTTGTGGGTTAATAGATTCAATGAGGCAGATATAACAGAAAATCCCTGCACAAACCGACGATAATAATCTGTCAATCCCAAGAAGCTTCGCACCTCGGTCACACTTTTCGGCCTTTCCCATTGCACCACAGCTTCAACTTTCTTTGGTTCAACTTAAATACCATTCCCCGAGATAACATGCCCCAAAAATACAACTCTATCCAACCAAAACTCACATTTACTGAATTTTGCATGCAACTGCTTCTCTCGCAAAGTCTGCAACACAATCTTGAGATGCTCTACATGTTCTTCTTTATTTTGGGAATAGATCAATATATCATCAATGAACATGATAATAAACTAATCTAAGTAAGTCTAGAAGATCCGATTTATCAAATCCATAAAGGTAGTAGGGGTATTCGTCAACCCAAACGGCATAACTAGAAATTCATAATGCCCATACCTCGTACGGAACGCCGTTTTTGACACATCACTGTCTCTGACTTTCAGCTGATGATATCCTGATCGAAGATCTATTTTGGAAAATACCCTAACAGATCATCAATTCTAGGCAATAGATATTTATTACAAACTGTCACCTTGTTCCACTGCCTGTAATCAATACACATCCTCAGCGTGCCATCCTTCTTTTTTACAAATAACACTGGGACTCCCTACGGAGAAACACTAGGTCTAATAAACCCACGGTCCAACAAATCTTGCAACTGAATATTTAGTTCCTTTAACTCGGTAGGCTCCATACGATAAGGTGGAATGGATATAGGAGACGTTCCTAGAAGTAACTAGATAGTGAATTCAATTTCCCTATCCACTGGCAACCTTGGCAATTCTTCTGGAAATATATCGAAAAATTTCCCAACCACTAGGATATCTACCACCTGTACTTCATTTGACTAGTATCAATCACATGCGCGAGGTATCCCTGGCATCTCTTCTTTAATAATTTCCTGGCCTCTAGAACTAAAATCAAACTGACATGGGTAATGATTCTGTCTCCCAAAAATACAAAACCTGGATCGCTTGAGACCCGAAAAGTAACTTCCTTTTTAAAACAATCAACTATAGCATGATAGCGGGATAGCAAATCCATACTCGATATCACATCAAAATCGTAAATACTCAGGGGCAGCAGATCTACCGACAATTCTCTATCGCCAATACGAAGCAAACTGTTTTCATACGCACTATCTATCAACACAGACTCACCCACAGGGGTATAAATAATGATACTATATGATAGATAAGTAGAAAATTTATCTACATGCATCATAAAGGTCGCCGAAACAAATGAATGAGTAGAACCGGGATTAATAAGTATATGTACGTCTCTATCATATAAAGACATGATACCTATAACCACATTTGAGGTAGCTTAGGCATCTTGTTGGGTAGTAGAAAATACACGACCTCGATTCAGAGGTCTACCGGTCGATCCTCTACCACGCCCCTGAACAATGTTAGGGCCAATACTACCCACACTACTCAAAGAATGTGTAGATGTAATAGCAGATTTCAAATAATTCAGAGATATGTGGCCTGGCTCATGACAACGGAAACATATTGGACCTCCCATGGGACAATCCCTAGCGAAATGATCCGGTGATCCATATTGGTAGCATACAATTATCTCGACGTGACTAAACATTTGGCTCATCCTCTGTCCTTGTTGGATGACACTCTGCCCAGATACATTCTACTGTCGCCCGGAGTATGATTGTCGTGGGCCTAGGCTTCTAGTCGACTTGTCAGTTGTCGGTGCCCAAGGAAGTTGCGGTCGAGGACCAGATCCCCGAGAGGTACCACCTAGATATATATTAGATGCCTCAGATCTACTCTTTTTGTACTGTACATGATTCTCAGCTGCTTCCTATACATCCTTCTCTATTAATTTCGCCGTATTTACCAATTCCGCATAACTTTTGATCTGTTTGCCCGTCAACTTGGAACGTATTTCTATATCAATTCTTTTTTGGAATTGTCTACATCTTGCCTCTTCTGTTTTCACCAAATCAGGAGAAAATCGGGACAAGACATCGAATTGATTTCATACTACAGAACGGTCATCTTCTCATATTTCAATAATATGAACTATTCCTCCATCTAGAACCACAAGATTCAGGGAAATATTTTTCACTAAACACAGCAACAAATCGATCCAAAGAAATTTCCTAGCCTAAAACTACAATTAACCACTTCATTTCCTCCTACCATTGTTCAGCCTCTCCTTTCAATTAAAAGGTGGCAAGAGGAACTCGACTGTCATCGGTAATTCTCATTACCTCAAATACATGCCATACTCCCCTTAACCAATTTTCAGTATCAGCAGGACCCGTAGTTCCCATAAAAGTCGAAGGTTCCAATTCCTTGAATCTTTTTAGGAGTACTGCCTAGGAAGTGGCTGTTTCGGTTTGCGCCTTCTGACATTCCATTATTTTTATCTGCTGCTCTATCAGTTGTGCAGCAGCCTATAAAATTCGCTCAACGACATCTGATAGGTGTGATTTATCTAGTTATTCCCAAACCAATTTTGTTAGTTTTAGAGTATTTTTATAGATTTTTTTATATTTTTTAATATATTTTTATTCTTTTTGGTATAAATCAGGTGTGTGGGGTAAAAATAGATGATAACGAATCATAAACGAAGAAATTAGATCAAGAACGGTGGAAAACAAGCACGGAGACAATATTCAGAACAACAGCCCACCGCCGCGACAGTGAATATGCAGAGAGGGGCTAAAAGTTGTTGTAAACTCACCACCAAAGCGGTGAAACTACAGAGAAGTCCCTACGCCCACCGCCTCCTCCACCGCTGTGGCGAAGACTATGCCGACATGCCTACCGCCGCGGCGGTCACTCTAGACCAGATTTAGATATTTTTTAAGATATTTTAAGCCCTATAAATCCCTTTCTCTCCTCATAACTTCCATTTTTAAGACCCCCAACCACCCTTAGGATATACTTAGGGTTAGGTTGAAAGATTTTAGAAGGAGAGCTCACAACCCGAATGAGGAGAAGAAGGAGACGCGATTGTGGAATGGTTCAAGCGCCAAATCCTAGGATATAGGCTAAGTTTCTTCGTTCTTCTTTTATTTCTTTAACTTTGGTAGTTGTTGAGCATGTTTAGCTCGTTCCTTATTGTATATATAATTATGGACGTTAGCTAAACATGGATTGTTTAGGGATTAACAATATATTTATAAATATGTGGTTATTTTGATTTTGGTGTTTCGTTTATGATTGTTCTTTGCTATTTTGATTATGTTTGCCGTTATTCTATGCATATATGCTTGTTTAGATATATTGAGAATACCGGGTTTGACACTCGGGAGAGGTAACCCCGGATTCAAACTAAGGTTTAAACACAACACGACAATCTAACGACCCGGGAGGGTGTTGGAAAGTATTCAATCTATGACGTTGGGGCGAGACTCATGTGATTATGTGTTAGAAAAGGCATTCGAGAGGGACTTTAGCGTCAACATGAAATCACATATTCGCTCGCTTTACACTCGAGAGAGGGAGCGAGCAAGTTTACGATACAAAGATTGTTAAATAGGTCGAACACCATTAACGTAAGTCAAACGAGATCGAACACGTATTTGTAAACCAACTTAATCCCAAGACAATTCTTTTCCCTAAAACATCTCATATTATTAGTATAGATTAAATTTAGTTATATTAGTTTAGTTTATATTATTTTCATATACATTTTTATCGCCTAGATAAAGTTAGGTCATGATAAACATGGTACTCGATAATAACAACAACCAATCCCTGTGGACACGATACCCTTACTCTCCTAATCTATACTAAAACTGACTCGTACACTTGCGGTGTAAGTTAGCGAAGTAATATTCCGCCACCAAGTTTTTGACACTGTTACCGAGAATTGTGAGTTGTTGTATTTCGTTTTCGACAATCGCCACCAAGTTTTTGGCGCCGTTGCAGGGGATTGTGTTTTTTATTATTATTGATATTGTAAGTAAATGACCCAATTTTACTTTAGGCATTTCTTTTGTGTATAATTTTTTCTTTGTAGTTTGTGTTTTTGTTTTCTTGCAGGGTGCTTGAAGATGTTAGATCAACAGGTACTTTTGCGTTTCTTTCAACGGGATTTTGAGCCATTTTACTGTGCTTGGGATCGATACAAGGATTTGTTGTTCCGATTTCTGAACCATCGTTTCCCAAGGAAGTGTCAACTACTGAACTTACTCGATGGGTTACAAGTCGCAACCAGAATATGAGTTGAAGGAGAAAATAGTACCACCTCTTTCGACCAACTAACTATAGACGAAGCCTATTAAGTACTAGAAGACATGGCCGAGTATGATTTTCACTGTTGGAATTATCCAACAAGCTACCAAAGCTTGGGGGATAGTTCCACCGCTTTGGAGCCATGGATTGATACCCCGGACCAATACGTTGAGTCTTTCCCCATCCTGGAGGAAATATTCAGTAATTTTATTGGGGAGACTTAGGCGTTTCGGAGGGAGACGAATGACCGGCTAAATGAGCACGAGGATCATCTTGATTTTATCAAGACGGTCTACGCTAAAATCAATGCGACCGTAACATCTCTTCAAACACAAATCAGTCAGCTAATCTGCTTGATTGAGGCCGAGTCAGATATGGTGGCATTGGGAGATACACAAGTCACATTTAGCGAAAGCCACAATGAGGAGCTAGAAACGAGCGGAATGAGCTTGGGAGAGTTCAGCTATGCTTACTCAAATGATATGGGAACCCAAGCGTGGATCGATGGTTATAATTCTTCACCATTAGAGATCCAAAATGTGATGCCACCATCGATCCCAAACGATCACATCTACGAGGATCCGATGTGGCTTACTTGTCCTTCATTGTCATTAGAAACGTTCTTCCAGGCCCACCAAGTACATGAGCCGGTGGAGCATCCTATTGAAAGCTTGGGCCGATCAGAGCCAAATCTTGCCAGTCTTGAGGGGGCGTACTGAACCAAGACCCATATGTAGTGTTGTACGACACTTACTATGGGCGGAAACCGCTCTTTGACGAGTTGTTCTTTGTGTCGGGCTGAGGACATTAAACTACGTGCTTCTTGGGAGGTAACCCAAGTTCTAAAATAAGTTAAATCCATCCCTATCGACTTGATTCGGAGGCAAGATTCTCTCGCCTCCTAGGTACGTGTTATAAACCCCCTTCGTCAGCTTGCTTTAATTTCATATGTTGAGAATAATGATTGGGTCACTGAGGACACTGTCCGTTTTTAGTTTGGCGGTGATGTGTAGGATATTAGTATGTGTTATTATTTTACCATATTGCGTGTTTGTTTAGTGAAGAATGTTTTTGTGTTGTCATTGTTGCATGTTGAGTTTTCAGTTCATCTGGGCCGTTACCCGATGATGATATTACCTCTTGATTGTTTTCAAGGTCAAATGTAATACCCATGCATGTGTATTCTGTGTGCTTGACAATGCGTTTTGGTGAAAATTACTGTAGATCCTAATTTGCACGAGCACATAGACTCAATGTATTTATATTCAATTAATTTGAGGCCGATTATCGATTAGCCAAACTCATGACAAATTAAGGATTCTAAAACCTAATTGAGGGGAAGCTTGAGGTAAAATCCTAGGCGGGGTAGTTCAGGAGACGTGATTTAGACATCATTTTTGTCGCTTGAGCCTTTTAAGCCTACTATATTATATGTTTATCCCTTGTTACCCTGTCGAAACCTAAATACCAATTCAATTCTGAACACATGAACAAATACCCTGGCTAGTTGATCTTTTTCCAAACCTTAATCGTTGAATTAAAGGCACGTTTGAGTGAATCAAGTTAACATTCGTATATGCTGCTTGATGTGAGCGGTTGGGTTTAGGGCGAACTTCAGATTGGTTCGGTATTCAAGTACTCACTTGTCGTTTTTCTTTCATTTAAACCACACCCGTGAAATCATAATAATCGAATAAGTTTGGGGGTGTGGTAATTTGAAAAAAAAAAAAAAAAAAAAAAAAAAAAAAAAAAAACAAACAAACAAACTTATGTAAATATCGTTAAATTTACGTTTTTTTTTACAAGTGAGTACGTCGGTCTTAAATGTTTGTTCAAGATTGTTTCTAATTTATCTATGGGAGTTTTAGAGTAATAGTGCCAAGCGTTGAGCCTTGGGTAACGTTAAGTTAACGACGTTAACCCATTTTCTATTCTGAAATACCCTTGGCCAAATATTCGAAAACCGAACCAAGTCCTTATGATATTTATAAACTTCCAAGCCTACATTTGTGGAGAGTGGACCCCAATCAGGTATATGGATATCCTAATCCTTTATGGTCTAAGTCGTGAGTTTAGTTGGTGGATAATCCAATCCGATCATTGTATAACTATATTATTGAGTCTCGTACAAACACGTTAATAGGATCAAGAATGGTGTTCACCATCATTGAATGTTGAAATTCTAGAACACCACATAGTGTGTTTTACTACCTGAACTCTATATAACTGAGGGTTGTTAGGGGAAAATGACTTGGTCGATAGAAGAATTCAAAACTCGCATATCATTATGTTTAGATTGTTTGTATTGAGGTTGTTCATGTTATTTAATTTAGTTGTGTTTTTCATTTTAGTGTGAGTGTTTTGATCAAGGACTAGCAAAATTCCAAGTTTGGAAGTATTCGATAGGTGTGATTTATCTATATATTCCCAAACCGGTTTAGTTAGTTTTAGAGTATTTTTATAGCTTTTTTATATATTTTAATATGTTTTTATTGTTTTTGGTATAAATCAAGTGTGTGGGGGGTAAAAATAAATGATAACGGATCATAAATAATGAAATTGGATCAAGAACAATGGAAGAACGGTGGAAAAATAAGCACAGAGGCAATATTCAGAATAATAGCCCACCGCCGCTGCGGTGAATATGCAGAGAGGGGCATAAAGTTGTTGTAAACTCACCACTGCAGTGGTGATATCCACCGTCGTGGTGATAAAACTGTAGAGAAGTCCCTACGCCCACTGCCTCCTCCACCACTGCGGCGAAGACTATGTTGACATGCCCACCACCGTGGCGGTCACTCTGCACTAGATTTAAATATGTTTTAGGATATTTTGATCCCTATAAATCCCTTCATCTCCTCCTCTCTTCCTTTTTTAAGACCCCCTACCACCCTTGGGATATACTTAGGGTTAGGTTGAGAGATTTTAGAGAGAAAGCTCACAACCCTAAGGAGAAGAAGAAGGAGACGTGATTGTGGAATAGTTCAAGCGCCAAATCCTCGAATATAGGCTAAGTTTCTTCATTCTTCCTTTATTTCTTTAACTTTGGTAGTTGTTGAGCATGTTTAGCTCATTCTTTATTGTATATACGATTATAGCCGTTAGTTAAACGTAGATTGTTTAGGGATTAACAATATATTTATAAATATGTGGTTATTTTGATTTCGGTGTTTTGTTTATGATTGTTCTTTCCTATTTTGATTGTGTTTGCCGTTATTCTATGCATATATGCTTGTTTAGATATATTGAGAATACTGGGTTTGACACTCGGGAGAGGTAACCCTGGATTCAGACTAGGGCTTAAACACAACACGACAATCTAACGACCCGGGAGGGCGTTAGAAAGTGTATAATCAATAACGTCGAGACGAAACTCATGTGATTATGTGTTAGAAAAGGCGTTGAAGGGGGACTTCGGTGTCAACAGGAAATCACATATTCGCTTGCTTTACACTCGGGAGAGTGAGCGAGCGACTTTACGATACAGAGATTGTCAAACAGGTCAAACACCATTAACATAAGTTAAACGAGATCGAACATGTATTTGTAAACCAAGTTAATCCCTAGACTATTTTTTTCCCTAAAACATCTCATATTATTGGTATAGATTAAATTTAGTTATATTAATTTTATATACATTTTTACCGCTTAGATAAAGTTAGGTCATGATAAATACAGTATTCAATAATAACAACAACCAATCCCTGTGGACACGATACCCCTACTATCCCAATCTATACTAAAACTTGACCCGTACACTTGCGGTGTAAGTTAGCGATGTAATATTCCGCTACCAGCATCTAAACTTTCTTGCGTCCTATCCCTCTTCTTCTGGGATCCAATACTCCTAGTACTTTCATTTTCACGCTCCATGCTCAAGATCTTAAATGAAATTTAATAAGTAATAGGGCCAACAGACAAATGACAGTGCATGACGAAAATGTACTATTTAAAGCAAAAAAATAACTACCACCCATATTCCGAACCCACCTATCGACACCCTATCTCATAGTCCACTATTGACTAGACAATTTGGCACGTCTACAGAACCTATAGCCTAAGCTCTGATACCAAAAAGTGTCACACACCCCCCCCAAGCCCCCATCGCCCGAGGTTGGGCGTGACGTCGACTTGACGTTACCTAATCAATCTACAAATATACATATATATATATACATATATATATATATACATATATATATATATACATATATATATATATATATATACACTATTAATTTTTTTTTTCAAAAATATATTTACTCACTTCAAAATTCGGGAATATATCTTTCCCAAATATTCATAACAAGGTCACAAAAAGAAAACTGAACCTTTTACAGTTCACACCTATCTAGTCAACCCTCCAAAACGACCCCACCTCCTGACTCTACTTAGTGCTAGTAGTGGATTTGTCTCTAGCTGCGGCACCTAAAACCAAATATTTTATCGATGTATTGTTTGCATAATATAAAAATGATTTATGGATTAAGCATAATTATCAAATACTACTTTTCAAAATATGATATAATATAACTGCATACCATGTCGGAATAAAATTCCATTGTCATCATTATAATAAGATAATGTATTTAGATCAACCAATCCAAACATTTCGACATATAATAAAATACCGCACTCATATTTTTTCTACTAGCCATAGGATCGTTTCACCTTACGATCAGAAGTTACGACGGTACCTGATAGGTGTGAAAAACCTATCTATTTCTAAACCGAATTTGTTAGTTTTCTAGCGTATAAGTTATATTTAATTGTGTTTTAATGTGTTTTAGTGTAAAATAGGTGAAGGGATGTTAAAGGGCGATAAACAAGTGAAAACGGTGAACAAAATGTGAAAAATAGGGTTTCGGTGAATGAAGACCACCGCCTAGGTGGAAAAGAGGCAGAATGTTGGAGTGCTGAAGGGCTGAGCCACCGCCTAGGCGAAAAAACCACCGCCTAGGCGAAGATCCGACAGAAACTTAACCGACTTAAGCCACCGCCTAAGCAGTGAACCACCGCTTAGGTGGTGACACTCTGTGCAGAAATATCTATTTTCAGATATTTTGAAGATATTTCCCAACCTTGCCTATAAAACCCCTTTCTCCACCAAACCTTAAAAGAACACTTAGACGTGAGATGAGGCTCCAGTTGATATTTTGGAGAGCTCATTCGACCTTAGTTAGGTTTAGGTAATTTAGGAAGTAGATTAGATTAGTTTAGAGAGTGTTCTTGGCCAATCCTTGAAGAGCTAGAAGTGGAAGTTCATCAATGGAGAAGAGGAAGCTCGGGAGGATTGTTCTTTGGCGAAAGTGGACTACTCCACTTTGAGATTTGGCTTTTCTTCCCTTGTTTCCATATTTTTATTTAATGTTTATTATTGATATTGATAATCTCCTCTTGATTTAATGTTGTATTGGCTAAGAACATGTTAGTGTAATTTAGAGATTAGTTAGGGAAAGGTGTAGTTGTGTAAATACTCGTTTGATTTAATATATGTTTCTCTAACGATTGTTGCTTTTAAGTCCGATTATGTTTATCATTTGATGACGATCTTAATATGCTTGTAATGGTATTAGGGTTAGATTTGAGAATCTAGGGTTTGACACTCGGGAGAGGTAACCCTGGATTCGGACTAGGGTAAACACATCGTTACGACCTAACGACCCGGGAGGGCGTTAGTTAGTGTGCAATCGATGACGTTGGATCAAGACTCACACGGCCTAAAGTTGTTAAGACATTGAGGGAGACCTCTTCGTCGACACGAAGTCACGTATTCCCCCGTCTTACACTCGGAAGAAGTGGCGGATGAGTTTACGAACCGAGATTGTCGGATACCTAAACTCCGTTATTGTTAACTAAACAAAATCAAACATGTATTAAGTGAACAAAATCAATCCCTAATTAAACAACTTAGTTAGGATTAACCCAGTAATTGTAGTTTAACTTAGTTTAATTTCAATTCATGTCTTTCGTCGTCAGGATAACATGAGATTACGTCAATTACGGTATTCAATTATTTACACTCTTCTCTGTGGGAACGATATCCGATCATCAAGATCCACTATATTAAAACTTATACCTCGTATACTTGCGAGAGTAAGTAGCGGCGCATTTCGTGCGCTACCAGTACCGTAACCAGTACAACTGTGTAATCTAAAGTGACTATTAGTGCTAGGGCCATTTAATATCCCCAATGGTAAGTGTAGCCACCTGCAGGATTTGTACTCCTGACAGGTTCACATATATCCACCATACAGGACTTGCCTGACAGGTAACAACAAATATCTACCCTGCAGGACTTGCCTGACAAGTAACAACAAATATCCACCCTGCAAGTCTTGCCTGACAGGTAACAACATATCCACCCTGTAGGTCTTCCTGACAGGTAATCCACATCTCGCAGGACATACCCTCCTGACGAGAAGACAACTATGACATAGTTGGATAACAAAATCATTTTTCACATTTAAAAATGTACTTGATCCGCATAACGTTATGAAACCGTCCATTTTAATAAATATCTTTTTTTCTTCTTCATAATTTATACAAAAATATAATTTGTTAATTTATATAGAAAACAGTACATTCACCTCGATTTTTGCGCCACTAGAAATACTGTCGTCAAAATACTACACGGGCGGCAGCGCCTGTGAACCTAACAGCGATAGGGCCTAAATTAATAATTTATTTAAAATAAACCTAATATGCAATACGTGGCCCTAAAATGCATCATTTTCCATTCCCCAAATTTTGATTATACAAAATTATTACACACCTCATTTCCTATGTCAATATTAACTATACGAAAATTATTATAGTAACAATTTGAAGAATTCTTGTATTAATAATTCAAATTTGTAGAAAAATATTAGTCAACTGTTAAAAATTTTATTGGCCAACGAAATAATAAAATTGTCGTTTTAGTAAAATTTACAATTTTTTTTTATTTTAACTGTATTATTCGCAAATTAGATATTTCTATATCTGTTATATTTCTCAAACCCACTATATATTTTTGACATATAACTATACACGTATATCTGTCTGTATAAATAGCCACATGAATTAAATATATATATATTATTTTATATATATACATACATATACATGTTAAATATATTTCTGTACCTGTTATATATATATATATATAGATAGATAGATAGATAGATAGATTTATACATACAAGATTTCCACCGCCTCCTTTTCCTCTCTTTTTTTGTTGTTGTTTAGTTAGTGGGTTCCACGTGCCCTTTCATGGCATTTTTACTACACTATCTTAATATATATAAGGTTGAACTCTTACACTCCTTTTTCCCTTTTTCTTTTGATCAATTCCACCGCCTAATATGACAAGGCAGACAAGATTTTTTTTATTTATTTACACATATAACCCTAACATAATACTATATATGTTTGTTCAATTCCAAAAACTTCTAAAAGTAAATTTTGAAATTACATATCAATCCTTGAAACTTTTTTTAAAAATTAACTTAAAATTACATATTAATCCCGCAAAATTTTTAAATTCAACCTTTTCCAATATCTAAGTAACCCCTAAAATTTTTAAAGTAGATATTAATTAACACAATGCACCTCATTATTTTCTAAATGTTTTAAAATATAACTAACAATATGCATGCGTAAGAACTAGGCTTTACAGTAAATGTTAACAATGTTTTGAAGAATAACTCATATTGCACTAGATAATTGCGTAATAACTATAAACCTATCCACCCCTACTAAAAATTGAAATATGAATGTTTACGTTTTTAAAGATGATAAAGCTCAAGGTCGGTGAATGCAGGTGTGAACGTTAAATTTTGACAATATTTTCAAATAAACAATTACTAACTATATTGTCTTGTTTGTGCAAATCACACAGACCTTACTCGAATACTTCATTCAACACAAATTTCCCCGATCTCGACAACGCATAACAATTAAAGTTGAATGACCTGTGTTGCGAAAATAACAAAAGGGAATTATAATTACTTAATTATAAGACTAACCTACGATTTATGCACACAAACAAAAACCTTCTCAGTCGTCTATGGTGTCTAAAAAAATAGAAATATGAGAGAAAACGTGATATCCAAATTTGGCATGCATAGAGATGAAAAATACAAAACTTAACTGATTTATAACTTACCTTAACCAATGTTTCCATTGTTTTCTCTGATTTACGCGAGGGCATCATTGTCCATTCCTACTAAAAAATACAACATTGAGGATTAAACTCTAAACATTATTACAAATGGTTATTTTACAAACAAAACTCTTCGTATGGTTAATGTTTTTATAGTAACTCTTAATACAGGGTAAAACAACAAAAATCTCAACAATTAACTATTAATTAATTTGACAAATTTAAGTTGAGTTTCATAATTTAAATTAATAATTCCTTAATCAAAGAGATCCAATCATTTGAGCAATCGATTTCCAGCAATCGAAGAGATCAAAACACGAATGAAAGAAATACCTGTCATCGGCGAATCAAATACAATTTATCTTATCTTATGCGAATCAAACAATCCTGGCAAAGATTTGAGATATCTAACGAAGACAAATTAGTTGACTCGCAAATTAAAGAAATAGTTGATTTGAGAACTTGTTGACTGTTACACAAATCAAATATATCTTTGAGATATCTGATGATATGGCGATCCTGATTGCTTTGCTTGTAGATCTAATGACGTGACAATCCTAGTTGCTTTATGATCTAACTATCGAGATTCTGCATGGTTAGGGTTTGCTAGTCAAATAAAGAAGACAAAGTGGAATAGGGCTCAAACTGTCGTGCCAGTTTGGTAAAAAAAAAATAGAGGGTTAGGGCTTATATGAGATTGTTCTAAAAATAGGTTCTCAAAATGAGGATAAGCTATTTACATTGTTTAGACTTTTAGATATTTAAATGTTTAACCCTTTAAGCTATTTACATTTAATATTATATATATTTTTAAAATAACTTTTATACGGATGAGATTTTTTAGACCTTTAGGTATTTATACTTTTTCTCTTACACACGCTTTCTATAAGTGTTGGGCTTAAGCATAAATTATAGAAATAATATACGAAAATTTACAAAAATTATGAATATTAAATTTACTAAAACAACAGAAATAGTATATGTACACTAAATTTAGCAACAATACTAAAACATTAAAATTAGAGAAATTAAATTAGAATACATCTCTCTCTCACACTTTCTATAATAGTCTGGCTTAATCATAAATTAGAATAATTTTTTCTCTCTCGCTTTCTATAACACATGGCTTATAACCATTTTTGTATCACTCTATATAATACACAATTCCCTCACCGGAAGTAATCCTATATTAGTCATGACTCCATTCACAGTCAGCGGGATGCTTTCTCCACCATACACACAGATCAAGAGTTCGCAGGTATGTAACTCTCTTTATTGAACGATTTTCCAATATTGTATACCTCACATGTATAGATAATGATTTTTCTTTCAATTTTTATTTTTAGAGATTTGATTACATAAGAATTGTCTCATATGCTTTTTTTATAAACACAAACATATTTGAGTATTCAAAATTGTCGTTGTCTAATAAAACACATGGATCCATAAACAATTAACTATCAAGGGATAGACGTATATCGAAAATTAAATTTGACAATTAACTATTTAAGGGGAAAAAATGAAATACAAAAATGTGATCGATCAAAACACGAAATTGTCACTTTAAATTTGAATTTTGAAATGCTAACCTTGATATTTGTATATAAGAAAGAAAGTATGTAAAACATTGTTAGATAATAAAATAAACAATATATTGATTTTTTTCCCTTCATTGCTTAAATAATAAAGGCCTTATTTTTAAATTAAAATTATATTTTTTCTCTTTAAGCACAATGTTAATAGTTTACTTTTTGTTGTTGGCAATTTTGTTTTTTTTGGTAATGAATTCAATATAAAATAGATCATCATTGCTATAGATATTAACATATGTACATATCAATAAGAGGTAGTAAGCTACTTTCCATAACAATTTTGTAATATTTTTTTATTATTTTGTCTTTTTTTTAGGCAATCACCTGCTGGTAATTTGGTTCTCTATTTTGTCCTTTCTTTTTTTAATTTTTATTTTCTTTAGTTAAAACTACAAAATACACCCTAAGAAGTTTAAGAAAATTTTCATTCCTCTCCCTAATTTTTAAATAAAATATTACATATTTTTCCCTTAAAATTTGATTGTACTTGCATTTTACTTCTTACTATTTTCATTTTTTATTAGTCAGTAGTACATAATAGAAATTAAAAACAAAAAAAATAAAACAAAGAAATAAATAAATAAATAAAATAGAAAATAAAGAACAAAAAATTATATTGAATAATAAAATATAAAAAAATTTACATTAAAAATTTGATTGTACTTACATTTTACCTCTTAATATTTAATATTTTTATTTTATATTAGTCCATAGTATATAATAGAAACCAAAAAGAAAAAAAGAAAAGAAAAAATAAAATAGAAAAGAATAGAAAAAATATATATATTGAATAATATAAAACTGTTAGACAAAAATAATTTTTTAACTATTTTAAGTCTAATTATTTTTGTGATTTAATTATTGATTATATATGTTTATATATCAATACATTAATCTTAGTGAGAAGATGAACAGGAACTTTTAATTTGTCAAAAATCATTAAGACGTGAATAAAAAATTATCTTTCAATGTAGTCCCGTGACGTTGATTGAAGTATATAAAATGAGTAATTTCACATTGGTTATCAAAAACACTTAAATCACTTTTATAATCCATTTTAAATTGTAGATCTAGGTTGGGCTATGGGTTGTGGGTTTGAGTTTAGACTTGGGTTGATCCAAGTAGAGAGAATTTTTTGTAGAATTTTCTTTAAATTGATTCTAACAATTTTCTTAACCAACTAAGGTTTGTCTTTTCACATTTGTAACTCATTTTTTAATAAGAAGTTACATATGATAATTTTTAGTGGATTTTCAGGTTTTTAGTGGTTTTAAAGTGAGACTTTTAGTGTGTTGGAGTAACTCATCTGTTACTCTATAAATAGATAAGTTTACATCATCATTTGGGCATGAAAACTTAGGACATCTTGCACTACACATACACTTGGAGTTTATGTTAGTTTATTCTTGAGAGATAAAGTTCAACTAGGGCTGGTAAAATAAGTATTTACACGATAACACGACACGAGATCAACACAAAATTATTAGGTATGGTTTAGCTTATTGGTTAATAGGTCGTTATCGGGTCTGAACCGATAAATACGATAGAAAACATGCTAGGTTATTGGGTTTACCTAATAACCCAATAAGCGACACGAATGACACGATAATAATTTATCCGGTATTCATGTTACACAATAACAAAGATCTAATTGGTCACACGATAATTTAATAAATTATTTTAAAATAAAAATATACTAATAAACATTTACAAATATCACCCCAAATTTATATAATATTATAATTTATTCCATATTATATATATATATATATATATATATATATATATATACGTGTGTGTGTGTGTGTGTGTATATTACTCTTACCCTAATTCAAGTTCTCTTACTCTTTTCACTCTTCTTCATACACACATACACTCTCTCAAACTCTCAATTCTTATCATAGTCACATACACTTCTCACTCACTTCTTTAGCCGAATACTACCAGCCGTCGCCACCTCCATCAATCCACTACAACATTTCTCTAGCCTCAAACCAAACACAATCTCCGTCTCTTCATCTTTTTTAATCCCAATTCACATATCTCTCTAACTTCTCTCCCCAAGCGATTGCGACGGTGAGGGACTAAAGATCTGTGATTGTTTTATTGTATTGGTGATTTTTTTCCATTGTATTGGTGATATTTTTTTTGTTTTATTTAGTTTGTTTTTCTTGAAGTTGTATAAGTTTGTTTTTTTTTTGTTTTTTTTTTTTTTTTTATGTTAAATGCTAACAAGTCTTTAATGTGTAATGGGTTAAATAAGTATTTATTGGATCGTGTTAATATTTTGAGTTATCAAGTAACACTATAAATTATTGTGTCGTATCGTGTTGTGTCAACCCGATAAGTTTCGTGTCTTGTTAATGTTCAGGTTTTGTGACATGATATCTTATCGTGTCGTGTTTGTGTTTCGTATTATCGTGCTCGTGTCAGACCATGACATGCCACGAAACACAACCTGATGACACGATTTGCCAACCCTAATTTTAACACTTGTTTTGTTTATCGTATCCTTTGTGTTGATCTCTAGATTTTGATAGATAATTAAGTGTTGATATTTTGATGGAACTAATGTGTTTGTTGAGTGTTTCAGATAAATAGTTCAATTTATTGATTGTGTTGAAGATTTCATGAAGAAAATGTTAAGGGTGCAAAGATGGACAAAGTAAAGAAATGAAGAATGTTGAAGACATTGAAGAAATTAGGTGAAAATAACTCAATACTTTTATACTCTTAATGCAAGTGGTATCAGAGCTAAGTTTCTCTAGAACTATTCATGAAAAAAAAAACATATTATTTATAATATGACTGATAAAAACATTGAAGATCTAATAATCAAAACATTTAAAATGCAAATTACCGATTTCTATAAAGAAGTTTCTTGTGAAAAAAGTGATAAAGAATTAAATAGTGCAGGAATGCCTAATATACATGATGTTTATATGCCCGCTACCTCTATTGTTGGATATCATTCAATAAACTAGTTAAGAGAAAATCCTAAAAAAGTCTATAAGTTTATTCGTTTAGTTAATTATGCTCTTAGTGAATTTGACTTATTACTTGAAATAAAACAAACAAAAAAAAAATGGATTGTATTAAACGATTTGAATAATCATTTTGCTAAAATAAATCCTTGTAAAAAAGAAAGAACTGTTTATACTTTTCATGATGGATTTACATCCTTTCACTCTAATTAAAAATCCCTGTTAAATATGTCAATTGCAAAAATTGATAAAAATACAGAGTTGCCAAAAGGACTTGCTATAATTACTGCTAATCAAGAAAAAAATATGAATGATGTTAACAACAACAAAGTTTTAATTGAAAATCTTAGGCCTGAAAGGATAAGGATTAGAGAAATGCCTATCCTTCATATAGAAGAGCTTATATGATAAATGTCAATGATAATGAAACTGCTTCTTTAAATAGTGAATATAATATAGAAATTCTAAAAGAATTAAATGTTTTAATGAATACAGAAGCTAGTGGTGTCAGACAACCTGTAGATACGCAAACAGCCGAGCAAAGTGCTCAAACGACACAACCAGTTGAACAGGTTACTACAAGTGCTAGTACTCCGCCTCCGAGATCACGAACTATAGAAACTAGTAAATTTTTTAGAAATCCTTCGAACTTTACTCCTCCCACAATTTTTGAGACATTTTTTATTCCCTAATAATATTAATACGAACACTATTTTTAGAGATTCGAGAATAGGAATAGATAAAACCAATAAAGAATTTATGAAACAAAGGTTCAGCGAACCAAGAACTGAAAACATTTCTGAAAGTGGGACATATCTAAATATAGATAATTACATAGGAGATACTTCAGCTCTTGAAAAAATTGTATCAAAATGGATAAAATCTTTATATATTGTTGCTATATTTAAAAATGTTTTAGGAGCAGATGAAATAACTGAAAACGCTTTTTCAAGATGGATTCCTATGACGTTTATGAGAAACGTTAGTAAATGGTGGACTAATCTTTCTTTACTGCTAAGAATAAGATTAGGACATGTATTTGGACTTCAGACCCTGACGCCTATGTCTCTGAACATAATACTCAAAAATTAATTGGAAGATTTGAAGAAGCTATTAGAAAATAATTCATAGGACAATTCTGGGATAAAAATATTGAAGAAACTCAAAGAAAAACTAAAGTTCATGCAATTAATCATTTGATAAATATGAGAATTTGTAATATGTGCTACTTTGAGCCATATACTAATGAATTTGCTAAACATTATTATAAAGCAGATTTTAACGAATCAGAAAAATAAGTTTATCTTGATATGTATTTTGGAAAACTACCTTCTCAATATTCAAGAGAGCTAATAACAGGATATAAATCTATACCTAATTGGCAAAAGATGGATTCTATGGGTGCTAGAATAGAATATGCTCAAAGACAAGTTGGAGTATAGTGCGCTACTGCTAAAAATGCTGAATTATATAGAAAAGATCATCAGCTAGGACTTTGCTGTGATAATCAAAATGAAGCTCCTAAGTAATTTGGATGTGCCGACATATACCCTAGTAAAAATACTGCTAAGAAAAATAAGTATAAATTAAAAAAAAAAAACTTTTAAAAGAAATTTCAAACCAAGAAAACCTTTTAAAACAAAAAGATTTTTTAAGAAAGTTTTTTTTGCTAAAAAACTCTCACAGGTTAAAACTGCTCAAGGAAAACTTGCTAAAACATGTCGATGTTGGGCATGCAATGAAATAGGCCACTATTCTAATGAGTGTCTTAATATTAAAAATAAAGGAAGTGCTAAAATAAAAATGTTTCTTGAACAAAACGAGTCTGACATTAGCAAAACTGAATGTATTTCTACGATTGATTCGGATGGAGAATTTTATTATCTAGAAGAAACAAGCAATGAATCAGGAGGTGAGTACGAGTACTGATTTCTTTATTGAATTTGCTGAAGAAAAAAAAGACTATAAGGCTAAAGCCTTAATAGATCAAAAACTGCTTAAAAAAGTTGGAACTTTTAATAATAATGAGTTGTTTTGAAAAAGTTTTGCAGAAAAGTTTAATAGAAAAAATATTTATTACTATGGAACTTGTCAATTTGAAACGGTTCTTAATACTGAAGAATCTAAAGGAAAAGTAAATATTCCATTGATAAATCGAGACATGATAAACAGATAATTAGGAAAAAACAAAGAAAAGATTGGCTATATACATATCGGAGGAATACAAATTGTTTTTAAAGCATTTTTCAGAGAAGGAATTAACTTCCCAATAAAAGTTGTTATTATTGATAACAGGATAAGAGACAGAACAGATGCTTTGTTAGGAGTTGTTCATGGAAATCTTAGTCAAGAAATTTTGGGGATAAGAGTATACTTAAAATATGCTGTTAGTTTAAAAGAACCTAAAATCAATGAAGTTTTTAGTCTTACTCATGAATGTGCTAGAAAAGATTTCATGGAAGAATGAAGATTCTCTCACTCTATAACATATCATATTGGTTACTTTCTTAGTAACAATCATCATAGTGACAAATTCGCTAAACACGAATTTATTGAAATTGTTAAAGTATTTGAACCACTTGCTAATATATATAGACTAGAGATGGTTGAAGAAATTAATTTACCTGCTAATTGGAAATTAGACATCAATAGAAAGCCAAAATTAAATGTTGCCAGATTATCAAATGCTAATAGACTGACCAGTATCAAGAGAATATCTTCTTTGAAAATTACTGGCGGAGAAATAAGAGAATGTTCTATTAATAGGAGAATGATAGAAAAGAAAATTGATATTCCTACATATAAAATTGAAGTTAAATATTTCGACGGAAACGAATTAAAAGAGGTTAAATCTTTAATTGATATTGGTGCATCGATTAGTCGTATTTCTCCTAATAAGCTATCAATAAAAATACTTATAAATGAATTTGATGAGCCATATGTTTATAAAGACCTTAATGGATTCAAACATACTATTACACAAACAACTGATATTTCTTTGATTATTGGAAATAAAGAATTAATATTTTCAATACACATTGATAAAGATTAAAAAATAGAATTATTGCTTGGAAATAATTTTCTAGATTATTGCTTTCCATATAATATTACATATGATACCATTATGCTTACCATAAGGGAAAAAGAAATATATGTTCCATGAATAATATGAGAAGCCCTATTATTTTTGAAATCGGAATAAAATTATATCATCAAGAAGTGCATCTACCTTGTTTATTGGATACAAGTGCTGATATTTATTTAATGAATAAAAAAGTGATTCCTTATAAAATGTGGAAAAGAAATATTAAATCTGTTATTCAAGCCAAAGGATTTAAAGGAAAACTCATGGAGCTAAACACTATAGCACACGATATTATAATAAAATTAGGAGATCGATATATAAAAATTCTGATGGTTTATCAACAAAACACCATGGGTATACCATTACTCTTAGAAAACGATTTTGTGAATTTCTTTAAGAAAACATATGTTACACAAAAATTGGTTGAATTCCTTACGCCATGTGCTCATTGGATAAAAATACATCGCTTACATGACAACAACATCTTTTATACGTGAAAATGTGGTGATATATTTCTTGCTAACATTGCTGAGGAAATTGTTCAGAAGCTTGCTAATAATTTTGGAGAAAATCGAACTGCTCTATGGGATATTGATAAGACCTATGCTAATATTGAATTACTTAACCCTACTGACATTATAAGGGTAAGACCAATGAAATATTTTGAAGAAGATATCAAAGAATTTGACACACAAATTCAAGACTTGCTTAATTTAAAATTGTTTCAAGAAAGTAAAAGCCCTCACTCAAGCCTTGCTTTTATGGTAAGAAATCATTCAGAAATAAAACGTGGAAAGGCAAGAATGGTTGTTAATTATAAAAAACTTAATGAAAAAACTAAGTTTAATGGATACTTTTTGTCTTATAAAGAAAGCTTGATTAATAGAACTAAAGGGAAAATGAGGCTTTCTAAATTTGATTGCAAAAGTGGATTTTGGCAAATAAAATTGACCAAGGAATCTATTTCATTAACTGCTTTTAGTACACCTAATGGTTATTATGAATGGTTAGTGATGCCCTTTGGATTAAAAAACGCTCCTCAAATATTTCAAAGAAGGATGGATAAGGTATTTGGTAGGTTATTGGAATTCTATATTGTCTATGTTGATAACATACTTATATTCTCTAATAATGAAAAATATCATTTAAAACATATTATTATTTTTGCAGATCTATGTAAAGAAAGAGGAATTGTGCTTTCCAGAAAAAAGACTGAAATAGGAAAACAAAAAATAGAATTTTTAAGACTAATAATTGATGCTACAGGAATTGAAATGCAACCTCATATTTGTGAAAAAATAATTGCTTTCCCAAATGTACTTGAAGATAAAAAAAAACAAGTTCAGAGATTCTTAAGAGTCTTAAATTACGCTGAAATATTTATTGAAGGATTAGCCAAACATAGGCAACCTTTTAAAAAAATTGCTTAAAAAAGGTGTTAAGTTTACTTGGACAGAAGAACTTTCTAATAAAATTAAAGAAATTAAAAGTCTTATTGCTCATTTACCCAGGTTAACATTGCCAACAAACGATAAAGATTTAATTTTTGAAACAGATGCTTCAAACTCATACTGGGGTGCTATTCTTAAAACCGCTACTGGGAAAATTTGTAGATATGCTAGCAGAATGTTTACTGATACACAACAACGGTATCATAGTAATCTTAAAGAACTACTTGCTATCAAAAAGGGAATTGAGAAATTTAGATATTTTCTTATTCCGAAAAAAATTAAAGTTATTACTAATAATACTCAGGTTAAAGAATTAATCTTTAACAAATTACCCTCAAGCCCAGAATATAACAAAATTAATAGATGACAAACGTTTTTTCAGCATTATAATTTTGATATTATTCATCGAGCTGGTAAAATTAATATAGTGGCTAATTTTTTATCTAAGGAAGGACATGGAAGCTGATAAGGATTCAGTTTTAATTCCTAAAAGTGTTATTGAATCAATTAAGAAGTATTGTTCTCAGGGACATTATTTCTTAAGTGTTGTAGAAGAGCTGATTTACAAACATGAAATCAACAGTGCTAAAAGAAAAGTTGAGCCTTCCAGTGCTAATGAAAAGGATGATATTTCATCCAATACTAATAAAAAATACGCTTTCTCAATTAATGATGACATTTCTAATGCCCTGAAAATTGAGAATTCAAATGCTCAAAAGAGTTAGATTGTCAATGATATGCAAAACACTACTCCTATTCGCTCTCCAAATCAATTCATTAACCAAATGATGAAAGCCAAGGAGATCCTTATGACTCCTTCCTCCTCTATTCCAAAGCTTGTTCCTTTCGCAAAAACTCATTTAAAACCCGTTATACCAGATTTTTTTTTCTCTGAAATCACTTCTCCTTCCTCCAATTTTCGTAAATCAATGATCAAATTCCTTGTTGAAGACTTTTAATGCTGAATATCTAAAACACCTTAAAATCGCTTATGAAATTCGTGTTCTTGATAAAGATGCCAACATTTTCCCATTCCATGAGGGAAAATACCCAAGGATGGCTTGCATGCCAGAAACATCTGCTGAGTCGATTAGAATTTTTTTTTTATTTTGGATTCCTTGATACTTTAATAACTAATCCTAATACCAGTGCTAAAAAATGACTCCCAAAAAGGGTGCAAAAAGCTATTAAAAGTTTTAGAGAACAAATAAGTGTTAAGACGGTTATTGTTAAATGCTTCACTGTTGCTCCTGAAAAGGGATATGAAGCTTATCACATTATCACTCTTTCGAGAAATCGTCCTTAGATGATTCCTATATTCAAAATTGATCAAATTTATAAAGACTATCCTACCCTTGAGAACGCTAATCAAATTGAAGAATTTGTAATCTCCAAATGAAGTCTTGGATTTTTTGTCCTAGAAAAGAAGTTGAAAAAATTCCTTGCATGGGACAAATGATATGTTTATCCCATGAGCACTGAGGACTACTAATCCTTACAACTGAATGTAAGGAATTCTATGGTGCTGCTAAGCAAAGCGTTGGAAGCCTGCTTAAAAAAATCAATACTTTAAATTTTGCTGTTAGTGAAGAAGGTTAAGAAAAGCATTTGCAGATTGATAAAGCACGAACCAGGGAATTGTCAATATTAGTAGAGACAGTAGTAATAAGATTAAAATCAAGTGGGGAGATGAAATCAGTGATGATGATAGCGATACATTTCTAATGCTCTAAAAAAGAACGTTAACCAGGAAAAAATGACCAATCGGCACGATGTAAAAACCTGTGACCCGAGTCCACTACTGATAAAATAGATTGCTTGTTATTTTGCGTCGGCAATATTCCGTCGAAATAATAGAACGACCCACAGGATGTCTTCTATTAGCCATCAACTACTGTTCGCTTGTCCAGAAGCGTCGGCAAAGAATCTTATTGTTCGCTTTTTATTGCTCACCTTTTGAAAATGTAATCTTTTACTGTTTACTTTTATAATCAGAATGAATTATAATATTCGAGTCCATACCTATATAAACGACTCATCTATTTAGAGGATAGAAAGACTGGGAACACCTACCAAATGTTTAACCTCCTCCTTTGTGTATAAAACTTTCTGAGGAAAGTTAGTATATTATGAATAAAATATTTTGAGAGTTTAAAAAATAAGTGTCTCATGTTCTTTAGCATGTTTACCCAAATCACCATTAAGTGTTTAATCATGTGTTCTTTTACGAATCTGGAGTGACTTAAGCTTAGACTTGTTCTTGGAGTCCTGCAGTCGTAAGCCATTTGTGAAGGTGTTTGGCGATTTGGATTGGAACTGGAGGTCTGAAGCGTTCCTTGGAGAAGGATACAGTCGTTGATTCAGTCAACAGAAGACGTGGTAGACCCTTAAGAGGGATAAGGTAAATTTTGGTAAAAACATGAGTACTTATCACTAAACTTCACATTTTTATGAGTAATATTACTAACGAGTACTCTATTATCTACAAACAACTCACCACACCATGTATAGACAAAATTTTATAAGAAACTTCTTACCTATATTTGATGATATAGAGCTTGGTTCACTTCAAAATGTTTATAAATTTCTTGACGAAATTAGTGCTTTGGAAATTGCTTATACTAGAATTACAAATGAATATCCACAACCTAACTCTCATATGACCTATATTGAAACCTGGTTTTATAATAGATAGAGATAAAGTGATAGAAGAAAAGTTGAGTGACTTACTACTATTAAAAGAAGTCTTGAAGAAATAATTAGAAATGATTTCTTTGAAAATGATCTCATTCATGCTGAGTATGCTGCTAGAAGACAACAAAATGGAAGAACGGTTCCTAGAGTTAGTCAGTCTTATAATACTTCTCATAATGAATTACCAAAACTTTTTGGACAAATTTATACCTGCTTTTGATGAAATTATTATTGGATCCGAAGAGGAAGTTTATATATTTTATGACCAAATAAATTCTGCAATAAATTGTATGCAAAGAATGATGAATATGGATTATGCAATTCATGAAAGTTGGTTTATTAATAATGCTTTTATAGAAAAAAGATTGAGTGATTTTAGGAAACTCGAATTACTATATTCTATTCGCCACTTTTTAAGAAACATAATCATCGATTGTTATTGTAGATGTGATCCAAATGATCCAAATCGTGCTAAAAAGGAATTGTTTGCTGAATTTACCGCTCTTGGCTACTCTGACCCCTCAAGAATGGCTGTAAATTAAACAAGTATAAATGTAATGACATGTGCAATTTGACATTGTGATGTTGTCAGATAAATTCAAGCATGATATGATAATGTGATGTCAAATAAATTCAAGATCAAAGAATTTGACTAGTATTTTATAAAAACTACTAAATCAAGTTATACCACTGTTTTCTTAAGGTTTATATGTTATTACATGTGGAGGAGATACGGTGTTATTGCTTTCCACTAAAATGAGTAATTCCACATTGGTTAATGAAAAATGAGTAATATAAAATGAGTAATTCCACATTGGTTGATGAAAAATACTTAAACCACTTTTATAATCCATTTTGAATTGTGGATCGAGGTCGAGTCATGGGTCGTGGGTTTGAATTTCGACTTGGATTGATCCAAGTAGAGAGAATTCTTTGTAGAATATTCTTTAAATTGATTTTAGCAATTTTTTTAACCAAACAAGACTTGTCTATTTACATTTGTAACTCATTTTTTGATGAGGAGTCACATGTGATAATTTTTAGTGGTTTCAATGTGTTTTTAGTGGCTTTAAAATGATACTTTTGATGTGTTGGAGTTATTCATTTGTTACTCGATAAATAGAGAAATTTGTATTATCATTTAGGTATGAAAATTTAGAACATCTTGCACTATTCATACACTTGAGTCTATATTAGTTTATTCTTAAGAGACAGTTTAACACTTGTTTTGTTCGCTGTATCCTTTGATTTCGAGTGTTATTATTGGAAGATTGTGATCGCTGTATCCTAGAAAACAACCACTTGAGTAACCGTAAGTACTTAAGTGAATGCAAAATTTTCTTTAAGGAAATAGCGTTAAATGATATCCTCAATCAGTATAAATTTATGATATTGTTATTGGTGAAAAACTGTAAGTATAATTTTATTTATTTACTGATTTCATGCGTTTTAATTTATTATTGAATAATATAATTTTGTAATGTTTATTAGTGTTCTAGAATATTCGCTGTCGTATATTTTAAGTTCTAAAAATATTTATTATCGCATGTATTGAGTTTTTTCATATTTACTATGAAAATATTTTACATTTAACAACGAATTTCATTAAAAGTTTATTTTTTAGTGTTTATAAGCATTATTTCATTGTAAATATATTTGTGATATATTTAGAAATCTTTATTGAAAATAATATTAATTAAAATTTGTATTTTCACCTTTATTTTCAACAAAATAAGCAAAAGAGACAATAATAAAATCAAAATAACATACATACAAAACTAAATATAAAAAAGAAAAAGAAAAATACCAACTACAAATTGAAAATAGAGAACGAAAATATAACACACACAAAAAAAATCAAAATATATAACATAAAAAACTTAAAGACACTAAAAAGATGAACTATTATAAGTGAAGGAGAAAAAACTAAACATTGAATTTAAATTTCGTTTGAATCTATTATTTTGGTTTTTCAGGTTTTAATTTATAAATAAAAGTGCATACTTACAAATGATAACGTCTACCAGAATTCGAAACACTGTTAATATTCAAAAAATAAAATAAAATTGAGGTGATATTAGAAATCTAAAATTAATAAAAATAAATTTTGAGTTTTAAATTTATTTCTATTATTATTTTTATTTTAATACATTTATATAATGTTTCACGCATAATAAAAAAAAATTAATATAAATTTTTTAATAGCAGGTGCAAAGCAAGTGCCTATCCCTAGTTTGAGGGAAATAAAAAGAAAGAAAAATTTCCAACCCAATTCGAATTTTAACCGAACCCGACTAAGCCCGATTTGGGGCTATTCATTCATATCTCAACCCTCAAAACACTCATTCAGCTACTCATTCGCGCTTCATCTGCAGCTTCTACTTGGAACTGCGGCGAAGAGCAAGACAGCAGGGCACGCGGCAAAACCCTTAGTTCTCTCGTCACAATGAACTGCGCAAGTAATTTCTCAGTCTGAATCTCTCAATCTTTGCACATTTATTAGTCTTTGGTTGTCTATATATCTATTCGTACGTACGTGTGCTTGTTTAGTGTTTTGATTTGATCTGTGATGTTGATGTCTTAACGTGTTCGTACAGTCTCCGGCGAAGTGCCGGAAGATCCGGTGGTCTCGACGACTGGATATCTCTTTGAGAAGCGATTAATCGAGAGATACATCTCGGTACGTCTATTTCTTTCTTAATCTTTTTAGGTTTCGTTGGTTTTTATACAGAGGAAGACTAGGAGAAGTTTAATGCCAACATGAAAGCATAGACAAGAGAGAAAACCCCTTCACTTTTTTTGTTGACCCAATATATTGAGCTCTAATAATGGGTTATTTATTTTCATTTGCGTTATTTTTCTAAAAGAGGTCAAAATCTTTATCCACGTGGCCCATAAATTAGACCTAGATATTTTAGACTGTGCACATCTGTTGGGTCAATTTCGGAAGCCAATAAACTAACGAGCAGCTTGTGAAGTATCAAAAAGTAGCTAAGAAAATGAAACCCTTTTTCGAAACTACCTGTGCAGGAAGTACACTGATTTTACTGGCAGTATCACACCCTTGACCTACTTACTAGTTACTACCTTCAGTTCTGCACTATTACTGGGGAAACCATATGTATTAGTGGAACCTTCTGAAATAAATTGAAAAAATTGGGATGAGTGGCAGGTGTAGTTACTCTCTCAGCACGATTTTTCTTGTTCTGTTAGTGGTGCCAACTTCCAAGTTGCTGTCGAAACCATTAACTTCTGAGGACTTGTACTCTTTTGTGATTGTATTTTCAATTTGATTAAGAACTGATAGAGCACATCTATATTCTCCCCTAGAAGGAATAATCTAGTGTGATGAAGTCATGAATGCCAAACTGATAGAGCACATCTATATTCTCCCCTAGAAGAAATAATCTAGTCTGATCAAGATTGTATCGCCACATGCTTAATTATTTCACTCAGTTCTAGATATTTTGTTGTACATATGATCGAATCAAAGTGTCAAAGGGTAATGTAATTGAGTGGTGTATGTTTCTTAGCTCCATAATCCATGAGCCATGAAAGTTCCTTACTTTACGAGCCTTGCATTAGTTACCATGGTTGCAGAAATCGGCTTGCAATCAAGCATTTATATTTCTTTGGCAAACTCATGTCTGCTTAGTATTTATGCTTACAATAGCTTAGGAAGGAACATTCTTCACTTATTTCTGCCATTTGTTTGAGAAACTATTTAGATTCTCCAAAATCCCTTCTATTATTGAATTGCTAGAATTCCCGCGTTCATGGATCTCTTCCTCACCAACCACCCGTGATGATAAGATAATTGACATATGGAAATAAGTTCACTAATTTTCCCTATGGAATCCTGACAGTCAAGCTAGAATCTTCTTCTGCCACTAAATAACCATGTTGAAGTTGAAGGGGGTCGAAGATTCTTCTTGACTATTTTCTAAGAATGTGTTCTATTTTTTAGTAATTTCTTTTAAGCTTGCTAGCATGATTTGGTTTTTCCTTTCTTGAATCTTTGTGATTGTTCTTTTACATATCCTGATATAACACCTCTGTATTGAAGCATTTTCCACACTCAAAACATTCTAGGTGCAACTGTAAGTAAGATGCAGTTAGATATTTGTAGTTGAACTGAATGTTCCTACATAGTTGAGTCCATAATGCTTTGAGAATCCAAACGTTACTAGTCGAGCCTTGCCTGGTTCATCTATTGGTCAAGGTGGCTAAGTGTGACTTCTCTATGTAATTTTTTTTTTCATGTCACCTTGTAAAACAATTTACCATGCTAGCATGGTGGCACTCAAATTCAAGTAAGGGGCAATTGTAAAATTAGCCACTAGATTGGTTGGGGTTGTTTGCTTCTTGGCTTTGGCAATAAGTCATAGGTTAAGTGCTAGAATTTCTTCCTGAAAGTACTCTGATGCTTGTTTAAATGAATTATGCTCTTGTACATTATCAAGTTGGAAGGCCGAAGCTCTAGATGTACAATCATTCTCTAGGGCCTTCCAAATCTGCATCATATTTGGAATCCTTGATACGATAGATTTTCTTAAGATTCAAATCGGCCTATTGCATTCTTTTCGTGTTCCTACATGGTCGAGTCCATAATGCTTTGAGAATTGAGGGGTTACTAGTCGATCCTTGCATGGTTTAGCTATTGGTCGGGGTTGCTATCGTTCGTGTTACCATAGTTATCAAAAGCTCTAAGCGAACCAAAGTGCAAAGCCCCCTTGGAGCCTAGGCGCAAGGCGAGGCACTAGCCTGGGCGAAATCAAGCGCACAACATATAAAATTAGAGAATAGATTACAGGGTGGTTATATTACAAATCTAGACTCAATTATTAAAAATAAAATACACTCGTACGTGTGCCAACAAATAAGAAGAAACAACTAATTAAATTTCTAAATCAATCAAGCATCCAAGCATTCAATTCCAAAATCCAAATAAAAGCTTTTAAACATCCATGAAAAAGAATTAAACGAAAATACGATAATGATGAGTCAAGAATTAAATAGCATCATCCTCATCAAACAAAGTAAAGTCATCTTCGTCTTCATCATTAGACTCATTGTTCTCCCATTCCACTCTTCCTCTTCATTCTCCTCTGAATTTGCATATTTTTCATCTATAAGGTTAATTGGATTTTAAGAAGAGTTTGCTACTTTTTTATTTCTAGGATTCAACCTTGGAGTTGAACTTGATCTAGAATTATATCAACTATCTCCTACTGCATTAGCAAGAACGACATCTCCCCATGTCAATCCATCTTTATCATCATGCACATACTCATCATCGGCCTTGCCATCAGAAGTTCCATCAACTCAGCCATTTGACCACTCATTTCTATCATAAATATTAGTCAATGAGATAGGATCAATGGTGTCGCATGCTTGATAGCGACGAATCAATGCCTTATTATACTTCACAATCATCAAATCATATAACTGAGCGTGAGCTAACTTGTTTCTCATCTTGCCGTGAAACTGCAACAATTCATTTTCAATAAGATAGAAAGATTAATATTTACTTGGATTATATTTGTTCACATTTATAGTAAATTCAAATTCAACATAATAAAAACAGTTACATGTTTGTAAACACTCCAATTCCTTTCACAACCAAATGCACTACATGTCAGAATAAAAACTTTTATTACAAACAACTGCAAGTTAGTTTTTGAACTACCGTATGACCTCTATCATTCGACGGTAAAATGTAGTCGATTAAGAATCCTTAAATTAAATTGAGACAAGTGGATAACAAAAAAACGAAAAATTTACCTAGTATCTTTTTGTTCCTTTCTCTAATAGCCATATTCATCCTGAAAAGGTCCTCTACTTTCTTATACTCATCCAATTCCTCCCCAACTTCAGCTTTTGTTTCAAGATTTGGAACCAACCCCTAAATACAATTATAGAAGCTCTTCATTACTGCCTCATCTCGCTCAATATTGGGGTTTGCATGAAAGTATTCCGGATTTAAAAAGTGATCGGCTGCATGCAAAGGACGAAGGAGTTGGATATTCCACCAATGATCGATAATTTGGAAATTTATGTATATTTCTTCTCGTTCTCTTTGAAGGATCTAGCAATGGTTTCTTTGACTCTATCCATAGCCTCATAAATATATCCCAGGTTTTTTTTTCTCTCACCATCAACCGAACAAACCACTTGAACAGGAGGGTCTGACTCCTTAAGGCCAAAGATGACATTGTTCCAAAACGGTGGTATTAGTACAATATCTTTCACTCTTTTAAGTTTTACCTTGTTGCTTCTTTGCCCATTTACTAGTGGTCCATTTATTCGAAGTGAATATCTTCCTCAAGCTATTCTGTGTTGTTGATGAAATCTGGACAACGCGATAAAAGTTGTAGCAAACCGAGTTTTTGCCGGCCTTAGAAATTTTTTTGGTGAGTAAATCTTCTCATCATTTTAATTGTACCGAGCCGGTTGTAACCATTTAGGAACCAAACTCTCCCAAATGTTCTATTCATGTTTACTATCTTGAATATGTCTTCTAACATCAAATCCAAACAATGGGCTGCACATGGTATCCAATATAAATGTGGATATTTCGCCTCCAACAACATTCATATGAAGAATGAAAACAACAAAATTAATAAAATTCAAAAAATGTATATTATCATTTAATCAGGGTTTTAAGACTTTAGTCTCAACTAGGGGTAGCATGTGAGGCGTGCCTTGCGCCTTAACGCAATAGGCGCACACTTAAACCGAAGTGAGGCACTGGACCTAAGTCTCGTTGCGCCTTGCGCCTAGGCGCGCCTTTAAGAACAATGCGGGTGACTTATCTGCATAATTTTGTTTTTCCTATTTGCAAAGCAATTTACCATACCAGCACGTTGATACCTGAAATTAGCAATTCAAGTAAGAAGCAATTGTAAAATTAGCCACTGGATTGATTGGGCTTGTTTACTTCTTGGCTTTAGTAATAATTCATAGGTTCGGTCATCCGTAAGTGCTAGAATTTCTTCTTGAATCATCTTTATCCACTCGGTACTCTTTGATGCTTGTTCAAATGAATTAGGCTCTTGTACATTATCAAGTAGGAAGGCTGAAGCTTTGTCAATTGGATAGTCGGCATGTTTTCTTAAGCTCTAGATGTACAACCATTCTCCACAGCCTTGCAAATCTGCGTCATATTTGGATCCTTGATATGATAGTTTTTCTTAAGATTCAAATTGGCCTATTGCATTCTTTTCGTGTTCCTACACAGTTGAGTCCGTAATGGTCTAAGAATCCAAGGGTTACTAGTCGAGCTTTGCATGGTTCAGCTATTGAGCGGGGTGGCTAATGTCTGTGTGACTTCTCTGCGTAAATTTTTTCCTATCACCTTGTAAAGTAATTTATTTATCGTACTAGCACGGTAGCACATGACATTTGCAAATTCAAGTAAGAAGCAATTGTAAACTTAGCCACTGGATTGATTGGGGTGGTTTACTTCTTGGCTTTGGCAATAAGTTACAGGTTAAGTGCTAGAATTTCTTCTTGAAAGTACTCTTTGGTGCTTGTTTAAATGAATTATGCTCTTGTACATTATCAAGTTGGAAGGCTGAAGCTTTGTCAATTTGATACTTGGCACATTTTCTTAAGCTCTAGATGTACAATCATTCCCCAGGGCCTTGCAAATCTGCATCATATTTGTAATCCGTGATATGATAGTTTTTCTTAAGATTCAAATCGGCCTATTGCATTCTTTTTTGCGTTTTTCCTCGGTATTCTCTCCAAGCTGCTGTTTCGACTTGATCTCCAATTCTTTTGATTCTGCAATGTCTGCTTCTTGTGGTGACCACCTAGATGAATACTCATGATTGTATTCACGCAAAGTGGTATTAGATGCCTTCTACCTAGTTTATTACTTAGGTAATTGGGTATGAAGAATGTAGAATGCACCTCAAGTATAAGGTGGATTCCTGTCTGCCTGATATTTCCATGACATCTGGAACTGTGAGCAAGTCATCTAGTTTTGACTTTTCGTCAACGTGTTTATCATATGTAGACTGGTGACCTCTTGCACTCTGCTCAGATTTGACCTAACTTCCTTCCTTAACCATTATTGACAAATATATTCAGGATGTCACTGTCTATTGGCCATGCGAGTACTTCTAAATTGAAATATATTCTCTTTTAAACAACTACTTGCTCCTTCAAGCCATCACTGATGGTCACCCTGTATCTCTTCCCAGTTCCAACTGATGGACAATTCTTTACTCAACTAAATATGCCTTCACGCCTTTTTAGTTTTTGCTAAATACATTTAGACCTTCTTTTGTGCCAAAACCACAGTTTTCTTAGGCTGTCAATGATACTGAAGAAAGTTATTTGTTCATTCTAGCGTTTCTAGGCATGCAAAGCATGTTCTTTAGTTGTACAGTTGTACCTAGTTATTCTTGAAGTGTTGCCATGCCAATGGGATTGAATCTTGGTCTTAAAATTGTTGGTTGTTATCACAGCTTTTACACCTTTGTACTCACTACTCAGTATTTGCAATTTGGTTCTCTTTATCGTTGCTTATGTGATTGGTTCACATGAAATAATCAATCCAGTTTGTACTATAATTAATTGGGTCAGTAATAATAATTTTGCTTCTCTTTATCCTTTATTATATGAATGGTGCACTTCAAATAAATAATCCAGTTTCTAATAATATTTAACCAGATGGTGTGGAATCTTTGGTTTTGTAATTGGGGGTTAAATTGATTGATTTAATACCAAATTATGAGGTCAAGCGTAAGTTTTTTCTTTTTCAAGAAAGTCTCCGATAAAGGAATAAATTGGGATGATACTACCCGACAGAAGGAAAAATTAACTAATAAATTGAGAGACTCTGTTTATTATATACTTAAACTCTGGCAGGACAGTTGAGAGTAGTATTTGAACTGTGGAAGTGTTTATTTCATCCTTTTTTCCTTTTAATTTTTTAGGCCATATTCATCACTAGAATTCTTATATGCTACTTTAGTGATCCGTCTAACAGAAAGTTGAGATGTTCTTTTTTCCGTTTTTGGTGTTTGAATACTAGGATAATGGGAAATGTCCAATTACTGGTCAACCTTTAACTATGGATGACATCCAGCCTATTAAAACTAGCAAGGTATGTTTCATTGATGTGCAGTCGTGCATATTTTTTTTTTTTTTTACGGTAAGGTGTGTTTGAACTAGTTTATGTGCACCTCGACTAATCACTTTACTGGGCGATCTTATGGGCGCACACCCCCAATCGGCCTGGTGCATTCGGGATTAAATTCAAGATTTAATTCCCAGAGTATTCCCCAGTGGAGTCAAACCTTGGTTGACAAGAAAAAGGGGCACCTCCCCTTGCCAACCGGACTAACACCTCTTGGGTTGTGCAGTTGTGCATATACCTACTTCTTTTTGCATTTTAATTTCTTTTGCGTTATATTTCATTTTCACAGCGCCCTAAAACTTACTATTGTTGGTATATGATGCAGATAGTAAAGCCAAGACCATTACAGGCTGCAAGTATTCCTGGAATGCTTGGAATGTTCCAAATTGTAAGCGTTCCCATCTTTATTACCTTGTTAGGACAATTATTTTTTATACTTTCTTCTCTTGCATCACCATATTTGTTGAAATAATCTCATGGAAACCATTGAGCTCAATTCTTGTTTATTTCACACCACTCTGAGTTGTTGCTGTAATAAGGTAGTTTACACTTACCTCTTACACCAAAAGATCCTGACTAAAGGGTATTATATGAACCATGTAAGTTCCGCATATATAGTTCTTAAGCACTTCATACATTACACCAAGGCTTTTTCCGCCTGACATTATAGTAATTGTGAACACGTGCACACAAAACAAACCCGTTCTGAAAGTGTTAAGTATGCTACAATTTGAGATTGGTGCCTAAATATTCTCCAGTCTTCTTTCCCTGGTTGGTCTCGTAAAATACTTCAATTGTGATCATTAAGCTGGTTATATCTTTTTAATTTGTCTCATGTGCGTGGCTAGGCGTTACATTGAGCAGGCAACTGGCGGGGTTGTTCATATAGTTATAGTTGTTAAAAAATGGGTTCATAGTTATAGTTGTTGAAAAATGAATACTCTTTCACTCGAAGACTAACCTATGCTATGGGCTAAAAATCTAGAACTTCACTCTTTATCTTATGATCTAGATTAGATCCTTTGGCATTCCTTTACCTAATCTTATTCTTTCAATATATAAAAGGTCATGAACAAAAAATGTATTTCCTCTTCTTACCTTCAAATCAAAAAGGTAAAAGTTTCCTGAAGTTAATGAAAATCATCCCCCTTCCCCTGAAAATGCAATTCTAGGGCGTTGCTATATTTCTTCTTCCATATATCGTTTCTATACCAGTTTCTTGTCAGGAAAACTTCTGAAATATACATAGAATTTTATGCATTATTTAATTAATTTTTTGAATTCTAGGAATGGGATGCTTTGATGCTATCAAATTTTGCATTGGAGCAACAATTACATACCGCAAGGCAAGAGCTAAGTCATGCACTCTACCAGGTACCAATGACTAGACTCTTTACTTGCTCAGGGTGTATGCTTCGATTCTCTATTATTTCTTGGATGAATCTTAAATAAATTGTCATTGACTTGTTTTCTTTTTGTTGTGGTCATTTTTACTCATCTTACATTTGGTGCAAAAGTTTGCTTTCGAAATATCACCTATGATGGCTTAGTCCTGTGTAACTTCCAAAAATTAGAAAATTAGTCCCGCGTCTTTTGACTTGCAAGGCCTGCATGAAGATATTGAAACTTGTGTTTCCACTACTTCTACTTTTTATTCTTTAATATTCTTTTAACTAAGTTTTCTTCAAATATGAATTTGCCTTCGGTCCGAAATTGTTATAAGTTCCTTGTGAATATATTTGTCAGTTACTTCCTTACTAGCCAAAAAAGATTTTGTGAAGTCTTGTAAGGCTGTTCAATCATCAAATGATGATTGAGTCCTGCCTCATCATTGTCTTTTTGGTCTACATACATACATATTTAATTTGGGGCATGTTGATGTTCTTGTTGCGCACACTTAAAAAAGTGTTAAATCATAAATGTGCATTGTTGAATCCCACATCGATGTTGTGCCCTTTCCCCGATAGTCATTCGCAGTAGTTTGGCAAAGTCCACCATGAATTTGAGGGGGCATGTTGAATCCCACATCGCTTGTTTTACCTGATCCTGAGTTATATATAATTCTAGAGGCAATCCTCCACTTTCAAGGCGTCTTTTAAGAGTGGGTTAGGCTTAGCTTATTGGGTTCCTATATGCTATCAGAGTTGGGCCTCTTGTCTGATGTTGGGTGAGTTGAATCCCACGTCGATGTTGGATTCCCAACATCCACTCGTAGTGGTTTGGCCCACCCTGCGCATGAGGGGGACTGTTGAATTCCACATCAATGTTGGACCCTTCTCTCGATATTCGTTGGCAGTAGTATGGCAAAGTCCACCGTGCATGTGACGGGGCGTGTTGTGTCCCACATCGCTTGTGTTACCTGATCTAGAGCTATATATAAGTGTAGAGGCAATCCTCCTCTTTCAAGGGGTTTTTTGAGAGTGAGTTAAGCTCATTGGGTTTGTACATGTATATTAATTTTGGGCATGTTGATTTTCATGTGCGCACACTTAAAATAGTGTTTAATGTGTATGTCATGTTCAACATAGGATGTACACCAACATAATGGGTCAATTTAGCTGCCAAGTAAGGCTAGCCTCGCTATGCTGGTGAAACAAGTAGTTCTAATACTGGTGTAGTAGTCTATTGGATATCAAGTCAATACCATGATGGTTATCACTTATCAGCATAAGTTTTTGTGTGCTTCTTTATTGCATTGTAATGTTTATTTTGCATTGTAATGTTTATTTTACATCATAATTTTTGCACAGGATACTCTGTAAACCTTGTAATGTTGTGGAGGTTTCTGGTGAAAAAGTTGTGTTGCACTAATTTTGGTGTGTGCATGATAATTATCGCTGATGTAATTATTTATGTGATGTTCCTCCAGTCCCCTCGTTTTTTATGTCCTCCGTTTCCCAGTTTTATGTTCTAGTAGACTTATAATTGCTATTTTGACAGCTTCCATCTCCTATGTTTTTACTTATTTATCCAATTAAGGTTTGCCAAAGTTTTATTGTCTTGTGTTGGCAGCATGATGCTGCTTGCCGTGTAATTGCTAGACTGAAAAAAGAAAGGGATGAAGCAAGAGCCATACTGGCACAGGCTGAACGACAGATACCCATGTCAGCGTCGACAACTACTGCTGCTAATACTTCTGCTTTGAGCAATGGGAAAAGAGGTTCTTACTTTCATATTCGTTTTGGTTCTATTTATTGCAGTTTTTTCTTTCATATCTAGGCTCATTTTGTGTTCTGCCATTGTTGCTACAGTTGCGGAGGATGATGAAATGGGTCCTGACGGAAAGAAAATCCGCCCAGGAATCTCAGCTGATATTATCACTGAACTTACAGACTGTAACGCAGCACTTTCCCAGCAGCGGAAAAAGCGACAGGTACTATTTTAATTCATTAAATTTTGCTTCAGAAGAAGAGAATTTTTCCTTCCTGTTATGCCATTTTCACCCTTTTTTTGGTTAAAAAAATGTATGAAGATCGTCTTTAATAACATATATTTTCTGTTTTTTCCCTTTTGTGTAATTCCTTTCAGATTCCCGCCACACTGGCTCCTGTGGAAGCTCTGGAACGATACACCCAGCTCAATAGTTATCCTCTTCACAAAACAAACAAGCCTGGCATATTATCTTTGGATGTCAACCACTCCAAGGTATGTTATTCTTCACATTATAAAATTGCATGCATGTAGTTGGTACTATCCTAGTTCATACATGTGTTATATCGATCATTATTTCTGAATATACTACTACTGAGTCATATTCCTTTAATTTGTATTTGTTGAATCCCACATCGCTTGTGTTACCTGATCCTGAGCTATATATAAAACCAAGGGCAATTCTCATCTGACAAGGCGTCTTTGGAGAGTGAGTTAGGCCCATTAAAATTTCTACATGGTATCAAAGTCAGACTTTTGTCCGATGTTAGACGTGTTAAATCCCACATTAATGATGAGCCCCCGATATCCGTTCGCAGTGGTTTGTCAAAGTCCACCTTGCGCGTGAGGGGGCGTGTTGAATCCCACATTGATGTTGGGCCTCCTGATATCCATTCGCAGTGGTTTGTTGAAGTCCACCGTGCGCGTGAGGGGGCGTGTTGAATCCCACATCGCTTATGTTACCTGATCCTAAGCTATATATAAAGCCAAGGGCAATTCTCATCTTACAAGGCGTCTTTTGAGAGTGAGTTAGGCCCATTAAAATTTCTATAGTATTAAAGGCTTGTTGTTGTTGGTTTATCAGGACATTATTGCTACAGGTGGGGTTGATACAAATGCTGTACTTTTCGATCGTCCTTCAGGACAGATCTTATCTACACTCAGTGGACATTCAAAGAAGGTTGGCTATATACGTATTATAAATTTGTATATGTTCTATATTTTATTTGCGTTTTCTCCTGCTCTTTGTTTTTTGAAAAGTTTTTCCTGTGCAATTTTTTAGGTTACAAGTGTCAAGTTTGTAGGTCAGGGTGAATTGGTCGTCACTGGCTCAGCTGATAAGGTCAGTTTCAGTGCTCTTAAATTTCATGAAGCCAAGTACAATATACTCTTGTTGCCATTACACCCTCTTTCCTTTTTGAAGAAGTTGTTTACCTTTTTTCTCTCTCTGTTCTTTGTGTGGAATTCATGGTGATTTCATGGAACATAGTTATTATTTTTTATGCCATTTATTATCTAAAATATTTGCTGCACCAACTTGCTTTTGCTGCTAAACTTGGCACATATGCATGGATTTTGCTTTAGGTTAATCGAAGAGTGGCCTTCAGTTCATATGTCAGACTTCATTAACTGTAGCACTGATCACTTACAAAAATTTGACATCTTTTATATCTTGAATAATCATTTGAGTTATAGAAGGAAGTATTGAATTTGATAAAATTATGCTAATGTTTTTCTTTCTTTTAATCAAGGCAATTTAGTTATAGATATACTCAATTTTGGGTTTTATAGTGGCTTAGATTCTCTTCCCTCATTAGAAGCTGAAGAATCCTACCTGTTTGCAGCCTTGGAATCATTGTTATTCAAGCTCAAGGCGCATTAAGGTGCAAGATCTGTTAGGAGTGCGTGAGTTGCAAGGCGAGACTTGGAGTTTATTGTATTAAGGCGCATATATAATTAGACTATATGAATGGTCACAAAAAATATATTATATTTTAAATTCATTTTTAAAGACTAAGTGATAACATATTCTATGTGTACGAGTTTTTTGGGCGATATAGATTGGCTATGTTTATTTTTGATAACTTAGACCATAGTAACAATTGCAATAAATTGAACAATTAAAAGGATATGAATAAATAATGCCGAACAATTAAAAGGATATGAGTAAATAATGTAGTTGGGCATGTTAATTAATCAAAGAATTGAAACCTTGCAAGTCAATTAGACATCTGAAAATTTCATTTCAAATGAATACACTAAATAAAATTATAATTTGATTCAAAAGCTTCTATCTTATTCCCAATTTTTTGTGAAAGAGAAATGAAAACAATTTATATTGATGTATTACACAAAAAGAATATCATCAGTGTATGAAAGATTAACATTTGCACTTGGAGAGACACACCAATGGGGCTTGAGCTAAAGCTCACAAGGCACAATCCTTAGTGAAAGAGCCTGGGCTTGCACTAGGAGAGATGCAACAATGGGGACTTGATGAGCCTTGGCTCGCATTTAATAACACCACTTTGAATCACAAGTGAAGTAGACTATTATAGTCTTAATTGATACAACATTGAATAGAGTGGCAAGGCTGGATGAAATGGCTGCTACTATTTGCCAAAATCTTTTTAACCATATTGTCATTCAAAGGTTGGATCTATGCCAATTTGGTTGATAAATCATTAGAGCAAACCCTAAATATCGTCACAGATATAGACCGTTGGCTACTACCGCTGGTTCATGCATTTTGCATAAACAAGTTGTGATGTCACTCTCATTGCGGCTATTTTCCCAGTTTCCCTAGCTCTGTTAGATTTCAGTTAACTTTGAAATTGGGACAAGCTAAATTATTGGCCTTCCAAACGTGAATGGCTGGTTTGGCTAACAGCAAATGAATGACACGGAGGCCATCAGAAGATTGTGGGATGGCCATCAAGTCTTCTAGGAAAGTGGAGGAGAAATAATGGATTTATCCTTGATTCCTCGCTAATGCCGGAAAATCTGCCTCTTCAGCTAAAGTACCTAAGCTAAAAAGTGGATCAGATCTAGAGAGACCAGTTCATACTGCATTGAAACTCCACTTCATGATTGTAAATTGGTCTGTGTGTGGGTATATATGAGAGGGTCCATTATGGAGCACGTTGCCATGCAAAACAAATAAACACCATCTGCACAAACACGAGAAAATAACGAGCAGTCTCACAACTTTGTTAAGTTTTTCCTTTTGGGAAATGAATAGAGATTTTCTTTTTGTCATACAATCACTATGATGTAGAATTGTTTTAATGGGATTCATAAAGTACAAAGGCCTATAATGGGACTTGACCCCACAAAGCGCATTAACTTTTAGAGTTGTATACAACCTCATTTACATATTATGTGCCTCTTATGTTCTCAAATGATATTTACCAGAAAAATATTCTCAAAATGATTTTTTTCCCTTATAATTATTTCATTATTGTAGTAGGCTCACTCACAATGGAGTGTGTTGGCTTATGCCTTGCCCTACAATTATCACACTGCACTGCCTTTTAGTGCACTACATTTTTCTAATTTATATGATGTATTTTTTATTGGACTTCAGCTTCCCCATCTCCATTTGTCACTATATTCGTAGCTTAATTCTGATGCTTTCTCATTGCAACTTGTATTCTTTCTCGATTGGATGCATTTTTGTTCTCCGACCATTATGGAAGAAAAAAGCTTTCTGATTTGGACCAGCCCGAAATATGAATTTACTTGTTTTAAATTCGAAGTTTGTTTGATAAACTGTGTTGGTGTGGTGTGGCCAAAGCATGTGCCACCCAAAACAGGAGTTAGTTTTTGATTGTTTAATTTGGTGTTGCAGACAGTACGCGTTTGGCAGGGGTCAGAAAATGGAGACTATGATTGTAGGCACATCTTGAAGGATCATACTGCAGAGGTAATAGTAGTTTTTTCTTTAAATTATTGCAGAAGATCACTAGTTTTTTCATGATGTCATATTTTTTATTTTCTTGGTCATTTCATCGTGTTTGCGTGAGGCAAAGCAATTTGGGATGTCATATTTTGCCTCACAAGGGATGAATAATTTTGTTACAATTTGTTGTTTTCATATTAAAATCGTTTGCAAGCCATATATCATGAAAACATCCACTTGGTATTGTTAGTGTAATATATGTGACTGCATCATCCATAGCTCGATCATGTTTGACCGGGCATTTTTGACTGTCTTGATTATTTTTAGACCCATATGTCCTCTGTGTGGTTGTGTTCCTATCCTCCTCATCACTGGATTAGTTAAGAAACTTTGACTTCGGTTTTCCTTGTTCTGTCCTCCTAACTATAAGATTCATAAGCTGAACCAACCATCATTCTGGGCTATTTTCTGTATTCTGCATGCCTATGGTAATAAAGTTTAACCGAAGTTCTAAGTGTTCAGCTACTGACAAAAGTGTAACCAAATTTATGAACGCAATGAAAATTCACATAGAATGGATTTGTTTTTTCATAGAAGATTATCTGTATTTATATGGACAAAAGAGCCATGTGCCTATGTCAATACAAACAATGTTCTATTATAGTAACATCACACTTCTAATGATGAAAAGCTATCTTCTTTATCTTGAGTGCATTTGTATGTCTCACTTGAAGGAACGATTCATTTCCTTATATTTCTGTTTGCTACTTTTTTAAATTAACATATTGCACTACTCTTTAGTGATGTATTTATGAATTTTTACAGGTGCAAGCTGTCACAGTTCATGCCACCAACAACTATTTTGTGACTGCTTCTCTTGATAGCACATGGTGCTTTTACGAGCTTTCTTCGGGTTTATGCCTCACTCAGGTTTCAATTCTCTCCCTCCTCACACGGGCATGACATTTGTCAATGATCAACTGTTGCCTTGTGGTGGATCGAGAGTAAAATGCATGCCCTTGAATGCACACTTTATGTCCATTTGCCTGTAAAATCTTTTATTCGTTTTATCTGATTGGTTCATTTATGACCTGCTGTAGGTTGCCGATGCTTCAGGATCTGAAGGCTACACTTCAGCAGCTTTTCATCCTGATGGTCTAATCCTCGGAACTGGCACCTCCGGGGCTCTTGTTAAAATTTGGGATGTAAAAAGTCAGGTATAATGCCATCTTTTTCACTTGTAGTCCATGTTTTCTTCATTCTTCGTCCATTTATGTTTTCTCTCTCTCTCTTGCAGGCAAATGTCGCTCGATTTGATGGGCATGTTGGTGCAGTGACTGCCATTTCTTTTTCAGAAAATGGTTATTTCCTAGCGGTATGCATTTTTTTCTTTTTTTGCAGAAAGAGAAATTCATTGATGAGTCCTTTATTAATACATGCCAAATCTTGTGTTTCGACTTGTCAGACTGCTGCCCATGATGGTGTCAAGCTGTGGGATTTGCGCAAATTGAGGAACTTCAGGACCTTCTCACCATATGATGAAAATACCCCAACTCAGTCTGGTATTTATCAACTTCATTCATATTATTCAACGGGCCAACCTTCTACCTTTTTTGTTTTTTAAAATAAACATTAATAACCATCTTAAGAGTATTTATAGTTTCAATTTTTGTTGTTCTCGGTAAAGGCCAATAACTTTTGGGAAAAAAAAACCCTTCTATTAACTAAGCCCATCTAAAAAGTACACGAGGAAAATGAGTTGAGCTTAACGGCTAGGGCGCATGTATTGTTTATAAAAAAAGGTTCGTCATATGTCATATGTAGGCAGATTAAAGGGTTGTTGAAGCTGAGGTTATAGGGGCACTGGGGGCTGGGGGTCCCCTTTTTTTTTAGGGTTTTACATAAATTTAGCATAGTAATACGTTGTACAACTAAACTTGTACGGAACAATAAATAATTTCTTCGATTCTTTGTTTCTATAGTTGAATTTGACCACAGCGGAAGTTACCTTGCGATTGGAGGCTCAGATATAAGGTACGGTATCTAGGTTAAAATGCTCGTTTCTTTTCTTCTTTTTACCAATTCCTCTTGCTTTCTCTCTCTTATTAAATTTAAGAACAATTAAACTGGAAAGAAAACCAAAAAAAAAATGTTTAATATAATAATTTAATTTTATCCGTAAAAGCTGATAAACCGTCATTTGCACTGCTGCAGAATTTATCAAGTTGCAAATGTTAAGTCCGAGTGGAATATTATCAAAACCTTCCCTGATTTGTCTGGCACAGGTTTCTCTCTCTCTCTCTCTCTCTCACGCACACACAATATTTCTTCATGTTTTGTTTAATGGTGAACTCTCGTTTGGTCCCCCCCCCCCCCTTGCTGTCATTCATTTCAGGAATCGAGTCATCTTTTTTATTAGTTAACTTGTAAATTATTTTGTAATTCAAAATAACACCAAGTTGTTTGGTTGCAAAAATATAGAATCATAAAAATTAGGATGTCAATCTTTTTTAAAAATAAAATAAAATTATAGGAGCATGCATTAAGTTTTTACAATCTGACTGCAAAATATTTGTTCAACTCTCTCATCTTCAACTTTCAACTTTTTGAAAAAATTCCTCTATCCAACTTTGCACTACTCTCTCTTTCTCTCTCTCTCTCTCCCCCCCCCCCCCCCCCCCCCCCCCCCCCCCCCCCCCTTCTCTTCCTCTCCCTCCCTCTCAAATCAGCCAGTTAACCATTTTTTAAACTAATTTAAACTCTCTTTTCTAATGTAAATTATTGAATGTTTGTTTTCTTTTCTTTTATTTACAATATGTGTTACCTTCTTTTGAAAATATCACTTCTATGGTACTACTTCTGTTCCACTTACTATAGGTAAAGCAACAAGCGTGAAATTCGGTCCGGATGCAAAATACTTGGCTGTCGGATCAATGGACCGAAACCTTCGAATATTCGGTCTGCCGGGAGAAGAGGATTCAATGGAATCTTAAAATTTCAACCGGATGCAGTTTGCATATGTGACCAGGCGAGATGTATCACTGCCCAAAATTGGGTAGATTGAAAATGTGGGTTAAGGTGAGCGGTTTATTGTATGCAATTATTTGAAATTTCAGGGAAATGGAGAGAGAGAGAGAGTAGAGTAGAGAGAGAGAGAGAGAGCGAGGGCAATGTTTAATGTTGTAACCCTGTGCAGCTTCCTGAAGCATGCAGCAGCAGCTTCATTGGGAAGTATAGGTAATGAAGTTTGTTATTACCTAATTTAGTTGTGCTAAGCCATTTTGTATGACTATCTTTATATCTTGAAAAAAGTTTTTTTCTTTTTTTATTTGGTTTAAGCTGAGGTAAAAAAATCATGATACAGAGCTTTCACTAGAAGGTATTGATGCTACTTTTTTGGTTATATATTTTGCTCGAGATGTTAAAACGTGTCATCATATGAAAATTGGTGTGCAAATGCACGGTTTTCATGTCTATGTTGAACTCGAAATATCAAGGTAGCGTTTGGTTTTGATGGAATTGAAAATGAATGCATGCAAAAATTTGAAAAATCATGGAATTTATGTCTACTTCAAATTGCGAGACGCCAATTTTGTGAAACCAAACAGTAGGAAAAACTGCAGTACTTTATTAATAGGAAACATTGGATGGCATGCTATTGATTGCAATCTCGATAATGTTTTCTTCGCGTTATTTGAGTTTGGATACACAAGTATCATATATATTCTACCTCAAACACAATGATTGATCAAGTGGCTATCGAAAGCAGTTTTTTTGAGTTGGGTATTCGACATTTAGTTTTTTGAGATGCATAATATGCTATAGGTATCAAATTTGAGGACCAAAAATGGGGTCAAAAGTCATATTTGTATGTTGTAAGCATTTAATGCAAGAGTAATTGTATATTCAATTGCTTATTCATATGTCTAGTTCTCATTTCTTGAGAGGCGTTGCAGTTTCAAGTACGTGGATGACGTCAAGCACATTCATGTGTGTAGTGTTGAAAATAGTAAATTTGAAATTCTCCACATGGCGTGGAGTCCTTCAATCCTATACAGAAATATCAACCCATTTCCTTTCATATATACTCTGTAGCGTCGAGCTATATGTATAGTATGGGGAATAAGTCCTCAATTTCTTAAAAATATTTTTCCATATTTTTCAAGGGAAAAAAAAGTTGATTCACGGCTTCAAAATTTTCATATAATTCAACTTAATCTTTATACGCCTTTCTTGAACCAGTTTTTTTACCATTGAATCCAAATTCGCATCATTTTAATATTTGGGGGATGTTATTTGCACTCAATTTTCCCATTGAATCCAAATTCGCATCATTTTAATATTTGGGGGATGTTATTTGCACTCAATCATGTCCATTTGCGCGCAATTATCGAGTAGAGTGCAAGTGGACGATTTTGTTGTACCAATAGAGCTTTCCTAATTTTTATTTTTGTTTATTTATTTATAAGAGTATCTCCAATAGGTGTCGGAGATATTGTGCAATCCTATTTTTTGACATTTTTGGAATAAAAATTGACTCCCGCATATATTAGATAATTTGTGCTAAAATGACATAGATACTCTGTCTTAACTATTTGGCGCATTGCGCCCTCATAAAAAAAATGGCAGGGTCTCTCTCTCGCTTTCTCCAGCGTGCAAGGCCTATCTCTCTCTCACTTGGTTATTGATTTTCTTTTAATTGTGAATATGATTCTTAATTTGATTTGGGTTTGTTTAATTATGTTTGGTAAGTTGGGTCTGGTTGAGTTTAAATGAAGTCTAGTTGGGTTGGATTTATTTAGGTTTTGTGGAATTTAGTTTCTTAATTTTATTTTATTTGGGTTGAGTTATATTAATTGGTTAATTTTGAATTAAACTACTCAATCAAATGTATTCATTAGATTCAAACTACATGGAAAAAAAAATAAAAATACATAATATTAATTGGAATTCAAACTAAATGAAAAAAAAAATAACATTAAAAATTTAAAAACAAAAACAAAACAAATTTAAAAATTAAAGATTAAAAAAATAAATTTAATTTTTAATTTTAATACAAAAAATACATTTAAAAGAAGAGTTTTTCCTCCAAAAATCTCCTTCCAAAGGTGGACAACTTTTCAAGGCCTACCAATATTTTTTTTTGTTCAAAACTCTTGATTTGGAATTTTTTAGCTTGTTGTCTATGCTAATGTGGATAATATTTTTTATTTCCTTTTTAGCCCTTATTATATATATAAGAGTTCTTATATATATATATATATATATATATATATATATATATATTTGTTTTGCTTGTTGTTCTCGTGTTGCAAATTTCCGTTCTATTTTCAAATTCAGATTTTTATGCAATGCTTGTGTTCTTCAAGCAACGATCGCTGTGTTCGAATCAGATTTGAAGATTGGTTACAGAATTGCTCTCATATTTCTTGTTTGTCTTTTTTTTATTATTTTATTTTATTTATATTAGATAATTTTTTTAAAATCAAGCTATTCATGTTTATTCTTATTCGTCCGTTTGCATCATTGTTGTTCGCAAGTCTAGTGCGTAGTTTTTCAATTTGCAATTGTGAATTTCGTAGTTTTTGATTGTTATGAATTTGTGATTGTCGTTTTTTTTTTAATTTGATTTTTGTTGTTTATTTTTGTTACTGAATTATATCTTACATTATGAACGGATTATTGGTTGTTATGGATTGAAAGACATTTTTCCTTGCTGCTATGTATTTTTTTTTGGAGAAAATCATTAATTTGCAATGCTCTATTTTCCCTTTCAATTGCCCTGTGTTTTGTGTTATTCTGATAGATATGACGTCTTCTTATTGATTGTATTTGATTGGAGTCATTGTTCGTTCATGCTAGTATTTATTTTTGCAGAAACCATTAATTTGCAATGCTCTGTTTTTCCCCTTATTTTGTAGTTTTTTGTGTTCATGTTGCTGCATATCTCGTATGTTAATAATGTGTGCTCAAATCTAATATGTGAGATAGGAATGGAAACAAACTATGAGTTTATTACCATTAGCATTGCATCTTTGTAGTATGGATCTCGGATGCCGGCTCTTGGTTTTATCGAGCTATAGTGTCTTCATTCTACCTCTATCGTGTCAAACACAATCAATGTCCAATGATTTGGACCTTGCTCTGTTATGTTAATTGAAAAATGATGTATCTATAGCTTTCCTTCAAGGCTTCCCTGATTCGGTTATTCATAATTTTCTCAATTTACTTTGTTGATTTGCTCTTAACCCAATTCTATTAACAAATAACAATTTATCATTTAGTTAACATCCACTTAACAAGTTGATAGAATTCAGTTGATATCCACTGAATAAGAGCATATATATACGTGCTATTTTTGGTATGAAATTATAATGCATCGTGTAGAAATGTATACAAACATACCCAACAATATCTTTTTATGAAGTATGATTGATCACCGAGAGGCATCCTTTCATTTTTCAAAAAATATATCTATCTCGGCATTTTTGGTCCTTAAGGTTCTGTGTAGCTATCGACAACCTGCAATCAAAAATGTTTTTTTTTTTGTTTTTGTTTTTCTCTTACGATGTGTGTGATGTGTTTTAGTATATCCATTTATAAAGTTGTTCAGTTCTCCCCTATTCATTAGCAAAATTACGTCTACGACCGATACAACACTATAGTCTCCATTGTATACATTTGCGATGTGCATTATATAGGAAATGGTTAACATTTTTATGCTCTTATGTGAGCTGACTATAAAAATAAATGCTTGCTTGCTATGTGTATTTTTATTACTTTGTCTTTTGGTGTTGAAAATGAGTTTTATCTTGTGCCAATCCTTATTAGATAATAAAGTTGCTACTTCACTTTGATGCCTCTCAGGTAGTTTAGCAATCTTTTTTTTTTTTTTCCCGTCTTCTTCTTCTTCTTCATTTTAGGGGCTTGATGTGTGTCGAGATTGACCATCTGCTGTTGACACACCTTGGATTTTGATAGCAGAAGAAGTAGAGAATCAGGAAGATGATGAAAACAAGTTTTATCCCTTTCTCTCAAAGTCGTCCAAATCTGTTCATTTTGAAAATAATTTTTCAAAGGTTTTTCTAGGCGTCAGTTTTTAAAAATTTCTTAAGCCGATATTTTATGTTAAAAATAGAGTCACCACCTAGTATGGAGTTAAATTGTGTGTTAGGTCATCAGGATTTTGGAAATTCATTTTTTCTTTTAAAATGACCCGTGTTTTGATAGCCAAAGATTTGTGTACCCAAGATATTCTTTAAGTTCAAGAGTTGGTTATGCTTGGGAATAGTTTTACGCACCCCAAGACACTTGTCCGTAAACGGTACCTTGGTCTAAATACATATTCACTCGTAAACACTATCCAAATAGTTTTATTTGATTTACTTAAACAAGAATAATTCTCTTTTTAAAGTTTTTACTCTTTTTATGGTATTTTGCATGATATAATGGAAATCAGGTAAATACTACAACAACTACTAGTCAACGATACCCAATAACAATTTATAATAGACAAGAATATAAATATGCAAGTTATACTAAATGAAATGCAAACTGAGACTAATTTATTTGGATATGCGACTAAACCCGCACGTATCTCGAATTAATAAGAATCAGGTCTTTACATGGTTCGTTTGTGTTAGGTTAAAGGATATGGTTTTATGCTATTAAAGGTGCGATCGAACTCTTATAGGTTGGCTACGTAATTTGGAGGGTAACCAAATATCAAGTCAAACGTAGTTCATTCTAGTTAGGTTGAAAACTGGTAGGCTGGGTTGGTTTAATTGAAAACTGGTCCGGTTTTAGTTATAAAACTGGTCGGTTTTAGTTAATTTTAATTAATTATTAGTTGGTTTTGGTTGTGAACAACTTGAATCACAACCTTGCGTTTATTATTAACAGTTTTTAAAGTTGTAAACAACCTGAATCATAACCTTAATTAGGTTTATTATTAATCGTTTTTAAGTTGTGAACAATCTGACCTTGATCGAACTCTTTTGTTTAGTGTTAGTGAGTCAGTTAAAAAATGAAAAGAAATATCATATATTTATGCCAGTCCTACTCATAACTAAAGAAAATGAGAAGGTTTTTGAAGAAAAATCACGCATATTCCCGAAGGAATAGAGACCCTCCCTTTACCCCGAGTTCTTATCCACAAGGGTTTGTCAGTGTAATGTATATATATATAGGTTCCAGTCCACAAGCCAACCTGACTGTGATATTGACATTTAGAAAAATGTAAATTCGGTTATTAATAGTTATATAGTTAATATTAACAATTAGTAAAGAGTCGGTGTAATGTTCTTGAGAGAATCAGAGAGAGTATGTACAACTCATGGCGTGATTGAAGTTTTGTTTGAATCCTCACATGTTCTTAGTTGATTTGCGTCCTCACGTGTTCTTAAATGTTATCAGACGTTCTTGAGATGCTTGGAATGATTTTGTATGATTTGAACATGGTTTGGTTGTTATAGCGATAATTAAGTGTTTGTTTGGTTGTTTAACAAAAATTAAGTGTTTGTTTGGTTGTTTATGGGTTTTATGTGTTATGTACATGAAATTAAAGTATGTGAATTACATGATTATGCTATAGATAAGTCACATATAGAAGATTAAACAAAGATCATAGTTTTTTTTTTTTAAGAAACATACCTACTTAGAGGATGTGGTTTTCCCTAAGTGATTACCTCCTCAATCTTCTTGGTTGGAAGTTGATCTATGATTATCGATCCCTTGAGTTCTTAGCCAAGAATCCCAAGAACACCCTACTTAGGTAATGTGGTCGTCCCTAAGTACCTATCTCGTTTCCTTCCTTGATCCTCTTGGCTCGGTGTTGATCGGTGGTCGTCGATCTTTCCAGTTCTTTCTCTAAGAACATCAAGAACACATTCCAGGACTTGATTTCAACAGAATAACGACGTGTTATTTGAGAAATGTGCTTGAAAAGCCCAACACCCGAGAGAGTTGCTCGAGTTTAGAGAGATAAACTGGGTATTCAAGGCTTGAGAAATGAAGACCCTAGCACCTTTATTTATAGGCTAGGAACCTGCGCATTCACCCAGGAGCAGGCTATCCCAGCCTCTTCCTTGAGGTGTGTTTGGCCTAAAGGACTTACTATCTTGTATTGATCTTGTTTTGCGTTGAACGAATTTAAGGTGGAATAAAAGATTCTCAAAGATTTGGTAATGATTGGTAATCATTACCAATCATTATCTTCCTACCAATCACATTTTTTCACATGGGTGCATTAATGGCTTGATGTGACACATCCAATTCGGTTTAGAGGCTAAGTACCGGTTAGTTTCATTATTTAGGTTAAGTTGTCATAAATGCTTCCAAGGTGCATTGTATTTAGTCTTGAAGTGTCATCTTGCATTTAATGTTAGATGATGAGCCCTTGGAGGCCATACATTCGGTTGGTTTTGGATGGAATTGGGTTAACTTACCTTGTAACTGACGGTTAGTTTTCAAGTTCTTAGTTAACCATAAGATATTTTAATGAAAATATCTATATCCTTCGAACCTATTTATTCCATGTCATCCCAAGCATTTATTGTTTGATGGGATGTGCATTTAATGCATTGGCTAGGTGGTAAACTAATTGATTTGGTTTCGGTAATGGGTAGTCACGATTTAATGTTTTCGGTTACACCTAAGATATTTTGCTCAAAATATCTAGATGTCTTGAATGTAACCTATCCATTTCATCCCAAGAATTTAATGCTTGATGGGATGAACATTTAATGCTTATTAAATGCTTAACTTAGGTGATGAACCGAATCGGTTTAGTTTCGATAACGAATCACATCCTAAGTGTCTTGGTTTCCTTTCTTAGATATTTGTGTAGAGAATATCTAGGGAGTTCTTGGTCATTTTAGGGATCCTTATGTGGGCCTTTAATGATGTCTAGGCCCATAATCCATTGGTCCTAGGGTGGTTTTGTCAATACAAACTTGAATTTGGTGTAAATCAAAATCAAACCCAGCTCCTTTATCACCCTTGTGATTTAGGGCGTTGTCATTGCCTTTCCAAGCCTTGATTAAGGTATTTTGGATTGTTTATGGCTAGGATTTGATATAATTTGCATAATTAAAACAATTATTTTTTCTGCTAAGCCAACAAGATTTAGTGATTGTAAATATTTAAGGGTCAGTGTAGGCAACCAGAGTAATTGTTTGAAATGTCCTATAATTTAAGGGTAGTGGCTAATTTTTATCTATACTAAAGATTATTTAATAAAAATCAAACTTTAATAAAGTCATTTTAGACCCCCTTTAATTATTAAAATTTCTAGGTTTACCCGAAACTTTTACTTAACTGTATTTTGTCAAATTTGAAAGTTTTGTGTTTCATTCCCTTTAAACTCATATTTAAAGTTTATCTGAACTTGTACTTGATTCGACACTGATTGGGAGGATCAAAATACGATGTCTACAACTGGTTTTTTTCCTGTACCCACTGTTATCGATTTTCTGATGTTTAAACATTCAAAATCACCTGGATTTTTTTTTCTATGCTCCATCTTTTTGTTTGAGTCTCTTAATCATTGAGCTTTCTGCTAATTTTTAGTTGATTTTTTATTTTCTTCATTTTTCTTTGATTCTATCTCTAAGTGGATATCTTGCTGAGCTTATTTATTTTCTTCTCAGGTGCTTGTGGGGGAGATGTAGGACTCTTTTTGGGCACTTTCATGTCCATATTTTTTTTTTTAGCTAAAAGTAGCTTGAAATTTTGGAACTTCTTATCCAGTTCTTTATTTTGCTGAGTCATTTGTTATGAAAATTCTCTCATTTTTTAGTCATATCTCTTTTTGGCTGATGAGTTGTCTTCTTCAGCTTAGCCAATTCTACTTTTAGCTTTTCAATTTTTTCTCCCTTGGCCTTTTTTTTTTTTTTTTTGCTTCGAGATTCCGATTTTTCTCTTTCACTTTTGTATTCCCATGCTCCAAGTTATTAATTTAGGCCTGGAGTTTGTTGTGTGCCCTTTTTAATTCACTCTCTGGATTTTGACTTTTTGATGTACTTCGATTGACATCAGCGTAATCAGATGTATTTATCCAATTTTTGTTGTCTGAAATGCCATGATTGAACTAAGTATTATGAGGTGTCTCTATAGTATCAGGTTCAGTTTGACCTTCATCATCTGGAGCTTCCGCACCCTAGGAATATTTTTCATTATCTTATTTTCTTGAGATCTGTATACTCTTTCCTTTTGCAGCACGTTTGTTCTTTAAATCATCAACATGTGTTAACAATTTTGTCTCATTTATTGTCATTTGCAAGCTGTTTGGATTAATCTTCCATTTATTGAGTTAATATAATTTAAGAAAAAATTATTTGACTTACACGAAATAGATATCCACTTACATTGATTTCTTTTCCTCCATAACGTTGGCATGCTCACAAAAATCAATATTGGACAAATTTGACAGTAGATTAGCAATTATCTGTTTATTGACATTAAGTGGACATTTCAAATGGAAATGAGTTTTATTGACATACCAACAATGCAAAAATACATTTTTCACCTTCTCAGGCCGTAGGGTGTTTTGCTGAATCGATGTCATTAAGAGGGTGTGAATTGCATCATGCCACACATCGTTATACATTTTTATTAATCTTTTCAAAGTATTTATAAATACTGAATGCCACGAACTGGCCGCTATTGGCCAGTAAACAAGTGCCTAGTAGATATAGGCACAACACGCTAACAACATATCGAACATCTTCATCGTTGACACTTTGTATTGAATCAGTGATTGTCTTTTTTATGTCTGTAGTGGACAATTGTTTTTTTTATCTTTGCAAATACTTTCCAAATACTTGCTATCTTTTTTTTTTTCCGTACGAATAATTGATAATATTATCACCACACTTCAACCCGAAAATCACTCTCACATCCAAAATAGAAAATTTCACATCAACACCTCTGATTTTGAATGAGTTAGTTTGCTGATTCTAGGTCTTCAGTAGGTGGAATATTTTCTTCCAACTTCTTTATCATTTCCAAACTGACCCTCTTCTTAATAATTGCATAAAAAAATAGCCAAAACGGGGTACACTGTACCAAGTTCTTTTGACCTTTTGTTAAAGTTAAGATGCTCATCAGCTCGTATACTTGCTTAAATGAAGATCTGAATTACAGGTAAAACTTCCCCTACTTTTTGTTAGTTTTTGTCTTAGACTCTTTTTCAACTTTTTGTTTGTTTTGTTTTCTTGTTTAGTAAATGTTTACAAACAAAAACATTTATTTAACAATGAAATATATGCCATTTTTCATACCACTTTTAGATGATATACGCATATTTAGATGATATACACATATCTACTACGTACAGGCAAATCGATATTACCGTAACTTTGTTCTAAACTAATTCAACAGTGAATTTAGATGATATTCAAATAACATTTGTTGTTCCAACTATGCATAGATGTATATAACACATACCGCCATTTTCAGATGATATGCACCCATTCAAATGATGTCCACTACATATTATTCACACAATTCAACATATAAATCAATATTACCGCAACTTTGTTCTAAACTAAATCAATAGTGAATTTAGATAATATCCACATAACATTTGCAGAGATGTATACAACACATACCACATTTTCTGGTGATATGCAAATTGCATATTATTCACATGATCAATATACAAATCAATAATGCCTTATAACTTTTATGTGCTAAACTAATAAACAATACATTTAGATGATATTCACTTAATTTTTTGTTGTTTTAACTATGCACAGCTGTGTACGACACATATCACACATTTTTCAGATGATATGCACATTCAGATGACATTTAGATATATCCACTTAACTTTTGTTGTTTCAACTATGCACAGTTGTGTACGATACATATCACATATTTTTCAGATGATATGCACATATTCACATGACATTTAGATGATATCCACTTAACTTTTGTTTGTTTCAACTATACACAGCTTTGTACGACACATATCACACATTTTTCAGATAATATGGACACATTCAAATGTTATCCACTAGAATGATGAGAATCAACGAGCACTATCAGATGATCAGCTACATGTTCCAGTTGGACCTATTACTAGGGCAAGATCCAAGAAATTCAAAGTAGTACTTAATGGGCTAATTCAGGAGACTTGACTCATATATACAATAGTTAAGCCCAAATTAGGCCCATCGGACAATCAAGGCCTAATCCATCTTATCAAGGCAAGAAAATAGGCTTAGACATGAACTCAAATAGGCCAAGTCATGTGGACCACAAAATTCTCAACATATTTATTTTATTTTTTTAGTGTTTTATTTTTAATTTAGGTTATTTTATTTGATAATTCGTAAGGCAAGATTGCCAATTTAGCCTTTTCCTTTTTAGATTAGGAATTAGTCCTTTCATTTTTTTAGATTAGGAGTAGGGTTTCCTTATTTCTCTTGGATTCCTGAGTCCTCTAGAGTTTCTTTTAATTTCAAGTGTGGTAGCCACAGTTCATGTACTGTTCACCGACACTGTTCACGTGCGCTATTCATTAGCCTAGGATTTTCTTTTATTATTGGCCACCTATTTAAGAGACTTGTATCCCATGAAAAAAAAAAAACATTACTTTTGATTAATAAAAATTGTGAGAGTTTTCTCTTTAGTTCTTCAGAGAATTTTTCCTGAACTTATCAAGAGTTTCTTGTGTCGTTCAAACTTATATCTTTAGTTCGTGATTCATTATAATCATTGGGTCAAGATCATTATACCATTGATTTGCGTTTCGTTCATAAACGTTAGGTCAATGTAATCTATCTTTCAATTTCTGTATTTTTAATTTACTCAAAATCTGATTTAGTTTCGATCTTCGTGAAGAAACTCTAAGTTGGTTTCGGGTCTCACTAATTCTTGGTGAGATTCGTATCATTTGGTATCAGAGTAAGGTCTAAATCAGGTTTCATGTGTCCTTTTTATATTTTTTTTCTTTCCTTAATTGTAATTAGTTCATTCCTACGTTAAAATTTTCTTGGTCGAAATATATAATCAAATCTGGTCAATTTTCTTTTTTTTTCTTAGTGTGAATCTTCAAATCTCATTTTTTAAAGGTTGCTGAATTTTATTATTACAAAAAAAAAAAAAAATCGAAATTTCAGTAGCCCAAAAAAAAAAAATTGAGAATTATTTCTTCTTGTTCAAGTCCATTAACTTTCCTTTGTTTCTTCTTGTTCGCGTTGTTTTCATCCAAAAATCTCATTCATAGTGAATCGATTTATTGAGTTTGCATTGCTACAAGAAAATTGCTAATTGAGGTTGATTAAGTTCAATAAAGAACTAAAAGAGTAGAAAAAGGAAAGAGAGTGTGAGCTAAGCTCATAAGAGGGTAAAAGCCGAATTTGAGTGAAACACGAGCGTGAGTGCCATCAATCTTGAGGGAAACACGTGAGGGTGTATTTGTGAGGTTTGCTAACTTTGTTTTGTAGGTTATTAAACATATCTCAAGAAAAAAAACCAAGGCTCGTCTAATGAAGCCCCAGGAACGTTAGATTTCAAACTTTTCTTCAAATCCTTGGAGAAAAGGTTTGAATGATTGAACTCACGATTTAATGAAGTGCAAGAGCGACTAGATAAAGTTGAGTCTAGTTCACAAAGGGGGCAACCACCTAAAGCTCCTAATGTACAATGACGAGAGAGGAATATATCTCGGTATGGATATGAAGTTGATGATTGGAATGACGTAGAGGAAGAAGATTGCACCTCTAATGCGAGCTTGGGCAGATTCAGGCATGGATATGGGAATAAAGGGGATAGGTATAGGGATCGGATCGATAATAACTTGGGAAGTATCAAGATGAAGATTCCATCGTTCCAATGAAAGAACGACCCTGAAGCGTACTTGGAGTGGGAGAAGAAGGTGAAATTGATCTTTGAGTGCCACAACTACTTTGAGCATAAAAAGGTAAAACTCATTGTAATTGCATTTGTTGATTATTCTATAATATGGTGGGATCAACTTGTGATGAATATAAGGCGAAACCATGAGAGGCCTATTGAGACGTGGGCTGAAATGAATGCTATAATGAGAATGAGGTTTATCCCTAGTCACTACTATAGGGATTTGTACCAGAAGTTACGAAGTCTTACTCAAGGATATCGGAGCGTAGATGATTACTACAAGGAAATGGAGATCGCTATAATCTGGGCTAATGTCGAGAAAGATAGAGAAGCTACCATGATAAGGTTCTTGAATGGGCTGAATTGGGAGATTGCCAACGTGGTGGAGTTGGAAGACATGGTGCATGTGACAATAAAGGTGAAACAACAACTTAAAAGGAAGGAAACTCTGTCATTTCAAAACCTGGACTCCTCCACTTCATGGAGGCCTAATAGGAAGAGAGATGAAGGGGCTGTTTTTGCGCCCCAAACCGAACAGCCGAACATGAGAAATTATGTGCCCAATACCAACAAAGGTAAAACCGAAACCCAAACTTGTAATCATGATAGTGAATGTTTTCGCTGTTTGAGAGTAGGTCACATAGTTTCACAATGCCCAAATAAGAAGACCATGATAGTACATATTGATGGAGAAGTGGAAACCGAAAGTGAGATTGATGATGACCAGATGCCACAACTTGAGGATGTTTGTGATGATGAAGTGGAGTACTTGGTGGAGGGAGAGATACTTGTGGCTTGGCATGCTCTAAGTGCTCAAGTTGCGGAAGATGACATGGAACAACAAAAAGAGAATGAAAATCAAATGAAATTGAAAAGAGAGGATGAGTTGACAAAAACTTGTGAGATGAGTTCAAAAAAAGACGAGAAAGAGGAGTGTGAAAAGATAAAAGAGAGTGAAAAAGAGAAAGATAGTGAAAAAAATTAGGAAAAAACAGAAAAACAAGTTTTTATGCTAACCAGCCTATGGGCATAATTCGAAGGAGACAAAGGAACTTCAAAAGCAAGTTGAGGAGTTGATGGCCAAAGGACACATACAAGAAAGCATGAGTCTGTGTGCAGTATGAGTGCTACTTGTGCCTAGGAAGGATGAGACTTGGCTAATGTTTGATGATTGTCGAACTATTAACAACACTATGGTGAAGATTCGAGGACGAATCCTTTTGAAGAGAGGGGGAATGATGAGAATCAACGAGCACCATCAGATGATCAACTACATGTTTCAGTTGGGCCTATTATTAGGGCAAGATCCAAGAAAATCAAAGCTATACTTAATGGGCTAATTCAGGAGACTTAACCCATATCTACAATAATTAAGCCCAAATTAGGCCCATCGGACAATCAAGACCTAATCCATCTCATCAAGGCAAACAAATGGGCTTAAACATGAACTCAAATAGGCCAAGTCATGTAGACCACGAAATTCTTAGCATATTTATTTTATTTTTTTAGTGTTTTATTTTTAATTTAGGTTATTTTATTTGATAATTTGTAAGGCAAGATTGCCAATTTAGCATTTTTCTTTTTAGATTAGGAATTAGTCATTTTCTTTTTTTAGATTAGGAGTAGAGTTTCCTTATTTCTCTTGGATTTTTTAGTCCTCTAGGGTTTCCTTTTATTTCAAGTATAGCCGCCATAGTTCATTTACTGTTTACCGACACTGTTCACGTGCACTATTCATTAGCCTAGGGTTTTCTTTTATTGTTGGCCACCTATTTAAGAGACTTGTATCCCATGAAAAAAAAAAGACATTACTTTTGATTAATAAAAATTGTAAGAGTTTTCTCTTTAGTTCTTCAGAGAACTTTTCCTGAACTTATCAAGAGTTTCTTGTGGCGTTCAAACTTATATATTTGGTTTGTGATTCATTATAATCATTGAGTCAAGATCATTATATCATTGGTTTGTGTTTCGTTCATAAACGTTGGGTCAATGTAATCTATCTTTCAATTTCTGTATTTTTAATTCGCTTAAAATCTGATTTAGTTTTGATCTTCGCGAAAAAACCTTAAGTTAGTTTCGGGTCTCACTAATCCTTGGTGAGGTTCACATCATACTATTCACATGATTCAGTATACAAATCAATATTGCCTCAACTTTGTTCTAAACTATATCAACAGTGAATATAAATGATAACCATTTTTTAACATAACAAATAATGTAAGTCCACTAACCTTGTTGTGCGACCTCCTATTTGTATTCTTGATCATTATCTTTCTCCTTTCTTTTATGTGCCGAATATGCTAGTTGCGTAGCCTTTTTTGGACTGTTTGGATATTGCAATATGCTTCTTCTCTTTCTCCTTCTTCTTTTTCTTCTTCTTTGACGACCTTGTGCTCACTATTGTTTGTTCTTTATAAATGTTTAAAATATACTCACGATCTGATTTATAATGGGCTAGGGCATGTCTTCGACGGTTAGTAATCATGATCTGGTTGATTTTAGGCACGACTTTGTTTGGTGTTCGCCGAATTTTGTGTGAAACTGTCGAAAATCGACAATATGAATCTACTCACGATCGTCTGAAATCGATTTTCCTCTACTCACGCTTAGGATATGAATCTAGGTAGGTTTCAGACGAAAATCGATTGAAATCTAGGTAGGGTTAAGAGGAAAATCGTCTGAAATCGACGAAAATCGGGTTCTATGTTTCGATCGTTGTTCATCTGTTTGTTCGTCGCGTGGTGGAAGGTAGAGTATTGCCAAAATGAGAATTCTTGTAAATTCTATAATTATAGAAGGACAAACTAGATAGACAATATTTATTGGTACTTTTGGACTGGACCAAAAAATGCCTTGTCCTTCCAAAGTTATTTTTTGGGTAAATAAAAGCCTAAAAAAAAAATTCCTTAAAAAATTGATATACTGTTGAAATACCATTCAAATCAAAGGTGTACCATTTAATTGGCGTGTTATATTGAACAAATGGTAAATCAAATTTGTCCAATTATATTGAGCTAGTGTTATATTAAATTTGGCCATGACAATACCAAGTGTCAGGCTCCTTCATTAAATAGTATCACCTTTGTCATTCCAAGATCTCATTTAACTATTATTCAATTTCAAAATTCCTAATTCAGATGTTAGTTCTTTTAAAGAGTATGATGTTCTTTCGTCAAACTTCATGCACTTCTTTTTTACTGTTTTTTTTTTGGACATAACTTCTTACACTCACCTCCCACAAAAACAGATCCCCCCCTTCTCTCTCTCTCTGGAGAATGCTTTGTCCAACTTTAAGAATTATTTTATATTTAAGTTGTTTTTGTTCTCATTCTCTAGAAAATAAATAAATAATGATTTTACTACAATAATGAATTCTATAGTGCATCATTTCAATAAAAATGAATTCTTTATTACCCTTATCGTCAAATGTACATTGTACTACCACTCCTCTTAGAGAGAGAAAGTAGAGAGAGAGAGAGAGAATGCTCATCTCTGCACACTCAAAGTTGAACTGAGATAGAGGGAGGAAGTTCGTCTCCATCCAAAGCAAAGCGAATCCCAAATCCCAATCACCACCAAACCCTAAAAAAAAAAAAAAAAAGCGAAAAAAAGCAGGGAAAAAAATAAAAATTCTTTGAGTGATAAAGAAAAGCAAAAATCAAGAACAATCCACCAATCTATTTCCATTTTCCAGCTAAACCCATCTCCAGAAGTCCCCCCAAATCAAACCATGATTTGATCCCTCCAAACAGCCCCTTCAGATGGGTCTACCTCCAAAACCCTTCTCTCTTCCCCTCCCCCTTTTCTTCTTCTTCTTCTTCTTCTTCTTCCCCATCAAATCTGAATCTGACCCAACAACATTGGTCTACAAGGGCTGCGCAAAGCAGTCTCTCTCAGATCCAACCGGCGTCTACTCGCAGGCCCTCTCCTCACTCTTCGGCACCCTCATTCAGCAATCCTCCAAATCCAAGTTCTTTAAATCCTCTGCCGGAGCTTCACAAACCTCCATCTCCGGCCTCTTCCAGTGCAGAGGCGACCTCACAAATGTCGAATGCTACAACTGCGTGAGCAAGCTTCCAATCCTCATCGACAAGCTCTGCGGCCGTCCCGTCGCCGCGAGAATCCAGCTCGCCGGCTGTTACATGCTCTATGAAGTCGCCGGATTCGCTCAAATCTCCGGCATGGAGATGCTGTACAAGACCTGCGGGGGAACAAACTTGGGCGGAAGTGGGTTTGAAGAGAGGAGGGACACGGCTTTCTCGGCGATGGAAAATGGAATTTCGAGCAATGGGATCAATGGTTTTTACGCGACGAGCTTTGAATCTATGTATGTGATGGGACAATGCGAGGGGGATGTCGGAACAGGGGATTGTGGGGAATGTGTGAAGAGTGCTGTGCAGAGGGCTCAGGTTGAGTGTGGAAGCTCTGTTTCTGGGCAAATCTATCTCCACAAGTGCTATATTAGCTATAGCTATTACCCAAATGGGGCCCCTAAAAGATCATCATCTGCTTCGTATTCATCTTCTTCTCCTTCATCAGGTCTGTTTTCTTCTCTTTTTTCTTTTTATTTGGCTACATATGTCATTTTTTTATGTTTAATGGCTACAATAGAATTTTTCTTTATATTTGGATAAACATTATTTACCCAGACCAGATGTTGATTTCTTTTATTTTTTATTTATTTATGTTGATATTTATGTGTGGTTCGTCTGGGTAATTGTTCATTAGCGATAGCTATTACCCCAATTTGGTCCCGAAAAGCTTATCTTCTTCTTCACCGTCTTCTTCTTTTTTTCTTCCTGGAAACCGAACACTAGCCCAGTTCTTGATTTCTTTCAATTTTATATATTAAAATATATGTTTTGATACATTTAGGAACAGGGCAAAGTACAGGGAAGACTGTGGCTATTATACTAGGAGGCGCAGCAGGGGTTGGATTTCTCGTCATTTTCTTGTTGTTTGCGAGAAATTTAATGAAAAAACATGATGGTAAGATGGGTTTAAATTATTTTTGTTTAATCACTATATGTATATATGTAAAATCTGATGGGTTGAAATTTGTGTTGTTTTGACCAGATTTTTGAAAAAGCTGGTTTTGAAGAAACAGAGTTGTTTTTGAGGTTTTAGTTGGCCAATTGTTGAAATTTTTTTGTTGAAATTAGTCTTTAATTAGAGGGGAGAGAAAATGTATTTGAAAGGGGGCATGATATCAAGAATGTTTTAAGAATGAATGAATGTTTGTGAATGGAGAAAGAAGAAGAGTGCATGTGGTTCTTGGCGTATTTTAGGCCTTAGCCATGTGATTTTTGTCTCTTTTCCTCCCGAGTCTCGAACAATGCTCCGTTTTCTTGCACAAGTTGATGCTTTTCAGAAAGTACTCTCTCTCTCTCTCTCTCTGCCTGAATTATTTGTAATTGTGAGTTGGATTTTAATATATGCCTTGAGTTCTACTCTTTTTTTTTTTTTTTTTTTCCCTTTGCATTTTATTGATTTCTTGTTGGCAAAATTATTTGATTGATTTATGGGGTAACTGCCTTTTATCCTTGGATTTTTATTTGTTTCATTTTGTTCCCCCTATTTTATAAATATACACTTTGCCCCTTTCTATTTATAATAAATTGTTTTTTAATTTAATGGCATATGTCAAAGAATGAGTTAAATTAAATTCTCAATTTAAATTTTAAGACAATTTTTTTCTTTATTTTAATTATTATTTTATTTGTCTTTATTAAAAAATAAATAAAAAAAACATAGAAGTAGAAAAAAAGAAAACTAGAAAGATAAAATGTTTAACCTTTTTATTTTTTTTAATTTATTATTTTTAAATATTAAATTTAAATCAAAAAATGAAGAAAAATTAAGTCATTTTATAATTATTTTTGAATAAAATAGAAAATTCTTATGAGTAGAAGTGGGTGACTTGTATATTTTTAACATCTAATCTAATACTAAAAATTGGAAGATTTTGTGATGAATGAGAGTTTACAAAATATAATCTCCATTTTTAAACCCATTAATTGATTAAAAAAAACTCTATCTCTTAATTTTTCTCAATTTCTCTCTTTAACAATTTATATTTAAATGAATATTAAATATTAAATATTATTAATTTAATAATTTTAATGAATTTAATTGTTATTTATTGGTAATATAGTGTGTTGAGTGGATTTTATTTATTTTTTATTTAATGAATATTTTCATAGACAAATTTCATTAACATCCTATATCATTTGGAAAAACCTATAATAACATCCCATGTCATTTAGAAAAATATTTTCTCTCATATCATTTTGGAAACCCAACGACACCTTAAAATCTTGCGAATAGATAACATCTAATTTTGTTTGAAATATTTACATTTTTATAATTTATTCTTTATATAGAATGACAATTCTATCGCTTTTAAATAAAATAATATTTAAAAAATAAATATATAATAAAAAATTATAAATGTTTCATTTACTAAACTTTCTATTTTTTCTTTTAAAAAAATTATTATTTTCTTTTTCTATTTTTTTATTATTTGTTTCTTATACAAGTCTTGATAGAAGTAATGAAAAAATATTATTTTGTATGTAAGCAATTTCATATACTAAACGAGTTAAGAAGGAAAAACACAATAAATGGTTCAAAAAAAACAATTAGAAAATTCACAAACCTAGTATTTGAACTATTACTAAATAAAGTCTCATGTGAAGACTTCATCAAACAAGTCTTAAAAAAAATAAAAAAAATAAATCTAAAGAATAAGTTTATATATAAATTGTAAATTTCATAAATAATAAAAAAAATTAATTCTAAAACTACATTGATAGACTCTTGTGGTACCCTTATATATATGTATATGTGTGTGTGTGTATATACACACACACACACTACACTGATAGACCATTGTGACTAAAAACTCGGGATAAAGGGGAGTTTTTATTTCTTTGGGGATATGTGTGATTCTTCTTTAAAAATCTTCCTATTTTCTTAGTTACGAGTAGGACTGACATATATATCTATAATATAAATCATATCCTAATTTGAAAATGTCTGCTACAGTCCTTAAAGACATTTTTGGGAGGGAATCAAATTAGACCCTTGGATCTCATATCCAAGGGTTTACATTGCACAATCCATGAGAGACATTTTTGACCCTTAGATCAAAAGTGATATAAGGGCTTAGATCAAATTGGACCATTCTCACAGACATGTTGTTGTTCACTCTCTCTCTCTTTCTCTCTCTCTCTCTTTCACTCTCTCCCTCTCTCTCTCACAGATCAAATTGGATTTCACTCTCCCTCTCGCTTCCCAACCCTTCACCGTTTCTCCACCCCGTCGCCTGACTTGCCCACTGCCACCACTGAGATGGTCGCCATCACCACTTGCCACTCGCCATCGCTGTTTCTCCGCCACGTCGAAGGCCACCGCCGCCGCCACTACCGCATTGACGCCAGTTCCATCGCCTGAACCAACAACCACGACGCCTCTCGCTTTCTCCTCTTCGAAGGCCACAACCGACTCACAGATCTAGGTACATCTCTCGCTCTCTCTTCGTCTATTGGGAACCCTTATGGAGACAGTGTAAAGACGTCAGCGAGGACAATACAGATCGACGAGGGTATGCACGACGATGGTCGGTTGTGGTTGATTGGTGGTTGTTGAATTTTCCAACCGACCTCGCCATTATAGCCGTAGCACCGTCGATCGATCGCCGAAACCTTCACCATCGCGATCCATGTGGTGAGAAATTGAATTATTTTTGTATTTTGAAATCACCGTCGATTTTGGGTTTGAAATTGAAATCAATTTTGGATATTAGACCATGAAATCACCATCATTCACCTCCTCGTTGTGAAGATCGATACGACTCAGATTGTATAATTCCTGATTTATCTTTTTTTTTTTTTTTTTTTCTCCAGATTCATCACCTCTTCTGTCTACCTGGATTTCTTCTATTTGCAATCAGATATGAGTAGCCAGAAACTCTGTAAGTCCATTATCAGTTACTGATGATTATATTAGTTTACATTTTTTATTTTTCGTATTTGATCTGCGATCGATATTTCTTTCATACGTAAGATACACATAATATCAGATGAAGGTCTCCATAGGCGTCAGATCTTAGCCGTGTCTACAGTATTATCATATATTCCTGTCCATAGTTCACGTTTTCAGTCTTCGTATTTGATCCGTGATCAGTATTTCTCTCATACACAGTCAACACACGTAATGTCAGATGAATGTCTCCATGGTCATCAGATCTTAGCCTTGCCTACATTATTATCAGATCTTTCCGTTCATCATCTTCATTTCAAATATCTTCTCCAATTATGTCTTGGAATCCATAGTGACGGCGGCAATCTTTGTAATTTGGTTTGAATCTTTAGCTATATTTGTGTGTAGACTATTTGAACAATGATATTCATGAATGAAATTCATGATCATTCAATCATTTCTGCCATCTAACGGTGACGATTGATTTCTTCTGCCATCGAAAGGTAACAGCTGATTTACCGCTGTTAATCGTTTGATTATTTTCTTTACTCTTGCTGCTGAAAGATATCTTAATTTACAAATAGACAAATCATCCAATTTCTCTCAATCACGAAGAACAATTCGAGTAAGGTGTGACATTTGTTCATTGACAAAGAGTTGAACAATTGGCGTGCACATTTCGTTGCTCAAATTTTTCCATGTTTCCTCTTTATCTGAACACCTTAAAATGTGTAGGTTATTTGATTTTTCCCCAATTATGGTAAAATGTGTCTCTCTCTTGCCTGCATTAGTGACTAATATTATCTCTATTTCTGTTGGAATATATGACTAATGGTTTGTTTTATCTTGATCTCCATGAATATGTTGGATTATAAATATTGTTATATTAGTTTTAGAATAATGTTGAGCGATGCACACTTCGTTGCTCAAATTTTTCCATGTTTCCCCTTTATCTGAACACCTTAAAATGTGTAGGTTATCTGAACATTATCTCTATTCGGTGATATATTCTTGCCTTGCAAAGAGAGAATCATTATGACCCGAAGGTTTTGGTATGCATTTCCCATCTCATTTCATGTCTCATTTTACAGTTTGAAAAATAGGTACAAAAGCATTTTTTGAAGTGTAAAGTGTAATTTGGTCTAACTATAGGGGTGCAAAGTATAATTAATCTTTTTTTAGATAATAAAAATGTAATGCAATCGAATACTATTGATACACTAATATTTAACACTTTCACTCCCCCAATCACAACATATTGATCCTAATTGACCCAAAAAAATTGATTCTTTATGAGCGGTAGAAATTGATTCTTCTCTTGAATCCGATTTCAGGTCATGAAATGCTCAAATACTATTTTTTTTTAGTTGTGACAACTACTTTGAATCCAATTTCATTTTACACTACAAGTACTATTTATTTTTTTATAGTATTCATATAAAAAACATCAAGAATGTACCTTGGATATAGAAAATCATTGTAGTAGTGTTAAAAGTCGTTATTTGTTTTCCTTTGCCAATATTGGGGAGTTGAATCTCACTATTTCTATCCCCTTTCTCTCTCTAATGTTGATTGACGAAGGTTTAAAGTGTCCATTCCTAATTAATTTTTACTTCTATTATTTCTTTAGGTGTTAGGCTTTGTCTGATGTTCAATTTCTTGGATGTTCAGTTTCTGTGATTGGATTTGATGTCGCAACAAATTGGTTAACAACTTGCAGAACTATGCTATAGAAGTATATTCTCGGTGATTAAGATAAGTTCCAGTAGTCCTGGGTAGTGGACTTATTATTACTAAGTTTATAATGTATATGATTAATTGTCATTATTTGTCATATTGTTAAAGTTTACTGTGTTAGTTATTGTTGTGCGTGATTGTTAGTGGTTGTGTTTATTAATGTTGTGTTGTTTAAAAATATGAGTTAATAATTTGGAATGTCAAATAAATAAAGGGGATTATGTCTATATTTTAAATTTCTTATTAATCATGTTTGTTTATGCCGTGTTCATTACAAAAACTAGAGTTGATTTTTTGGTAATATTATAAAATTAAAATCTCTACCTTTAGGCACGGGTTATAACATTAGACGTTTTTTAATACAAGTGTTTTACAGGTACTGAATGTTTTACAGTTTTTGTTTGACATCCATTTCTGAAGTCGAATATTTGTGTTATTTTAATTCTATTATTATTTTAATTGTATTATTTTTTCAGATGAATCTCAAACATGAAGACAATAGAGAGAGAAACTTCTCCTTCTGGCATGAATCAAATTTGTGATTTGAAGATTCATTTTTCTTTTTCCTTCGGCCAAAAAGGTATAAAAACATGGTGGGTGAAAAGTAATAATTTTGTTTTTGTTTATTTATTTAATAAAACATTAAAAAAGGTATTACACTCCATATTGAACCAGATTTATGTTATTTTCTTTATCATCATCATCATCATCATCTTCTTCTACTTAGTGTGCTACTAAGTTAAGTTAGGTTTGCAAATTTGGGTTTGCAGTGTGTATGGTATACCACTAATTAACAAAAATTAGCTGTGGGGTTGTTCTACCTTTTTTTTTTTTTTTTTTTTGAATGATGTAATGCTAATTTTGGAGTTTTTGAAGGGTGCTACTTGAATTTGATTTTAAGTAGAGATCGTTGCAGATTAAATAACTTTGTTTTCCTTTTTCTGCTTTACAGGCTAAATCACATTTTGCTCCTTCAATTTTATGTTTGTTTTCATATTTCTCTTTAAATTTTTAATTTTTTGAAAGGTTTTTTTTTTTTTTTTTTTTTTTTTTTTTTTTTTCCAAATTATTACAATCTAGGAATTGCACAAAAAATATTTTTATTTATTTATTTATATTGGTTTGAAAATTTGGATATTAATACTCCCCCATCATGAAAAAAAGTAATACCGAGGGAGTGAGAAAAAGTCCAAAAGACAAACTCATTGACACTTTAGTGGGGCTGGTTTGCTCATGATTAATTATGATATTATTTTAATAGCCACGTATCTGTGTTATTGAATATTGATTGTGTTATATTTGTAATATATATTGTTTGTTGGAGATTATATTTAATTGTTAATTATTGTTGATGTTTAATATACATGCTATTTTTTTTTTTGCATTCTTTTTTAGGATGGCGACATTGTCGTCGTTGTTGCCTCCTCAAGCCATCTTCTTTATTGCTAGAATATCATTGCGCCGAAGCCGTAGCCGTAGCCGTAGCCATCGCCATCGCCATCACCATCACCATCATCAAGCCCCTTCACAGGTAATCGCCCGTCGTTGCTCCATCCGACCACTGTCTTGGCTGAGATTCCAAATTTAGTTTCGTTTCAACTGACATCTCTAAGTTTCGTTTCAATTGACATCTATAGGTAAATGTCTACTTTTATGTTTTTTGTGTCCCTAAAGTATTTTTTTTTTTTTTTTCTATTTGTTGGTTAGTCCTTCAGTAATTGGTGAATGTGTTTGAAACTTAAAAATGTTGTTTGATAAATCAGTTGCCCATATCTTGGTCGGTTACATTGTTGCCCAAATCTTGCTTGGTTAGTTGGCTTGAGATTTATAAAAGTCCAATATCAAAGTTATATCTATTTTCTTTAGTGTGTAATGTTACATTGCAGTGTTGAAGATGTGATTCAACTAATTAAAAAAATGGTGCAAGTGAATTCAAACACCTTGCTGCAATGGTCTCTATCAGGTGAGCATCTGAATTTAAAATTAATCTGCACCATTGTTTTTTTTTTTTTTAAAGCAAAAAATTAAAAAAAACAATGCAGCATTTACTTCTAAAATATGGTTAATATGATTTTCATACCCCCAATTGGAAAGCTTGAATTATAGTTCAAATTGTTTGAATAAAAAAAAATCTAAATTTGTTTATTTTTCAAATTGTTACCTCCACTTTCGAATCCTAAATTTTCAAACAAACAAAAGTATATTGATATCCATTGTTTTTATATCCAGTAATTTTTCTTTTATCTTTGTGAATGATGATCCAACAAATATCATTACATATTCAATTTTTCTAACGTTGACTTGCATCTTGATGTAAATAGACAAATAAAATAATTATTTTCAATAAGGCTGCTCAGGTTTTTCATAAACCGCTCTTCCATAATTATGCATTCAGCAGAAATAAACAAACATGGTCAACATTAATGACAAAAATGAATCTTAATAAACTGATTATTATTGTTCAATTGTTACTTTATGTCATATATTATTGTCCCAAATATAATTTTGGAGGGAGACATTTCAGGCCATTGGATCTAACATCCAAGGGCTGACATATATTGTCACCAAGAGACATTTTCATCCTATAGATCCATATTTGATCCAAGGGGGCAAATCAAATAACCGTTTGATTCCTACCATTATCCTCTAATTCTCTCTCTCACTTCTCTACAATCTCACTCTCTTCCCTTACCCTTACCATCTATTTCACTCTCTCCCTCTCGATCTCACTCCCTCTCTGATCTATCTCCGAGCCGTCGCCATCCCGACCCCATATTGATCTGTTACTCCGCCGTTCTCGATCCACCACCATAGCTTGGAGGGAGAAGAGAGCGGTGATGGCGTTGTAGCGGCAGACCAATGTCGAAGTTGATGGTGATGGCGTTGGTGAGAGAGGGCCAATCTCTTGCCGTTCTCGATCCACCACCCCATTGGCTAGATCGCTTCAACGCCGTTCTAAATCTACAGATCTAGTCAGATTCGCTTCCCCCTTTTGATATGCGATTTGCGAAGACGATCGGGTGAAAAATGATGACGTTGGTTCACAGATCGGCGATGACAGTAACATGTTTAATCTTAAATTCGTTTTGGTGTCTAAATTAGGGCTTGATTTCTAAGTTTTGGGTTTGCACAGTTTTGGGATTTTGGATAAAGAGAGAGGTGTTAAGGTTCTCGCTTTTCCTGTTTCCTCTATGAAACTCTGACTGAGAACAAACCCCAAAATACCCATGCCAATCGAGACATCTCTTTGGTTTTTGTGAACCAGTAAGGTGATGAAGCTGGGGATTTTTTGGGGAGTTGCAGAAGGATATTTGTGGCAACATGATTTTTGGTTGTGTTTTTCTCTCTAAAAAGCATTTTATAATTAGAGGTGGAAGTAGTGAGAAAGATGATAATGAAAGGGAGGAAGGGATTGTCTCGAGTGATATGGAATTAATTGAATATAGTTAGGGTGGTGGGAATAAGTGGACCACACATTATTATTTTTTTGAGAAGAGGTAAAGAATAGAAGCATGTAATTCAAAGTAGCAAACTTTAAGGGTAAAAAGTGTCAAAATAGAATGGGAATGATAGGGTCATGCTTGGTCAAACTTTAAGGGTATAAATTGTGCCAATATATTTCAAAGTCGGCTATGAGAAAATGACATTAAAAAAAAAAAAAAAAGGAATTATAAAAGTAAGAGTATTTTTCATGTGATGATTTATTTCATGTTATAATAATAAATTTATAGACTTACATTTGGTGGAATAATTCACAGGTTGGGCTAGGTTTAGCATCCAGGCTTTTTCGGAGCTGCCTGTGTTCTTCCAATTATTTGCGGGAAGGAGGTGATGCTGGGCTGGGCTGCTTGAACGACCTAATGTCCATTTGGATTCTCTTTTGTTTGGTAAGAATTTGCAGAAACCCTCATGGCTGGAAAGCTCTTTTATGTGTTGCACAACTACTGTCAACTTTTTGGATTAAAATACAACCAATGGAAGAATTATAAAAGAATAAAGTACATTTTGACCCCCAAAGTTTATACTCAATTTCACTTTGCACCCTGGAAAATTAGAAAATATCAAAATTTCACTAAGAAAATTTATATTGTAATTAAAATTTAGAGATTATATAGTATAAATTGAGTAACAAAATTTACTTTGTGGCTCTTGGAATGACCTTTTTTCCCTTTACTTAATTTGGAACTCAAACGGAGAAAATCAATTGGGAATCTGTGCCTCCAATATGTGGCCATCGCCTTTTTTGCTTCAGAAGAGGCAAGTGACTTTGAAACTAGCAGCTCTTTATTTCTTCATTATTTGAGGGTGTGACCTTTTTATATTTGAATTCTATTTATTTCTTTTTTTTCTTTTTCTGTTTTTTTTTTCCTGTCCCTATTTTTGTTTTTCTCTTAGTTTTCTATGGGTTAATTAATTTGTTAATTGTTCAGTATATTGAGTTGTCTTATATGGAGGGGAAACACGTTTGGTATAATGCATTTTCATTAATATTTTTGTTATTGTTATCGGTGAGGTTTGTTTTGGTATAAAGTAAAGATGGTAGTAAGGACAGTTTGTGAAATGAATTTCTCATAGGTTTGCTGCACTTTATTTGTTATTTATTGCAGTTCATTTCCTTCTCTAAGCGGTGGTTGAATCGATGGTGTGGAGTGTGTAGGTATGGTTCTAACTTTTAGAGCTACGTTTGAGCTCCTTGAAGAATAGATATCTTTGGATTGTTTTTTGAGTTCCAATTGTGAATTAAAATGGATAGCGCTAACCCCTTTCGTTCAATTGCAGGTGAAGAATGGCTTTGAGATTTTGTCGATAGAAGCGAATTGAAGGTGTTGTGTATCTAATTAAAGTTAGTGTTTGATGGTGTTTGTACTTGGACCAAGATGTTGCTTAAAATAAGTTCAAGAGTTTTTTGTTGACTTTTTACCTGCAATTTTAGGAATATTTTTATTTCCTGGATTTGGCCAAATTTAATTTTTCCAACCTATAGACTAATTATATTTTTTTTGTCTAATTATAGTTTACAAATGTTATTTCTGTATGGCTGTGGACTTGTTGGTGGATGGTTGACTTCGTTTTGGTTTTTGTTATTTTATTTATTTGAATATCTTTAGCTTATTCACTGAATTTGGATCCCAATCTTGGGCGTCACAGGCATCGCAGGTTAGTCAGATTTTGATAGTTTCGCCATTAGTTGATCCATTCTTTGATGGAATTTTTTGGTTTCATATTGATTCCAGTTGTTTATCCATTTCCATTTTCTTTAGATTCTCTGAATTTCTTATCAATTTATGCGAGTTATCTATTTCTATTTTGTTTAGATTATATGAATTTCTCAAACGATCAAATTATGCTATTTATTCATGTTAATTGAATTACAAGAGTTCTCTTAGATAATCTGAATTTGTCTTTTTTTAGTTTTTCTGTCTATCTTAATTGATGCATTCCCATTTGTATCAGTTGAATATAATCTCAATAATTGCCTAATAATGTAGAATTTTGTATAAATAGAGGATGTTATATCAAGTGTTTTTATGTTCAATTTTTTTTCCTGCTCGTGACTTCATGCACGGTTTATAACCTAGGACCGGGAATTGGCGTCTGAGTTATTGGATAATGGAAATATGAGTAATTTGTACTGTTCTGTACTGCATTTATGAGTAACCTTCTGATTTGTAATGTTAATAGAAAATGTACATTGTTTTTTTTTGTTTGATTGAATTTAGCGGAAAAAATTCAGTCCTTATTTGATTAATGGGTGTAGAATGTTGTATAAAGGTGATTATATCAATTTTTTTAGGAGAATTTTTTTTATGCCCATGATTAATAGTTGAGGCGACCCGAAGTAGTTAAAGATCTATCGGGCATGGATAGATCTGAGCACGATGCGTTAGTTTGAGGTATTCGCCGGCGCCCCCACCGACCGCCAACTGTCGACTTCTAGAGAATCGTCAAAAGATGGCTGGAGGTGGCTAGATCTGGGAGATTTAGGGAGATGAGGAAATGTGGTGCATGTAATGGGTAGTTACCGGCATTCAACGTCCTCGCGGACCGTCGCCATCCGGATCTGACCATCATCAAACTTCACCATCATTGTCGACCACCTTTGCATCGTTGTTGTAAGGGTTTTAAAGTAGAAGAATAGATCTGGGTATGATCGATCTAGCCCTAACTCCTGGTGTTTCTGGCTACTATAGTCGCAGATCCATTCACCCATAGACACGGTCATCGCAGTCGTAGATCTACCCCCGTCGGCACCGATGTCGTAGATCCCTGAACAGGTTCGTCTCTCTCTCTCTCTCCCCGTCATTTGAAGTACCCATAAACGAAGAAGTGTACACCAACTGTTTGAAGAAAGCTCTCACATGGTGGAACTGGCTCAAGAACCCCTTCTCTGCTCTCTTTGGCAAGAAATCCAACCTCAAGATTCTCAGCGTTCTGGGTTGTCCTCTCTTCCCTATTTCTCTTCTCCCCTTACTGATGTAAGCATATTATTTAGTCATTTTGCGGAGAATGCATGTGTGAGAGAGACGCCTTGGTTGCTTTTTCAAAAGGGTAAAGTAGTAAGTATAATGCTTTTGATGAGCATGATCGCTAATCAATTAGTTCTTTGATTTTTTTATTTTTTAATTTACATATTTTTTATGATACAACACTTCATAGCAATAAGCATAATGCTGAATATTCCTTTACTCTTATCAATTGGGGGTTCTTTTCTCTTTTTTATTAATGGGCTTCACATTCACTTGGGGTTGGCCATCTTTTGTTGTTGTTTAAACTTGACAGATGTAGAATGTTTTAACGTGATAGATGTAGAAAAAAATGGGAATTGGATTTAATTTTGCACCATTTATCAATTTATGGATGAAAAAGAAAATTATGATAAATTAATTGGGGAAAAATCTAAAAATATTGCGTTCATTCCGAGATTTTCTTTGACACCTTAACTATTGAATTTCCATTCAAAATGACGAGATGCTAATTCCCAGTGCGTCTGGAATTTACCATGACTATCAATAATTCCCAAGGACCATCTGTGAAATATGTTAGAGTTGACTTGATCACTCTGGCTTTCAGTCATGGTCAACTTTACGTTGCTCTATCAAAATATACGTTCATTGATAGATTAAGTGTCCTACTGCTTGATCAGGGATCTCTATCAACGACGAAGATTGTTTATCTTCAAATTATGTTATAATTTGTCTTACATAAAATAAAGGTACCAATTCTTTGGTTTACCTTCATTTTCGATTTATGTGAGCAAAACATTGATACGAATTTGACTATATAGGATTAGGATCTATTGGATCGTGGATTGAGTGATTATACGATTAATCAAGAGGACTACAAATATGTGGATTTAGATGAAAGGTATTCAACCAAATTTATAATTTCTATGCAATATAGTTTAATTTATTTTCTTAATTTCTTTAACTACTTCGACCAAGACATAGTCGTCTCAGCTATTAATCACTTGCTGTTATTTTGTTATTACGTGTCCGCGACAGTTTCACTTAACCGCACTCGAAGTAATGTCGGTAACTTCCAGTTGCACTGTATTGTGATGGAGTATTGTTTATTTGTGATCGATTTTAATTTTTCATTGTTATCTTTAATTCATGGCCAAAAGTAAACAAATGTAGGACTCGATTGTTTGTTATTATTATTGTATAATTGATTATTGATGTTGAATTGTTATTTATGTACCAATTGTACAAAAAAAAATCATTGTCTAAAAAAGCAGGTGAAAATTTATGTAAACACTGAAGTGTTTTTTTTTTTTTTACATTGATTTTTTTTTATGCCGTGGACTCGATTGTTTGTTAATATTGTTGTATAACTGATTATTGATGTTCAGTTATTACTTATGTACCAATTGTACAAAAACAAAATCATTTTTTTAAAAAAAAGTAATTTGTTTTGGATTAACAGTACATATTTTTTGCTTTAATTGTTTATTATTTTATTAGAAGAATATCTAGATTATTGGATAATGGTATATAATTGTTAATTATTGTTGATTTTAAATAAAACATGCGGAGAATGTTGTATAAACAAATGAGTGTATTTTACGTTGATTTGTTTTTTTGCACCTGTGCCTTTAGGCACGGGTCATGCCCTAGTATATATATATGGTATTTCTTTTCTTTTTTAACTAACAACTCAAAATCAAACACTAACTTGTCTAAACAAAAGAGTTCAGTTAAGGTGTTCTTGACAAAATGAAAGAGGTCATGTCTATATCATGTTGTGATTTATAAATTGTTTAATAACTAAAATCAAATAAAACCAACCAATAATAACCTTACATAAACGAATTACGCGATGACCTAAGATACATAGGCAACCTCATACAGGTTCGGTCAAATATCCAAATAATTTAGTCTAGTTTGCATGTTGGAACTACATGTCGATCTGATTCCATATGAAAACAAAGATATATAGGCAATCTATATAAGGTTCAATTGGTTAGAAAAACAAAAGCATTTCATTTCATATTAGCTTGCATGTTGGAACTACATGTCGACCTGATTCCCTATGAAAACATGAATATGTAGAAAGCCTTTATAAGGTTCGGTCGGTTATATTTCTGTTTCTTATAAACTGTTATTGGGTTGTCGCTGCCTAAAATAGTGTCGTATAGTGTAGTTTACTACTTTCATTACATAAAAAATACAAAAATATTTTCATTTGTAATTGCATGATAGATAGTTGACCTTTACTAGCTTTAATCATGTCAAAATACATTAAAAAGGGAAATACTTTAAAAAATGAAATTGTTTTGTTTAAGTAAATCAAAGAAAATTACTCGAATGTTATTTAACAATGAATATTTAGTTAGACTAAGGTACCTGTTGATCCCAAAATTTTGATGAACAATTAAATATTAATGTTTTGGTAGAACTAATGTTTAATTGAAGTGTTTCAGTGATTTAAAGTTCCAATGATGAAGACGTCAAATTAAATGGATGTTAAATGAAGATATCAAGATGATGAAGAAGAATTAAGAGTTTGAAGAAATTAAGGAAAATAACTCAGGTGAATCTTAACTCTTAATATCCCATTTAGGAACACACACATGGCACAAAATGTATTTTATCTTTTTTGTGTATTTCGATTAAGTTAAATTATTTGCTCCTATGTGAAATAAGAAGAAATAATTTTGAATGACTAAAATAGAATATAAGAATATTAGTGGAGCTAATCAAGAGAAGAAAATGGTTAAAAGAGAGAAATCGTAAAAAAAAATGAGTTAAAAACGTATTCAGAGAAGAAATCCAGTGACAGCAGTCGACTGGTGAGTCGACCGGTTAAAGAAGGTTGAACTCTTTGAATCAAGGAGTCGATTGATAGGTTAACGGGTGAAAGAAGAAAGAACTCTCTGAATCTATAAGTCGACCGAGCAGTTGACCTATGCACGCAGCAACGATAGCTTGGCTATAACCTGAATTAGGCAGTCGACTGGGCAGTCGACCGAACTCACTATTTTAGGATACTATTTGATCCGAGATTATATCCAAAAGTAGCCATTTTTTGTTCGGATTTGAGAGAGATTTAGGAAATATTATCTATATTTAAGATATGGTTCATATACTAATTAAATCCTATTAATATGATTCATTAAATATTAATGTTTCTCAATTTAGTACTTGAAATAAATTCTATTCTTATTAATTGAAATTGGGAAATACTTTTGGGGTTTAATTGAGAGATTAGAAAGATGTTTTTAAGTGGAATTGAACCTAAATGAAGTCCTTTTGATATAAGGGATCTATAAGAGCTTTTATTTGTTACGACACATGTAAACTAGCCGTTAGAAAGTTGATTACATATTCCTTTAAATAGACCTGCGAATTTTTATTTAGGACTAATTATTCTAAGAGAGAGAATCCATCTATTATCAATAGATATCAGAATTTATCAATTGAGTGAGCGTTTCTAAGAGATATCTTATTAAAAATTGAGTGAGTTTTTCTAAGAGAATCATTTGCTGCTATCGATTTAAAGTTACATTGCAATACTATTTTTTTTCGGTGGATTCCGGGTGAGATCTTTCCATATTGCTTATTGTTTGTTTATTATTCTATTTTTGGAAATTGATCTTAGAAATTATTTCTAATTTTTGAAGAAAATATTTTTTACAAACAATTTCTTGAATCTAATTACGTGCTCCAATTTGCTACTCATATCTTATTGAAATTAGATTTTTGTATCTCACGTATTTCTATTACTAGTTGGGATATTAATTGAGATAGTATTTATCTGGGGTAGTAGAAGCTCTGAGCGAGATTTACTTCTTATCAATTTTTGTATTGGTGAGTTATAACGGGTTAAATACCATTGGGCGTATTTAATCAAGGGTAGTCGGATTTCAGTCTCTTCCTATAAAGAGATTGAGGTAGTGATTCTTCCTTGATAAGAATTACATTATGAGTGATTTGTAAAGGTTCCATCCTTACCTGTGAAAGGGATAGTTGGAGTGTTTTGAGAGGTTTTGATTCTTGTGCCTTAGTGTTAAAAAGAATTAGGTTATTCCTTAGCCTGTAAAAAGTAGAGGCTCTTCCTTAGCCTGAGAAAAGAATATTGTAAAGGTTAATTTTGATCTGTAAAATAATCGGTGTACGGGTTTGGTTCTTACCTTTAAAGGAATCTTGGTTTTAGTGGGTGCGACCTCCGTGGAGCTCGGGGGGACTGGATTAGCCAAGAGTAGCTTGGTGAACCAGTATAAATCTTTTGTGTGCTGCATTACTACTTTGTTATTTTTGTTGTTTGGGTGTGTACGTAGATTGATCATATTATTTCGCTGTGTTATAAAGATAATAATTAATTTAAGCTTAAAATTAATTATTTGATTTATTCAAGTTTTATTCTGATAAGTTTTTTAATTACCCAATTCACCCCACCTCTTCGGTATTCTACTAGGCCAACAATACCATTTACGGACGAGTGTCTTGAGGTGTGTGAAATCTTCCTCGAGCATAACCGCCTCCCGAACTTTAAGAAATCTCTAGTAAAAGACCTTTAAGAGTTAAAACACGGGCCATTTCAAAGTAAAAAAATGAATTTTTAAAACCCTGATGACCTAGAATACCATTTAACCCTATGCTAGGTGGAGACTCCGTTTTCAACATAAAATCCCGACCTAAGAAGTTTTTCAAAACCGACTAGAAAAGCCCTTGAAAAACCATTTTCAAAATGAATGGATTTGGAGGATTTCGAGAGAGAGGAATGAAAACTTATTTTCCTATTCTTCCTGATTTCTACTTCTTCCGCTAATCAAAATCTGGGGTGCATCAAATTTTTTTGGTGGTGGCTTCACTTTATAATGAATTGCCTAGCGGATGGATAGGTCATTTGGGTGATGACCTTACTTTATGACGGATTGCCTCGCTGATAGGTTTTGGGTGGTGGATTTTCGGGTGATGGCTTTGTTTTACGACATATTTCCTAGCCAATGAATGGGTATTTTGGATAACGACTTTGAACAAATTGCGTTTCAACGGTGGGTGGAATTTAACAATCTGTATCAAGAGATGCCACAGGTTCATGGATGGATTTTTAGTTAAGGAGTAACCTTGTTTCACTTCCTCTCAGATCAAAGTTTGTTTTAGTATCAAAATTATATTCATCATGATCAAGTTCATTCTCAAAACATAAATCACACATAAACAATATAGAATATTTGAAAAAATAAGTCTTTAATATTTGAGACATACTTTAGGTAACACAGTAGCATTTATTGAAAGTTTTAAGCCATCTATAAAGCAAGGCCTCTACCGTCTAGAAGGTCAGCTAGAGGAAGATGTGAATTTTAGAATTTTTTCCAATTATATTAAAATTAATCTTGAAAGCCCAAGTTCACAAGTGATACCATTAGGTCAAGCTTTGACTTGTAATGGGAGGGTGTCTTCCAATAAAGCTTAGGAGCATTATGGTTTCAGCCTTGGGTAGGTTCAACTGAAATCTTTTCCATTGGTTGATGAATTTTCTTGGAAGATAGGGTATTGATGTTTTATGGTCATTTGTATAGGATGGTATCATGAGATGGTGGATGGGAAGATTTGGATTATGGAAAGGTGAGTATTTATGGTCAACAATTAAAGGTATTAAGGTGGAGTATGATTCTGGTTTTGGATAAATTGCAAAGGTACCGCTTAATTTGGAGACATGGACTGAGTAGATAATTTAAGGTATTGGATGGAGAGGTCGAGTGATAATTCTGCTAGGTTTTGATTGGTGGTCTTGGTTTTGGTTAGACTATAGGGCTACCACTTGGTTCAAGAAGATGGGTCAATTTGATTTTTTATTAATGAACATTTTATCTCATTAGGGAAGGAAGCCTTGAAAAATATTTTTGGTAGACATTTTTTTTATCTCTATTTTTTTTTTTTTGCATGATTTACTCTAAAATGACCAAATTTTCTTCAAATTATTTAAGTGGGGTCGACCTGTTGGTCTATGTGAGTTAAAGGAGACCTGTACGCCAAAGGATTCTACTATCCTTCGCGTATACGACTACTCGCAAGTGTACAAGGTAAAAGTTTTAGTATAGTATGATCGTTAAGATCAGGTTATTGTATCCACAAGGATTGGTATCGTTACTATTGAATACCACGTTTGTTGTGACCTAACTTTATCTAGGCGAAAAGCAAATGTATTTAATTAATTAAACTAATACTAATATATCCTAAATTAATTACACTAATATCCTAATATGTTTTCGGGTGAAGAATTGCCTCGAGATTAATTTTGTTTACAAATACGTGTTCGATCTCAATTTACTCACGTTTATGGTGTTCGACCTATTTGACAATTTCGGTACGTAAACTCCACTGCCACCTCTCCCGAGTGTAAGATGGGGGAATACATGACTTCGAGTCAACGAAGAAGTCCCCCTCAACGTTTTAACGACCCTAGGTCTCGTAAGTCTAGTCCAGCGTCATTGATTGCACACAATCCAACTCCCTCCCGGGTTATTGGATCGTCGCGTTGTATTTACCCTATCGACAATCTCCGTTCTAAAACTCTCTCGCCACCTCTCCCGAGTGTAAGACAAGGGATATAATGCAACTTCGAGTCAACGAAGAAGTCTCCATCAACGTCTTAACGACCCTAGGTCATGTGAGTCTTGCCCCAACGTCATCGATTGTCCATGATTTATACCCCGACCGGGTTATAGAATCGTGGCGTTTGTTTACCCTAATTCAAATCCGGGGTTTGTCAAAACCCCATGTTCTCCATTTATCTAACTAAGCATGATAAACAAACAATACGATAAACACAATCAAACTACGAAGAACAAACATAAACGCGACACCGAAATTATCCAAACAAATATATTTATAAATATACCGTTAATTCCTACTACAATCCATATTTAACTCGTGGTCATAACTACATAAACAATAAAATCGAGCTAAACATACTCACATGATCCTAAGATAAAGAAATAAGGAAAAACAATCGAAGAACTTAGTCTCGTCCAAAGATAAACCGCTAAGAACGCTCAATGATCGATTTGCCGTCTTCTCCACTTCGGGATGTGAGCTCCACCTCTAAAACTCCTAAACCTAGGCCAAAATATCTCCAAAGGTGCCCAAATGGCTGGGGGGTTCACAAGGAGGAAAGAAGAGATGATATTTATAGCCAAAATATCTTAAAATAACTAATAAATATCAAGACTGTGTCAGGGGTTTTCTCTTAGGCGAAGAAATTTTTTCCTAGGCGAAGTTAGGTTGGTTAACTTTCTGTCGCTTTTCCACCTAGGCGAAGTTACTGCTGGTTTGCATTTTGTCTTGACTGTAACTTCTTCATCCGAACTATGATTGAGGTGATTTAAAAACCTATGGAAAGCTAAGAAAAATATATACAACTTGCATGTTTGGAGTATTTGCAAAATAAGATTGAATCATAGTCCAAAATAGAATTGAAGTTACAACACCTGTACCGACTTTGTAGGTTTGGTGACCACCTAGGCGAAGAAGTAGGCGATGGACTTGGAAATGTTTCTGCTGGGGTTTCCTACCTAGGCAGTGGGCTGTCAATAGCCTTTTGTCATTCTCAACGTCTTCACTGTCTAGGCGGAGGTCTGGATGCCTAGGTGGTGGTCTTCATTTATAGTTTTGCCTCCTTGCTTGTTTATCCATCGTAACTTCGACTCGCCTTCGGTTCGATCTCATCGTTTTTGCTCCAGTTTCCTATCTTTTTGCCCCATACACCTGATTTAATACAAAAAGATAAAAACTTATTAAAACATAATAAAATACTATATAACCATACGAAAACTAACTTAATTCGATTTGAAAATACGTAAGTAGATCACACTTATCAAACACCCCCAAACTTGAAATTTGGCTAGTCCTCGAGCCAAACACACACACTAAAATGAAAAATACAACAAACTGAATTAAATAACAAACAACCTAAAAATAATCCAAACATAAATACATGCGAGTTTTAAATTCTTCTAACGGCCAAGTTATTGTCCCTCAACAATCGCCAGTCATATCGAGTTCAGGAGGTAAAACACATCATGAGGTTCTAGAATTTCGACATGCAATAATGGTGAACGCTATTCTAGATCCTGTAAACATGTTAGTGCGAGACTCAATAATATGGCTATACAACGATCGGATTGGATTATCCCCCAACAAAATTTATGAGTTAAGGATTACCATAAACTGGATTGGGGTCCACTCTCCACTAAAGTAGGTTTAGTAGTTCATGAAGATCATTAGGACTTGGTTCGATTTTGGTATAATTGGCTAAGGGTAATTTGGAATTGAAAACGGATTAACGTTGTTAACTTTTCGTTACCCAAGGCTCAACACTTGGTACATTCACTCTTGAACCCCCATAGAAAGATTTGAAACAATCTTGAACATTCAATTAAAACCGACGTACTCACTTGTTAAAAGAAACAGAAATAAAAACCATATTTACATTTGACTTTTTTTTTTTTTTTTTTTTAACGAACACACCTCTCAACTTATTTGAATGTTACAATTGAAGGGGTGTGTGAAAAACAACAAGTGAGTACTCAAATACCGAACTAATTAGAAGTTCTCCCTAAACCCAACCACTCACATCAAGAAGCCTTTGCAATGGCTAATTTGATTCACTCAAATATGCCTTTAAATTCAGCGATATAGGTTTGGAAAATTATCAATTGGCCAGGGTATTAGTTTACGTGTTCTGAATTGAATTTGCGTTTAGGCTTCGACAGGGTAACGAGAGATAATAATATTACAAGGTAGGCTTAAAAAGGCTCAAGTGACAAGAGAATGCCTAAATTATGTCTCTTGAACTACCTCGCCTAGGATTTTGCCTCAAGCTTTCCCTCAATCAAGTTCTAGAATCCTTAATGTGTCATGAATTTGGCTAATCGATAATAGTCCTCAAATCAATTGAATAACTATACATTGAGTCTATGTGCTCGTACAAATTAGGATCTACAATAATTTTTAACAAAAAGCATAGTCAAGCACACAGAACACACATGCATGGGTATTATCCTTGACCTTGAAAACAACCAGGGGTAATTATCATCATCGGGTAACGGCCGAGATGAACATAAAACTCAACATGAAAACAACAACACAAACAAAAACACATTCTAACCTAAACACACATGTCATACGAGAAAACGATAACACATAAACTAACATACTACTACATACTACACATCACTTCCGAACTCAAAATGGACAATGTCCTTAGTGAACCCAATCATCATTCTCAACATATATGAAATTAAAGCATGCTGACGAAGGGTGTTTAGAACACTTACCTGGGAGGCGAGAGGATCTTGCCTCCGATTCAAGTCGAATGTAACGGATTTAACTTATTTGACATTGGGTTACCTCCCAAGAAACTCGTGGTTTAATGTCCTCGGCCTGACATTTTCAGAACACCCTCAAGATTGGCGAGGTTTTGTTTTGGATGGCTCAATATTTCAACGAAACACCTCACCGGCTTATGTGCTTTGCCAAGCAACATAAAACGGATTGGACTCCCGTCAAAAGGGATGCATTACTACTTAACGATCTAACATCGCCAAGTACCCTGCATTGGAAACAAAAACAAAACAAAAAACAAAAATTATATACAAAAGAAAAGCCTAAAGTAAAATTAAGTCATTTACTCACGATATCGACAACAACTACAAGCCAATCCCCAGCAATGGCGCCAAAAACTTGTTCGGCATTGACGGGACTAGAATACCATACACTTGCTTCTCCTATCTAAAACTCAAGTCCTAGGCCGTTACCTCGTATCTTTGGCAATAATCAACAAAATAATCCTCGGCAACGACGTCAAAAACTTGTACGCCAAAGGATTCTACTATCCTTCGCATATATGACTACTCACATGTGTACAAGGTCAAAGTTTTAGTATAGTGTGATCGTTAAGATCAGGTTATCGTATCCGCAGGGATTGGTGTCATTACTATCGAATACCGCGTTTGTCGTGACCTAACTTTATCTAGGCGAAAAGCAAATGTATTTAATTAATTAAACTAATACTAATATATCATAAATTAACTATACTAATATCCTAATATGTTTTAGCATGAAGAATTTACAAGGGATTAACGTGTTTACGAATACGTGTTCGATCTCAATTTACTCACGTTTACGGTGTTTGACCTATTTGACAATCTCGGTACATAAACTCCACCGCCACCTCTCCCAAGTGTAAGACAGGGGAATACATGACTTTGAGTCAACAAAAAAAGTCCCTCTCAACATCTTAACGACCCTAGGTCACTTGAGTCTTGTCCAACGTTATTGATTGCACACAATCCAACTCCTTCCAGGGTTATTGGATCGTTGCGTTGTATTTACCCTATCGACAATCTCTATTCTAAAACTCCTTCGCCACCTCTCCCGACTGTAAAACGAGGGATATAACGCAACTTCGAGTCAACAAAAAAATCCCCCTCAATATCTTAACGACCCTAGGTCACATGAGTCTTGCCCCAATGTCATCGATTGTTCACGATTTAAACCCCGACCGGGTTATAGAATCGTGACGTTTGTTTACCCTAATCTGAATCTGGGATTTGTCAAAACCCCTTGTTCTCCATTTATCTAACTAAGCATATAAACAAACAATACAATAAACACAATCAAACTACGAAGAACAAACATAAACGTGACACCAAAATCATCCAAATAAACATATTTATAAATATACCGTTAATCCCTACTACAATCCATATTTAACTCGTGGTCATAACCATATAAACAATGAAATCGAGCAAAATATGCTCACATGATCCTAGGATAAAGAAATAAGAAAAAACAATCGAAGAACTTAGCCTCGTCCAAAGATAAACCGCTAAAAATGCTCAACGATCGATTCACCGTCTTCTCCACTTCGGGATGTGATCTCCACCTATAAAACTCCTAAACCTAGGCATATCGCCAAAGGTGCCCAAATGGCTGGGGGGTTCACAAGGAGGGGAGAGGGGATGATATTTATAGCCAAAATATCTCAAAATATCTAATAAATATCAAGGCTGTGTCAGGGGTTTTCGCCTAGGCGAAATTAGGTCGGTTAACTTTCTGCCACTTTTCTGCCTAAGCGGTGGAATTTCCGCCTAGGCGAAGTTACTGTAGGTTTGCATTTTATTTTGACTGTAACTTCTTCATCCGAACTCCGATTGAGGTTATTCAAAAACCTATAGAAAGCTAAGAAAAATATATACAACTTCCATGTTTTGAGTGTTTCCAAAATAGGATTGAATCGTAGTCCAAAATAGCATTGACGTTACAGCACCTGTACCGGCTTTACAGGTTTGGTGACCGCCTAGGCGAAGAAGTAGGCGGTGGATTTGTAAATGTTTCTGCTGGGGTTTCCCGCCTAGGCGGTGGGCTGTCAATAGCCTTTTGTCATTCTCAGCGTCTTCACTGTCTAAGCGGAGGTCTGGATGCTTAGGCGGTGGGCTTTATTCATAGTTTTGCCTCCTTGCTTGTTTATCCACCGTAACTTCGACTCGCCTTCAGTTTGATCTCATCGTTTTTGCTCCAGTTTCCTATCTTTTTGCCCCACACACCTAATTTAATACAAAATGATAAAAACTCATTAAAACATAATAAAATACTATATAAACGCACGAAAACTAACTTAATTCGGTTTGAAAATACGTAGGTAGATCACACCTATCAAGACCATAGATCCATTCAAATTTGAAATTTTCAATTCCAATGATGACAATTCAAACAAACATAACAATTGGGCGAAAGAATTTCTATTCATCTGAATATTACGATCCAAAGAATTTCTATTCATCTGAATATTACGATCCAAACAAAAGGAATTTAACATATTATTGCAAGCATATTGGCTGAGACTTATAAAAATTCATTAGTCATTTGATTTTTCACCAATATTGGAAATTTTAAACTTGTTTAGTTTTAGGGTTTCCTAAAAACATCCTCTTCTATGTCCCCCATCATAGTGTCCCAGAAGGGTTTTGGGAAAACCAAGACCTAAGATCATGCGATATGAGGCTTACGACTTCTAATACATTCTATAAAGACATCGGTTCCCATATCTGCAAAACTCCGACGTCTTGAAGGAAAATCCATCATTATTAGTTGATCCAAGCGTGGTGATTGTTGAAACTGGTCCCTATAGATGAACCCCGCGGCCTTACCTTTACTATCAACCTCTATCTAATCCAAAAGAGTTTACCATTTGCGACAACGTGGATGCAATGCAATTGTGCTCGTGTCCTGGAAGAGTATGCAATATAACAAATATATGAACAAAGAGAAAAATCCATCATAATTCACACTTATTTACAAAATAGGAGGAAAAGATAATAAAATAAAATACAACATTTGGACTTATTTGGACATTTTGGGTTCAACCCTCTAACTATCCCTGTCAGAGTCGCTAGTTGACATGCCCCGATTTTTCAAAAATTAAAGAATATGAAATAATAAATGCGTTAAGATAAGGGGTTTTTAAATCGCCAATTTTTTTTCAAAAAGTACTTAGGTTATTTTAAAAATAAGGAGTCGTCACTTAGCTTTGAGTTTAATTGGTGCTCTAGGTCACCCGATTTTTAGAAAAATAATTTAAAAGGTCTAAGTAAGTTTGACTTCAAAGACATTGGTCAAACCAAAGATTTATTTAAAGAGTTCGGGAGTCAGTTACGCTCGGTGAAGGTGTTAGACACCCCAAGATACCAGTCCAAAAATAGTACCTTATGTCTAATTAAGTTCAATTAGTTTAAGTCTGAATGTTTATTTTATTTTGAAAATCGTTGTCGTCTTATAAACTCTTTTTGGGATTTTCAAAATTAGGATAGGACAAATTTGGTAGTTTTTGAAATATTCCCCCAGAATGACCTCTTATCAAATATTAATTTTTTTTACAAGAATAGTCATCTAGAGGAGTTTTATATATGTTTCCAATGAAATTATTTAATTTAAGTGGGGAAATCAATATAAGTGTCGTTTAAGTGATACAAAAGACAACATGCAAAGCGGCGCAAAATATTACATTACTTTCTATATGACTGCGATTTCGTGGAATGCATACTTTCCTAATTTACCCAATTAATTTAAAAAAGTCCCGATTTGATATTTTCTTAAATCCCATGGTGATGAGAATTAAGGGAATGCCACAGAAAGAAGTTTTGTCGAAATTAATTCCTCCAAGACTTAAGCGAGATCCAACGAAATGACTTACCGAGGGAAGTGATTTCCTCAATCGACCATTTCTAAATTATACTCTATTTGAAAAATAAAATCGTTGGCATATAAATGTCTCTTTCAATTTTGTTGAATTGTTGAATTCTCTCTAAGACTTGTAAGAATTAATTCTTATGAAACAACTTATTATTATTTTATTATTTTTTAAACTATGAATTTAGGTGTAGCAACAACATAAATAACAAGAGTATTTAAATTCAAATAAATAAATAAAAATAAGTCATCATCTCATGCTTGAAGGCTTAACCCGAAAGGAAAAACCTCATCTCGATGTTTTCATCGAATCATCGGATGAAAGAATTAAATATACAGGAATTCAAATTTTTGAGTGACTCGAAGGATTTTTCTCTTAATTTTTGTTTGTTCTCTGAAGGGTTTCTCTCTGAATTTTTTGTGTACGTGAACTTTGAGAATGATGGTTCTATTTATAGGAAAATATGTGTAATGAAAAAGCACTAAAAAGTCCTAAAAATTAGCCCTAATTGTCCAACCTTAGTCCAAATTTGACAAGGAAAAGGAAAAGAACCAAAAACAAAAACCTTTATATATATATATATATATATATATATATATATATATATATATATATATATATATATATATATATATATATATTTGCAAGAGGCACGCATTACGCACGCCCCTTGCTTGGGTAGAAGGTCTCTATCCAACAACTTACCCTTTTTTATTTTTAATAATTTTTTTGAATGGACCCACTACCTCTCGCTCTCTCTTCTTTCTGTCTCTTTTTCTCACATCCTCTATCTTCTCTTCTCTCTCTCTCTCTCTCTCTCTCTCTCTCTTCTCTTATCCTCCTTTCACATTTCTCATATTTCTTTCTCTCTTTGTCTCTCTCTCCGTTCTCTCTTCTTTCTTTCCTTAATTATCTCTCTATCTCTTTACTTCTCACGATTTGGGTCCTTTTTTGTTTTTCCATTTTTTCTTTTCCATTTCTTTTCTATTTTTTAAATCAAAATAAATAAATAAAAAATAGAATAAATTACAAAATAAAATTAATTTTTTTGAGAAGGAAGGTCAAAATGTCGTGTCTACAACATTCCTAACACAACTCATGGTTAATGTGATCCAATTAGTAGAGAAATTAGACATCACCAATATTTTTGTTGAATCCAAGGTTTTGATGAGCAATTAAATTTTAATATTTTTAGTGGAACTAATGGCTTCATTGAATGTTTCAGATTTATAGTTCCATGTGTTTGATTAAGAAGAAGTTTTGTTGAAGAAAACATAAAGGGTGTAAGATGGACATGATGAAAACATGAAGAGTTTTGAAGACACTGAAGAAAATTAGGTGAAAGCAACTCTTTACATCATAATGCAACCCAAATTAGGATCACGCATGACACTTACAATGAAGTAATCTTATGTGCATCATGATAAGAAGTGATAAGTTTAAGATCCTAAAATGAGAAATTTTATGTACTCCTCAGGTGAAATGGTTTTGATAAATCACCTAATTGAAAAATGTGTTTTTAAGTAGAAAATATGGTGTTTTTAGGTCAATTCGGTTAACCAACAAAAGGGGTCGATCAACTTATCAAAACAATGAGTTTTGGAAGTAGAAATAGAGTCTTACTGATCTAATCGGTTAACCGTTTGAAACAGTAGCTGAAATGGGTAAGGAAGTGTGCACAATAATCTAGTTGGTTAACCGAATGAGAAGGGTTGGTTAACCAAATGAGTCAGTGGATGAAATGGAGAAAATTAGAAGCCTACTGATCGAGTCGGTCAACCGACTGGGTGTAAGGCCAATGACTATTTTAGCCTTGGCATAAGGCGGTTGACTGAATGGGAGTGGTCAGTTAACTAACTGTCTCAGTTAATATTTTGACTAATTTGGTCTCTTAGTTAAAAATTATCCATTTTTGATAATTCTAAGAGAGGGATTTGGGGGGATTTGAGTGATATTAAAATATGTTTGACTTATTATGTGATCCCTATTAATTTGGTCTATATATTTTGAGATTCTTTTAATTTAAATGATTTAATACTTTCTATTCTTATGATTTTAAATTGGGAAATATATTGTGGACCTAAATGAGTGTTTTAAAGAATATTTTTAAATGAAACATACCTAAATTAGTAGGATATGTTTTATGAGGTCTTTGAGTGTCATTTTATAACATATCTTTGAAAAGCTAGCCGTTGGAGGGCTAGTTCTAGGTTCATTTAATAAGACTTGTGGGAATGAGAGAAAACACATTAAGAACATTAGTTTTGAGTGTTTATAAGAATGAAATTTTTGCTGAGATTTTTATGAGAAATTCTATTTAAGTTCTTGCCGCTTGCTGATTAGCGTCACCGATTTGAGTTCTAATTGCGATATTATCATTATCTTTAGTTTTTCCTAGTAAAATCCATCCAAAATTTATTATTTGCTTTCTAAAGTTATATTTATATTGATTTCTTGATTGAGGATCATTATAGGATCGTTTTGAACTTAAAAGGCTAATAATCTTTTAAACAATTATTTTTACTTAATTATCTAATTATGTGTTTAATTTGTGCTGCCCACTTATTTATTTAATAAGATTTTATTAGCCTCACATTGTGTCTATCACGTAGTAATTATTCAGGTCATTAATTGAGTATATCGGTATTGAGATAGTAGAAGCTCCTTGTGGAAATAAACTTATTTTTATTTTTATTTTTTTGTATTTATGAGTTTGAGAGGATTAAATACGTTTGGAATGGAGTCTAGTCAGTGTAGCTAAGTTTGATCTTTTTCTTATGAAAAAAATTAGGGTTTGATCTTTATTCTATTAAAAATGTTAGGTTATTATTTTTCCTTGAGAAGAATTAGGTTTTGATTCAGCCTGTAACTAAATTAAAAGAGTGAATTGTAAAGGTTTGTCCTCACCCTATGAAAAGGATAAGTGAGAGAAAGTTAGGCTGATTCTTAGCCTGTGAAAAGAATTAGGGTATTGTAAAGGTTGATTCTGAGACTGTGAAAAGAATCAAGAATTGTAAGGGTTTGGTTCCTACCTGGTAAAAGAATCAAGGGGTTTAGTGGATTGTGAATCTCCATGGAGCTCGGGAGACTAGACGTATGTAAGAATAGCTTGCCAAACCAGAATAAATTCTTGTGTACTGCATTGCTTTGTTTTGTATATTGTGTTTGGGTGTGCACTTAGTATTAAATACATTTTCGCAACGTAACAAGATAATAATTGATTCAGGAAAATTAATTATTTGTATTTAAAGGACTTAATTGTTTAATTTTAGTAACTACCCAATTCGCCCCCTCTTGGGTAGTTCTTTAAGCCAACAATTGGTATGAGAGTTGATTTAGCTCGTTTAGTTTAATATCCTAGTTAAGAAAGATCACATAGCGCACCCCACAAGTACTCTAGGTGAGGGACAGTCTATGTACCATCCATCTTTGTTTGCAGGTGATAATTATTCATTTTGGAAAGATATAATTATTGCTTGTCTTCAAGCCCATAATTATAATGTATGGTTGGCCATTGATGATGGTTCATTCATTCCTAAGGAGAATGGAGTGATAAAGAAGAAAGAACAACTGACTCCATCGGATAACAAAAACTATCTATCAATTCTCAAGCTATTAACATTTTGTTTTGTTCTTTAGATGCAAATGAATATAGCAGGGTTTCAAGTTGTGGATCGACAAAAGAGATATGGAAAATATTGCATATCACACACAAAGGGACAAATCAAGTAAAACAGTCCAAAATCAATGCCTTGGTTCGTCAATTCGAACTATTCAGAATGGGTGATGTAGAAGCAATTTCAAAAATGTACATGAGATTCAATAATATCTGTAACAACCTTAGTCAACTCGAAAAGCCTTAATCTATGGAGGACAAAGTACAAAACATTCTGAGATAGTTGACGAAAGTTTAGGAGCCAAAAGTGACTGCAATGGATGAAGCTAAGGATCTCACAGTATATACCATTGATGAACCTATTGGTTACCTAATGACCCATGAGACTTATATTCGAGGATATAAGGATGAAACAGGGAATAGCAAAAAGAAGTCCTTAGCATTGAAGGTTCAAAAGACTAAGGAAGAAAACGATAGTGATGATATTAGTCTTGACAGCAAGCAAGAAAAGGATATGACGCTTCTCATGAAAAATTTCAGAAAGATAATTCGAGCCAAAGAAGGAAAAAAAAAGATGAATAAGAGTAAGAAGAAGCCAATGAAAGCGATCTGGGATAACTCAGAGTTAAGTAGCTCGAAACAATCAAGCAATAATGATTCGTCCATACTTGTTTTGATGACTACTGGAGATGAGGTAATGAAATGTTCTAGTTCTTGTCCTTTAAATTTTGATGATTTATTTGATGTTTATTAAGAATTAACACATGATTATAAAAACTAGGGTTTTCAAATTAATGCCCTACTAAGTACAATTAACACACTTAACCAGCAAGTGATGAAATTCAAATCTGAAAATATTGAATTGAAATCCAACGTTTCGGATTTACTTTTGATTGTACTCAAATTCACAAGTGGTGAAAATAATTTGAAAATGCTTTTGGAGAGTTCAAGAAGGATTTTTGATAAAATTGGAATTGGTTTTCAGAAAAATTTTAAATAAAAGAAATTTCATAAATTCTTTTCTAAAATCAGTAATCTTGTTAGATGTTTTAAATGTAACATTGTGGGGGCATACCATTAACAAATGTTTTTCAAAAGTATCTAAATGTAGACAAGTTTGGGTTTCTAATGGAACTAAAATTGTCCCGACTAACAAGATTGGACCCACTTAGATTCGGTACCACCTAAGAATTTTTTGAGATGCTCTTTGTAGGTTAATTTAATAAACATATATGAGTGATAAATTGTTCTTAGGAAGTGGCTATTCTCAGCACGAGACAGAGGATAAAGTAAAATTTATGTCTTTGACACCTAAAGACAAAAGTTATGTGATTTTTGGAGACTATGCCATGAGTAAGAAAAATAATTTAAATAAGCTAGTAAGAATTTCTAAGACCTGTGTTGGTTTACATGTTCTTTTGTTGTCTTAGAATTATTGCATGATAATCAAATAAGTTTACATAGTTGTGTGTGATTTTCTTATGTTATGCTCTATGAGATCCACTAAAAACTATGTTTACAAATATGCGAAGTATGTTATATGAATCCATGACTTGTTCATCATTAAATTAAGTTGATCTGTTAAATGCATGATATCTTGATCTATTTGAAATATTACGGTTATTTAAATTATAAATGAATGATTTAATTGATGCATTTATATGATTTGAATACTATGTATTGATCATGACCGTGATAAAACTTGCAAGGTAGATATTGGTTTATGAAATCATGTCAATTCTTTTTTATACCATCTGCATGATCTCTGAATATATATGACATTTCAATCTATTGCAAGTGTATATTCTTAAAGGCATTAAGCTTCTGACATACATCTACTGTCTCATGTGTTTTAATTAATTATGATGAAACATATGCACCTGTGGTTAGAATAGAAGTTATTAGAATGTTATTCGCATTTGCATGTTCACGTAATTTTAAACTATATTAAATGGATGTAAATAGTGCATTCTTGAATGACTTTCTATTAGAGGAAGTTTATGTCGAACAACTACATGGGTTTGAGAATGATAAATTACCCAATCATATGTTTAAACTTTGGAAGGTTTTGTATAGATTCAAACAAGCTACACGAGCTTGGTACGAGAAACTTAGCTAATATTTGATCGAAAATAGTTTTCGATAGGGTCTTGATGACATTATATTATTTATCAAGTAGAATGAGTTTGATATCCTATTAGTATAAATATATGTTGATGATATTATATTCAGATCTACTAATGATGAGTATGATGAGAGAATTAACCTTCTTTCTTGGGTTACAAATTAAGCAAATCAAAGAAGAAATTTTCATTAATCAAGACAAGTACACAAAAGAGTTACTAAAAAAATATAGATTGATTGGTGCTAAAAAGTATAAAACTCTCATGGCAACAGCTACAAAAATAGAAAAAGATGATACGAGCAAAAACGTCAATGAGAAAATGTATCAAGGTATGATTGGTAGCTTGTTATATCTTATTACTAGTAGACCTGACATAATGTTTAGTGCATGCTTGTGTGTTAGATTTCAATCTTGTCCGAAAAAATCGCATCTAATAGTTGTCAAGCAAATCTTTCGATATTTGAAAGAGACACGTGATCTAAGATGATGGTATCCTAGGGGGAGTGAATTTAAGTTAACTAATTACTTTGATACTGATTTTTTCGGATGCAAAGTTGAGCGTAAAAGCACAAGCGAGTCATGTCACTTTTTAGGACATGCTTTGGTTTCTTAGTCTAGCAAGAAACATAACTCAATTGTCTTATCTACGACTGAGGTAGAGTATATAGTAACTGGTAATTGTTGCGCTCAAATTCAATATATTAAGCAACAATTATATGATATTGGAATATAGATGAAGGAGGTCCCTTTTTATTGTGATAGTAAATGTGCTATATGCTTAAGTAAGAATCCACCATAGGACTCACCAACTAAGTACATATAGATTCGACATCATTTTATTCATGATCGTATTCAAAAAAGGGATGTAACTATTGAATATGTTGATACCTCCGATCAACTTGCTAATATATTTACTAAACCTCTAACTGAAGATCAATTCGTGAAAATAACTCGAGATTTAGGTATGTCTAGGCATAATGATGTATGTCTAGAATGATGTTTTTGGTTCTCCGTCCCTATTTTTTGAGAAGATAAAGGGGGATAAGTTGATGTTTAATGAGAAGTTGATGTTTGGGGATTTGTTCACCTAAGCATTGTTGAGAGATTTTGTTGAATATTTTAATTATGTTTTTATTATTGTGCTTAAATGTGTTTAAATACCCATCCTCAAATTTAGGGGGAGCGTGGTTACATTATATTTTGAAGAAAATATCAAAGTTAATTGTCATCACAAATGGGAGAGATTGTTGAAACCAAGATTTTGATGAGCAATTAAGTATTGATGTTTTTTGTGGAACTAATGGTTTTATTGAGTGTTTCAGATTTATAATTCTATGTATTTGATTAAGAAGAAAATTCGTTGAAGAAAATATAAAGAGTGCAAGATGGACATGATGAAAACATGAAGAGTTTTGAAGACGCTGAAGAAAACTAAGTAAAAACAACTCTTTACTTATATATTCTTAATGCAACCCGAATTTCATGTACGACACTTAAAATGAAGTAATCTTATGTGCATCATGATAAGAAGTGATAAGTTTTAGATCCTAAAATAAGAAATTTTATGTGTTCCTTATGTGAAATGGTTTTGATAAATGACCTAATTGGAAAAAGTGTTTTAAAATATAAAATGTTGTGTTTTGGGATCAATTTGGTCAATCGGCTAAAGGGGTCGGTCGACTTATCAAAACAGTGAGTTTTGGGAGTAGAAATGGAGTCCTACTGATCCAATCAGTCAATCAAGAAAACCAATTGATCAACCATTTGAAATAGTAGCTGAAATGGATAAGAAAGTGAGCACATTGATCGAGTCAATCAACCGAATGAGAAGGGTCAGTCAACCGAATAAGTCAGTGGATGAAATGGAAAAAATTAGAATCCTACTGATAGAGTCAGTCAACCGACTGGGTGTAAGGCCAACAGCTATTTCAACCTTTCACAAGGTGGTCGACCAAATGGGAGTGGTCTGTTAACCGACTATCTTAGTCAATATTTTGACTGATTTGGATCTTAGTCGAAAGATATCCATTTTTTATGATTCCAATAGAAGGATTTGGAGGATTTGAGTTATATTAAAATATGTTTGTCTTATTATGTGATGCTTATTGATTTGGTCAATATATTTTGAGATTCTCTTAATTTAAATTATTTAATACTTCCTATTCTTATGATTTTAAATTGAGAAACATTTTAGGGACCTAAATGAGTGTTAAAGAATATTTTTAAATGAAACATACCTAAATTAATAGAATATGTTATATGGGGTCTTAGAGTGTTATTTTATGATATATCTTTGAAAAACTACCCTTTAGAGGGCTAGTTCTAGGTCTGTTTAATAAGACATGCGGGAATAAGAGAAAACATATCAAGAACATCAGTTTTGAGTTTTTATGAGTGAGATTTTTGTTGAGATTTCTATAAGAGATTCTATTCAAGTTATTGATCTAAAGCGTTTGCTATTTCGCGTCACCGATTTGAGTTCTAATTATGATATTATCATTGTCTTCGATGTTTTTTGGTAAGATCAATTCAAGTTTTATTATTTACTTTCTAAAGTCATATTTATATTGATTGCTTAATTTGTGATTGTTAGAAAATCGTTTTGAACTTAAAGCCTGAAAATCTTTTAAACGGTTGTGACGCGTTCCGATTTTCCGAGAGGAAAAGAATATTAATTAATAAATAAGCTTAAGGAGAGAGGGGTTTTTAAAGCACCGATTTTCTTAAAAAATATACTTAAACCGTTTTAAAAAATAAGGAATTGCTACCTAGCACTGGGTTTAAATTGTGTGCTAGGTCACTGAATTTTTAGAAAACAATTTAAAAGGCCTAAGTAAAAAATTGACTCCAGAAAACACGGTCAAACCAAAAAAAATTTAAAGGCTCGGGGGTGGGTTACGCTCGGAGAAGGTGTTAGGCACCCCAAGACGCTCATCCAAAAATGGTACCTTATGTCCAATTAAGTCCAATTAGTTTAGTCCGAGTGTTTTATTTTATTTTAAAATCATTCCCTTCTTATAATTTTTTTTTGGTATTTTCACAAATAAGGTGAGACAAGTTTTGGATTTTTTGGAATGTTCCCCTGGTATAACTTCTTATCGAATATTAAAGATTCAATAAGGATGATCCCCGGGGGGTATTTATATATGTTTCCTAAAGACTTCTTTACTTTAAATGGACAAACTCAAATAAGTGAATAAATATAAAAATATGAATGCAAAAACTAAGATTATATGAATTTTATTTTATATGCAAAAGTGACAAAAAACAAACAAACTAAATGGTTTAATTTAAATATGCAACTGATGTAAATACTTCGTGAATTAACCTAATTATATGTGGCAATGATTTAATTATTAAAAACGTGTCGTGATTAGATATTAAAAAGTAGTGAATTTATGAAATTAAAAAATTATATGTAGAAAAAAAAGTGTAAGTGGTGAAAGTGCACTAAACATGCCCTCTAAATAATGTAAGAAGTAAATATGCTAAATAGATGCAAAAATATTTATTTTAAGTTTACCCAATTAATTTAAAGAAGTCTCGATTTGAAATTCTCTCAAATTCTATGGATATGAGAATCGAGGGAGGTTCGAGGAAACAATTTAGTTAAAAATTAATCTTTTCGAAACTTAAACGAAATCTCACGAAAAATCTACCTAGGGAAGAGATTTTCTAAAACCATTTGTTTTTAAATTCTACTCGGGTCGGGGAATGGAAACGAGGGCACGGAAAACTCTCCCACGATTTATCGAATCGTCGGATTCAACTTAAGGTTCGTAAGGATTAATTCCTACCAATAAAAGATTTTATTATTTTATTTTTTATTTTTTAGAGTTTTGATAAGAAGAATAAAATTAAAATTAAAATTAAAAAAATGCAAAAAAATACAAAAATAAAAAAATGCAGTAAAATAAATATTAAAATATCTTTCACCTAACGCTCGGAGTTAGGTTTAAGCATGAGAAACCCACCTTGACGTTTTCATCGGATCATCGGACAACTTTTTTTTTTTTTTTTTTTTTTTACTTTTCCTCTTTATTATTATAAAATAAAAAAATGCAGAAAAAAATAATAATAAAACAGTAAGATACGGGTATCCTCATCTAAACGCTCAAAAATTCAGATCAAGAATGGAGAACCTTATCCTGACGTTTTTTATCAAGTCATCAGACAATTAAAAAAAAAAAACTTGAAAGAATTTAAATTGAGAAGAGAATAAAGTAAACTGAAAAAAGAATTAAAAATAAAAAAATATACATGTTCTAGGCCAAGAATCCCGATGCTCGGACTTTTCTCTCACGTAGATAGCTTCCTGAAAGGATTTACTATGAGAATCACTCTCTAAGGATTTTTCTCTCAATTTCTAATTGTATAAAGTGGAAGGAGGAGGGTCCTATTTATAGGAAAAGATTGGGCGTGAAAAACACTTAAGAAACCCAAAAAATAAGATCTGGCCGCCAAACCTAGTCCAAATTAGACTGGAAAAGGGTAAAATTGTAAAAGTAGAGAAAAATGAAGATTCTGGACTCAGGGCGCGTGTAAAACACCCGCCCTTTTCATCTCTTACCAGACGCTGATACGTGGCAGCGGGTCACTGGCCCATTCTCCTCTCCCTCACGTGCACACACATACACATGGTCAATGGGGACCCACATCTTTCTCACTTTCTTTCTCTCTCTCTCTCTCTTCTCCATCTCTCTTGGTTTCTCACGGTACGCGCACATACACATGAACAAAATAGGGCCCCACACTCTCTCTCCTCCCATTTTCTTTCTCTCTCTCTTTCCTTTCTTTCTCATTTCCTTTCTCTCTATCTCTCTCTCTCAATTTTGACAAAGAAAGGGGCCCACTCTCTTTTCTCCCCTTTTTCATTTTACTCCCCTTATTTTTCATTCTTTTAATTTCAAACCCCATTTCTTTCTTCTTTCAATTTCCTTTCTCTCTATTCTTCTTTTTTTTTTTTTTTTTTTTTTTGTATTTATATTTTCGAAAATAAATAAAATAAAAACAAAGTTAAACAATACAAACTCAACTAAAAATAAAACTTAAAATTTTTGCAGGGCGGTCAAAATACTGTGTCTATAGGTTGTTTTACTTGATTATCTGATTACATGCTTAATTTGTGCTACCCACTTATTTATTTAATTAGATTTTATTTGTCCCATGTTGTATCTATCACCTAGTAATTATTCGAGTCATTAATTGATTATATAAGTATTGAGGTGGTGGAAGCTCCTTGTAGTAAGAAACTTAGATTTTTTTTTTGTATTTATGAGTTTGAGATGATTAAATACATTTGGTACGGTGTCTAATCAGGGTAATTAGGTTTCAATTTATTTATTGTGAAAAAAATTAAGGTTTGATATTTGTTCGGTTAAAAAGGTTAGGTTATTTTTTCCCCTTGAAAAGATCTAGGTTTTGATTAAGCCTGTAATTGAATTAAAAGAGTGAATTGTAAAGGTTCATCTTGACCCTATAAAAATGATAAGTGAGAGAGTGTTAGATTGATTCTTAACCTGTGAAAAGAATCAGGGTATTATGAAGGTTGATTCTTAGCCTATGAAAAAAATCGAGAATTGTAAGGGTTTGGTTCCTATCTGATAAATAAAACAAGGGGTTTAGTGAATTTCAAATCTCTGTGGAGCTCGGGAGACTGGACGTAGGTAACAATAACTTGCCGAACCAATAAATTCTTGTATATTGCATTGCTTTGTTTCATACATTATGTTTGGGTGTGCATTCATTATTAAACACATTTTCGATGCGTAACAAGATAATAATTGATTTAGAGAAACTGATTATTTGTGTTTAAATGACTTAATTATTTAATTTTAGCAACTACTCAATTCACCCCCTCTCTTGGGTAGCTCTTGGGTCAACAACTTCTTCTGAAAAATCCCAACTATTCCTATTATAGGCCTTTTTCCAAATCTATCTTAATAATCATACTCCCTTGTTTACTTTTGGTATTTTTCATGCCATGAATCACTTCCTGTGTTATAATCATATTGTCCAACGTCATCTTTTCTAGACAAAACTACTTTGGTAAGGACCTATGATCTCTTTTAAGAAAGGTCTTAGTCTAGTCACAAGAACTTTGTTAACAATTTTATACGTAATGTTACAAAGACTGATTGATCTAAATTGGCTAATCTTTTCAGACCATCAATTTTAGGAATAAGCACAATGAGTGTATTATTATTAATCTTAAGCATTCTTTCTTTAAGTAAACATTTTTTTCACAAAATTACAAAGATCATTGGAGACAATATGTCATTATTTTTTTTTTTTTTAAAAAGATAGTTTGATATCCATCTAGCCGTGTGCCTTCAAATCTTTCATGAATTTCACGATGTCCTTTATCTCCTCAACAATAGGTATTTTCCCAAGACTATCACCTTAGTAACAAATCAACACGTGCGTGCTGAATGGACCAACTGGGGGTATTAACCAAATTTAGACACCAATATAATCCACAAAATTTTAATTTAATTCAAAATATACATTTTCTTTAAATTCCCACCCTTTTATGTGTACCATTGAATTTTAATTTTTTATAACATTACATTAAAAAATTATAATTAAAAAAATTAAATTATTTAATGCAAAATTATATTTTATAAAAGAATTAAATTTTAATAAATTATCAAAAATCAAAAAATGTTATTCCGCTGAATTTCTATAAATTCTATTGAATATCAACTATTCCACTAAACTTTTATAATTTCATTAACTATTAAATATTCCACTAAATATAAGGGGAAAAAAATACAGCAAAAAAAAAAAAAAAAAATCTAAATGAAACATTCGTAACCAAAGTGAAAAATTACTTATATAAATCTACATAATAATAATAATAATAATAATAATAATAATAATAATAATAATAATTAATAAGTGGAAATCCACTAAAAAATCAAATGGAATCCATTAAAAAATATAGAACCCCAAAACAATGTTTTAAAAATCGGATTGGTCGGTTCGACCGATTGAACCGTCGACCGATCCTTGTTCCAGTTCGGTCACCTATTGAAAGCCGTTTTGGGGTCAAAACCAAAAAAACCCAGTGAACCAGCCAATTGAACCGCCAAATCGGCAAACTGGTCCGATTTTGTCTCAACTGGCCGGGTCAACTCAGTATTATAAAAGGAAAAAAAGGAAAAAAAAAAAAAAAAAGCCTTCCTGAAAACCCTAATTTCCTGTCGCTCTTCATTTTGTTTCTTCCTACCTTCATGAATCACATTGAATGCTCCTGCTCCAACCTTCCGAGATGTTGTTAGAGAGAGTCACGCAGATATCGCTTAAAGAATCTACACAAGCCAGTGGGGTGCATAAATAACAGAATCGTGATTATACTAATAACCACCCATTAGTTATAACTCATTTTCTTTTGATGGGAAAAAACAATATGTGTATACGAATGATACGTGTGTGATATACATACAAGAGTAAAAAAGAGTGTTTGATCTAATAAGAAAGTTTGTGTTTCCTTCATCAATTGCATAGATTAAAGTCTTGAATAGACTAGAAAAGTTTTCTCAATTCGCGTCTACAATATTGGGTGTTTGTGATTTCTCACATTTCTGAATGTGATTATTATGGTTGGAGTTATGTATTATTGGGCTTCCACTTTTAGTTTATTCAAAATCAATCATAATAATATTACTTACATTTGGTATTAGAGCAATATCTAGTCTAGTTTTTTTTATCTGGTGAAAATTTCTATTTGCAATTTCTTTGATTGAATTATCCATGGTTATAATTTGTTGCAAGAATGTATTTTTCATTCAATAGGATTTGTAATTCCTTCATATTTATTTTTGGGGAATTATTTTAACAAAACTAATTGGATAATTAAATTCCTTGTGAAATTATGAGGAAAACGGCTTTAAAATAGTGCAAAACGTACTTAAATTAACTGAATTATTGAAATTTTAAGTTTTGGGTCGTTTTCGAGTTGAATATCCGGTTGCAAACTCTTTGGAGGTTGAAGACAACCACTGGTTCAGGCTCTTCCGGATTTAGACTTTGTGGGTCTAGGGTTAACGAGGTTTGTAAGGGCTCTAGGGCCCTGGTGCAAAACTAAATTAATATTTCACTTTCTCAGCCAAATCGTACCCAAAATTGCTAAACTCTCATCATTCTTCGGGTTGGTTTTCTCAAGATTGAACAGATTCATCACTAATGGGTATTTAGATGAATTGAGGGGATGATTTTACAAAGCCACCAAGAAATTCAAGAGCCTCACCTCTTTTCATTCCTTTAGAAATAGCAACGTGATGGTAATTTGGTAAAATTGCAATCCTGGTAACTCTCTGTTTTGTGTATTAACTTGGGGGTGGATTTTATCAATGTGGTGTCATTATTATTTTTCCCTTTTTTTTGAATTACACTTTCCAACTATATATTTTGGGTTAGTATTATTTGGTTCACTTTACTTTTTAATTTTTTATATATTTCTTCATAATTGATAAAGACCTTTTTGATCCCTGACAAATATATTGGGTGTCTAATTGGTCCCTAACTTTTGTAACTCGACAATTTGACCCTTAACATTTCAAAATCGTTCCAAATTAGCCCCTGAGGCAGATTCCGTTAAGTCAACTAATGATCAATGTTTCATTAAGGATATTTCAGTTTTTTATTCAATGAGATTAATTTTGAAAAGTCATCTAAACTTAAGGGGTCAAAATGGTTTTTTTGGTCTTTCTTTCTCAATTGAAAGAACATAATAATATATATTTTTTTTAATTTGGTCTTTCTTTTTCAATTGAATAACAAATTATGGGAACAACAATTTATTTATTTTTAATTATGGGAACAACAAATTTATATGAACAAAACAACATTTTTTTTTGGAAAATATTATTTGATTTTTTTTTTCATTAAAAAGGGAATTAAAAACCCAAAGGAATACAAAAGGAATTACATATCCAACCAAACCAAATACAAACCTTTATGAAAGAAGAAATAAGTGCAATTCCATTATATTCTAAGAATTTTGTGCTAAAAATAAAGGAGCAAAACATAATCATTTTTTTTCGCTCCCATATTAAAACACAACATTAACACCAAAACGAACATCAACATCAAAACGAACACCATCACCAAAACGAACATCAACACCAACGAACACCACCACTAAAACGAACAACACTACCGACAAATACCGAAATCGAAAACGAAGAACACCACTGAAATCGAACCTTGGGGTTTCGATTTCGATTTCGAAATCGAAACCTAAGAACATGGCACGAAGAACACTGTCGAACACCACCACCAAAACGACAAACACCGTTGAAATCGAACCTTAGGGTTTCGATTTCGATTTCAAAATCGAAATCGAAGAACACCGCCGAACATCGCCACCAAAACGACAAACACTATTGAAATCAAACCTAGGGGTTTCGATTTCGAAATTGAAATGGAAATCGAAATCGAAATAGGATTTCGATTTAGGTTTCGATTTCGAAATCAAAGAACACCGCCGAACATCGTCACCAAAACGACGAATACCATCAAAATCGAAACCCAAATCAATTCGGTTTCGATTTCGAAATCAAAACCCAAACGAAACCCTAGCCTCCACTTTCCTTAATCGAAACCCTAGCCTCCACTTCCCTTAATTAATCGAAACCAAAGACGACGAACGTGATGGAGAAGACGACGACGAAGGCGACGCAGTTAATGGTGAAGAAGACGAAGACGACACAGGTGAACGAAGGATCGGAGCAAGTGTTGTTGACGTGGCAGAAGGATCAGAGGTGAACGAAGGATCGGAAAGTAGCGGTGGAGAGGAAGAAGACGACCTAAAAAAAATTAAAGAAAAAAAATATTTTTAACCCCTTAAATTTAACAAAATATGTAAATATATCACATTCTATTAGTAAGAATAAAATGACGCATGTACCCTTGGTCAAACATCATGTGCTTGTCACGTGACTTTTTCCATCAAATTTCTCCAAATTTTACTGACGGAACCTGACTTAAGGGCCAATTTGAAACGATTTTGAAATGTCAAGGGTCAAATTGTCGAGTTGCAAAAGTTAGGGACCAATTGGACACCCGAAACATTTGTCAGAGACCAAAAAGGTCTTTATCCCTCTTAATAACTATAATTATGATGTCACGGTTCACCAACGATTCACCCGCCGATTGAACCGATGACCCGTGACTCAAAAGTTTTTCTGGTTCAATGTCCAGTCCGGGTTTCAAAACATTACCCCAAAAGATAGATTCTAAATGGAAAAATTGAGAATCGAACCAAAATCAAGCAAGCCTTTACATGGTCATATTCTCATGAATAAATCCATTGAAATCCAAAATTTGAGAACCCACATTCATTGAATTCTATTGAAATTATTGAGATTCAAAAAATCAAAAATCAAAAAATTTTAAAAAATAAAAATAAGCATGAAATTGCAATAAAAAAAAAAAAAATCAATAAATTAGTCTTCAGTAGTGGTAGCGCTACGGAAAGCGAGTGTGGCGATGGCGGTGATAGATGGAGGTAATAAATTAGATGTGATGGCAACAAGAGAAGCACATGTGATGGGAGCAATGATGGATAGAGAAGATGAAAATAGATTTTGTAGCAGCGAAGAAAGCGAAAGCAGTGATTGTGACGACTACCGAAGTAACATGGTGGCAACGGAATCGATGTGACAACAATGATGAGATATTAGAGTTGAAGTATTACTGAATTAAGCGATTGCTAAGAGGAGAAATTTGTTGGTTAATTTTGTTATTAAAAATATTAGGAGGGATGGGGTTAAATTTTTTTTCAAAATAAAAACTAGTTACTAAAAAAACTTCTACCTAGAATTCCTTTTTTTTTTTTTTTTTAATAAATATTTGTTTCTCACACGTACTCTCTACATACAAATATGTAGCTAAAGTAAGTGACATTCTTTTAATTTTCATGGGAGTCGAGCATGAGTCCAGTACAGACATCGACCCCCGCCGCATCCACGCCCATGCCATCACCACGCCCCCCGCCGACCTCTCCCTCCTCAACCGCCTCATCACCCTCTACTCCAACTCCGGCGACCTCTCTGCCGCCCTCCGCCTCTTCCACACCATCCACAACCCCAACGTCGTCTCATGGACTTCCCTCATCTCCGCCACCGCCAACTCCCCCTCTTCCCTCCGCCACTTCATCCTCATGCTCCGCCACCCCACCCTCCCCAACCAGCGCACCATAGCCTCGCTCCTCAAAACCTGCGCCTCTCTCCTTTGTTTCTCCTTCGGTATCCAGCTCCACTCTCTCTCCATTAAGCTCTCTCTCTCCGCCCAGCCCTTCGCTGCGTCGGCGCTGATTCATCTCTACTCCAAAACCCAGCTCCCGATCGACGCCAAGAAGGTGTTCGACGAAACGTCGGAGCGAGACGAAGTCTGCTTCTCTTCTCTAATCGTTGGACTCGCGCAGAATTCGATGCCCCTCGACGCGCTGCTGTCTTTTGCCGACATGAGAAAATCCGGCGTCCGGTCGACAATGTACGGCGTCTCCGCCGCTTTACGCGCGGTGGGCGAAATCGCCGCCCTGGAGCGGTGCCGCATCATCCATGGACACGCCGCCGTCACAGGATTAAACTCGAATTCGATTGTGGCGACCTCGCTCATCGACGGGTACGGAAAATGCGGACTCCTCGCCGACGCACGTCAGGTGTTCGACGAATTGACTCCCCAATTAAACCTCGTCGGATTCAACGCGATGATGGCGGCTTACGCACAGCAAGGTGACGAGAACTCAGTCATGGAGCTTTTCACTTTAATGGAGTCTCAATCCATCGTCCCCGATCAATACACCTTCTTGGCAGCCATGACTGCTTTCTGCAACATGGGTTTAGCAGAAGAAACCGAAATTTGGTTCAAGAAGATGAAATCAGAACACGGATTGCAGCCGTGGATTCAGCACTACACTTGCTTAGCAAATGCATTGGGAAGATCCGGGCGATTAGAAGAAGCAGAGAAGATGGCATTAACAATGCCATTCAAGCCCGATTCAGCAATTTGGAGGACATTGCTATCAATTTCTTCAACTCATCGAAACACAGAAATGGCCAAAACGATGAGCAATCGACTCATTGAACTCGACCCGAATGATGATTCGGCCTATGTGATCCTTGCAAACACACTTGCAATTTCAGAAAAATGGGATGAGGTTAGAGAAGTGAGGAAGATGATGAAAGAGAGGAGAGTGAGAAAGGAGGGGGGGAAGAGTTGGGTCGAATTTCATGGAAAATTTCATGTCTTTCTTGCTGGCGATCGAGCACACGGGAGATCAGATGAGATTTACAAAGCATTGGGTGAATTAATGAAGGAGATTGAGAAATTGGGTTATGTTCCGATTTGGGAGGAGATGCTGCATGAGGTGGAGGAAGGGGAGAAGAGGGAAGGTCTTTGGGTGCATAGTGAGAAGCTGGCTGTGGCTTTTGCGGTGGTTTGTGGGGTGGCTCCGCCTGGGAAGGCTATTAGGATTGTAAAGAATTTGAGGATCTGTAGGGATTGCCATGAGGCTTTTAAGTATTTCAGTGTGGTGGTGCAGAGGGAGATTATAGTGAGGGACGTTAATAGGTATCATAGGTTTTTGAATGGGGCTTGTACTTGTCGAGATTATTGGTAGGTTTTTTTCTCCATAAAACTTGGAACAGATATGTTCAGTTGGATCCAAAGGTTGGTGTTATGAATAAATTTTTGATGACCCAAATGGGGTGGTTTTCGAAGGGGGATTGATGGTTGGCGGGGTTTTGCTTATCGGGCTTCAGAAGCGTGTTTAGAAGATCAAACTTACTCTTGAAATTGGTTTATATTATGTTCTCAGAAAATTTGGAAAAAATAAAGTTTATTTTATGTTCTGGTCCCAAAAAACTTGGAACAAATTCTCCTCATTTGGCTCATTCGGATTCAGTCTGCTTCTACTCCCAGAAAATTTAGAAGAAATCGCTATATTCAGATTCAGATGGTTCTTCATTTTTCTTTCCCTTTTTTTTTTATTCTGTTCTTAAAAAACTTGGAACAAATCTTCCTACACGGATTCAAATAAAGTTCTTATCGAGACACACTCATGATCCGAACAGGGTGGTGAGAGATTGTTTAGAAAGCAATTTTTAAAGTCTTTGCTGTGATAATTATAAAATCACATTATTTATGAATTGAAATTCCATGTTTGACTATCTTTTCTATTTTATAATTTTACTAGGGTATAACCCGTGCCTGAAGGCACGGGCGAAAAAAGAAAACCTAATACTTACGCAATTAAGTAGAAAAATCAACAGACCCAACATAAAAAAAAACATTATAAAATATACTGTCAGTAACCACAACCACAAACATAAAAAACAATAATGAATTTAAATTGTTAACACGTGTTTTCAAATACAACAAATCTGTGCCTGAAACAAACATTACTAAAACAAATAACGATAACTTAATTACCTTATAATATCTCCAACAATGTAGAACTTTTTCACCCAATTCGTACAACAATCAACGAAATTAATGAATGCCTTTATACATTAAGATGGCGTTTCACTTACCCATGGCTCTTCCCCAATATTTTCTTAACCTCTTCGGTAGTATCATTATGTAAAAAACATTCAACTCACTATTAATTTGTCGATTGGGAATTAAACAATTTCGCACCAAATCAAGTTAGTATTTTTGCTACAAATTGTGATATGAAATAATTATTGTACAAATTCAGAAACCGAAACAGAAAACTCAGAAACAAAAACAGAAACAGAAATTCAGAACAGTATTTCGGGAACATACCTGGAGAATTGGGAAATTTTCTAGTTCAAAAAACCAAACTAATTCTCACAACATATTGATTCTTTATTCTGAAAATCATGAACAGAAACAAAAACAGAAAACTCAGAAACAGTATTTTGGGCAAATACCTGGAGAATTGGGAATTTATCCATTTAAAATATATGAGAATCATGTCTAATATCATGACCGAACAATAAACCATAGAATTTTCATACGAAAATGCTGAAGAGAAGTTCTATTTTTTTTTGCGAAATGAAAACAGAGCCATATTTTTATTTTATTTTTGAAAAAAAAACAAAAAAAAAAAAAAAAAACAGTTCTTTAGGTACAGAAAATTTAAACAGAAACAGAACATCAATTTATGAACCCAAATTTTCTTTGGGTGCAGAAAACAGAAACAAAAACAGTTTTTTGGGAACAGAAAACAGAAACATTTTTTTGGGGGGGGTAAAGAAAACAGAAACAGTAACAGAGTATCAAATTGTGTAACTTTTTTCACAAACAAAAACAGAATCAGAAATAGGGAGCAGGAACAGAAACATAGAACAGAAACAGAAACATGGAACAGAAAGTTAAAGTTCACATCAATTCACTTAAAGTCCTGTTTGGAAACACCTAATTTGACCCCAAAACAAAGTATTTCAAAAATGAATCTATATAAACAGAAAAAACAGGGCAAAACACATACTCTTTCAGCCAAACTATGGCTGTCCGTGGCTTGTCCCCGGCGTGCTCGAACGTGAATGTAGTCGTGTTTTTTGAACTTCAGAAACCTTTGAATTCTCCTTCGAAGTATCGCCGCTGCCGCTGTTATTATTATTATTGCTGTTCTGTTCTGTGATTTTGGAATCGTCCACCTCTTGAATACTGCATCCTTTGACCCTCTTTTCTTTAGATTCCTCTTCTTCAACTACCTGAAATTAGACATTAAATTCACCTCAATTTCCAATGAAATTAGCTGATAAAATAAAAAATAAAATGAATTAATTACCTTTAGGTTCTGGGTCTGGTCGTTTTTTCTCTTCTTGGTGCCCTCTCTCTCTCCCCCCACGGCGGAGTGCAAATTTCTGGTATTAGTTGCCAGCTCCACCATGGTGGCGGCAACCACCGGAGGGCAGCTAGCTGTCCTCGAAATAGCGAAATTCAACTCAAACCCAGTTGCGCCGGCATAACCCAAGCCTTCCTCACCGGCGTTAAGGTTTCCGAATTCCGACCACCCGTTTTCCTAACCCGGATCCGGTTTCACAGCCCGGTTCAGAAGCTCCCCTAGACCCATGTCGCCGTTAGCTGTTAACGGTAACAAACCGAGCTCATTTCCATTAAAATAGTTGCTCTGGTTATGGTGACTTTGTTCCTGTTGCCAAGAGATAATCAAAACAGAAAATTGGTAGCAAAGAGATAAACTACATATCGAAGAAATTGCAAAATTGAAATCGTAAGCCAAAATCGCAAACTACATGTCAAAAAATCAAGCGAAGAAATCTCTTTATATCTGGCAATAGCCTGTGCCTCTATATCTATATGCTTCAATCCCCTTATGCAATCAAATGAAAATTCAAGAATAAACACTCATCACTGTGATTTGCAAGAGAACCTCATGTAAATTAAGGGACAAAACATCACATTTACGTAGATCAAAATTAAAAACAATGACACCTAATTGTTGCAAGCTCCAAAGGCCTGCTACTTTCAGCAGCATCAGCAGAAGCCCAAAAAAGACAGGCTTTAGCAGTATCAAATGCGACATCATAATGCCATTCTCAATTCTTCCCTAAACAATAACAGCAGCAACGAATAGAGCACATACCTGGGAATGTCTTTCATAATGCCATTTATGTCTCGCTTATTCACTGAAAGGAACTAAATTTGGTTTAAATAAACAAAAACAGCAGCAACGAATAGAGCACATACCTGAGGTTTTGATCAACAACGAACTGGAGTAGAGCAACGAACTGGCTGGATTCTAGAGCAGCAGCAACAAACTGGTGGAGTAAAGGAATGAAGAATCTGGAGCAGCAGCATCAAACAGAGCAGCCGAAGAACCTGCGTGAACAAATGGAGAAGGACTGAAGGAGTGTACTTGGAATGTGTGAAAGGAGAGTGAGAGAGAAGAGAGAGATCGTACCTGAAAGCAGCGGCGTTTGCTGAGGGAAATCGGAATGTTGGTGCGAGAGGGAGAAAAAAATCGATTTGCGGTGATTGACGGTCGTCGAGAGTGCGAGGCAGGAGGCGGAGGTACCCAATCGAATGAGGGTTTTTGAAACCAACGCCACCATCAGTGTCCCTACTCAGATCAACGCTACAATCGGTGTCCCAACTCAGATCAACTCAAATCGAGTGAGGGTTTTGAAAATTGAACAAACTGAAAAACGAAAAGCAGAGACGGAGAAGGAGAGAGAGAAAGACGAACCTGGAAAAACTGAAAAACGATAGGAGCGTATGCCATTGATGAAGGTGACCTGATTGCGATGATGGTGGTGATTTCTTACAGGCAGCACGACCGAGATAGAGAGAGCGCTTCAATTTTAAGGGTTTCGAAACCCCTAATTTCAGAAACCCCTAATTTCAGAAACCCTTAAAAAAAATCAAATTCAAACCAATGAATTTCAAAACAAAGATTTTTAGTTTGAACTACTGCAAAATCGAATCAAGAGCTGTGAATCGTGGTGGTTGAGAGAGAGAAAAAGAGGCTTACCGTCGTCGTCTGGAGAAAGCGCGAGGAAGGATGACGGAGGAGGCGATGACATCGCGGCGAAATGGAGCGGAGACGGCAGTGGCGGTGGCGAGGGGATGGCGGAGGAGGCTGAGAGGGAGTGGACGGTGATGGCTATCGTCGGAAGTGGAAAGGGAGCGCGAGGGAGGAAGAGAGAGAGACGAACCTAATTTCTGGTTCAGTGGAGAAGAAGAGAAATGGAGCGGAGGTGGCAGTGGCGGTGGCGAGGGGATGGCGGAGGAGGCTGAGAGGGAGTGGACGGTGATGGCTATCGTCGGAAGTGGAGAGGGAGCGCGAGGGAGGAAGAGAGAGAGACAAACCTAATTTCTGGTTCAGTGGAGAAGAAGGCTCGGTGGTTCAGTGGTTGTTGAATAGTATATTATTATTATAGATAGATATATTATATAGATATGTGTTGTATATAGATGTTGTATATATCAAAAGACATCCAACGGTTACGATTATCCAGAGACATCGGACGGCTGTGAATGTAAATGAGCTGATTTATTATATAGATTGATACAATTTCACCTCTTTAAGAGATATTTGGAAATATAATACTAACCGCTTTACATTTTATTGAAATTCAAAGAAGTAGCTATTTAGAAACTCCTTGTCAACACAATCTCTCCCAAAATGCTTTACCTAAAGGCACTCTTAGGATATTCAATTAGACCTAAGAAAACACGCATCTAACACAGACACGGACACGTAAATACAGTAAATTTGAAAATAAAAGGATTTCTTTTTTATATTTTTACTATAATATATATCTAAAATACAAAATATTCAATGAAGTTCAAAAAATGGTAAAATTAATCTTTCGGATGGGATAACTTTGATACGTGATATACGTTGGGATACATCTCCAACACCTCAAACTATTTTCAATCTGCAAGATCGCTGAAAAATTCGTGTCCAAGAAGCATCTACAGGATATATATCCGCAAGAATATAGGTAATCAAAGAGAACAGTTTTTCTGCTTCTTAGATAGAGATAGAAGAAAGGGTTTGCATCAATGGGGCACGAATTGTAGACCTATACACCAAAATACATTTAAAAAAGCATCTAAGGTCGCGTTTTCTTTGATTATGTCCCAAGTCTACACGAAAAAACTAGAAACAAACACACTACTAACCGAACGCCTCCTAATCATTGTGCGCGCGCGCGCGCGCGCGCGTGTGTGTGTGTGAAATAGAGATGTCATATGAACAAACTATGAACATTGAATTCAAGCGAAAACTGAAAAAAAAAAAAAAAAAAATAGTAGGAAAAACGCTGCTCAATAGTTCAATAATTTCAGTAACTAAATCGAGATACGAATACCCTCAGCCATCACAATTTAAAAACCTAGAAATCCATTTGCAAAACCCTAAAAACCCTACAAGAAAACAAACAGACCTCCAAGAAAGACCCAACAAAGATCCCACCGCAAATCACAGTTTCATTGGCCGATCACTTCTATGGGATCACGCCGGATGGTGGAGCGCCAAGTAGGGCAGATTGCTGCAATTCGAGCTCACCCAGCATCTGGTCGCGTTCCATCTCGATGATTAGAGGGAGACCGAGGACGATAAATGTAGTTCCGACAATCCACGCCGCCTTTCCGGTGCTCTTCAGTAGGCGCTTCGCTACGTAAACCGCATCGCACGCCGCGCGATTGCCTCTGTAGACGATCGGCGACTGCGAGATCGCGCTCGATACCCTCGATAGCATCCCGCCGCTTTCACTGCTGCCGCTACTGCTCGATCTGCTTACGACTAAGCGTTTCGAACTCCCTGACGACATTGTAGACACAGAGAGGGCAGTGACAGGGAAAAGGGTTTTGATTTCGGCCGCTCCGGAGTCTCCGTTTGGTGGAAGAGTAAGTGCGGTATGAAATTGATCAATATTAAACTTTTTGAGATTACTCCAAATTTTAAAAGTGTTGAATATTTCATAATCAAAATAATAAGGTACAATTTTTATTTTCAATTACATTCAAATTTCAAAATCTAAAGTAAATACTCTGTGGGCATTTGATCAAATATCTTTGGAGTTTTGAGAACATCAATGAGTTCTTGCGGTCAAGATCAAAGCGATATCACGTAAGTCATGTCCCTATCTCTACAATGTTTATCAGAGTTATTTCGCATTTGAACATGCGTGTTAATGAATATAGTTAGGTTAACAATCACGAATCATTGTGTGCTTGCATTAGAAATACGTTAACTAGATTTGTATCATTCAATTGATAAAATCAAAACAAATAAATATCAGTATCGAATCGCGATAACTTGTTTCGTATGTACAACAATGATTCACAAGACATATTTTAACATGGAGGGGGATGCGATTACAATTGGAACAATACAAGGTTATATTCAACATTTTTCATAAACTCGAGTACTATAATGAGGATTGTGGTATGTTGTTGATATGTTATATTCAGCATCATACTCTTGTAAATAAACACAAAGTATACGTCATGCATTTGGGTCTAACAGGATAACAGGATGAGAGATATTTTAAACCTTAATGTTATATTCCACACGGTAACACGAAGTCATGTTACTTTCAACATGGATGCACATAAACATTATATTCACCGATATCCTGTTTTGATATATATATATGGGGGGGGGGGGGTTTGATTTATATATGGGGGGGGGGGGGGGGAGGGGCAGTAAATCAAACATGTTGATGATATATTAAACATGCATTTGCAAGTTACTAGATATAATAGACGTTTTACCATTGTTGTATATTCAACATTATAACAACGAGTTATGTTATTTTAAACTTACATGCACATATGCACATTTTTACGAGTATTTTGTTTGTATGCATGTATGGTAAAAGTTTACATTTGATGTTGGAAAAATCCACTGCCCATCGACTTCCATTTAGAGACCAGGATGTGGCAAAGCGACCTCCTGTTGAAGTCTACCTCGTCCACTAAATAACTGCCTGGAACCCATCTGTATATCTTATTCTATCCATTGACCTGCTGCTATAATGATCCCCGATCTTATGTTTGCCTGCAATAACTAATTAAAAGGCCAAGCTGGGGTGCATCGACCTCACTCTAACAAATAACACCTAACAACCAATGCTAAGGGGTTCCCCACCAAGATTCCCCAGTCGGTCTCTAACCAGCGACCCTTGGGTAGAGTTTTCATGCCCTCAAAAAGGTCTTCCATCCCTCGAGGGCTGGGCTTTGTCTCCTATTCATCTAGGCCAATCTACGGGCTCCTCCTGATGAGTTGAAACACAAGGCCTAATGGCCTAATCGCCTCATGCGTTTCTTCAATGTCCACGCGTCGAGTTATCTTAATGAACCGTGCTTAGGCCCTAATTTTATGGCGGTAATAATTCTTCTTACCTATAAATAACCTGGCATTCAATGCCGCAGGTAATACTCAACTACCCAATTGAAGCATATAATTACCTTTTTCCTCGAGCTTTTACTCTCACGCCAGAAGAACTTTGCAAGGCATATCTCATCGGGTCCTTATGCAGCTACCAACACGGATTTGAAGACTATTTGAAGACTTTGACCATTGAACATTAATTGTTAACCATGGACTGCCGAAAGAACAACGAACTCCACACTGAAGATCGCTAACTCAACAAGAAATCTCTACGTGTGTTGACTAAACCAACTACAGGTGTTAACTAAATTTAGACACCAACAGTTTGACACCATCTATAGGAACGCTACTAAAAGCCTCTCTTTGATCGTCCCTTACTGGTCAGCTAAGACTTGATGATCACAAGATCAGGTCAGATAATAGGACAAATAAATTAAACTCCCGTTGTGAACAACCCACAGAACGGTCAATCTTGTAGAAGACTAGAAGAAATGTCAAATCCCTAGATGAAACAGAAAGGCTCATGCCACCAAGGACCAAGTTCTTTCCACCAGCCATATGAGCCCATCGACATTTCCCTCAGGTACTTTCGTGGGATAAAGCTCAGGAGTCGCCAAGGCCTCGTGCATTGACATCTTGGAACACCAACCAGAAGAGTTTCAAGGGTAAATTCAAGCACTCCCCTGGTGGGGGCATTAGATCTCTAGACTGTAGGGGTGCAAGGAGTGAGCACAACACTCTAGAGATAGGGTGACATTTTCCAATGGGCATGCACCCGAAGACTACCCACAGCACTGCAACCATGAGTCAAAGGAGAGGGATAGGGGTCATCCAGCTACATCAAGATCTTTTTTTCCTCCTCCAAGAAGACACAGTTCCAGGAAGCAATCTAAATCTCCATTAGACCGAGAACCCAACCACGCGACAAGTTTGACCTGCAGGCCCGACATGAGCTAGAGGTCGATTCTTACTCGCCACTCTCTGTCCACCATGGTGCCCGACCAGCTAGCAGTCACGTATAAATCGAGCCCAGCAAAAAGGGTGTGATGAAGGACAAACCTTGCCAACATGGAGGCACTACTTTAAGAAATCCATGGAGGAATAAGAGCAATTAGGCTCCCCACGGTGGTGAGGTCGTCTTTCGTGGATGAAGTATTGGAAGAGATGATGCCACACCGATTTTTACACCCCCAAATGAGCACATACGACGACGAGACCATGGACCCTGTTGATCACTTATCCATTCTCAGATAGCATATGGACATGTAGACTGCCTCTGTCGCCATGAGGTGTAGCTACGTCCCGTTCACTCTTTCGGGTGCAGCACGGACCTGGTTCCAAAACATAAGACCAACCTTCATAAATACGTTCTATGAGCTCAAGCAGCTATTACTCGCTCTATGAGCGCAAGCAGCTATTACTCACCCTCAAGAAAGGGCCTAGTAAGTCGCTTGGGGAGTATGTTGATCGCTTCTATGGAGAAGAGAGCGCCCACGACAAGCTCTCTGAGGGTGCGACAGTGTTTGCATTCATTAATGAGCTCTTCCATCAAACGTTATCCTATGATCTTCGTGCAAACGACTCCCCTCGACCAATCTTTAGACCGCGACACACACTTTCACAATGCCTACCTATGACCTGCGGTCAAGAGAGAGACAAGGGAATCAAAAAAAGAAGTAAAAGAGTATAGAAAGTCCTAGCTAAGCTCAAGGCTCGAAATGGCTACAAGCGGAGGGGAGATTAGGACCCCTGGTAGAGGACTAGACATCGTTCCTACCCTCAGGGCACTAACAAACTGACTACATATCACTGACCTCTTCCATCGCAACAAGCTATGTGGAGAACCTCAGAAGGGATTTCTTTATGCCTTTCCCTCCCCTAAAGAGAAAACCAAAGGAGAGGTCGATGAATAAGTATTGTGAATTCTATTGGAATCGAAGACATTCTACAGAGAATTACTTCCAGCTCTAGGCGGAGATCGAAGCCCTCATACGGGTTACTGGCCACAACCAGAAATTGGATTGAAGGAGGAAACGGTACCACCACTCTCGACCAATTAACTGCGAACGAAGCCTATCAGTTGTTGGAAGACATGGCTGAGTATAATTTTCACTGTTGGAATTATTGAACAAGCTACCAAAGCTTGGGGGATAGTTTCATCATTCTAGAGCCATTGATTGACACCCCTGTCCAAGATGTGGAGTCTTCCCCCTATAAGAGATATTAGCTGAATTTATGAGGGAGACTCAGGCGTTTTGGAGGGAGACGAATGACCGACTAAATGAGCACGAGGATCATCTCGACAACATTGAGACGATTTGCACTGAAATTGATGTTGTCGTAACATTTTTGTAGATGTAAATCGGTTAGCTAATCTGCTTTATTGAGGCCGAGTCAGACGCGGTGGCATTGGGAGATTCACAAGCCACATTCAGTGAATGCCACCATGAGGAATCGGAGACAAGTAGGAGGTACTTGGGTAAGATCGATGGAGATTCACACATTAATCGTTGTGAATCTTCACTGTTCGAATTCCAGTTGGTGACGCCATAGTCGATCCAAGACGATCACATCTACGAGGATCCGATGTGGCTCACTTATCCTTCGCTGCTGTTAGCAACGTTTTTCCAGGCCCACCAAATACATGAGCCGGTGGAGAATCTTGTTGAAAGCTTGGGCCGATCACAGCCAAATCTCACCAAGCTTGAGGGCTTACTGAACCAAGACCCATATGTAGTGTTGTACGACACTTACTATGGGCAGAAGCCGCTTTTTGACGAGCCATTCTCTGTGTTGGGCCGAGGACAATAACCCACGCGCTTCTTGGGAGGCAACCCAAGGCAAAAATAAATTAAATTCGTCACAGCTAATTTGATTGAGAGGCGTTCTAAATCCCCTTTGTCAGCATGCTTTAATTTCAAATGTTGAGATTGATGATTGGGACGCTGAGGGCACTGTCCGTTTCAAGTTTGGCGGTGATGTGTAGGATATTAGTATGTTTTACTGTTTTATCGTATTGCATGTTTGTTTAGTGTAGAGTGTTTTTGTGTTGTTGTTGCATGTTGAGCTTTACGTTCATCTAAGCCGTTACCCGATGATGATATTACCCCCTGGTTGTTTTCAAGGTCAAGGGTAATACCCATGCATGTGTGTTCTGTATGCTTGACAATGCATTTTGGTGAAAATTATTGTAGATCCTAATTTGCACGAGAACATAGACTCAATGTATTTCTATTCAATTGATTTGAGGCTGATTATCGATTAGCCAAACTCATGATAAATTAAGAATTCTAGAATCTGATTAAGGGGAAGCTTGAGACAAAATCCTAGGCAAGGTAGTTTTGGAGACATGATTTAGGCATTCGTTTTTATCGCTTGAGCCTTTGAAGCCTACCTAGTAACATGTTTATCCCTTGTTACCCTGTCGAAGCCTAAATACCAATTCAATTCTGAACACATGAACAAATACCCTGACCAGTTGATCTTTTTCCAAACCTATATCGCTGAATTAAAGGCACATTTGAGTGAATCAAGTTAGCATTCGTATATGCTGCTTGATGTGAGCGGTTGGGTTTAAGAAGAACTTCGGATTGGTTTGGTATTCAAGTACTCACTTGTCGTTTTTCATTCATATTTCACACACCCCTTAAATTATACAAATCAAATAAGTTTGGGGGTATATTTAGGATTGAAAAAAAAAACATATGTAAATATTGTTAAATTTACGTTTCTTTTGATAAGTGAGTACGTCAGTCTTAAATGTTTATTCGGGATTGTTTCCAATTTAACTATGGGGATTCGAGAGTGAATGTGCCAAACGTTGAGCCTTGGGTAACGTTAAGTTAACAACGTTGTTGTCTATTCCAAAATACCCTTGGCCAAATATTCCAAAACCGAACCAAGTCCTTCTGATCTTTATGAGCTTCCAAGCCTACATTAGTGGAAAGTGGACCCCAATCAGGCATATGGATATCCTAGTCCTTTACGGTCTAAGTCGTGAGTTTAGTTGGTGGATAATCCAATCCGGTCGTTGTATAGCTATATTATTGAGTCTCGCACATACACGTTTAAAAGATATAGAATGGCGTTTACCATTATTGAATGTTAAAATTCTAGAACATCATCACATGGTGCATTTTATTGCCTAAACTCAATATGACTAGAGGTTGTTGAGGGAAAAATGACTTGGTCGATAGAAGAATTCAAAACTTCCATATCGTTATGTTTATATTGTTTGTGTTTAGGTTGTTCGTGTTATTTAATTTAGTTGTGTTTTTCATTTGAGTGTAAGTGTTTTGCTCGAATACTAGCAAAATTCTAAGTTTGGGGATATTTGATAGGTGTGATTTATCTATTTATTCTCAAATCAATTTTGTTAATTTTAGAGTATTTTTATAGTTTTTTTCTATATGTTTTAATATGTTTTTATTCTTTTTGGTATAAATCTGGTGTGTATGGTGAAAAGGTATGAAAACGGATTAATATGATGAAATCGGATAAAAAATGGTGGAAGAACGGTGGGAAAATATGCACGGAGACAATATTCAGAACAACAACCTACCTGCCTAGGTGGTGAATATGCAGAGAGACGCCTAAATCTGCTGGAAGCTCACCGCCTAGGCGGTGAAACTGCAGAGAGATTCCTGAATTCACCGCTGCGGCGAAGATCAAACTGACATACCCACCGCCTAGGCGGTGTATCACACCGCCTAGGCAGTCACTCTGCACCAGATTTAGATATTATTTAGATATTTTAGGATATTTTGTTCTATTTAATCCTTCATCCTCCATCATTTTCGGCCATTAGACTTCTTACCATATTAGAGGTATATTTTGAGAGGATTTTGGGGGAGCTCAAGCAAATCCTAAGGAGAAGAACACAAAGCAAAGAAGGAAAAATGATCTTGGAATGTTCTTAGTGACAAATCTTTGGACTACGACTAGTTTCTGTCGTTTCTTTCTTCATCTCTTAACTTAGGATTATTGTTTGAGCATGTTTAGCTGGTTATACATTGTATATATGGTTATGGTCATTGGCTGAACATGGATTGTCTTAGGGATTAATATAAATTTATGAAAATGTTATTTGTTTGAGTTTTTGTTTCGTTAATGGTTGTTCTTCGCTATTTCGATTGTGTTTGCCGTGTTGTTATGATATTATGCTTAGATAGATATAATGAGAATACGGGGTTTGACACTTGGGGGAGGTAACCCCGAATTCAGACTAGGATAAACACAACGCGACGATCCAATAACCCGGGAAGCAGTTGGAAAATGTGCAATCAATGACGTTGGGGCGAGACTCACGTGACCTAGTGTCGTTAAAACGTTGAGGGGGACTTATTCGTTGATGCAAAGTCACGTATTCACTCATCTTACACTCGGGAGAGATGGCGAGTGAGTTTACGAATCGAGATTGTCGGATAAGTCAAACGCCGTTAACATAAACTAAAGCGAGATCAAAAACGCATTTAAGTAAATGAAATTAATCCCTAGGCAATCTTTTCTCTCAAAACAATCTCAATATAATATTTGTAGTTTAATTAGATTAATTAGTATTTTAGTATTAGTTTTTATTAATTATAAATTACATTTTTTATCGCCTAGATAAAATTAGGTTATGATAATTACGGTACTCGATAATAATCTCAACCAATCCCTGTGGACATGATACCCTTACTCTCCCGATCTATACTAAAACTTGACTCGTACACTTGAGGTGAAAGTAGCGACGTAATATTCCGCTACCATAAATCCACGGAGAGTAAGGAGGAACTGGACTTCCCAATAAGGTGAGGTTACCTTTTTGTGGACGAGTTGCTTGAGAAAGTGGTGCCACGTCATTTTGTGCACCCACAAATAACTACCTACAATGGGACTACAGACCCGATTGACTACTTATCCATCTTTAGATCCCACATAGACATACGGTGCAAGGGCTTTTCGCTCACCCTATCAGGTGTAGTGAGAACATGGTTCTAAAGCATCAGGATGACCTCTATCACCACGTTATAAGAGTTCGAGCAACTCTTTCTCACTCGCGTCAACAATTCATGACAAAGATTGAAGACCATGGCTTATATTCTCTCCATCCAGCAAGAGTAAAGAGAATATCTCGTAGAGTACATCGATCGCTTTAACTCAAAAGTGAACGCTTGCGACAATCTCTCTAAGAGAGTGGCGGTATCCGCATTCATTTATGGAATCCGCCACCAGAGATTGCCCTATCACCTCTATAAGAATCGCCTATCAAACTCGATCAAGTACTAGCCTGTGGTACCCGCTTCCACAATGCCAACCTACAGGCAACTGTCAGAAGAGAGTAGAATACGAAACATAAGAAGAATAACAAAAATAAATAGAGTCATAGCCGAGTTCAAGGATAAACAAAGATGCAAGAAGAAGGGTGACTAGGACCTCTTCCTAGGGACAGGAGGTCATTCCTAACCCTAGGTTAACGACCTTAAAGACTATATGTTACTCATTACCTTTATTGTAACGATTTATGCGGAAAACTCCAGGAAGGAATTTTTTTTTTTTTTTTTTTTTACCTTCCCTACCCCTAATGGGAAATCCAATAGGGAGGTCAATGAACAAGTATTGTGAATTCTATTAGGATCGAGGGCACTCCATAGACAACCATTTCTAGCTTTGTGAGAAAATTAAAGCCCTCACCGAGACGCTACTTGGGGAACTACATCTTGAGGGCACACAGGTTGGGATGAGCACTGGCTTAGTCAGAAGATGAGAGAAGACTGAGGCCCACCTCAAGATAGGTAAGAGAACATCAAGGATGATGACTCTCACACGGATCAACGTCACTCATGATAGATTCAACTCGGGGGTAGAGACCCCTCCTCCTGCAAATCCCACGAGTATTGAGCTAAGATGAAGGTCAACGAGGAAGTGTACGAGGTGTGCACTATCAATGTTGCATCGTACAACGTCATCTTCTTCAGTTAGATCAACCTCCGAGTAGTACATGTGCCCCACGATGATGCCCTAGTGACCATCGCTCTCATCAACCACTTCAATACAGGGTACATCTTAGTGGATTGTGGGAGCTCCGCGAACATCTTTTTCAAATGGGCATTCAACAAAATAAAAATAAACCCAAGCTTGCTATAGCCCACAAAGTCCTTTGGTCGGTTTTGGGAGAGACGTCCTCACTTCAGTGGGCAGGGTGTCCTACTAGTCATTGTGGGTACTGCTTTGTGCTCTGAGACCGTGTTGAGCAAGTTCTTGGTAGTGGATAGGTCATCACCCTATAACACCATCATGAGACACCTAACGGTCTATACTCTCAAGCCAGTGAGCTCTTCTTACTACCAAATAATAAAATTCCCTACCAACCACGGTGTGGAGAAAGTCCAGGGAGACCAAGAATCTTCTAGGGCCTACACTCGTAGAGCCCTTGAGAGGAAGAAATAACAGTCAACAAAGCGGACCGAGCACCTGGTATATCTTACTAAGCTCGTCCTTATCTTCATCAAGGACCCGCGTGATGAAGAACCTAAGCCCTAGCCATATGAGGACTTGGTGGAGGTGCCCATCTATCGGACCTGCGAGGAATGAACAATAAGTATAAGGGAAAAGTTGACACCCAAACAATGAATAACGCTCACCGAGCTCCTCTGCATGATTTATAACGTTTGCTTAGTCACACGTCACGCTCCCTAGAATCGATCTCAATGTGGACATGCACAGACTTTATGTAAACCCGCATCACCCAACCATTCGACAGAAGAGGAGAAAGTTCTATCCCAATCGACAAGCCATTACTGAGGAAGAAATGGACAAGTTGATTAAATCGAACATGGTTGAGGAGATGAAGTTCCCTAGATGGCTATCCAACTTGGTCCTTGCATTGATGTAGACACTATATTTCATCACGCTCATTTTGTAAAAAATAAAAATAAAGGAAAAAGAAAAAAAAAAGTAATATATAAAAAACGTTTCGATTCTAAACTAAAAAAGTCGGCAATTCTGAAGAATTCTAGAAAAAAAAAAAAGTTTCAAGCCAAAATTAAAATTTGCAAAAGTTATCGAGGACCAAATTGATTAAATTAAAAGTATTTTTCAAAGGAATATCACTTTTAAAATAACTAATTTTGGTTTCCACCTACCAATTTGTTTTTTAAAAAAAAATAACTTTTCCACGTACTTTTTATTTTGACCCCAAAAACTTTAGTTTTCGCCGAATTCGTCAAATTGACGACAAAATTCATTTTATTTTTAAAAATTAAATGTTCTAATCACTTGAGGAATGTTTTAAGTTAATTATTGTATTTTCAATTTTCGGGGAAAAAAAAATCACATTTAATCATGAAACGATGCCCAAAACACCAAATTCACTTCGAGCACAAATTCCTGGGAATAAGACAAAGCGTTGGATGCTTTATTGGGAATTGTAAAGCGAAATTTGAGTTTTCCAAAGCCATTTCCATAAATAGTAATGTTTAACCTTGTGGGTTTCGAAGGTCAAACACGCCATACCGAAAATATAGGGTCTAAAAGTATATTTTCGAAATAAGGGGTAGCCCCCCATCAATCAACCTCAAATCACCTCTGGAGGGTCTGCACACTCACAAGTGCGCAAAACTCCTATAGTATAAATTGGGAGACATGATTCCCCCCGAAAATCACAAGAGTAATTTCTCTTTCTAGACTTCTCAAATTATCTCTCAAGTTAATTTGCCAGTATTTTACGTGAACTCTCTCAAATTTCTCTCAAAAACACTCTTCAAGAGAGATTGAAAAGTAAATCAAGAAATAAAAACAAAAAGAAGAAAAGAAAATAAGAAAATGAAAAGGAAGAAATAAGAAGAAAAATGAGGAAGAGATTTTTAGGGAAAAAATTTCCTCTTAAGCAAGGTAAGTCCAACCCTAAACCCTCTTAAAATTGCTCTCTTTTGTTTACAGCTTTAAAGGAAAGACCTAAAAGTTACCAAAACTTAAGAGGATGTTCCCAAGTTAACACCTAAAAACCGATTTATTTGTCCCATTTACTTTCCACTATTTACTTTCCTGCACTTTAAATACATGTCATTTAATTTTTTGCTTTGTGCTTTTTCGCGCTTTACTTTTTCGCATTTATATTGTCGTCATTTATTTTCCCTGCTCTGTGCCTTTACACGCTTTTCTTTTTTGCATTTATATTTTGTCATTTACTTTTCTGTTCTGCGTCTTTCCGTGATTTAAAATTTCTTCCCTTTATTTTTATGTACTTTACTTTCTAGAAAACAAAAAACAAACAAAAAAAATCACCTTACCTAAAGACTGAAAAAAGGAAGGGTCTCTTATGTCCTATTTTTTAGTTTTTTCGATTTTGTGCAAAACTTTAAATGTCAAGTTAAGGAAGAGTGATAGGTGTGAAAAACCTATCTATTTCCAATCCGAATTGGTTAGTTTTCGAATATGTTTATAGTTATTTTTATTATGTTTTAATTAGTATTTATATTTTTTGTATAACTCAGGTGTGTATGTCAAAAAGATAGAAAACTGGAGCTAAAATGATGAGATCAAGCCAAAGCGGTTCGAAGTTACGGTGGATAAACAAGCTTGGAGGCTAAAAGACGAAACAGGCCCACCGCTTAGGCGTCCAGACCACCGCCTAAGCGGTGAAAATGCAGAGAAAAGAAAAATGTTACTGATGGACGACCGCCTGAGTGAAAATTCTACCGCTTAGGTGGAAATTCAGCAGAGGACGAAGAAGGGCTGCTGACAGCCGCTTGCCTACTTCACCACCTAGGCGATCAGACTTAACCGACCTAACTCCGCCTAGGCGGATTTGCCCTGCACAACCTTTAGATATTTTTAGGATATTTTTGCTATAAATATCCCCTCTCCTCCCCCTTTGGCCGAATCTCTCTCCCCTCTCTTGCATTTTTGAGCCCCTTAGGCTATAGTTAAGCCAAGGGTTAGGAATTTTAGTGGTGGAGCTTGCATCCCGAAGTGGAGAAGACGGTGAATCGATCGTAGAGCGTTCTTAGCAGTTTATCTTCGGACGAGGCTAAGTTCTTCGATCGTTTTTCCTTATTTCTTTATCTTTGGAGTATATGAGCATGTTTAGCTCGTTATTTTCTTATATATGCGGCTATGGCCCTGAGTTAAATATGGATTGTAGTAGGGATTAACACTATATTTATAAATACGTCGTTTGGATGATTTCAGTGTTTTGTTTGTGATTGTTCTTCGTAGTTTGATTGTATTTATCATATTGTTTATTTATTATGCTTGGTTTGATAAATGGAGAATACGGGATTTTGACAAACCCCGGATTCGGATTAAGGTAAACAAACGCCACGATTCTATAACCCGGTCAGGGTTTGAATCGTGGACAATCGATGACGTTGGGCAAGACACACGCTACCTAGGGTGGTTAAGACGTTGAGGGGGATCTCTTCGTTGACTCAAAGTCGTGTTATATCCCTCGTCTTACACTCGAAAGAAGTGGCGAGGGAATTTTAGAACGGAGATTGTCGATATGGTAAATACAACGCGACGATCCAATAACCCGGGAGGGAGTTGGATAGTGTGCAATCAATGACGCTGGGCGAGACTCACATGACCTAGGGTCGTTAAGACGTTGAAGGGGACTTCTCCGTTGGCTCGAAGTCATGTATTCCCCCGTCTTACACTCGGAAGAGGTGGCGGCGGAGTTTACGTACCAAGGTTGTCAAATAGGTCGAACAACGTAAACGCGAGTAAATCGGAATCGAACACGTATTTGTAAACACGTTAATCCCTATACAATTCTTCACCCTAAAACATATTAACATAATAGTGTAGTTAATTTAAGATATATTAGTACTAGTTTAATTAATTAATTACATTTGCTTTTCGCCTAGATAAAATTAGGTCACGACAAACGCAGTATTCGATACTAACGACAACAATCCCTGTGGATACGATAACCCGATCTTAACGATCACACTATACTAAAATTTAGACCTCGTATACTTGTGAGTGTAAGTAGCGACGTGTTTTTCCCGCGCTACCAAAGAGCCATCCCCAACACGGTTCTTTTTTTCATTTAAGGTCATGTTGGCAAAAAACATGTGCATTTCATTTTCCAAAAAATATTTCCTTACGTTTTTAAGTTCTTTTTCCAAAACTTTGTCCACAAAAAAAAAGGGTTAAGGTTGTTCTTTGACTTTTAAAAGAATTTTCCTTTCAAAAAAAATATTTTGTTTAAAAAAGTATTTTTTTTTTCAAAATTGTTTTCTAAAACTATATTCCAGAAGGGTCTTCATAAAAATGTTTTCTTCAAAACCTTGTTTAGTTTCCTTTCCTAAGGAAAATCTAAAATTGGCTTTTAAATTTTCTCCCAAAAATGATACTTATTTTCCCAAGATTTCTTTCAAATAAGAATTCTGAAGGAAAAAAAAAAAAGCTTATATTTCAAAACTTCTTCATAATGAATGTTTTCTAATTTTTTGTTTTAAAACCGAAAATCTTACACAGTAAGTTTTCTTTTAAAAAATGTATGTTGTTTATTATTTTACTAATGATTTTTCAAAAATGTTTTCTTTATTTCTTCTAAACTCAAAAAATGAACTTCTTCAAAAAAATATTTTACATTTTAAATTTTACTTTTTTTTTTCTCCTCTCTACGTGTATGTAAGTTTTGTGAAAATAACCTAAACTAAAGAGAAAAAAAAAAAAAAGAACCCTCGGTGACCAAACTTGTCGAATCTATCCATAATCAAATAGGCAATCTAAAAAGGAGATATTTTTTCTTTGTTTTTTTAAATGTTTTATATTTAGTATAAATTTTAAATGCATAAAATAATAAGGGGAATTATTATGATACCGAACCAAAAAAAAAAATACTTGGACTTTTTTTAATTTAAAAAATTTATTTAAACTTAGGTACCATCTTCGGACAGTTATTTTGGGCTGCTTAGCACCTTCCCATAGCATAACCTACCCTTGAACCTTAAAGAATATTCTGGCTAAAACCAAATTATTTTGAGTTAAGAATTGGGCCATTTTAAGAGAAAAATAAATTTTCAAACTCTCAATGGCCTAACACACCATTTAACTCAATGCTAGGTGGAGACTTCATTTTTTAAATGAAACTCTACTCAAAGAAATATTTGAAGCCGACGCCTAGAAACGCCGTTGAACTATTTTTTAAAAGATTTTCAAAAAATGAATCTTATCCAAAAGTATTTCAAAAAGGATAAGTTTGCTTTCAAAATATGGAATAGATCAAAATAACACACATACACACACACACACAAAAAAAAAAAAAAAAATGATGTTGTGTCACGTCGTTGTTGTTCGTCTTTTCCCAGGATGCGTCAGCCGGCGACTCTACTGAGAAATTTTATACGATCAAGTGTAGTTGGAGTTTAAATAAATCTTAAATCAAAATTAACTCCCCTTTATTTGAAATGATGGATCCCTTTTGTTAAACAAAAAAAAAAAAAAGAATTTTTCTATCTGCATTTTCTTTTAAGTTTAGTTTCCTTCTTTTTACAATTAATAATATGCATGCATATAAGGGGGGGGGGGGGGGGGGGGGGGTTGTTTATTCCTGCTTTACTTTATGCACTTTACTTTTTGTATTTCATTTCTTTATTTCATTGTATTTATTTGCCACTTTTATTATACTACATTTGTTGTAACTCTCTCCAAGGCTCAAGCACTGAAGCATTCTTGTGTTGCACAACCCAAATAGTACAAGCTAAATTAAGCAGTTTGCCCATCGGGTCTTGTTTCAAAACCATGTAGAATTAAAAAGAGGTCGATAGTAGTTTTTTGGCTGCGCGGTTCATCTATCAAGATCGATTCCAAAACTCACCTCGCTCGGATCACCAACCAATGATAGATGTTCCCACGGAAATATCGAAAGTTTCAAGATTTAGAAACCAGGCCTTTCTCTGATGCATTAATAAAAGCCGTGAATCCCATATTGTGATTGTACGCCGAGGTTTTTATGCTCGCGTATTGACTACTCGCAAGTGCACGAGATCCAGTTTTAATATAGTGAATCTTTAAGATCGGATATCATTCCCACAAGGACAGTGTGAATAATTGAATACCGCAATTTGCATAGTCTCCTATTATCCAAACGGTTCAAGAATTATTTTAAATTAAACTAATTAAAACTAAGCTAAACTACAATTAGTGGGTTGATCCTAACTAATTTGATTACCTAGGGATTGATTCCGTTCACTTAATACATGTTTGATTTCATATAGTTAACAATAACAGAGTTTAGGTATCCGACAATTTCGGTTCGTAAACTCACTCGCCACCTTTCCCTCTCGAGTGTAAGACATGTGAATACGTGACTTCGCGTCAACGAAGAGGTCCCCCTCAATGTCTTAACGACCCTAGGTCACGTGAGTCTTGCTCCAACATCATCGATTGCACACTCACTAACGCCCTCCCAAGTCGTTAGATCGTAACGATGTGTTTATCCTAGTCCGAATCTAGGGTTACCTCTCTTGAGTGTCAAACCCACTATTCTTAAATCCAACCCTAATACCTTAACAAGCATATTAAAGTTTTAATAAAATGATAAACACAATCGGAATTAAAAGCAAACAACCGTTAAAGAAACATATATTTCATCAAACTAGTATTTACACAACTACATCGATCTCTAGCTAATATTTATCTACTCTATCATGATATTGACCATTGAAACATTAAACCAAGAGGTATTCATCATCATTTACAATAAAACATTAAATTACAAAGAGAGAAATAAAGAGAAAAAGATCAAATCTTAAAGTAGAGTGATCCACTGTCGCCAAAGATCAATCTGCCAATGTTTCCTCTTCTCCAGATGATGAATCTCTTCTTCAAGAATGGGCAAGGATCACCTCCTGAGGTTAGAGGAGTCCAAGAGTGTCTAGCCTCTTTAAGGGAAATGGGAGAATGGGTATTTATAGATGCAAGGTTTCAAAATATCTAAAAATATCAATTTTGTTGCGCAGAGCCCACCACTGCGGTGGTGGGATCACGGCCACGGGGGTGAAACAGCTCCCAACTTTCTGCCCATTTGCCGCCTAAGTGGTGGGACTTTGCTCATTTTCAACATCCTCTGCATTCTCTCTGCCGCAGCGGTGACTCTTGTGTTCTTGAAACCTTGTTTCTCCAACGTTTCTTCACCGTTTTCGCTCGTTTGTCGCTTGTTTGCATCCCTACACCTGAATTACATAAAAAATAACAAAAACACAATTAAATATTACTAATTCACTCGAAAACTACCAAATTCGGCTTAGAAATAGATAAATATTTTACACCTATCAGTGATCCTAGGATAGAATGCTACCAAACCCTTTATAGGACACTATTTATGGAGAAATACCTAATTTTATTTTTTGTTTACCTGTTTATGCTTGTAATCAAACAAAAAGAAATCCCTAGGACTAGTAAGAAACTAAGCAGTCAACATAGGGATTTCCATTTTCTTCCACTTCTTTTGAGCTTGTTCAAAGTCAAAAATCATTTTCAACACATGACTGATGAACAAGCCATAGTAAGGAAATGCAAATCCCTATTTTGTCTACACAATGCCTTATCGCTATAAGAGATATCATTCTGTGCATATCCCAAAACATTTTAATTCTTGACATATATATGATATAGCCTAACATGTACTCAACCCTTAAGATAATAACAATTCAAGTTAACCGAATCATATGTAGCCATGACTGAGTAAATCCAAGATCCTCCCACTCAGGTCTAGTAAGCTTTATATTTTGAAAACATAGGGTCACATGTTAGAAATATATTTTCCTAGGAGTTACATGCTGCATAAGCATCCATTCTGTGTAGGCTTGTACAATTAGAAGTCATACATGCACATTACGAATATTCAACATAAAAAGCTCTTCAACAATTCATTAAATAGGATTTAGTTTTATAAACTGCCTAAGTAAGTCAAAGTTTGTTTTTCTAAAGGTAGCCTTTACTAGCAAGCCAACTTTAGGTTCACTCGCTAGACCATCGAAATGTATTCAATATCAGGTATGACCAAGATTTCGAAGATGCGAGAAAGCGTTTCCTCTCTGGAATGAGCTATGGACCGGATGAACCCAACCCCGCTGACCAAGAAGATAAAGGAATAAGTCCAATCACCACTGCCTAAAGTAGAACATAACAATAACCAAATAAAAGATTGTGAAGAGCCACAGACCAAAAAGTATGGCAACAAAGGAGTCGGGAAACATGATCCCAAAACACATCATAGAGAATCGATGTAAGAAATTGCGAGAAGACTTACCAATTAACCTACTCAACCCCAATGAAAGAATCAAATGGTAGCGTTACAAAATGGGAAGATGACATTGGCGAAGAAAAATTAAATACTGGAGATAAGGTCGAATCAACCAAAAGCTCGATCAGCACCTGGTTTACCTCCACAAGCCAAGAACTACCTAGTTGGGAGGAATAAGCTTTTATAATCCAGCCACTCATGAAAGGACACCCTGAACCTAAGAGAGACTCAATCAAAGGATAAATCACCAAGATATGGAAACAGATGGATTACATGGACCAATCTATCATAGAGATCAAACAATCCATGACGGCCTGTCAGTCTTGTAGTACCCCAAAAGAAAAAAGTCTATACATGACCCCAAAACACCATCCTTCTATCTGTTTCCCATACCTTGGTTACCCAAGCAACTCTCCTAAAAGCCCAGCCAATCCCGAACTCCAATAAAATTGTATCACCAAAACTTTATCCTAACTAAATGCCTAAAGAAAAGAGATAATTCACCCTGCTCTCTGTTTCACTCACTCAAGTCTACCCCTACTGCTTCAAAAATAAGATCTTGGCTCCAATTCTTCTATATCGATCAAACCCCCAATGCCCAATATTTGATCCCCACACATTATGCGAATACCATTCTAGATGTGTGAAGCACCCCAAATTTTGAAAATGAGATAAGAGAGAGACGCAATATGGTTTCCTCCTATCAAATTCTTTCATAAAAAAAAAATAGTTTCAGGGGCCTTTTTTGGCGCCGGTTCTGAAAGCATTTCTTTGGGCCAAAATTTGTTTGAAAAATGGAGTCGCCACCTCCTATTGAGTTAAATGGTGTGCCAATTCACCAAAATTTTTAAAAAATCTTTTTTTTTTTTTTAAATGACCCCAGTTTTAACTCAAAATATTTCTAGTTTCAGAGAATTCTTTAAAGTTCGGGGGTCAATTATGCTCAGATAAGGTTAGGCACTCCAAGACACTTGTTCGAAGACCGTACCTAAATTTAAATAAATCTTTAAATCAAATTAAGTCCAAATAATTTTAGTCAGTTTTCTTTAACATACTAATTCTCATTTTCATTTTTTATCTTTTTATGTTTAGTTTATGCAAAAGAAAGGAAAATCTTTAGAATGATAAAATACAAATAAAAACAAGAATTAAAAGAAAGAAAGAAAAAATGTCCCCCTTATAGGCCTATCGATTTAGTCCCGGAGGGGATTTTTATTGTTTCTCTTGTTTAGCTTAGGTTGTTTTGGCAAAGTTTTTATGCACTTCAAAGAAAATAGAAGGGGTCAAATATTTAAATAAGTAAGAAAAAATTTAGGAATGTGGAAAACCATGTTTCTTTTAAGTAAAGAAAAACATAAAGAAAAAAAAAATTTGTTTGTTTAGAAAGAATTTTAAAAGAACATTTAGAAAACATTTTATAAAAAATAAGGTTTTATCTTTAAAAGAAAATATCTTAAAAAACGTTTGTCGGTAAAATGAGTTTGGAAACAAAAAATATCAAGAATCTTCTTTCGAAAAATCTGTGAAAACCATTTTTAAGAAAGAGATTATGAACCAAATTGTGGCAAGTTTATTTTTAGAGGAGGAAACACAAGTTTTAAAACAAAGAGTAAATTTCAAAAAAAAAAAGTTTTGAAAAGACATTTTCTAAGAAAATGTTCCTTAAAAGATTCCGAAAGGGTTCCTTTGAAAAAATAACTTTTAAAGATGATTTTGAAGGGGTTCATTTGAAAAAATAAATTTTAAAAGAACTTTGTTTAGGAAAGATCTTGAAAATTATTTTTTTAAGAAGAGCCTTTTTTTTTTTACGAACAATTTGGAAAAAATCTTTTTAGAAATTGGACCAAGTTAAAACATATTTATAAAGTAAGTTAAAAACATTCTCTTTTTTTTTTTTATATATATAAAACTTTGGGAAAGGCACCTTTTTTTAGAAAATAAAAATAAATTTACTAGAGTTTTTTGGAAAATTTATTTTTTAAAAAAGATTTTTTAAGACAAAGTTTTGAAGATTCCCTTTCTTAGAAGAGATACAATTTTGAAAATAATTTTTTAAGGAAATTCCTTTTTAAGAAGAACTTGAAAATCATTAAGAAAACTATTTTTTCTTTTTTTTTTAGGAGTAAAACAAAAGTTTCTTTTTGAGAAGAAACTTCTTGTTCGTAAAAACTCATTTTTTCTCTCTTAACAACCTTAACAAACCCACTAGCTTAGGAAAGGTTATATTTTATCATTTATCATTTTTAGTTAGTTTTTTTAGGTTAAGGAACACACAAGCGTGCGCGCGCACACACACACACATATATATTTTGCTAATCCTACCCGTGGCTAAAGAAGGAGAAATGTTTCTGAAGAAAATCCCACTTATCCCTTGAGGAATAGAGAGTCTCCTTTTATTCTCCCTTTTAGCCAAGAGGGATTGACTTAGATTATATACATAGTGTCAATCTGAGGAATCGACTTAAATTATATACATACATACATACATACATATATATATATATATATATATATATATATATATATATATATATATATATATAGTGTCAGTCCAAAGATTATGACATAAGGCCAATCCAAGGCATCGACTTGAAAAAGGGAAAAACACGAGTCCCAAGACCGTTAGTGCCATTCCATGGTCTAGACTAAAAAATGGAATAAAAGGTGTCAGCCCAAGGACTGTGACTTAGTGCCTGTCCAAGGTCTAGACTAAAAAAAATTTAAAAAAAGAATTGCCAATCCAAGGACTCAACTCAATGCTAGTCCAAGGACTTGATATTAAAAAAATACAGGAAAGGTAAAGAGCAAAAAGGCATAGAAGAGGAAATTAAATGACGAAAAAAAAAAAGCGCAAAAAGGAAGAGAGCAAAAAAATAAATAACAAGAAAATAAAGTTATTGGTTAGTGTTTTGTTAGGGATTTGCTTAGGTTTTTGTCATTTTTTACTTGACAAGCAAAGAAGGTTTGAGAGGGGGTTTGGGAAAGCTTACCTTTCTAGGGAAGATGTTTTTCCCTAAGTATTTCCAACTCCTTCTTCTTCCTTCTTCTCCTTTATTCTCATTCTTCCTCTTTCTTTCTTTTTTTTTTCTTTTTTTTTTTTTGTGTGTGTGTGTGTGTTATTGACCTCTTTTTGTGAGGGTCTTAAGCTTTTTTTGAGAGAATTTGGAAGCTTGTAAGAGGGTATAGTACTTAGAAAGCAGGCAACCCAAGAGAGTATTTAATCTGAGAGAGATAAGGAAATGATCAAGGTGTCAGTTTGGACAAGAAAAGGACCCCCTACTTATACTTCCTGGAGGCCTGCGCATTGGGGAACGTACAGGCCATCTAGAGGGCTTTAAATGCACTTGATTGATGGGAGCTACCCCTTTATTGCGTAGTTTTTACATTTTAGACCTTCTATTTATCGTTTTGCATGTAGAATCTTTAAAATTCACAAAATCAAATCATACCACTTATTATATTAACCTTGGGATGCTCAATTTTGGCTATTACCACTCCCAAGAAGCATTCTATGTTTCGTCTTATTCCTGAGAGTGTGTCCGCAGCAAATTGTGTGCTTTAGGCACTTTTTGTCTAATTAAAGAATCATTTCTTAATTTTTCTTGAAATTGAAGGTTTAAAAATGAAATTAAACTATCCAAAATATTATTGGAATGTTCAATTTCAAAAAATAAAATATTTTTGACTGTCAATTTGATGAAATCGGAAAAATAAAAGTTTTTGTGGACAAAACATAAGTGTATTTAATGAAATCCTTCAAATTAAAGGGTGAAAACCAAAATTAAACATATTAAAAGTGATATCCATAGAAAATCCATTTTCAATTTTGTACTTTGGTTCCCCAATTAATTTGTAAAAATTTCAATTTCGACCCGAAGCATTTGTTTATGACGAAATTCGATCCAATTAGTCATTTTTCCTGTTTTTCTTGTTTTTTATGTTTTTTTTTATTTTTTGCAATATTTAACACGTAATATAAGGTTTAAAAGGTGGAAACCGAAATTAAACTTATTAAAAGTGATATCCATAGAAAACTCACTTTCAATTTTGCAATTTGGTTCCCTAATTAATTTTTAAAAATTTTAATTTTGACTCGAAACATTTGCTTATGATGGAATTCGATCCAATTGGCCATTTTTTACTATTTTTCTTGTTTTTTATTTTATTCTTTTTTGCAATATTTAACGCATAATATAAGGTGAAAATTTGTCTCTCTAAACATCGATTTAAAGTTTGTCCGAATTTTTACTTTAGACCCGAAACCTTTTTAAAGTAAAAGGGAACGGGACAAAAAGTTGTGTTTACAGCTGCCCCTTTTTGACATGCGTGTTTACTCATAATGACAAACACATTAGACACAACCATTTTGTTACGTGGGACATGAAATGGGGAACGACCTAACCTAGAGTAGTCTAGGTTGGTTTTTTGACAGGAAAGCAAATGAAACTAGTACTTTCCAAGATAGTTTGGAAATCACCAGAAGCAAGTAAAATATGTGGTGATACGGAGCTAACTCGGGTAACATCGGAAGCAGTAAATTTAAATGGTGATCTAGGGCTGTACCTGGGTAACACCGAAAGCAGTAAATTTAAAAGGTGATCTAGGGGTGCACCTGGGAAACACTAAAAGTAGTAAATTTAAACGGTGATCTAGGGGTATGCCTGGGAAACATCAAAAGAAATAAATTTAAATGGTGATCCAAGGGTGTGTCTGGGTAACACCAAAAGTAGTAAATTTAAATATGATCTAGGGGTGCGCTTGGGAAACACTAAAAACAGTAAATTTAAAAGGTGATCCAAGAGTATGCTTGGAAAATGCCTAAAGCAATAAATTTTGAAGGTGATGTAGGGGTATGCCTGGGAAATACCAAAATAAATAAGTAACAATTCCTACCCAACAGGTCAAGAATCAACCCTAAGGAAGGTTAGCAAACCAGTCCTAGAAGAATACGCCACAGTGTAAGGGCAAAAAATATTGATCATTATCATCTCCTAAGTTTGACCTAACCCAACCCGGGATTTTCCTACATATATCACACAAGCTAAGAATCAGGTCAGATATAGTTCTAACAAGTCCCACCATAAGAGGTTAGGAATAAAGTTCTAAGGAGGGTCCACTGACCAATCCTAGAGGGGATACACCACAGCGTAGGGGTGAAGAATGTTGATCATCAACATCTCCTTAGTTTGATTGAACCCAACCAGGGGTTTCCTGCTTATATTAGACTAGCTAAGAATTAGGTCAAGTATAGTTCAACATTAACGATGGTGTTCCAAGCTCTCAGAAGTCACTAGAGCAAGCAATTTAGAAGGTAAACCGGGGTCATGCCTGGGTAACACCGAAGCAAGTAATTTTAGGATGGTGAACTATGGATGTGCCTAGGTAACACCGAAAGCGAGTAGAATTTAGGATGGTCCTGGATTACAACGAAAGTGAGTAAAATTATGATAATAAACCAAGGATGTTCCTAGATAACATTGAAAGCTAGTGAATGATGCTCCATGGTAGCCTGGAACTACTGATAGCAGTAGACATCTTACGAGAGGGTAGAGAATGTTTATAATCAACATCTCCTATGTTTGGTAAGACCCACCCATGGGTTTCCTATATATCTTAGAGTGTCTAAGAATCAGGCCAGATGTAGTTCGACAACATTTAGATTAATTTAACAATAATGTAAATAAGGAATGGGTGGGAAAAAATTCTTAGTTAGAGAAACTGATTCAGGGGTGTCATCTCAATCCAAGATTGAAGAGGACTTAGATGGTTCTCAAAAAAGGAACAAAAAGGAAAACTTGACATTCAGCGATATGGAGCTTCAGGGTAGCATCCCGCCTGGGACTTGATCGCTCATAGGTGCGTGCAATGATATTTTCTTGAAACGCAAAAACATAATAGAAGAACAACAACAAGAAAATGTTAATTTTTTCTAGAAATGAAGTAAAAAAATTGGAATTGATCTCTAAGTCCTTCTACCCTATTTATAGAATTTTAAAAAGGGTACAATTGGAAATAAAGAAAAAGAAAGAGGGGGGTAGCTGGCCAATTGGCCAGCTGGGCCGACCAAAAATCGTCAGCCCAATGGAGGGCTGCCAGAGGGCTGGTATAACCAGCCCACAAAGTGGGTTGGCTATACCAGCCCACGGGTTTGCAGCCTACAGGCTAGCCGTATGGCCAGCCGAACCATCGGCTTGGCTCTTCTCTCACGGGCAGCTCGGTTGAATTGCCGTGCTTCAAAAATTTTGTCTTCTGTTCGGCTTGACGTGGTTTGTTCGTTTTTCATCCGATTTGTCCCAAATTAACTTCGTTTTGTTCCAAATTCAAAATCCTACAAAAACAAATAAAACAACTTTAATTTATAATATTTTAATTTATTTAAAAAGATTAACAAAACTTAATTAAGTTGTATTAGATGGCACAAAATGCGATGCGATCAGGACCGCTGAAGAAGGTTAGAGAACTTACCCAAGAAAGTTAACTCGGATAAAATATGCCCGAGTCCAAGACTGGGGCTCAGTGGTATGAACTTCTAAAAGGAAGTCAATCATAAAATTAAATTTGCTCCTGCCCAAGGCTAGGGTAAATCAAATCAAGGAATCTCGAAAGAGAAACCTGATAATGTGCCCCCTAGACTGGGGCGAATGAGTATACTGAGGCGTTTGGAAAAATATGATAGAGCTCACATAGGCTTTCTACATATCCCGGATCAAGCGTTTAAGTAAAAACAAACACTTTTTTAGCTAGTACAATTTTTTAATTTGAAAGGTGTACTTAAACCCATGAGGGTTACCTACGTATCCTGGTTGTACCAAGAATCAGGTCAGGATATAGCTTGGATAACGACGATTTTGTTTATGTATACGACCAAACCCTCCTGCGTTACCTACATATCCTATTTTTTAGGTCAAGAATTAGGTTGAAACGTAGTTCGGGCTACAAAGATTTAGTTTTAATTGGACATCTAAACCCACATGGGTTGCCTATGTATCCTAATTTTTTAGGTCAAGAACCAGGTCAAAACGTAGTTCACTACAAAGATTTTGTTTTAATTGGATAACTGAACTTGAATGGATTGCCTACGTATCCTGCTTTTTTTAGGTCAGGAATCAGGTCGAAATGTAATTCGCTTTAGAAATTTTAGACAAGGCGTCCAATTCTAAGTCTAGGGACAGAGATGAATATAGACTCTCATAGAAGATCTTGAATCGGGTAAAATGTGCCCCAGTCACTGACCAATGATTGGATATTTTCTGTGAGGGAGTAAATCCAACATGTCCCAATGTAAGGTAAGGAACAAGATAGGAGAAAGATGTACCTTAGCCTGTGGTCAGGGTAGGAAACGAAATAGCTGTTGCAAGATAGGCTAGCTTAGTACACCATGTCTTTAACTAGGGGTGATAGAAAACAAACTTGAATGAAGGTGGTAAATCTCTAAACACACCCACTGGCGCATTGGTGGGTAGCGAGGCAAAGGGTTCTTTAAGAAGAACCCATTTTTCAGAATTTGCCCGCCAATGTAATATCGAGCTATCTAATTTGTCATTAAGCCAAGACAAAATTGGTGCAATAAATACCTATGGCACAAAGACTAGTATATCGGTGGATGGGATTGAAGGGTGTGCCCCCTCTTTATTTTTCTAATTGTTACGTGGGGTACTTTTTCTTTTTTTGATTGTTGCTATTGAGTCAGGGAGTGTATGTTTTCCTACATTTTAACAATCGAAATGATGTTAGAAGGAAATAAATCCCATCTCCCTTCTCTGTCTTGTCGTTTGAACGGCGTCTACTAACTTCTTGTTTTATAAACTGACTGATTTTTATCTATCGTTGGACTTCTTCTTTTGATTGAAAGCTCCATCATGGAGATAAAACCATAGCATACCAATCTTGTCCCAAAATTGACTCTTAATATCTAAATCACATGTTACATTAAAGGCACGACTACTTCCAAGTCCGCGACTAGCTATTGAAGTCTAGTGTCAAAATCGAGGATCGAGGCTTAGTGGAGGTGTCTACCTTTAATTATTTCTTGTCGTGGACTTAGTGGTGGCATTGGGCCTTTTTTTCTGGCACAGAAAAATTTGCTCGAAGGGTGATATTCCCAATCATCTTACTTTTCCCTTTTCTTTATTTTATTTATTTTTTCTTTATTTTCCATTTTTACCCTTAGAACCCTAGAATAGGAAGCAAATATTTGAATATAGGCCCTTTGAATTTGGGTTAAGGTATATACTGGATTTTATGAAGTCAAGTCTATACACAATTATAAAAACTGTAAGAACGTCCCCTATCTCATGGCTGGGGTTTCTAAAGTTGGATGACCAAACCTTAATAGGTTTTTTATGTGCCTTGGCGAGTTACCATGGATCAGGTCAAACGTAGTTCTTAAATAAACATCCCTTGTTGTTTGAATAGCAAGGAGGGCGAAAATAACTTTCCTAGGAAAGTCAAAGGACTTCTCTAAAGATACGCCCTTATACAGGACTAAGAGAATGTCGTGAATTCTACACTTCCTCTTCTTTTTTCATTTCGACCGGACCCACTTGGATTTTCTACGTTTTTCCCAAGAATCAGGTTGTAATATAGTTCCGAATAGCAAAACGATTTTAAGAGACATACCTGTCATAAGTAAGATAGCTAAATTCATTGGCAACAATCTGCTCCATCCCATTGGATAGAGTCTCTTGCATGAATATTACCTAGGTAAGATCAACCGTTTTCCTAATTGTTCGTATGTTGAAGTCTTTGAATGGCGTTGTTATGATTTTTGCTATTGGAGACTTGGTGGTTGGAGCACTTCAATGATACTAGAAATTCTTCGATTCTTAGAAGATCCTGTCGAATTTTCTAATGATATTCTACTATACTTCGATGCTTTGCATGAATGGGTAGGCCTACTGTTTAGACGCAATTTTAGGAGATCGACTTCTCCCCTAACTTCTGATTTGTTGAAGCCACTATTACGGAGGGACAATTGTACATGACTGGTGAGATAATGGACCGGGTTGTATGTCCGAGGATTGCCTGTGAAACTACTAGAGCTTCCAAGTAAGATGTATGGGTGCAAGTGTTATGTTGTTGATGATGGCCTATTGATGCAAACTAATGTGCAGGATGCTGCAGGATCTTGTAAAATATGTTAAATAAATCTTCTCATATGTATGCATCTTATGCAATCCTAAGTGAATCATGATGCATGGTGATTTGTTCAGTGTTTGGATGCTGAATTTATAAGAAGGACTGCCTAGGAAATACAGGATCTACATGATGACATCGCATGATAAAAGCATTTTTCTTCATTTTTAGTTATAGGAGCCTAAGGATGATGATGTATGATTTCGATGATACCATTTGTTTTAACTAAAATGATTTCCTAGGGAAATGCAGGGTATACCTGGAGATGCCGATTTTCTATGGGATGCTTTCTTTACTCGAATTGTCTTCCAAAGATTGTCAAAATGTCATTCAAAGCCAGAGTCAGGCAGTCAATGATCTTCATCTCGAGATAGATTTCCCCATTCCAAGGTATCTCGGGCTCAACCAAGCAACATGAGATAACCCTAAACCATTCCAGTCCAAACCTTTGCATCTAATAGCCGAAATCCGTACATTTTTTAAAGAGAAATCTCAATCTTGGACCCGAATTTTAGTTGCAGAGAAAGCATAAGTAAAGGAGCAAAAAGCTTCTCATAAACATTGATTAGCCTTTCGTATCAGAGATAATAGGGAAATACCCAAAAGGTGAAATTTGGTAGCAAAATGTACATAATGCGAGCAAGAAAAAAAATGCATTTTCTTTTCATTTCCCTCTACTTCTCGAGTTTAGTTCAAATGTTTTAGGCATTATACCCATACGTGCTATGCATATTTTCTTTTTTCACTTTTATGACAGATTATTTTGGCTAGAGTATACTCAAGCACTCATATTCAATCATTCAACAACTTCATAGATTGCCGCGATTTTTACTCGAATTAATATAGATTATGATAAATATGATTTCAATAGTAATTTGGATCAAATATTCGCAATTTATTACTATGAAGAGGTTGTTAGGCTCAATTCCATCAAATTCTGATATTTAATCTTTTCTGATATTGTTATCAAAATTACCTACAACCTTGTATGTTTTCCAGGATTTTTTGGGTATTCGGACTTCTTTCCTTTTGTCTTGATATAGAGTACAACTTGAGTGAGCACCCTTGAGATGACTCATAAAGAAAGAAAAGAAAATAGAATGAGACAAATGATAGCCATGAATAGCTGACTCATGGGTCGTTAAGTTACCAATGAGTTCATCGAGAGTGTATTTGGTGAGATCCTTAGGTGGCATTTGGTAACCGTTTCTATTTCCATTCCAGCAGTGGGATGGGAATGGGATGAGAATTTTGTTTTCTTTTTGGGAGTAGAATCGCGTTTGGTAACGATAATTTTTTTTTTTGTTTTGGGAAGAGAATTGTGTTTGGTAATGATTTTATCCTAAAATCTTTTTTTTTTTTTTTTTTCTGTTTTGGCCTGACGACGGTGGTGCCGTCACCGGCGCTCCGGCAACGGCTGCCGGCGGTGGTGCCGGCAATGACCGGATGGCGGTGGCACCGGCGGCGCCGGCCGGAAGACAATGGCACCGTCGTCGGCGACGGCCGGAAGTGGCCGGAAAATTTCCAGCCGGACGGTGACCGGCGAGGGTCGCCGGAGATGACCGGCGTCGACAGCGGCGAACGGTGGCCGGCGGCGATGGCGGCGGCGGGCGGTGGTCGGCCGATAGGTGAATAGTGACCATGTGTTTTGGGAATGGAATGGGAATAATGAGAAACAATTTTTTTTGTTTCTTATTTCTTAAGAAAAAAGTGGGCACAATTCTCAAATGGAAATAAAATGGAAACGGAAACAAAAATTACCAAACGCTATTCCCAAACAGAATTTCCAAAAATCTGGGAATGGAATGGGAATTTTTGGAATGGAAATGGTTACCAAACGGGGCCTTAGCTTCCTCGATTGCAGTCACTTTTGGTTCCCATACTTAGGTTAATGATCTCAAAATCTTCCAAACTTTGTCTAGCATGGAATATGGCTTTCTAAGTGCTCCAAGACTGTTACAGATATTTGTGAATCTAGTGTACGTCTTCGAAATTGTTTCTTTATCACCCATTATGAACAGTTCAAACTAATAACCCAAGGCATTGATTTTGGAATGTTTTACTTGATTAGTTCCCTCATGTGTGATTTGTAATATATCCCATATTTCTTTCGCCGATTCACAACCTAAAACCCTGCTATACTCATTTGCATATAAAAAACAAAACAAAAAGTTTATAGCTTGAACATTAATAGATAACTTTTGTTTATCAGTCGAATCTAGGTGTTCTTTCTTTTTAACTACTTTATTTTCTTTAAGAATGTAAGGATCATCCTCGATGCCCAACCAAGCTTCATAGTTAGTGAGACACCATGGATTTTGTTTGAAAAGTAAGAGAAAGTAGAGATCAAGAAGAGGAAAAACAAGTTTTCATTCTTCCCTCTCGAAATCCTCAAAATCCGTTCATTTTCTAAAATGGTTTTCAAGAGCTTTTCTAGGCATCGATTTTGAAAACTTTGTTTGGGTCAGGATTTGTGTTGAAAACAGAGTCACCACCTAGCATGGGTTAAATGATGTGCTAGGTCACTGAGATTTTTAGCAATTCATTTTTTATTTTGAAATAGCCCATGTTTTGACTCGTAAAGGTCTTGTACCAGAGATTTCTTTAAGTTCGGGGGACAGTTACACTCGGAGAAGGTTTTATGCACGCCAAGACACCCATCTGAAGATGGTACCTTAGTCTAAATAAATATTCACTTTTAAACAAAATCCAAGAAGTTTTCTTTGGTTTCACTGAACAAAATAATTTCCTTTTTTTTAAGTTATTTTGTCTTTTTATGGATTTTAGTATAATAAATAGCTGGTAAAGGTTAACCATCTATCATGCAGCAACAAATCAAATAGATTGACAATGAAAATATTTTTGTATTTTTTGATGTAATGAAATCAAGTAAACTAAACTAAACTAAGCAGAGACAATCCAATGACAGTATAGAAGAATGAAAAACAAATATTTTTGGCATTTTGCGAACAACCGAACCTTATAACGGTTGCCTATATATTCTTGTTTCCACAGGGAATCAAGTTGACAAATAGTTAAGAAATGAAAATGTTTTTTGTATTTTTTAACGACCAAACCTTATAAAGGTTTCCTACATATCCTTGTTTTCATAGGGAATCAGGTCGACATGTAGTTCCAACATGCAAAATAAGACTAAATTATTTAGATAGGTGACCTAACCTGTACATGGGTTGCCTATGTATCTAAGATTAATGAGAATCAAGTCATCACGTAGTTTATTTACGCAAAATGAACTAATTTTATTTGATTTTATTTATTAGTCAAGACATGAATCATACAATGGCTTGTGAATAACATCCTTGATTTTGTGAAGAACACCACAATTGAACTCTTTTGTTTTGGTGAGATTAGTGTTAGTATGTGAGTTGTTAGTTGAAAATGGAAGAAAATACCATATATATATATATATATGTTAGTCTTACTCTTAACTACAAAAGACGAGAACGTTCCTGAAGAAGGTTCACACATATCCCTAAAGGAATAGAGGTCCTTCATTTATCCCGAATTTTTAGCCACAAGGGTCTCGACGGTGTAGTATGTGTGTGCATATATATATAGGGTGCCAGTCTACTAGCTTGAAGACTTGGTATTAGGCTGTGATCTTGACATTTAGTAGGAAAGTAAGTCAGTTATTAATAGTACATGGTTAGATTAACAGTTAGTAAAGTTCGGTTTGACGTGTTCATGAGAGAATCGTAGAGATTATGCACAACTCATAGTGTGATAGAAGTTTCGTGTATGATCCTCACATGTTCTTGGATGTTCTTGATATTCTTGACATGATTTTGTGTAGTTTTGTTATGGTTTGATTAATATGACATAGTTTTACCCTTTTTTACTTGATTATAGGTTATATGTGTTATGTACATGCAATTTAAGAATAAAAACTACATAATCATGCTATATACAAGCAAAATACATAAATTCAAAACAAGATCAAAGGATTTTCAAGAAAACATACCTAGTTTCAGGGAGTGGTCTTTCCCTAAACATGATACCTTCTTCTCCTTCTTAATCTTCTTGGTTGTCCTCGATCGGTTGTTGTCAACTCCTTGAGTTCTTCCTCCAAGAACCTCAGGAACTTTTTTCGGGGTGGAATTTCAGCAGAATTTTGATGTGTTTTGAATAAATTGGTTGGAAACCCTAGAACCCAAGAGCACTTCCCAAGTTTAAAAAGAGAATGTCTAGGTTCCAACCATTGAAAAATGAAAAACAGTCCCATGTATTTATAGGTTAGGCACCTTGCGCATTGGTTAATGCGAGAGGTAACCCAGCCTACTCCTTGGGGGTTGTTTGGATTAGGGGTCATTCCTTCTTGTCATTATATTGAATGGCTTTGAACTAATTTGCTAGATTGTGTAAGATTCTCAAAGATCTTCCAAAGATTTGGTAATGATTACATGTCTAGGTTCAATGATTGGCAATCATTGCAAATCATTTTCAATCATGAGCAATCATTAGTCATCATTATACAATCTTGGATATGATTGGTTGAACATGGGAGCATTTATAGATTGAAGTGACATTTTCGGTTTGGTATAGGGGCTAAGTGTTGGTTTCATTCACTATTTTGGTTTAGTTACCATTAATGATTCCAAGGTTCAATGAATTTGGTCTTGATGTGTCATTTGAAATTTAATTCTTGATAAAGACACTTGATTTTATGGGAATTGGATCGGTTGGATTTGAATCGAATCGGTTTAGTTTGCATTGTAACGAGTAGTCACATTTCAAGGATTTCAGTTAACCCCAACATATTTTGATCAAAATATCTTTATTCCTTTAATGTGCCCTATCAATTTTATCCCAAGAATTTAATGGGATGGACACTTAATGTCTTGATTAAGTGTATGCTAGGTGGCGAACCGGATCGGTTTAGCTTCAATAACGGTTAGTTAATTTCTAAGTAACTTAGTTCCTTTCTTATATATTTTACAGGAAATTTCTCAAAAGTTTCCTTTAGGATTTTAATGCTCATTTTGATGAGTCATTATCGCTTGGTTGGGCCCTTGGTTGTATGGACTTTGATTGTTAATTAAATGACTTCGGTTTAGTCGATTTAGAACCGAGTCTTAATCCTTAGTTACTTTGGTAACTTGGATTTTTCATGAAAAATCCATGCCTTGATTTAGGACTTTTGGATTGGATTTACGGACATTAGAATTTTAAACAAGTATTTAAATAAGTATTTTTGGTGTTGAATAGACGAAACAGGTGATAGTAAATGTTCCAGGGTCAAAATAGGTAAGAAAGGTAAATAGTGAAATTTCCTATAATTAAAGGGTAGAAACTATTTTTTATTCATATAAAAAGTTATTTAATGAAAATAAACCCTTAAAAATGTCATCTTAGTCCCCTTTTAATTTTAGAAATTTTGAGGTTCACCCGAAACTTTTACTGTACTGAATTTAGTCAATTTCAACAGTTTTTTTATGTTTTCTTATGTTTTTATTGTTTTTCTGTAATATCCAGCGTGATCCAAAATAGAAATTCATTCTTTTAAACCTCAGTTTAAAATTTATCTAAACTTATACTTTCGATTCAACAGTGACTGGGCAAGACAAAATACGGTGCCTACAACTGTCCATTTTTGTCATGCGAGTTTACTCGTAATGACAAAGAAGAAGACACAGATATTTTGTTCTGCTGGATATGAAAATTAAAAACAGGAATTTAAAATTTTTACTGTGCAAAGTCAAGAGTATTAGACATTGTTGCATCTACCTTATGAAAGTGGTAAATAATTTCCTAAAGGGTGGCGACATACCTAATCCTAGAGGATTTTCCTTGAAGGCGACTGATAAAGCCTTGTCCTACAAGGATGGCTCTCAAAGGCGATTCATGAAAGCCTTGTCCTATGAGGATTGTTACTTATCAAATGAGACTATATAAAGCCTTGTCCTTTGTTCTCGAATGCAACTGATTAAAGCCTAGTCCTGAGGTTATTACTTATCAAAGGAGACTGTATATTGCCTTGTCTTTTTTTCTTGAAGGCGACTAATTAAATCCTAGTCCTGAGGTTATTAGTTATCAAAAGCGCCTATATAAAGCCTTGTCATTTATTCTCGAAGGCAACTGTGTAAAGCCTAGTCTTGAGGTTATTACTCATCAAAGGTTACTATATAAAGCCTTGTCCTTTGTTCTCGAAGGCAACTGTATAAAGCCTAGTCCTGAGCTTATGATGCCAATAGAGTATGGAGAATGGCGAATCATATCTGTAGTTTCCTAGGTTGGCAGGGCTATACAAACCACCATATCATCCATAAGATTAATTACATTCGTTCCTAAACAGGCAATGAATCCTCTCCACGGAGGGCCAACGGCCAGTCCTTGAGGATGGTTCTCATAGGCGACTGTATAAAGCCTTGTCCTACGAGGATGGCTGTCATTGGAGACAGTATTAAAGTCTTGTCCTATGAGTCTTATCTATCAAAGGCGATTATATAAAGCCTTGTCCTTTGTTCTCAAAGGCAACTGTATAAAGCCTAGTCTTACGAAGATAGATTTCTCAAAGGCGAATGTATAAAGACTTGTCCTATGAGGCTTGCTCTCATAGGTAATTGTATAAAGCCTTGTCCTAGGATACCTCTCATAGGCGATTGTACACAGTATTATCCTAAGAGGCTTGTCTATCAAAGGCGACTGTATAAAGCCTTGTCATTTATTCTTGAAGACGATTGTATAAAGCCTAGTCCTTAGGTTATTACATATCAAAGGTAACTATATAAGACCCGGTCCTTTGTTTCTCAAAGCCAACTGTATAAAGCCTTATCCTGTGAGTTTGTTTCTTATAGGCAACTGTATAACGCCTAGTCCTACGAATATGGATTTCTCAAAGGCGACTGTATAGAGCCTGGTCCTTTGTTTCTCAAGAGAGACTGTATAAAGCCTTGCCCCGCGAGTTTAGCTCTCATTGGTGACTGTAGAAAGCCTTGTCCTCTGTGGCCTATGCTAGGTAAGGATAGCGACACACCAATCCTACCTCGCTTGGAGTATGACAACATCGTCAACTCCTGAATATGGCAATGCCCATAGGGTTTTCCTATATATCTGAAATTAATAAGAATCAGGCCAAATGTAATTCTAACATGAAAAGTAAAACAATATTTTGGCAGAAAAGGATTCATGGCTAAAGAAACCGATTCATGGGTCGTTATCTCAATGCATAATTAAAAATGACTGAGAGATCTCACCGTAGAAAGCTCTCGAGAAAACTCAACACTTAGTGGAGTTTCATGGCCACATCCCACCTAGGACTGCCGACGAGGACTATAAAACTTCCCGTAAGAAATTTACCTCGTATAAAATGAACCCCAGTCGTAGACTGGGGCTTGATGACACTTGATTCTTTTTAAGGATTATGGATTTCAGCCTTTGAATTTTGAATTTTACTTCAGTTGTAGCAGGTGTAGGTCTTTATCAAGAAAACTCTATAGAGAAATATGATATAATATGCCCCAGCTCTAGCTGGGGTACAGGATTATCTCCTGATCTTTCAGAGAATGTGACAGTGCCCACATGGGTTACCTATGTATCCTGAATCGAGTGCTTGATATTAAATGTTTGATTAACTATGGGAACCTCATTGGGTTATTTATGTATGTTAATATCGCTGTTTAAGATAATGATTGCCGGATGATCGGAATCCACCTGGGTTATCTACATACCCTAATTTTCTAGGTCAAGAATCCAATTGAAATACAGTTCAGCCCTCGCTGTACTGATTTCCAAGATTGTCTACCGCACCCAAAAGGGTTTCTTACATACCTCGGTAATCTACCAAGGATCAGGTCGAAGCATTGTTCTTGTACAGGTATCCTTTATCGTTTTCCTAGCGAAAAATTGACATCGATTTTTTAAGGAAGTCGAGGGACTTCTTGGGAGATGTGCCTTGATACAATGCTGAGAGGATGCCATAAGGTTGGCATCTCCTTGATTTGACCGGACCCACTTAGGTTTCCTACGTACCTTGATAATCTACCAAAGATCAGGTCAAAGCGTAGTTTCAAACTTGATTAACGAAAGATTCTTTCGAGTTGATGTAGTTCCAGATAATTGGTAATAATACATGTTTGCTTTTGAGGGGGTAATGGCTCAAAAGGATAGCTTTGAGATTTCACTATCTCGAGGAATTGGCGAGGGATTTTGAAGAATCATATTTTTTTTCTTAGTATTTCTTCCACCAAATTTGACTAGACTATTTCACCTTACAAAGGCATGCCATAACTCTATCCCTTGCTATTATTATTGTTCCTCTCCTTTGTTCATTTCCTGATAGCATTACTCATCTCAAGGTGTTCACGTTGTTGATTGTCCTTAGCTCTAATCCAATGGTTTAGCAATTTGGATAAACTTATGGGATCAAATTTGGTGTGTTATGTCTTGGATGGTGTGTGATAATCCATTTCATTAACCTAGCCCTTCTCCAATTAGGCCTACTTAAACATGTGTGGGTCGTGGCGTAAGGCCTTGATGCCTCTGATGAGTGGTTTATTTACCAACAAATCAAGTACTTTTAGATTCAAATATTTGTGTGTTTTCAAGAACTTTTGTTAGTTTAATATGTTTTTGTATTGTTTTATAGGTTTCTAAATAAATGGATGAAAAAAAAAAAAGCAAATTCAGTACAGGTGTAGTAACTTCGAGGCCAATTTTGAACACGACGCAATTTGATTTTGGAATAGTGCAAAACATGTAAGTTGTATATATCTATCTTATATTTCCATAGGATTTCAAATCACGGCAATCGGAGTTTGGACGAGAAAGTTATGGTCAAACGAAGAATCTGGTGTCGGCACTGCCTGGACTACCGCTGCAATGGTGATCCGGCAGTGAGTTTACTGCCCTTTCACTACTGCAGCGGTCTGGCACCAACTATAAAGTATTTTTCTTAATATTTTGAGATATTTTTGCATCCTCTACTTGATCCCACTCATCCCCATCAGACCTAAACCGTTTTTGGGACATTTTTGAGATATACTTGAGAGCACAAGATCAAGAACCAAGAGAAAAAATCATCAAGAGGATAAGAGGAAACATGATCAAAGCCGATTTCACAGAAGTAGAACACTCTACTTCACATATTTTCTTTCATTTCCATGTTTCTCTCTTTGTTCTTAAACTTTGTAGCGTGTATGATGATATTATTCTTATGTAATGTTGAATATTGGATTATGATCATGAGTAATTAAGTATTTATTGTCTAGGGATTTGATTGAGTTCATGAAAACATTGTTTGTCTAAATCGATGTTTCGTTAATGGTTGTTCATGTAATTCCGATTGTGTTTACCATTTTATTACTTCCATTATATGCTTGTTATGATATTGTGGTTGATTTGAGAATACGGAGTTTGACACTTGGGAGAGGTAACCCCGAATTCATACTAGGGTTTAAACACAACGTGACGATCTAATGACCCGGGAGGGCATTAGAAAGTATGCAATCCGTGAGGTTGGGGTGAGACTCATGTGACCAAGTATCGTATAGACGCTAGAGGGGAACTTTAGTGCTGACGCGAAGTCACATATTCATTCACTTTACACTCGGGAGAGATAGTGAGTAAGATTTTGATACCTAAATTGTTGGATAGTGTGAATGCTGTTAATATAAACTAGATTGAATTGAACGCGTTTAAATGAACGAAGTTAATCCCTAGACAATTTACTCCCTTAAACGTCAATATTAGTATATTAGTTTAATTAGTTTAATTAACTTAGTTTAGTATATTATTTATAAAACAAAAACTATAAATTGAGTCGCCTACATAAAGTTAGGTTATGATAATCACGGTACTCAACAACCATCTAATCCAATCCCGGTGGATACGACAACCCCTACTCTTCCCACTCTACTAAAACTTGACCCGTACACTTGCGGTGAAAGTAGCGAAGTAATATTCCGCTACCAAGTTTTTCGCGCCGTTGCCAGGGATTAATTTTTAGATTGTTGTTGATATTGTGAGTAAATAATTTGATTTTAATTTGGCCATTTATTTTGTTTATAATTTTTGTTTGTAGTTTTGTTTTTCTTGTAAGGTACTTGAGGATGTTAGATCAACAAGTGCTTTTGCATTTCTTTCAACGAGATTCCAAGCCTGTATATTGTGCTTGGGATAGATACAAATAGTTTTTGTTCCGGTTCCCCAATCATCGTTTCCCAAGGGAGTGTCAATTACTGAATTTCCTCGACGGGTTATAAGCCACAACGAGAACATGGGTGGAAGAAAGAAATGGTACCACCTCTTTCTATGACCTACCTGCGAACGAAGCCTATTTGTCGTTGGAAGACATGGCCAAGTTGGACTATCAGATTTGGAATTTTTTAACAAGTCACCAAAACTTGGGGGATAATTCTAACATTTCAGCACCGTGGATTGACACATCAAACCAACCTGTGGAGTCTTCTCCCACCTTGGAAGAAATGTTCGCTATTGTTATGAGGAAAACTCAAATTTTCTTGAGGGAAATGCAAAACCGTCTCAATGAGCATGAGGATCGACTTGATATTATTGAGACGATCTGCACTAAAATCGACACGATTGAAAAGTTTCTTGTGACGCAAATCGGTCAACTTATTTACTTCATTGAGACCGAGTCCAAAGCTGTGGCACTAAAAGACGAACAAGCCACATTCAATTGTGAAGGCCACCAGGAGGAACCAAATACAAGTGGGAGAAACTTGGGTTTGTTCAATGATGAATATTCGAATGATACGGAAACCTAAGAATGGATCGACGATTGTGATTTTTCACCATTTGAGACCCAACTATTGATGCCGCCACCGATCCAATAAGATCACATTTATGAGAATCCAATGTGGCTCAATTGTCCTCCACTACCTTTTTCTCCTTTCATTCATGCCAACCAAGCATAAATTCGGAGCTGAGTTTTGTTGAAAGTTTAAGCCGAACAATGCCACATTTCGCCAAGCTTGAGAGCGTTAAAAATCAAAACCCATATGTGGTGTTGTACGACACTTAATATGGGCAGAATCCACTCTTTGACGAGTATTTTTCCATGTCAAGCCGAGGACATTAAACCACGCGCTTCCTAGGAAGCAACCCAAGTTTTCAAAATAAATTAGATCATCACCGCTGACTTCATTCGGAGGTGAGATTGTCTCGCCTCCCAGGTACGTGTTCAAAAACCCCTTTGTCACTATAATGCATGCTATATTTCAATTGTTGAGATCGACAATTGGGTCACTATGCACACTGCCCGTTCTGAGTTTGGGGGTGTTGATGTTTAGTGTGTTTAATTGTTGTTTGTGTAGATTTAGTTTAATTGTATACATGTTTGTTTGTATAATATGTTTGTGTTGTAGTTGTTGTTGTTGTGTGCTGAGTTTTGCATTCTTCTGGGCCATTACCTGATGATGAAATTATCCCCTAGTTGTTTTTCGAGGTCAAGGGTAATGCCCATTCATGTGTGTTTTGTGTGCTCGACATGTCATTTTGGTAAAATTTATTGTAGATCCTAATTTGCATGAGCACGTAGACTCAATGTATAGCTATTCAATTGATTTAAGGCCGATTATTCATTAGCCAAATTCATGATAATTTTAGGGATTCTAGAACCTGATTGGGGAAAACTTGAGGCAAAATCCTAGGCGAGGTAGCTCAGGAGATATGATTTAGGCATTCATTTAATTCGCTTGAGCCTTTGAAGCTTACCTTGTAAAATGTTTATCCCTCGTTACCCTGTCGAAACCTATAAGCCGTTTCAATTCTGAACACGTAACAAATACCCTGGCCAATAAAACTTTTTCCAAACTTATGTCGTTAAACCGAAGGCACAATTTGAGTTGAAATCAAGTTGGCATTTGCAAATGTTAACTGAAGTGAGCGGTTGGGTTTTGGGCGAACTTTTCATTGGCTCAGTATTCGAGTACTCACTTGTCATTTTTCTTTCGTTTTTGCCACACCCGTGAAATTGTAAAATCGAATAAGTTTGGGGGTGTGGTATTCTTAAAAAAAAAAAAAAACCATATGTAAATATAGTTTTATTTTCGTTTCTTTTGATAAGTGAGTACAACGTTTTTAAATGTTTGTTCAGGGTTGTTTCGAATTTATCTTTGGGGTTACGAGTGTGATTGAGCACCAAGCGTTGTGCCTCGAGTATCGTTGAATTATAACGTTTACCTGTTTTCTATTCCCGATATACCCTTGGCCAAATTTTACAAACCGAACCAAGTCTTTTTTATCTTTTTGAATTGCTTAGCCTACATTAGTGGAGAGTGGAACCCAGTTAAGCATATGGATATCTTAATCCTTTATCATTTTAGACGTAAGCTTTATTAGTTAATAATCCAATCCAGTTGTTGGATAGTTGTATAATTGAGTTTTCGCACACACAGTTGAGTAGGATCTAGAATGGCGTTTATCGTTATTGAATGCTGAAATTCTAGAACACCATATGGTGCAATTTTATTCTTGAGCTCGATATGATTGGGGGCCATTGAGGGAAATATTTTGGTCGATTAGTTGAATTCAAAACTCACACGTCATTGTTTTTAGTTCGTTTGAGTTTTTCTTCGTTGTGATAGTTTGTTTTCTTATTTTTGTGTTTTTGCTTGAGGATAAGAAAACGTTTAAGTTTGGAGGTATTTGATGAGTGATTTATTTACCAACAAATCAAGTACTTTTAAATTCAAATATTTATTTGTTTTCAAGCATTTTTGTTAGTTTAATGTGTTTTTGTATTGTTTTATAGGTTTTTGAATAAATGGATGAAAATAAGCAAATTTTGTACAGGTACAGTAACTTCAAAGCTAATTTTGAACACTATGAAATTCAATTTTGGAATAACTCAAAACATGAAGTTATAGATCTCTCTCTTAGATTTCCTTAGGTTTTTTAATCACCTCAATCGGAGTTCGGACGAGAAAGTTATGGCCAAACGAAGAATCTGGTGTCGGCACTAGCTGGACCACCCCTGCAGCAAACTTTTCCACTGCTACAACAGTGATCTGGCAGTGAGTTTACTGCCCTTTCACCGCTGCAGCAGTGGGAAGCACCACTGCAGCAGTCTGGCACCAGCTGTAAAGTGTTTTTCTTGATTTTTTGAGATATTTTTACATCCTCTACTTGATCCCACTCATCCCCATCAGACCTAAGACATTTTTGGGACATTTTTGAGATACTTGAGAGCTCAAGATCAAGAACTAAGAGGAGAAATCATCAAGAGGAGAAGAGGAAACAAGATTGAAACCAATTTCACGGAAGTAGAACACTCTACTTCACAGATTTGCTTTCATTTCCTTGTTTCTCTCTTTGTTCTTAAACTTTGTAGCTTGTATGATGATTTTATTCTTATGTAATGTTGAATATTGGGTTATGATCATGAGTAATTAAGTATCTATTGTCTAGGGATTTGATTGAGTTCATGAAAACGTTGTTTGTCTAAATTGATGTTTCGTTAATGGTTGTTCATGTATATCCGATTGTGTTTACCGTTTTATCACTTCCATTATATGCTTGTTATGATATTGCGATTGATTTGAGAATACAGGGTTTGACACTCGGGAGAGGTAACCCCTAATTCAGACTAGGGTTTAAACACAACGTGATGATCTAATGACCTGGGAGGGCATTAGAAAATATGCAATCCGTGAGATTGGGGCGAGACTCATATGACCAAGTGTCGTATAAATGCTAGAAGGAGACTCTGGTGTTAACGCGAAGTCACATATTCATTCACTTTACACTCAGGAGAGGTAGTGAGTGAGATTTCGATACCTAGATTGTCAGTTAGTATGAATGTCGTTAATGTAAACTAGATTGAATTGAACGCCTTTAAATGAACGAAGTTAATCCCTAGACAATTTACTCCCTTAAACATTAATATTAGTATATTAGTTTAATTACTTTAATTAACTTAGTTTAGTATATTATTTATAAAACAAAAACTATATATTGAGTTGCCTAGACAAAGTTAGATTATGACAATCAAGGTACTCAACGACCATCTAATCCAATCTCTGTGGATACGACAACCCCTACTCTTTCCACTCTACTAAAACTTGACCCATACACTTGTGGTGAAAGTAGAGACATAATATTCCGCTACCAACCTCTGTTTGGGTCAGGTTTTTCCTGGGGGTAAAGATACTAAAATCTATTAACATTTGGGCCTTTGGAAGATGGCCCATTTTCTTTGGACCTAAATCTAGAAAACCTTGTGGGTTTTTTACCTAGCATCCGTGGCCCAAAATCGTTGCCATCCAAGTTTAGTTCAGTCAACTCGCCCTAAACCTCACTTGTACCTTTGTATTCTGCTCAACATTCTAATTTTCTCCTATCCATTGAGCAACAGTTTGTTTATCCTCTATCTCCACCATCTGGCTATTTTCGGTATCACCATCCTGGCCATCTCTGGTCTTTCTGCCATCGCTATTTCTTTCTCTATTCCAAAAGGACAAAACTCAACCTTTTGAGTTGCTCTTTCACACTTGTAGCATAGGTTGTGCAACCTCTCATATTCGACCCTATAATATCTTCCTATCAATTCGGGGTTTGCAGCGAATTGAGACAACCCACAAAACCCTCCTAAACCGTCAAACCCGCACTGCAAAAAAACTATCCAACATTGACCCGTGCATTACAGGATTGGTAAATCTTGAAATCCTCACATAGATGGGTAAGTTATGGTATGGCCCATTTTCTTACAGGTTCAATCCGCCTAATTTAACCATTTCTGTTATGGTCAGTTTCGAATTGATTTATTTATATATATTTATTGTGCCTAATTTGCCTGTTTTTGGTCTCGTTTCTCTGTTTCTTTAGATTGTTTTGTGTTAAAATAGATTTTTCCATTGAATTTTATTGTTCACATGATTTATGTGTCACTATCACATAGTAGTATAACAATATCAAGACACTATTAATTTGTGATGAAATTATTTTTGTGTTAAAAATACTTAGGATTTAGCAATATTTATTATATTTCAAGATCCAACCTGAAAATACTAGGATAGTCCACGATTCTAATTAGCCCAACCCAAGAAGAGGTCTAACTCTTATACTATTGGGCAGCCCACAATTTAAATTTTCCAACCCATACACTCTAACCCGCCCCAACCTGCACATCATTGGCCATCTTGTGATTCAAATTAGCCCAACCCACTTAATATTGGTTTAGTCCTCGATTTTGACTAAAAACGCCTCAACCAGCCCGCTGCCCACCCCTACTAATGCAAACCTCACCAAAAACTAGTGAGACCCGAAACCAATTTAGAATTCCTTCGCTATGATCGATCTAAATTGAGATTTATAAACGAAAAAGGAAAAACACAAAAATACAGAATTTGGATATATTATCTTGACCCAATGATTATGAATGAAACGCAAAACGAAGATATAAATATAAAAAACCTCGATCCAATAATTATAAGTGAATCACGAATCGGAAGGTATAGAGTTTGAACGCCACAAGAAATTATTGATAAGTTCAAGAAAATTTCGTATAAGAACTTAAGGAAAAACTCTCACAAATTTATTAATCAAAAGTAATGTGTGTGTTTTTCATGGACACACCCTCTTTAAATAGGCAACCAAGAGAATACAAGAAAACCTAGTCTAACAAGGAAAGGAAACCTAATCTAACAAAAAAAGGAAACAAAAGAAAAGAAACTCCATATCTTACCTTTCTCTCCTATTCTAACAAGGAAAAGACTCACAGTCTTAAAAGAAAAAGTCTAATTGGCAATCATGCCTTACAAATCAACAACTAAAAGACCTAAATTGAAATTAAAAGACTAATAATAAAATAAATATGTTGATTTTTCGTGCTCCTCATGCCTTGGCCCATTTACGTTCACGCCTAGACTCATTGACTTGCCTTAATGAGATGGATTAAGTATTGATTTTCCGATAGACCTAATTTGGGTTTTACCATTGTAGACTTGGGTCAATTCTCTTAAATTTGCCCATTAAGTTCTGCTTTGATCTTCTTGGATCTTGCCTTAGCAATAGGCCAAACTGAAACATGTAGCAGATCCTTTGATGATGCCTGTTGATTCTCATCATTCTCAATCCAAACTTCAAAACATGTGGTTTATTCAAGTTAATCTCAAAGCAAATTCTTGTAAATGAAGAAATATTTTTGTCCATCTTTATAGGTTTCTCTAGAGCCTTTTTGATACTATAGATAACAAAGGATTCATGGTTTTCCACAAACAAATCAAGAAAATGGATGCAGTAGAAGTTTTTGATTCGGTACCCTTATCCATTCTGAAATTTGGCTCCCACCTTCTCACTGTCAAGTAATGATTAAGTATTGCCCAAGGTCTCCCAGTTAAAACTCGGTGACCATCTACTAATTTGTAAAATTTTGCCAAATTGAATCTGTAGATCAAGCCTATTATTTCAAATTCTCCCAAAGGCTTCCATAATTTTTGGATCTTTCACAAAGCATCTTGTAGCATATTAGCCTTCACATTAATCTTATAATGATCGTATCCTTCTACTTTTGCCTAATTTTCTCCACTAGTTGATCAAGAATTATGATCTTTGGATACAAATTTCCGAGCCCCTGTTCCGCACATTCTTCCATCATCTAAAGATCATCTTCTTCTACAAAGTGCACCTCTTCAAATCCTGTATCGTTAGTCTGTGGTTCATCATTAAGTGCATGTTTGAAATATTTCACTCGCTATCTAGAAGAATTTTGTTTGCCCTCCTCCATTCAGTTTGAACCTAACTTCTCTATTTTTTCTTTCCCTTCATTTTTAGATTCAAGCTCCACTTCTCTGCTATAGAGTTCCACATCCATGTCCGTTTTTGAATCTTGATTAACGTTTTTCAATTTTTTGTACTCCTTTCAAGAACATCCTCTTCCTCACTTGATTTTGCATTCAGATCTCCGGAGGTTTTCCTTCCATGAGAACTTTCTCTCTCTAAAGTAGTAGCACGCTCACTCTACTCTTAGAGACTCATTGTAAAATGAAAAAGAAATCCATGTATCTGTAGAAAACTAAAAATTGAAAGAAACAACTTTAAATGGGTTGTTGAACCTCTACAATCAAAAATAATAATAATTCAATCTTTTTATTCCACCCAAACTTTCAAAAAAAATACTAAATAACCCAATCAATCATAATAATAGATATTGAAATTAAAATAATAGATTGTTTAATAAAAAAATAGACACTCTAAAGGCATATTAGAGACAAAAATTAATGAATAAATTAAAAATAAAAAATTATCTTTAAGTTGAAATTAGATAGACCTATTCAAGAGAAATAAAAAATAGAGTATAGAAGTGAAATTTTATACAAAAACGAATGTAAGGTCATGCTTGCTATCTTCTTTATTTAAGTAGGATGTATTTTAAACTAATAATTCAAATTAAAAACAAATCAAACATATTTAAAAAATACAAACAAAATTTTATAAATATATGTTGAAATACGATATTTAAATACGACATTTATGTATTTATTATTTTTAGTATCTTGATTGTAGGGCATTATTAGCCCATTCATTCCAGTGATATATTTTCTAATTTAGTCTGCTCTTGCACCTATATAATTAGGGATATAGAACCCATTTTGTATAATCAATATAATACAATAGATTCTTCTTCTCTCTACCTATATCCTTTTTGGTATCCAGAGCCAAAAAAAAAAAATCTTCCTACCCCTAGCCGCCATAAATATCCCGAAACCCTATTCCCCCAACCACCGTCGCCACCAGCCCTGAAACAACCGCGAATCACCTAGCCACCGCCATCATAAACCACCATCTGTTAAACCCTAGTCGTCGCAGAACGAACCCTAACCCTATCAATCCGTCACAGATCGAACCCTAACCCTAACTGTCACAAACCACCACCAAAGTCACGAACCACCACCAAGTCGCAAATCATACTCGGAAAAAATCACAAGGCCAACTTCGTCGCTAACCTTCCAACCCTAGACACGCGACCCACAACCGTGAACCGTAGCCACCACCGTGAACCTGCAAAACCCAAAAAACGCAACCCAAATTCATGAACCCCAACCGTCGCGAACCTGCAACCCTGGAAACCGGCCTTATGTCCAGAACAGCCTTCTATCTTGTACCTGCACGTTGAGGGTTGTCAACTGCCACGAATTGTGGCTCGTTCGTGTAAATCTTGACGGCTCATCGTCGTTGTTCTCTATCCATTGATGTTCTGGATGTCTTAAATACACAGTCGTCTCTTCGATTTCTCTAATGATTAGGTAATTACGTCTCTGGTTCGCTTCTTAAATTGTGCCTTCTTTTTTCGGAGCCTGGTCAGTCTTCGTGGCATTTATTTTTCGCGTGTTTCATTGCTACGATCTCATCTCATCTGTATCAATGGCATCTGGAAAAGAATGTGATATCCCATCTCAGACCGTTCATGCAACGGCCCGGTCTCCCAAGGTCGCCACTAGGTTTCTCCTATAGAGAACTCTTCCCAGAATATTTCGCCATTTATAAATAAATTAGTATTACTAATAATTCCGCTCTGATACCACTCTGTAACGACCCGATTTTTCAGAGCCACCACTAGGTTTCTCCTCTTAGAGAATTTAACACTAAACCGAATAACCAAATATTTCATTAAATAAAATCGAAGATATTAGATTCCATGTCATCCATATATCTATTATAGAATTATAATTTCATATATACAACTTCGTGTATTCAATTATTAGTCAACAATTATAATTTTACACTAAATTTCCAACAATGGCTAGAATATACAAAGTGACTAAATCATGTTACCATTCATGATTTACCAACAATCATTTGGTAATTAATTAAATTACCAAATTACCGAGTAATCAATGATTCTTTTTATAAATATTACAACTACGGTGATATTTATAATTATCGAATTATCGCGTCAATTTTACAACCGTAAATAATAAATATAATTATTACAAATAAAATTCAAATAAAATTATCGGCGTCGTTTCGTTCTCACCGGCCCTACAATTAAAACTGTGGGGTTGTGAGCCAACGCTCAACAAAATTTTAACCCCTCTAATATATGCATTTAATTAATACAACAAATAAAACACATAAGCATGATTTTCACATAATTTTCACATAATCATAATTATTTTATGGAAATTAACAATTATAATTCGACGACAATAATAACATAGATCTCACAATAGAGAAATTAAATACATATATTAAAAGAGTTAGAAATTCTTCTTGAATTTATAATTGATAATCGATTATGAGAGAAAACTAATTTCTCTACTGCCAAGGTCCTTCTCCCCTTTTTTTTTCTGCACTGCTTGCTCTTCCTCTACTTCTCCTGCATGTACTGTCGTATGAGATCTCCAAAAACACATCTCTCTCTTTCTCTCTCCTCTCTAATAACACACATTTATGATATATGATATATATATATATATATTAGTAGAGCCCACCGCTCATTTATTTTTTCTTCTTTTCCTCCCCAAATGCCTCTTCTATGTCTCGTTGTCTCTCTTGATCATGAGATATCCCCAATCCCCAAACCTTGGGTATAGATATATGTCTGTGGTGTAGGAATCTTGTCTTCCTTAGGAAGGCAACAATTCCTAGCCGCTATTTATTTATTTGTTTGTTTGTTTGTTTGTTTGTTTGTTTATTTACACAAATATCCCTTTTAAAATAAAATAAAAAAATTATTAATTATACCTCAGAACTTTTAAAATTATATTTTAAATAACACAATAGTCCCAAAACTTTTTAAAAAATTAATTTAAAATTAATATTTAACTCCAAAACTTATCAAATGCTATTTATACCATAAATTTACAAAACAATCCTAAAAATATTAAATTTAAATAAAATAATATTTTCAAAAATATAAATTTCTCGGGGTATAAATATCTACCCCTTAAATAAATTTCTTCCTCGAAATTTTGTTTAAAACAATAATAACTCTAAATCGCACAGCACGGTCATATTAGTCACACTCGATTCTAAAACAATTATTCTCTATGCAGGGTCTCATAATTGAAAGTCACCCATAATTCATAACCGCCAAAATCCATTTCACACATCACGACATTCTCATTCACAGTGGCCCACATTATATCCAACAACCTATGAATATGGTGCACTTTGGTCGGTAACACCTAACATAAATAACTAATTATCAAAGAATGTTATGTTTCTAAATACTTCCGCTGCACTATTATGATAAAAATAGCAATAAATAATAATATATCTTTGAAATATCATGGTAGTCTCACGAATTTGGGTCTATCTCAATTCTAACAGGTCTACGACCTCAATAATTTTTTCACTTGGTATGACTTTTCAAGTCCACTGTCATATCCCATAACCAATATTTATCAAATCCATCCAACATTCAAAGTAACAAGTTCGTAACCAGCATCATAAGTAGTAGATAACTCAATTCCTTGTGGACTGTCCCGTGAAACTAATATCAATTTCAATATTCACACAAATTCTCCAAAATACGTCTAAAAACACATAAATATCTCTCAACTACATAAATACGTCTCAAAATATATAAATATTTTTTAACCGTATAAATAAATCTCGAAACACACAAATACGTTTCAAACCATATAAATACATGTCAATCACATAAATACGTCCCAACACATGAATACCTCTTAACCATATAAATACATCCCAAAACACATAAATATGTCTTAACCACATAAATTCGTCTCAAAACATGTAAGTATGTATCAATCACATAAATACATCTCGAAATACATAAACCCATGTCAACCCCATAAATACGTCTCAAATATATAAATACGTCTCAAAACACCCAAATACCTCTCAATCATATAAATACATCTCAATCACTACCTCTCTCGAGTGTAAAGTGAATGAATATGTAACTTCACGTCAATGAAGAAGTCCCCGTCAACGTCTATACGACACTAGGTCACATGAGTCTCGCCCCAACCTCACGGATTGCACACTTTCTAACTCTCTCCCATGTTATTAGATTGTCGCGTTGTGTTTAAACCCTAGTCTGAATTCGGGGTTACCTCTCCTGAATATCAAACCCCGTATTCTCAATATATCTAAACAAGCATATAAACATGGATAAATGGAAAACACAATCAGATAAACACAAACAACCATTAACGAAACATAGATTTTATATAGACGTTTACATGAAGTCAATTAAGCCCTAGACAATATATGTTTAGCTACACATGGTTGTAGCCCTAAATACAACTAAATATAAGCTAAACATATTAAAACAAACAACCAATCTAAGAGAAAAAGAGAGAAACGAGGAGACTAGCCATTATCCAAAGATTCGCCACTAAAATTGCTCCAAGAACGCTTTCTCCTTCTTCGCAACGTGATCTTCTATTGGTCGAATGGCCTTGGAGTTCTTAAGACTCCTAAAAACATCAACCTCTTGTTTGGGGAGAATAGGGACGATATTTATAGGAATCAAAATATCAAAAAATATCCTAAAATATCTTAAAATATTTGTAGAGTCACAGCTACGACGGTGGGCATGTTGATAGGGTCATCGCTGCGGCGATGGCTAATCACTGCAGCGGTGGAATAGTAGGCAAACTATCTTTATTTTGACCGCCGCGACGGTAGTCCATTCAGCAAATTCTCTAGACTTTTACTGCCGTGGCGATGGCCTGACCGCTACGGTGGTAAGATTTATGCACTCCCAGTACTTTCACCTCCACGGTGGTGGCCTGACAGCTGCTGCGATGGGTCTGCCGCTTTGGACTTTTGCCTCTTCGTTCGTTTTCCCACCGGGCTCACTCCGATATGATTGTTCAGGATTTTTTTAGTCCCTTTTCACCCCAAATACTGAATTTAAGACAAAATAAATAAAAACGTATTAAAACACAATAAAACGCTATAAAAATACTTGAAAACTAACAAAACTTGCTTGGGAATAAATAGATAAATTACACCTATCAGCAAGCTTCTATATTACATGTTTTAGATTCCTCTATGTGTTCTTTTAAAAATTTAAACTTGTGGCATACCCATTTGAGACATGCAAATTTTCAGTATTTGTGTTGGTTGTTTCCGTCTGTTAATAAAGCTTGCAAGGACTTTAAATTTCAATGTGTGATTTGTGAATTGTCTAAACACACACGTACCTCTTATATTCCTCACATGCACCGTACCTCCTAAGCCTTTGATCTTATCCATTCTGATATTTTGGGACTCTCTCTTGTTACAGTAATTTCCAAACACCAGTACTATGTCACCTTTATAGATGATTATAGTCAGTGCACTTGGATTTATTTGATGAAGCACAAATTAGAAGTTTACACTCACTTTACCCTCTTCCTTCAAATGATAAAAATCCAATATAAACTGTTGTGTGCAATATCAGGTTAGACAATGGGCAAAAATACTTATCCGATGAATTTCAAGCTGAGCTTAATAAGCAAGGCATCCTTCGATAACTTACCTGTCCCTACACCCCTGAACAAAATAGTGTGGCGAAATATAAGAATTGTCATATCATGTCTGTAATCTGTTGTCTTTTGTGAGGAATGAATGTTCCCAAATCTTTTTGGCACACTACAGTTCTTACTGCTGCCTATCTCATTAATCACATACCAAGGCGTGTCCTTACAAGTAAAACCCCATTCATATACTGCAACCCACTAGCACCATTTTTCCTATCTTACCCGTGTCTTTGGTTGTACGTGTTTTGTCCTAAATTGGAGCCCTACTTACACTAAGTTAGATGATAAATCTTTCCGGTGTGTTTTTCTCTGCTATTCTTCCATATCGAAATAATATAGGTGCTACGATCCAATCACTCACCGTACTTACCACTCTCTCGATGTTACGTTCCTCGAGACTGTACCCTATTTTTTTGGTACTATACCTTCTCCACCTATTGAGGCAGCCACTACCGAGGATCATACCCTACTTCTGTGCCCTATTCTTGTCTTAAATATATCTTCCTCGCTCATATCACACCCACCACTTGACTCCTCACCCACCCCCTTAAGAGTCCACTCTCGTCATCCACGTGTCTCGTATCCCCTATCAACATCTTCTTCGAACTCAAGTATATCTCTCTCTCCCATTATCCCTGACCCTGTTTCCCGTCGTTACCCGATTCGGGAATATCACCCACCATCTTGCTACCTCCTTTCATGTTCTACTAATCATTTGATTTCCAAGTATTTTTCTTTTTAGAATCTCTCGACTCAATATAAATCCTTCCTTGGACAAATTGATTCGGTTGTCATTCCTCGCTCCGTTTATGAAGCCATCCTAAATCCAAAGTGGGCTACTGCTATGTAAGCAGAGCTGGATGCCCTACAGTGAAATCAGACATGGGAATTGGTTAACTTGTCGAGTGGTAAACGGACGGTTGGTTGTAAGTGGGTTTTCAGTGTAAAATATCTGGCTGGTGGATCGATTGATCAATACAAAGCCCGACTTGTTACTAAGAGCTACACACAAATCCCAGGCAAAGACTTTGGTACTACCTTTGCCCTGGTTGCTAAGTTGACTACTGTCCGGCTCCTTGTTTCATTGGTTGCATCCCATTCTTGGCCTCTGCACCAGTTGGATGTCAAAAACGTCTTCCTTAATGGTGACCTAACTGAGACTATTTATATGGAGCCTCCTAATAGCGATTTATTTTGTCACTACAATACCGCAAGTATACAGGTCACGTTGTAATAGTATAAGAAGTGAGAGATTATTGTATCTATAGGAATTAGTTTAAATGGTCATTAAGTACCGCGATTATCGTAACTTAACTTTATTTAGACTTTCAATTTTTGGTATTTATAAAAATAAAACTAAACTAAAATAAATACAAAAATAAAATAAAATATGAATTTTCTATGCACAAACATCTCGTTATTCCCATGTTATCCTATTAAATAATTATTAGCTAAATTTGTTCATTCAATAATCAAGGTCCCCGTGTTATTACTCTCTCACTATCTCTCCCGAGCGTCAAGTGAGAGAATTTATGTTGTGTTTAAATACTCAAGCTTTAAACCCGACCTTATAGATTAGTTTAAATATCTTCCGATCTATTAAAACTTATATTGTGTTTAACCTAAGTCCGAACACCAAATTACATCTCCCGAGTGTCAAATCTCAAGTTCTCAAATCAACCAAAATATCATGTGGAAGCATAAATTAGAAGTATTATAAAAGCAAACACAATTGAATAGAAAATCTAGTTGGTAAATCCAGAACTTGATCACCTCCTGACTTCACAAAATCCTAAATTCCCAACTAGATTACTTAGATGTTGATTTTCTCCCGGATGCACAACAACCTAAGTTATGCACTCTCAATTCCGGTTACGAATTCAACATCTCCCAAGTATAAAATTAGTAACCTAAACTCATATAATTTTTTGACCACATGAATCAAACACATTAAGTATAAGAGATGCATAAAATAAAATTAAAACTAACAATCAACAAAATAGTCTAAACACGGTTCAAAACAAGACTATATCAAGCTCTAGATTAAATTACAAACACAACATAAATAGATCCAAAACTAATATTTTCAAGAAATCCACAGATGCAAACATGTTCAACACAATATCCACAACTACAAAAATCAATCAAGATTTGGGAGAAGAGAAAGGTAGAGAAAATCTTATTGTGGGTTTGAGCTCCAAATATTCAATCCCAAGTGCCACCAATGGTATTTTCTTCTTCAATTTTGCATCAAAACGCCATCACCCAATGTTTTCTCGCCCAAAATCACCTCCAACATTGATTTCCTCTTCCAAAATTGTCTCCCCATGGTTTGAACTTAAGGTGGTATTTATAGGGGGTCAAAAATTAGAGTTTTTAGGTAAAAAGATGACACAGCCCGATGAGACCACATTGCAGCACGCGTTTTGTCAGTAGCAAACTGCCAAAAATGCACTGCAGCGCGGTTTTGACAAATCCGACACATGTTCGTATTTTAACCGTATATTTCTAATAAAAACTTAGATTGAAATGATTCAAAGAGTTATGGAAATCTAATACATAGATATACAACATCAATGTTTTGAATTTGTCCAAAATCGAATTGCATCATAGTCAAAATTGGTCTTGAAATTACAGCACCTGTACGCATTTTGCATCGTTTCTCCCATTTATTTGTAATCCTACAAAATACAATAAAAAAACATTAAACTAACAAAAATGATTAAAAATATACAAATATTTGAACCTAAAAGTACTTAATTTGTCAATAAATAAACCACTCATCACCTCAACCGGGATTTCGGACACAGGGGAAGTGTTCGGGCAATGTCTATCAACTCTGAAAATCCCTCTATAGGCTTAAGTAGTCTCCTCGTGCATGGTTCAGCCGATTCAGCGAAGCCATCCTCACTATAGGGTTTACCTAGTGTCACTCAAATCATACTTACTTCATCCATCGCCAACACCAAAGACAGTGCATCATTATCTCAATATATGTGGATAATATTATTATCACAAGAGACAACACACCTGGCATTCAACAAGTAAAGAAGGATCTCGGACAGATCTTTAACATCAAGGATTTGGGTCATTTTCGCTACTTTCTCAGTATTGAGGTTGCTCGGTCTCAAAAATATATCTCTCTATCCCACAGAAAATACACCCTTGATCTTCTTCAGGATACTGGGATGCTTGGATGTAGACCCGCCTCTACTCCCATGGATCTGAATCTTAAGTTAACAGCAGACTCGGGAGATTTATTATCAAATTCGTTAGTATATTAGCGACTAGTGAGTCTCCTCGTCTATTTGACTAATACAAGGCCAAATCTTACGTATGCTATTAGCGTTGTGAGCCAGTTTATACACTCACCATGTACATCACATCTGGATGTTGTCTACTATATCCTTCGATACCTCAAAACATGCCCCAGTCTTGGTCTCTTTTATATGACAACGGCACAAGAGGGACTCTCTTGCTTTACAGTCGCAAACTATGCCGGATCGAAGGATGATAGACGTTCAACCTCTGGCCTGTGCATCTTTAATGGAAGACACTTAATCTCATGGAAGAGTAAGAAGTAATTCGTCGTCTCCCAATCCTCTGTTGAAGCTGAGTATCGCGTCATGGCTCAAGGAACGTGTGAACTCCTTTGGCTTCATTCCCTTTTGACCGAATTGGGACTCCCCGTGAGAAACTCGTCTGAGTTGTTTTGTGACAATAAGTCCGCCATAATGTTATCCTCAGACTTAGTCCTTTAAGAAAGGACGAAACACATCGAGGTGGATATTCACTTCATTTGTAAGAAAGTCCGATCGGGAATCATCACCCCTGCCTTCGTCCCATCTTCCGAACAAGCTGCAGATATTTTTACCAAATCCACAGGACCGTTTCTTCTTCAGTTAGTTATTGGCAAGTTATGACACATCAATATTTTCACCCCAGCTTGAGGATGAGTGTTGAAATACGATATTTTCTTGATTATAGGGCATTATTAGTCCATTTATTCTGGTGATATATTTTCTAATTTAGCCTACTCCTATAGCCATTTAATTAGGGATATAGATCATATTTTGTATAATCAATATAATACAATAGATTCTTTTCCACACTACTTATATCCTTTTATATAGAATGCAATAAAGCGGGACAAAAACTAGTTAAGATTTAAATTGATGGAACTAAAACTTAAAATGGACCGACTCTAGAAATTGTCCAAACATAAATATCATTTACTCGAAATTATAAAAATATAAAAAATAATGACAGCAAGCGGTTGTAAATTTTTCGAAACGGACATCACTTGGTGGAAAAAAAGGTAAAAAAATTGTATCATATTTTCGGTAAACATTTCGTTCACAAATTGACAAGTGTATTACAAAATGCATCGCTACCCTTAAAAATAATATTTCCATTCGGTTGAATCTAAATAGAATACATACTAAAAAAGTGGAGCAACCTTCTTACTAGTCTTTGCACTATGATATTAAAGTAACATTTATATATGAAATTATTAATCACTATCAGACAAGGAACGCGACTATAATTAGTCAAACTACATTGGATCGATAAATCACAATAAGTTATGCGACAATGTACTGACGCGAAATTACACAGAACATACAAATCACTTAGGTTATACGTTAGTGCATAACTCAAAGAAATAAAAGGTTTCGCTAGTGTGAATATTGTTTTGTGTCTGGTTATTAGTATAATTCTTTGTCAATCTATATACTTCTCTACTAATAGCTTTGATAATTTGCATTTCGAGTCACTTGTCTGTCTGGTCAAAGCAAAAAAATTAAACAACTAAAAATAATTATAGTGTTAAATTACAAAGATTATTTGGTAAAATATGCTTATGAATAATTAATCAATTATTTTTTTCAATTTTTATGGTAATATAAATATTGGAAAAATTGGTTGATAAGGGATTTTTTGAATGAAAAACTAATTTATTACCATATAATATTTTGGGTTCTTATTATATAAACTTCTAGTTTTTGTTTTTAAATTTGTTATATTAGCAACTTATTTTTTTTATAACAACAACAACTAAGTATTTGTTTTACTTAAGTAGGGATCGGTTACACAACTTATTTTTTTTAGTCCTTACTAATATTAAGTTAACATCTATATTATAAAATATCTCGTAATAAATTTTTGGAGACATATTTGGCATCCATATTTTAAGAAATAATTTTAAGAAAATACAACAACTAAATTTTGTATTATAAAACATTATTTTTATAGGAAATTAATACGATTAAATTTAATATTATAAGACATTAATTTAAGGAATAATTTTAAGAAATTACTATAAGTAAATTTAGTATTATAAGATATTATTTTTATAGAAAATTACTACCAATAAATTTAATATTATTAAAAATTATTTTTACTCTTCAATCTTAGTTTTGCCTCCATATTTTAAGGAATAATTTTAAAAATTACTATAAGTAAATTTAGTATCAACAAAATTATTTTTACTCTTCAATTTTAGTTATCTCCATATTTTAATGAATAATTATAGGAAATTACTACAATCAAATTTAATATTATTAGAAATTATTTTTAATAGAAAATATTTAGGGTCTAAATATAAAAAGTAAGAAGTTAATTAAGATCTTCTCAATATCTCTAAAACACACACTTGCCTCTCTCCCTCTCAAACTATACAAAGTCGCCATTGGTCACCGTAGGTCGTCCCGTTGGTCAACTGAAGGTTGTCGTTTGTCACCGAGCTTAACATGGAAAGTCGTTGGTAGCATTTTACTTCACTAGTGAGCTTTTTCATTCTCTCAAAATCCTTTAATCTTTTCTCAAAAATTGAAACCGATACGTTTTTGGTTTACCGGTGAGATTAATTCTTAGTACTAAAATCCCTTTTCTATGTTCTTGTTTATTCAAGTCTGTTTCAAACAAAGCAAACTGATTTTTCATGTCCCTAAGGTCTAGCAAGACCAATTTGTTTATCATCAATTTGTGAAGAAGCATATTATACATTAATAAATATGTGGTTTTGTAATTTAGAAATCTCACATTAATTACTACATCACACTTATGTTTATTTTTTGACACTTATTGACATGTATTAGTTTACCATTATTATTTTGGAAAAATTAATATATGAACCCTAAGAGTTGTACAAATGTTATTGTGAACTATTTTACTATCGTATTATAAAATTGAATCCTCACATTTTTTTTGCACAAAATAGTCCTAACATTTACCCGCGCTGCATTGGGTTATTTACAAACAAATACCACTGAGTGCTTTGCAAGCTTCTGCCATTTATGGGAAGTGATAGGCCAAAAAACAACAATCCCATAAAATTAAAAAAAAAAAAAAAAAAAAACTGGATTTTTTATCGATATAAACCACTCAATAAAATGAACGAACAACACCAAAATAATTGTCAAGAAATCCTCTTCTTAATGATGTTATTTTCCATTTTTTTGGATCAAAAAAAGCAAAATGATAAATGTTCATGTGAATGTCAAACTTGTACTGCGTAAAGTTGGTGGTTGCATTCCTAAAATATCATGGCCAGTAACACCCTAATCACTCGACCTACCTTATAGGTGTCCTCGAATTAAGATTCAAAATAAATTTTCCTAAATCTTTTTCTCCTCCTCGCATTCACGCAGCCAAAAACCCTAAACCCAGTTCACATTCTCATTCTTTACTCTGTGATGGTGAAAACACGGGGATCTTCATTCTCACAATCCAAAAAAGGCCCAGAACCTGAGCAACTGCAAGGTTCATAGTATTTGCTTTCTCGGATATGTGGTTCATATATTGAATATTCACGTTGCATGATTGTGTTGTCATTTTTTTAGTGACATTCGAATAATGTTCATGAATGTTTACAAAAAGTGAAAAATGTTAGATTAAAAAGCATCACGTGGTATGTGGGGCTTCTTGCTCGCTTTAATTGTTTTTGTAGAATGTTCTTGTCGGGCAAAATGGTCCATCTAGGTTGAAAAAGTGATTGAATGTTTAAAATATTGCCACTTCATGTATGCCCCAACTAAATGTTGTTTTCTTACATAGGGAATATGTATGTTAAAAGCTAATGGTGTGGAAAATAAACATTCGTATGTTTTTTATTCATATTTTTTGTAAGGGGGATGTGTGTTGCGAGTCAGTTTTCTGGATCAATATAAATGTTCAACTGTTTTTTGAACCGAAACATTTAGATGTTTGGGGTAAATTTATAAATGAATGTTACCAAAACAATCATCGGCAAACAAGCAAATGATTTCACGGCACTTTTTTATATGAATATTCTAAACAAAATATATATTTTCTGATTTTTATATGAACATTCATATAGCTTGTGGGTTATACCGTCTCTGGTGACGAACTAAACATTCATTTGTTTAATTCGTGGTTTCTTTTGGTTTTCGAGGATAGGGGGTTTGTGTTACAAACCAACCTTGGATTCAATGTGAAGTTCCACTGTTGGGCGGGAAAAAAAAAAGATGTAGTTTGTGAAATTATGTACGAATGTTAACAACCACATCGCCAACAAATATAAAATGATTTTGATACAATTTTTTTATACTCAAAACATTCATATACAATACGAAAATCTTATCTTATCGGAGCATTCATATATGTTGTATGCTACAGAACTCTCTGGTATTTATGTCTTCAAAATACACTTGTACCCAACCTAATAATAGTGAACGAACTACTTTTGTAGCGTTACGAAATGTCAAATCGAAAAATGAGGGTAGGTCGCAATCGCAATCAAAGCCTTTTTTGTACCGATGTAATCTCAAACAAACTGTTGATCTACTTGAGGAGTGCAAGCTCACCACAAAGCACAAGTAGTTGTTGTCCAGGATACCGTTCGCTCGAATATTCGAGACATTCTATGAAAAGAAATTGTCCTTGGAAAATGTGCAAAAAAATGATGATTTGACTAAAAGGATAATTTTGAGCTACAGTCCGTCAAGGAGGTAGTTCAAGTTGGGAGACAAACATGTTCATCTTACACCGCTTGATATTCAACTAATATTTGAATTACCCTCTGGAGACAAGCCGGTTCTACAATGTTGATACACCCGATCCCATTCAGTCTTTCTCAGCAAATTTTCTTATCAACCGTGAGAGTTCAGTGTCGCATTCTTAAAAACACTGATAGAAAATTAGTTGACAAAAACAAGTGAAAAGGATGTACAGGACGTCATGAAGCTCATTTGATTACACTTGCTCACCACATGTTTCTTTGCAACAACCAATCAACAAGTACCCAAGTGGTTGGTGCGATATATCGAGGACATTGACTACATGTCTAAGTACAATTGGGCGCAAGCGATCTTCACGGACTTTGATACTAATCTAAAAAAATCATGCACCGAGCTAAGGTCGGTTACCGGGTGTGTCATTGTGTTACAAGTACGCATTTTGAATTAAAAAACAATCATATTAAATGTTCACATTTTCTGTTTGCGATGCATCCAATGAATATTCACTAGTGATGCAAAAGCAATTTGTAGCCTCTGTAAAAATGTTTGTGTTTAGGATTCATAGTTCGAAGAATAACTGATATGTAGGGCGTGGGTGTATTTACTGTTAACATGTTGTTACATCCATATATCATGTTATGTGAATCTTCCCCATGTCAAAAAATATGTGCGCAATGGCAATAGGCATATTTGCATGCACTGTTGTGATTATTTTATACTAATCAAACACTATGCGCTTATGTTTTTGTTAGTATTCGATGTGCAAGCATACTAAACTGATGAATCCAATGGATGGGAGGGAAAATTGCATCCCAAGAATACAGAAATGGTGCTTGACAACCGATTCGACCACTATTGGGTGCACACCTATGACGCATCTACCGAACGAATTGGTATGCAATTTAAAATGAACATTCTCAACATTTTTAATGGTAAATTGCTTATCATGGACTCATGAATGGATACTATTATATGCAGATAACGAATGGCATGATAGAAAAAATGTTAATCGAGATTCAGTTGGGTCTCGTGGCGTGCATTGACAGTGATGAAGAGGTGATCGTCCGCGAAACACTTGCCGCCATAATGCCAAAACTTGACAAGGAGAAAGCGCCGATGACTGAGGAAAATGTTGATGTTAATAACATCATTGACAATCTCCTAATTACCTATATCTACCTCATTCTCACTCACTCAAACATACAATCAGTAGAACTATCTTTCGATTTGGGTGTCGATGGTAGTCAGCCACAAAGTGCACTGTCCCTACGCAAATGACACAAGATATCGCAGTAGACGACGTTTATCGTGCTCTAAACGATATGCAAGAAGATCATAAGATGAGAAAGTTGGAAGAAGACGAGAGGAATGAAGCAATTCTCAAAGTGCTGGCTATGTTCGACGGCAGGGATTGGGAGTTATTGAATCTGATACATAAATAGAAGGGCATCGGGTATTTTGTGATTAACATTTTCATTCATATATATTGTTTACATTATATTGGTGGCCTTCTAAATTTTTAAATATGCCTGAATATTATGCGATCGGAATTTGTTTATATATGAACATTCATATACCATTTTTATACGTTAGTTTCGGTAGATTCTTGTTCGGTTTCAACACTGTCAGTGAAAATGGTATATGGATATTCATATACCATACATCTATGAATGTTCATATATCACTAGCGCGTTATGAACATTTATATGCACACTCGAAAAAATGTTATGGCACACATAGCCAACTGTTGGGCATTCTAGTAGTAAAAGGTTTTCTTCCTGAATATTATGTGTTGCTTATTCTTGCTATATGAATTATCATGTGTTTTGACATTCAATTTTTTTGTTTTCATATCATGTTCGTATGATCTTTTTATAAGTTGTCCATATGAACATTCAGATTGTGCCTCACTGAAAATGTTTCAGATATAAATATGATGGTTTACTTGTGCAGTACATTCGTATGGGGTGGAGAGGGCCTAATGTCAACATTCTCGTGCGGCGACGCAATATGCCTCCTAGAGGGCAAACAAGTGTCTGACAATGTAATGCATCAAACAAATTGTAAAACCCTAATTTTTTTTCATATGCTTAATTTAAGCTGTATTTTATAACATTTAGCAAATAACGGGATAGATTGTATTATTTATTATTTAATTTAAAATTTTAGGGGTTAATTAGCAATTTTAAAAATCTTAATTTTTGATTTTGGGTTTAACTAATAACTTAAAAAAAATAGGGGGGATTAGTGTAATTTAAAAAATTAAAAAAAAAATAACCTTCCTTCATTACGAAGGAAGGCGTGATTTATATATAGGGAAAAGTACAATTTAGACTTTCTAACTATTGACACATTTTTAAGTGGTCCCTCTAAGTTTAAACGTTTCATTTTAAACCCTCTACGTACTATAACGTTTCAAAATGATCCCTCCGTCAGAGATTCTGTTAAAACTAACAAAATCTAAGGGGCAAAATGGTCTTTTCACATTTTTTTAATTTTTTAATCATTTTTAATTAAATTTTTTTTAATCTCTCTCTCTCTCATCCTCCCGTTCCTCTCTCTCTCTCTCTCTCCCACCACCTCCCTCTCCCTCCTTCCCTCTCCCCGCTATATCCCTCTCCCTCTTCTTCTTCCTCCCCTTCCCCTCTCTCCCCCCACCCCAACCCCATAACAGGGGGTGAAAACACCCCCTGTTGCAAGGGGTGAAAAATCACCCCCTGTTGCAGGGGTGGGGTGGGATGGAGAAGGGGGAAGGGGGAAGAGGAGGAAGAGGGAGAGAGAGATGGAGGTAGCGGGGAGAGGAAAGGAGGGAGAAGGAGGTGGCGGGAGAGAGAGAGAGAGGAAGAGAAGGAAGAAAAAAAAAGAGATTAAAAAAAATTAAAAATGATTAAAAAAATTTTAAAACGTGAAAAGACCATTTTGCCCCCTCACTTCCGTTAGTTTTAACTGATTTTCTAACGGAATGACCATTTTGAAACGTTATGATACGTAGAAGGTTTGAATGAAACGTTTAAACTTAGAGGGACCACTTAGAAATGTGTCAATAGTTAGAGGGTCTAAATTGTACTTTTCCCTTATATATATAGGCGCATACACTTGGAAGCAAATAAGCGAGGGAAGAGACACGCAGCAAGAGTATTTTGTGTGTGTGTGTGTGTGTGTGTGTGTGTGTGTGTGTGTGTGTATATAAGGAAACAGAAATAGGAGAGAGAGAGAGAGAGAAAGATCGGTCGACAGTGGGTTCGGACGTTCGGAGAGTATTTGGTGGTTGGCGATCGTGTGGGGTGATATGCTTGGTCGACGGAGAGCTTCGTGATGGTGCCGTTGTCAAATTTCAGAAGAGAAGGTGGTGGTTCAGCGAAGGTGATGGGTGATCGTCATTGGTCGTCCGGTGAGCGTTCGGTCAGCCGTTCGGGTACGAGTGTATGTGTGTTTGTGATCGTTGCAGTCGCCAGGGTGCTCTGCTCATCCGGTGGGAGTGATTGTCGTGGGTGAGATCGCCAGAGTTGGTTAGGAAAGAGAGAGAGGTTCGACCATGGAGAGTTCATCTAGTTGGTGAGGTAGATGTTTGGTCGGTCCGTCCAATTTGTCGGCGAAGTGATCAGACGTGTGCATGTGGGTGATCATGGATTGAGTGTGTGTGTGTCGTCGGTGTTGTGCTGTCATCAACCGGCAGTGTGCTGCAATGGGAGGGTGTGTATGTCTATGTGTGTGTGTGTGTGTGTATGTTGCTGATCAATCGACAGTGATTGTGGGGGGGGTGTGCGCGTAACTCGCCGGAGGTGAGTGGCGTCGGTATGGCAAGAACCAAAAAAAAAACAGAACTGGTAGCTCACCGCTGGTGAGGTCAGGCGCTGAACAGAAACAAATGCAAAAAAAAAAAAAAAAAAAAAAAAACATCTCGCGGCCAGCAAAAAATTCGGATCTCAGGCAGAATTCTGAACTCTTTTAATATGTGTATTAAATTTTCTCATTGTGTGATTTACGGTAAATTATTGTGGAATTTTACTGTTAAATTATATGGAATAATTTGGGACAATGAGAAAAGTATGCCAATGTGTTTTACGTGTCGTATTAATTAAATGCATGTATTAGAGGGGTTGGAGTTCTACTGAGCGTTGGCTCACAACCCCACAATTTTGATTGCAGGGCCGGTGAAGACGAATCGGCGCCGGGAGTTGAATTTCTATTTATAAAAATTGTATTTATTATTTACCGTTGTAATCGATGAATTCGACAATTATAATTAATGTTGTCGCATTGTAAAATTTATCAGATTTCTATTAATTAAAATATGGATTGTTTAGTAAAATTATCGTCGTCGAAATAATAAAATTGTAGTGGAATTTCTATTTAAAGTTGTAATGGTTATATTTATTAATCTATCGGATTTGTAAAATATAAATTAAAAGAATCGCCCAAGTTGATATAATTTATTGAATTTATAGTATAAAAGTATTGGTCGTTTGGCGAAAATAATAATAATAATAATAATAATAATAATAATAATAATAATAATAATAGTAATTTATTTATAAATGGTGAACTATTTGGGTAGAATTCTCTATAGGAGAAATCCTGTCAACTGCAGCATTGGAATGGAATCATTATTATGATATTAAGGATAATAAATTTATGATTTTTTTAAAGCTTTGGCAATTGGATAATTAAGTCGGTCATTATAATTATCGTCATAATTGTATATTAAATTACAAACTTAAATATTATTATTAAATTGGCCGGCACCAGAAATTTATTTGAGTATTTAAAAAATAAAGCGGCGACAGGAATTTCAACTGAATATATATAATTAATTTGTAATAGTTGAAGTTATTAGTTATCGGTGTAAAAAATGAATCAATCAATTAGACAGTTGAAATTGTCGTCGTTGTTTGAAGAATTTAGCGAATTCTATAGAATGAAAATTCGGTCGATCGGGTTTAGCGGTTAATTTCTCTATAAGAGAAACTGTAATAGTGGCCATGGGAAACCGGGTCTTACACAAATTGTTACTTTTTTTGTGTGTGTGTGTGTGTTTGAATATGAATATTCCATTGGATCTGTCTCTACACTATAGGTCATTGATTCATTCGGCAAGTACCTAGAGCGGAAGATGAAGTCAATCAACAACATATGTATCGCAATTGCGGTGGGAGAGTTGGACCGAACTAGATTTGCTATCTCAAGTATATGGGTAAGATGCAATTTATTTAGTTTGTTGTACTGTCCAGATACACAATATTAACAATCTTTTATTGCCCTCTCCCCAAACAGACTGTACTGAAATAGAATCAGCATAAACTGGTACAGTATGTACATAAAGTCATTGATGATGCGTTCGCGTACAACTGTAGGTACATTCTTTTTTCAATGAATTCGGATGGGCGACATGCATATCCAAATAATTGGACGTTTCTCGTGCTTGATATATTTGAAAAAAATGAAAATTCTACAACTCAATTCTACCAAAGGACGCCAAAACTACCTACTACTATAAAGATGTCATTATCGTGGTATGAATCTTGTTGTGGTCTTTGTAATCACAAAAGTTTTTTTCTTTTCACTTTTCTAATGGTATTATTACAACAGAAAGCTACGATCGAGAAATATATCACGACAGACGTTCTGCGCGGATGGGGGGAGACACCGATTGAACAATGTCTCCAGATTCCCCAACAAAAGGAGAGTAAGTACCAGTATAGTTTTTGAACTGTATTTTTCTTGGTACAGTATGCTTACACATTTTTCTGCGTTTTACCCTCCACTCAGGGCCGATTACAAGGTGTACGTGATTTATATGAAGATGCAGTACACAGAGAACAAACCAATTGCGAGTAAGATGAAGCCCGATGATGTACATCACTTAAGAAAAACGGTCGTCCATTATCTACAGAACGACCCAAAACGCACGTGGACATTGTCAACCGCCCGACTGAGGAAGAAGATAATCGAGGGAACCCCAACTGTGAAGTCATAAAAATTTCATATAGAATCTATTGCGAATAGGTTTTTTCTAGTTTTTGGAATGCTGAATTATTCATATCACCTTACAGTTTATTGTGTTTTATTATGATTTTGAAAACAATGCAATCATATTTTATCTGCTTTTGGGTTTGATATGCGACCTCTATTTTTATATATGATCGCTTTCTAAAAATAACAGTGTTTGTAACAGCGCGAATGATACTTCAATTTTGTTTTATTGGAAACGAAGTTTGGATATAAATTGTCAGTGTAAAATATCTCAAGAAAAATCTGAGAGCTTACTTGCAATTAAAAGTTGAATGGTCATATGCAATTTGTGATCAAAACTGTTTACGCCTTGTACATTCTTTGCATGTTCATTGTATATGAACATTCATACCACAAATCCACACTTTATAAACACAAATCGACAATTCATACATTCTATGAATGTTCATTGTATATTAACATTCATAACCCCATGGCCGCAAATCCACAATGCATAAACGCAAATCGACAATTCATACAGTCTTTGATTGTTCATTGTATAGAACATTCATAACCACAAATCCACATTTCATAACCCCCCAGGGCCGCAATTCATACACTCTTTGAACGTTTCATTATATATGAACATTCACAACCACAATCCACAAATTCATAACTGCAAATGCACTGAGATAAAAAAAAAAAAAAAAAAAAAAAAATGTTGTACGTCGAGGTTTTTACACTCACGTATTGACTACTCGCAAGTGCACGAGATCAAGTTTTAATATAGTGAATCTTTAAAATCGGATATCATTCCACAGGGACGGTGTTGAATAATTGAATATCGCAATTTGCATAGTCTTATATTATCGAGACGGTTCAATAAATGTTTTAAAGTTAAATAATTAAAACTAAATTAAACTACAATTAGTGGGTTAATCCTAACTAAATGGATTACCTAGGGATTTATTTCATTCACTTAATACATGTTTGATTTCGTTTAGTTAACAATAACAGTGTTTATCCTATTGACGATCTCTGTATCTTAAACTCATTAACTCCCTCTCCCGAGTGTTTAGTGAATGAATACATGACTTTGTGTTGACGCCGAAGTCCCCCTCGAACGTCTTTTCGAACACACAGTCACGTGAGTCTTGACCCAACGTCATGGATTGCACACCTTCTAGTGCCCTCCCGGGTCATTAGAACGTCACGTTGTGTTTACCCTAATTCGAATCCGGAGTTACCTCTCCCGAGTGTCAAACCTTATATTCTCAAAACCAACCCTAATACCTTAACAAGCATATTAAGATCGTAATAAAATGATAAACACAATCGAATTTAAACAAACAACGTTAAAGAAACATATATTAAACCAAGCAAGTATTTACACAACTACATCGATCTCTAGTTAATATTTATCTAATCTATCATGATTTTGGCCATTGAAACATTAAACCAAGAGGGATTCATCATCATTCACAATAAAACATTAATTTACAAATAGAGAAACAAAGAAAGAAAGATCAAATCTTAAAGTCGAGTGGTCCACTTTTGCCAAAGATTGATCTGCTAGTGTTTCCTCTTCTCCGAATGATGAATCTTCTCTTTGAGCTCTTCAAGATTGGCCAAGGATCAAGTCCTAAGGGTTAGAGACGTCTAGGAAAGCTTCATTGTAAGTGGGAGAAAGGGTTTTATAAGTGCAAGGATCCAAAAATATCTTAAAAGATCTTAATTCTGTGTAGAGCTTGACCGCCGCAGTATTGGGAATCAGCGCTGCGGCGGTGGGTAAGTTAGCCAGTTTTCTATACTTTCTAATCTTTCACTGCCGCGACAATGGAATAAGAGCTGCGGTAGTGAATCTTTATCAATGCATCCTGTATTTCCACCGCTACGGTGGTGTACTGACGCTGTAACGGTGGGACTTTGTTCAAAAACAGCCTTTTCTGCATTTTCACGGCCGCGACAGTGGGTCATGTGTTCTTGAAACTTTGTTTCTTCACTATTTTCCCACCGTTTCATTCGTTTATAGCTCGTTAACGTCCCTACACCTAATTTACCTAAAAATAAACTAAAACGCAATTAAATATTAATAATACACTAAAAAATTGGTAAATTCGGCTTAGAAGTAGATAGGTATTTTTCACCTATCACATGCACCGCATAATTCACAAACAAAATGGGGGTTTGATATTATTCGACCATGTTCACAAAAAATGAGGTTTCACACAAATATATATTTAACAAAATGTTGATCCATGTTCATAATATTTAACGAACTTCACAAAAAAAAAGGGATAAAATTCAATCCATCTCCGCATCCGAGTCGCTTGGTGTCGGTGGCACAAATCTAGTGCCTAGCTTAGCCCTCAACATCTCCACCTCTGCTTCCAGGGCATTGATATGGGATCAGAGTTGCTCGTTCTCCATCTTCAACTGCTAGTTCTCCTCAACCATGGTTGAATACCTCCACCTGGCCGCGCCCATTTTCCATTGCATTGCTCATGCATTCTCAGACAATTGTTTGGCTTTTTCATCCCATTTTCGGACAACCTCGTCAAACTTGTTGTTATTGGCAGCCATCTAAAAAATACAAACCAACCATGCATTAACTTGTTGAACAGGGACCTAAATGCATGGCAACCAAAATCAACATGAACACTGTTTTTTGGAAGAAAACGTGTTGACTCTAAAATAATCCCCCCTCCCCCAAACCAAAAATCCGTTGTCGATTATTCGACAAATCAAGAAGCATAGTGTCAGCCACATTCCAATAAAAAATTGTTGACTCCGATGGCATACCAATTTCAAAACAAAACTTTGGGTGCACAAAAACAAAAATATACTTGCGATCACGAAAAAAAAAAAAAAAAATCAACCCCACAAGATTAAAAGGGAAAAACAATAGCATGGACTCACCAATTAGATTGGAGAAAAAAATCGCAATCCTGTTCTTCGCGAGATACTTCCCAAAATTTTGGACTCTAAAAACTCTTTTGATTTGTGTTTGGTTTCATGCCCTAGAACCGAAATTTATAGTGGTGAACTGAGAAGAATTTAAAGGGGCATGGCATAAAGATCATTATTACCAACCCGATACATTTACTGCAAGATAGATGCGAAGTTCTCTTCCATTGTACCTGACCGAAGTAGGGAGGCGACGGTCTGTTTTTCTATGCGTATCAACCGACGGTGTGGTTCTGATTGAACCTAATGAAATGAATGTTCATTTCGTCCATTCAAATTCCAACTAGTATTTATCGCTTTGATTGGCAGCTGAATAATCATATCTTCATTTTGCACACAAATAGACTTTGAATGTTAATATCCTGTTATTACCCGAATATCCACAATGATTATACCAATAGATATGTTGCTATAATGTATTCCATTTTATCGTGTACAATGTGAATGTCCACATGCTCCTCTATAAAATGAAAAAATTTCTATTTGAACCACTATAAATGAAATTTTTTTGATTGGCACCCCTTAAAATCTCAAAAAAAATACATACACCCCCTCCTCCCAATGTTGCAACAAAAAATTATTGTCAATCCTGCAACAATTGTGTGGGAACGTTCATCAAAAAAATACATATCCACACGGATCTCGTGTACCAACATTATCTGGTTACCGCCGGGAACTTTAACAAATCGTTACGATATAACAAACGATTAAAAAATGCAAACCCTCTGTCGAATAAAATGCCTCAAGATAACAAAAAGATAAGTAATTGTGTTCGGTCACAAATTCCCCAAAACAAAAATCGCAAGACAAATAAGTTTAAAAAATGTAACTCCTCAGTTTGTTAAATAATCAATGGGTCATCAGAAAATAACATAAGGTGTAGAAGACGCTATTAACTAATAATTGCAGTTGTACAAGTCTTTCGGTTATGACGACCAATTTTTTTGCGTCTTCCACATAGAATCTCAGCCACTTCACCTTTGGACGGGATGCGTCTTCTCCATGGACAACCTGGTTGCTTCTTAGTGATTGGAGGTATGATCACAGCTTGATCTTCCTTCCACTCCGACTTCTTGAGCGTAGGAACACCATATATCCCTTCAGTGTATATTCTTTTGTAATAGTCCACGAAAAAAATACCTCGATAAACGAATATATATTTTGGCTGCTCTTTTAAATAGCAACGTATGCATGCACACACGGGAACTCGTTCCTTGCCAAAGAAAACATGTGCACGATCTATTATCCAGATTAACCGTCACCGATGGATAAGACAGTACTTCATATACGTTGTTCCCGCATTCAACAACCATCCAGGTTTGTCCATCTCTGGTCATCTGCGCAATCACTTCATTACGGGATGGGCAAATTACTTCGGTCATCAAAGACACTTTAGCGCACCTAACAAACATCTGGGCCATTAACTTGGATCTGATCTTGTCAACTATCATAATGACCGTCAGGTGGCGTAAATCACATATCCATGCATTGAATGACTCAGCAAGATTAGATGACATTTCACCATACCATTTACCCCTAAAGAACATGTTGCAAAACCTATCTTGCATGACATCAACAAGGAAATTTTCAACACGGCCTTTTCCTTCAGCCTTGAAGTCATTCAGTAACTGATTATACTTCTCCATCATCGTAGCATATACCAATTTTGTATATTTTAACACCAAATTTTCTTTGAATCCCTTCTTCATACTAGTCAATTTGTCCCTGAGGTTATTCTTCAAATGGTTTAGACAATATGCGTGAAAGTATTTTGGGAACATTCTAGCAACACCATCAATTATTCCATTGTACCTATCCAATATAAACATTAACGTGCATTCATGGGAAACAATTTGTGACAGATTAGACAGGAACCAATGCCAATTGTCGCCATTTTTTGCATCCACCACGACAAATGCAATCGAGAACATTCCTGGGGCACCAACAAACCAGACAAAAAGGTTGAATCATAATTTGAAAAGCAAGGTTTAATGCTACACAAAATAAACAATTAAGCTTTATTACCATTCGCCCCGTCTTTTGTATTTGTTGCCATCAAGCATCCCTTGTATCGACTGCCCAAAAATGTGCACTCCAAGAATATCATTGGGCGGTAGTAGTTGAAGCCTTGTATACACACATTGAATGCATAAACAGTCTATGAAATTACCTATTTCGGTGTCGTATTCCAAAACAATATGACTGCCTAGGTTTGTGCGCATGCAAGAATTTATGTACCATTTTAGTTGGTCGTATGAAGCGTTGTAGTTCCCCGTACAACTCAATCCGAGCTCTCTCTACCCCGTGCCATGTAATATGATATGGGATGTTAATACTGTAATCGTTTTTTAATGTGTGGAGAACATTGATAGGATGAACATCTGGGGTGTTCCTCACCAGATCAACCAGACATGATTTGACCACACTAGAATTCATGTTAACATTCCGGTTCGTCCTAAATGCAGCACCACATACATGTCTTTTGTCAAAATCCCAAATGTAAAAAAAAATACATTCCTTTCATCGATCCTCCCATGTACTCTCCAATTACATCCTCTTTCTTCCTTCATTAAACATTTCGCTGTAACTCTTTTTTTTATCATTTTTATTGAATTTAAATGTAAATCCTAGTTGTACAACAAACTTTCTAAAAACTTCTCTAAACTCATATTCCCCCTCCCCCCCCCCCCTCCCCCTAAAAATTTGCCTAACTTCCCTAATGCCTTCACCCCTAATGATCAAATAAAAGCGTTTTTTGCGACATTGGGCAAAAAATTGGTAATAAATCATCATCCCTATATTCGTCACCTCCACTTCCCCCACCCCTGGAATATTCAATCATCGAACTAGTTGCGCCATCCGCAACCCCACTGCCACTATCGCAAACCTTGATATCCACCCCCAACATAATCAAACTTCAACACGTGAACAATGTTGCAAACTACCTCAAAGTCGCTTTGGGACGACAATATGCATTTGTCGTGGCCAGAGACCAAGTAATACAACTCAAAAATTTTATTACGCAGCCGCTCCCATCTCGTTATTATTTTTTAAAGCAACATCTCAAAAGTTAAGTTATCACTAACTAGTAAACCGTACAAATAGCCGTCAAATTTGCACATCAATACCAACTGATATTCCGTTCCCATCGGAGTTTCCATTGCATATGCAACAAAAAATCTAATTACCCATGAAAGTTAACGCCAAAATATTCAGAGTTCGTGATTCCATTACTTGTACATAAAAATAGTCATGTCCTAAAAATCATATATTGGGCCATACAAAATTTGAGTAAATGTTCTCGTTTAATATCAGCCACAATAATCGTTCCAAATACTGTTTAAACTGATTAGGGTGTGCAAAAAGTAAATTTTCTCGTTCATGTTTTTGTGTGTTTAAACATTCACAAAAATAAACATCTACACGTTACCTGCCTTGCAAAAACTCTACCCCCACAAAAAGGTGCAAAAAAATAAGCGTTCTCGTTCAATGGTTTTTATGTTTTAAACATTCACGACATATAAACATCTACACGTTATCTACATTACAACAACTCTACCCACACAAAAACCCATCATGTGTGAATGAAAACAACATGTTTCAACTTCATATAGTGTTGTTTACTATACTAACATTCATGTTTTTTTGTTAAAAATGTCTTGAAAAAATGAATACACAAACAATCTCGTAACACGCTGTATACTGAACAAATCCCAAACCCACACACGAAATTGTTGAAAAACAAACAAACACACATAAACTCGGGATGTGTATACTAACCGCAGCGATCAACGAATAGCACGGTGCAGGGCAGTATGCGGCGAGTTGGTTACTATAAAATGGAGAATTTTTTTTCTCTCGATCCTCTACACACCTCAAATCTTGTTTGCCTCTTTGGTTTTCCAAAATGGGTCTGGTTGATTGACTATCAAAACCAAAAATACAATTTCGTCTATGGAAATTACCAAAATTAACTTAATATCACTTACCAAGCTGGAGCCATGAGTAAATAGGGGCATTGTCGTCTTATCGAGTCTATATTTTCAACCACCAGGATCAAATTTTAAGAATGTTCTAATAAGGGTTATAAAATAACATATTTGTCTCAAAGGCTCATTGAAAAAAGAGAGTGTGAAATATGACCCAAATATTAAAAAAACCTATTATTTTTCTTTTAACGAATTCCAAAACAATTTAGGCGTAGTGGTATTTATTTAAACAAGTAGCAAAGCAGATTATTACAAATCTATATAATAGAATATGAAGGATACATAAATTCTCAAAAGATGTTTTTGTAGACAATAGTCTACTGAATATTAAAATTTGATATTTTTGTAAAAAAAAATACCCTCAAATTAAGGGTATGTTTTTTAGTTGGTGCCTTCAGTCACTAGACTTTAAGTTAAATGAAAAATTCACATTTAGTTAATATTAGCTTGCTAGATTCAATTTAAGCGACGTTATTTAAAGGAGTACTAAATCTATTCGAATAACTATAAAATAAAAAAAAATAAAAATAAAAATAAAAATAAAAAAATTATTAATGACTTTTCTAAGATATATATATGTATAAAGAAAAAAAGGACCTAATTTCTCCAAATATTTTCTCCTCAAAGCAAAATGATTTTGCTCATATGATAGGAAAATTAAGGGTATGTTTTTTAGTTGGTGCCTTCAGTCACTAGACTTTAAGTTAAATGAAAAATTCACATTTAGTTAATATTAACTTGCTAGATTCAATTTAAGCGACGTTATTTAAAGGAGTACTAACATACCCAATTATTTAGCTTGCTATGATTCGAGTAATTTTTGTGTGGAAACCGGGATATAGTCCAGTTAATAGATTCAATTTCTCCAAATATTTTCTCCTCAAAGCAAAATGATTTTGCTCATATGATAGGAAAAGTCGCATTTAAATTATACTCTCAATATTTTAGTTTAAAATTAAAAAATGAATGTGTGTTGCACTAATTAATTTTGAAAGTGCGGTCCTTAAATTTGGACCAAATCCGTGCGAACAATTATGAAATGAAACAAAATTCAATCTATTAACTGGACTATATCCCGGTTTCCACACAAAAATTACTCGAATCATAGCAAAATAAATAAATAAACAAAATAAAAAAAACATTATTAGTCAACAAGACCAAAACCCTTCCTAACATACCCAAAACATGAAAATGGCAATCCAAGCAAATTCTCAACCTCAATAGAACTGGACAAAAGAGTGTCCAAAACCCTATCACTATCAGTGTTATCTAATAAAACCCCACCACCATCACTCCTCCCAAAACCCCTACACACAACAAGAGATGAATTACACACCCAAGGCACATAAACCCTAAATCCCACTCCATTTCCACTTCCATTTCCATCTCCCAACAACACATCCTTGTATGCCTTGCTCACACTAGAAACATACTTGCCCATAGGAAGGATACGCCTGAACCCATCTGGAACGGGCCTGTCTGTGTTCAGGATATCTTCATCCGCATGAAGGTTAACAACCACCGTCCCATTTTCTGGGCTGAGACGGGTCCGCAATGACTTGAGAAATGGGGAATGCGGGTCCCATAGCTTTCTGGGGAAGATGTCATCCCCATCGTAGGCATCCACAAAAACGAGGTCATAGACATCCATTCTGTCGGATATGAAGTTCTCAGCATCAGATTCGTAGAGGTGGAGACGCTCGTGAATGCCGCTCCACAGGGCTTCGTCAATCGGGCCAGGCTTTGGGTAGGCTCGGTCGCCATTCGGGGTCACGATAGAGAAAGAAGGGAAGCCCATTGCTCGAGTAGAAGCTGAGATTACCAGAGGATCGATTTCCACTATGTGAACAATGGCACCTGAAAAAGTAGGAACAAAATGTCGAAATGAAGGTTGTTTAGTTAAGAATCTCAATCCATATTCTTTTTAGGAAAAAAAAATATCAACGACTTTTGTTTTTACAACATGACTCAAAAAATTATTACAAAAATAATATTCACAGTTCTCAATCGATCATATCATTTTTTGTAATGTCATATTTTATTATTTTCAGGTACGCATTTTGGAATTATTACACCACTTCTCTCAAACTTTTTCAAATTTTTCAATGAACCAAGTCACACAACATTAAATTTAACATTAATAAGTAATAATTGTCTTGATTTTTTTTTAATTAAATAAAACAAGTTTTGATAATCTTCAGAAATTGATTTTAAAAACTATTTTAAATTTTTTTTAAAACTGCTCTCAGTTGTAAACCAAACACCCCTTAAACAGAACGCTGTTCAAAATGAACTTGATTATGTTCTGCTCCAAGAATATCAAACTGGAAGCAGAAATATGGGAACAAATAAATATGTTTATGTTCCACTCCCAGAATTTCAAACTGAAAACAGAAATATGGAACACAATAAATATGTATATGCTGTGATCTCAGAACTTCAGAACAAATTTCCGGGAACAAACATAATTGTTCCCAAGATCTGTATCAGTTTTCGAAACACAAAAGGATAGATGAAAGATTGCAGTTACCTGACCTTGAATCTTACTTGCCAAAAATAACGGTAGGCCTCCTCCACCATGGCCAACACACAAAATATTCATAGTTTTATTACCACATACAGCATTCTTGAGATCGTAATTACAAGATACTAGTGCAGCCAATCCCGCAGAAACCATACTCTTCACATCTGCATAAGAATATACGAGATGAGAGTCAAATAAATAAACAAGGCACACTTTTTCAGTTCCGATGATTTTTCACTTTGAAAAAAAATATTGAAGTAGAGTTTGTTTGCGCTTAAAAAAGGTACTTCTAAAAAAGGAAAAATATGATTTTAAGTACATTTTTTAGAAGAAAAAATAGTTACCCAAAGTTTGTTAATTTGAAGTACTTTCTAAAACAAAACCAATTTATTTATTTATTTTTGGCAAAAAGTACTTTTACTTAAAAGCAAAAGCAAACGAAAAAAATGAAGTGTGTCTAATAGCGTGAGATAATATCTTAGTGATATCCATATAAAAAAGCTCTTAATCCCAAAAAATTTCAGAGATGGATGGCTGAAAAAATTAGTGGACACATCTTAGCCCATCGATGTCTGCAAAATTCAAAATTCAAATATATAATAATATGTGTGTGTGTATTTACTTCGCAAAAATGTATTGGAAATTATGTTGTAACTTTTTTTTTTTTAAAAGTACAAAAGAAACGCTACTTTAAAATTACTTGTTCACATTTAAGCAAAAATATACTTAAAAAAAAAAGAGTTCCAAAATGGTGCCTTATATTCTTCTCTTCGATTTCTATATTTTAAGAAGTTGACTGAGGAGTCAAGGACCTCTCTACCATCTATGAAATAAAAAGAGTTGTTATATGGGAATAAAAACAAGATATTCTTTCTACCGTCAAAGGTACTACTACTTACTTTTGCTTTTTGTTTCTACTTTTAAGTAGAAGCATTTTATTTTTTTTTATCATAGGAAGTACCAAAAAATGCTCCACCAAAAAGTGCCTAAGAAAACAAGAATTAAGCTAAAGCAACCTTTTGAATGATCTAGGTCATCAAGGAAAAAAAACAAACAAGACTTACAACAGCAGTTGCAATATCAATAAAGGAATCAAATGTTATGGAACTTACACGGAACAGCCAGACAATGTCCCTGCTGCATGAAGTATACAGATCCAGGATCCGATTCTCTACAAGCAGCCATAACTTTAACGGTGCTCTGGCGAGTTTCTTCATTAAACCGAAGAGTGCGCCACTGATATCCAAGAATCCTGAAATGATCATTGGGGTCATGATCCGTATGCACCTCTGCATACCTTTGGTCAAGCCATTTTTCTTTATTTGGCCAATGGATTCTACTCTGTAACAAATTGCCCCATAAAGAAATTATTAAGGCCTCGTTTGGTAACTCTATGTACTTTTTATGATCAATAAAGTTACTTGAACAAAAAAGTACTTTTTACTTGGAACAAGCTGGAAGTAAAAGCAAAAAACAAAAGCATATATAATAACATAAAGATGAAATCTTAGTGTTAACCATAATTCCATATACACTATCTCTTGATCCAAAAGAAAATTTGGAAAGAAAATTTGGATAGCGAGGTCCTACTGTCCTAGTCCATTAATCTTTTAAATTTAAAATATCAAAGAAATGAAAAATAACTAATTTTTATTTTGAAAAAAAAATACTTTTACTGTCATGATTTTTAAAAGTGCAAAACAAATGCTAATTTTATTTTTAAGTACTTATTTGCTTAAAAAAAATACTCAAAGAGAAGTTATCAAGTGGTGCCTAAATTAAAATTGTAAAGTGCCTTAACTTATGGGTCAAAAAATCAACCTGCAAAAATTAAAAAAATAAAATAAAAATTAAAAATAACATCTGAAGCACACAATGAAAATTAAGGTACGAAGAGTTTCAGTTTTATTTTAATTTTAGGGCTTCTTGAAATAGAGGAGAAAGAGAAATCTGGGACTGTGACCATGATATATAGAGCTTCATCTCTGCTACCAACAATGATAGGCAATTGCTTATCCAGGATTCCAGATAAGATAAATTCATGAGTTCACAAGCAGAAATATAATGTTATGTATTAACTATTACTGAAGACATTATAGGATATCCAGCAGCTTCCAATTCATACATGCAACTCAATGTTTCAATTCAGTTTTAAATGCCAAATTCAACAAATCGGTGAATAACTCATAATGGAGCATTAGGTAAGTAATATGTAACAGTTCTAATTGTTCATCAAATTCACCATTTTACAATTAAATGGTTTCCATGTACTTGATCTCTTTGTTTTTTGTAAATTCCTATCTATCCAAGGGAAGTGGAAAGGGGCACCTTTTCCATTTACGTGAACTCTCTGTATTTTGGTAAATTTATTTCTGTCCGAGGGAAGTGTAAAAGGACACATTTTTGCGTTGCTTCCAAGAGATAAACTTGATGCCTAAATTTGACTAAGCCAATGACTGTTCCACATTAAATTGAAGTTAATCTTTATGTTTATCAAATTAAGTTTTCCAAGACCACAAAAAAATAGAACAACAACGATATGAAATACTAATATGGATTGTTTTACTTTATTTTGGTGCCAAGGAATTTTTTTTCTGAAAGATAGATTTCAAAGATACACCATCAAGAATTAATTTATTATAGAAGATGCCGGTCTTACACCATTTAGGCATTTACTAATCCAATGCCATTCTCATCCAGTATAAGACTTATTAAGAAAAAATGAACAGGTATAGGTAGAATCAACAAACCCATTAACATAATGAATGCAATATATGCAAGTTGAACGATTATAAGTACCAGCCTCTGCAATTGTTGGCATGCCAATGCAAGGACAGGCCAAGGCAAAGGATATGACATAACTTGAGATCTCGTTCCCTCAGGAGCAAATAGGCAACATAAGTGCCTCACCTATGATGGTTTGGACCCTTGGGATATGCATTGCAAAGAAAAGGAAGTCATCAGACTAGAAAGACACCTGACATAATGCCTAAAGGATGACAGCTTGCCCTAAACCCTAGGTTTCCTATGAGGAACCGACAAATGTTCAACAGTAAGAGGAAACATGCTGCAAAGCATCTAGTTGGCTTTGTACAACTGAAGCAAGCTCGTATAGTGCTACCTCCCATTCTCATGCTCTATGACAACTAGTTGTGGCAAAGCTCCAATACACGGGCGCTTAATGAAGGCCTCCAATGGTAATTTATGAGAACACAAACTCTCCCATTTGCCCAATCTCATCAATGCTTGCGTGCATTGCCATTGCCTACACAATTATCTTGATCCCCGCAGGAATCTCAATGGTCCATCTAAGCCCCGATTGTGCGACCTCACCGATCAACGATCTCTCTTAAAGTCTAAACCTTCACCAACGATATACAACCACTTGAAAAAATTCCCAAGAAAAAAAAAAATTTCCATATTTCAAATTAAGATAAAGCTTTTAGCTCATGTTCCTATGGACTCGGATTGCGTACATATCAAGAGTACATTGAATCACAATGAAAGCAATACTATACCATGGAAAGAAAACCGCCTCCGTTCAATGGAATGCAATGTGTACTCACATGACCGAGGCATGTCTATATGCTGTGATTGAAAATAATTAGTTTTGAAGCGCTAATCTCTGCGCAACTCATTGTCATACATGACCTCATTATGTCCATACTCAACAGGGAGCTGTTGATCTCTAAGGTTATCCCCTGGTAAACCTGATTTCCAAAATAAATTCAGGATTTGACCAAAAATAGAAGACAAACCCCGTGCCAGTTGATATCATAACCATCTATACATGATCTAGATAATAAAACTGTACCCAACTCAGCTTCACAGAGACGGAGATTCAAATTATGTAATCAAACAACACTAAAGCATCATCATTAATTATTGAAAAACTTAAGTCTTAAGCAGAAACAAGCGCGCAAGCGCGCGCACAAGAGGAGAGAGAGAGAGAGAGAGACTGAACTGGTCTAGAAGACGGATGAGCTAGGACAGTGATGATCCCATTTCCCTTGTCCGAAGTTGATCGGAAAACGGTGTGGCCGTCTGAATTCCTGTCCCACCACTCGAAGGAGTAAAACCAGTCGCCTTCGTCTTCAATAAGATGTCGAACTGCCGTCGTGAAGCGGCGGATGTTCGACGCGAAGATCAACCTAGCTTCCTTGAACATTGCTTCGACACCATAAACCTCCCAATTATGGAAGAAGAAACCCTAGTAGTAAAACTAAAACCCAAACCAAACGTTTGCTTAGTGGATTTCGGAAATTAACGGTACGTAAAGGAGAATAATTAGTAGCTCCATCCTGGATATGACAAAAATCCTGGACAAAACCAAGGGCCAAGCTATAACACGAGATGAACAACATAATTATTATTCTGTTGCCTAAAGTTTATGTTAGTATCAATTTAACCTTTGATGTTTTGAATTTCTAATAAAACTATTTAAAATTTCTAAATAAACCTTAATGAAAATTTAAATTTTGCCAAAAAAAATTTAATAAAAAATTTAAATAAACTCGAAGCCAACAGATTGCGACCACTCAGGATCCACCGTCTTGGACACATGGAACATTGGGGTTCTACGTAGAATCCTCAGTTCTAGAGTCCCTTGGAATAGCTTGGACGTGGACCGAGTTTCACTTATTTCCTTAGGACTATGACTTCGTCTGGGATGTGCAGAAACTAAGGAGGTTTTCATGTCTCTTCCGAACCAATGTGGAGATAACGTCATTTTCCTGTTAGTCTCTGCCTCAGTTGATTTCAATTGTTTTTTACCCTCTTGCCAAGTCTCTGATGTGGTATCGATTTGTTGGCTCTAGCCTAGGTTGTGATTTTGGCCGATAAGGTTGCGCATGTCGGCGACGACCTTCTTTGCTCGATCTGTGATTGAGAGGCCCTAAAGTTGAAACTCGGGGACAAGGTGAAGGATCTGGCGAATTCTGAACTCGCTCGAGCTGAAACTGAAAAATCAAATAAGGAGGCCAAGTAATAGCCAAAGAGGTTGTTAAAGCTCATGACGAGGCGTTGCTTTGCATCAATTGGACTAAGTCCTAAAGGAACAAAATTTTTACCGACTTGGAAATAGAGCTGTCTCGGTCCTCCGAGCTGAAGGCCCAAGGAGTCTCGGAATAGAAGTCTTCTTGATACTTCAACACCTTCATAGAAGAGCCGCAGGACACCTACGTTATCATGGGCTTCTAGGATGCGACGACACAGATGCTTGCCAAATATCCCGAGGTAGACTTCTCGGATATTTTCTATCTCAGGGTTGACCCTTTCTAATCCTCTAACAAAGAAGAAGAAGAATGAGAAAAGCTTTTGTCAACGCCACGATCAGGAAATTGTTGAGCATCTTAGAGTTGGTTATTATGATGGCCCTGAGGCACTTCCTACCAATGTGCTCATGCAAGATGCCACTGCTCCTCCAATGGATCGCGAAAAATATTAGACTTGGGGTTTTCATTTTTCTTTTTGTAATTTTTTTTCCCATTTTCTGCTTTTTAATTGTCCAATGGCCTTTTTGTAATGTCTTCGAGCTTTACCTTCTAAATGAAAAAATATTTATAAGTAATTTCCATGTACTTCTAGATTTACCCGAGTCATAATGTGTAGAACTGCTCAAACTTTGTCCCGACTAGTTCTCAACATTGTGAAAATTTGTGGAACTCTGACTTCAATCAACTTGGACACAACCAAACTTTGTCCCGAATAATTCTCAACATTGTGAAATTTTGTGGAATTATGAATTCAATCAAGTTTGAACCGGACCCAAATCCAACACAAGTGAATTTTATAGTGGATTCTATCTTCGGGGACGACATACCCCGCCAAGTTATTTCCTACCCACTTATGAGAGTCATAACTTTGTGTAGAGAATATCCAAGTGTAGAGTTCACATGTGGAGTATCCACTTATTCTGATCTCAAAGTCTTTGGCTGTACTTGTTTTATTCTTCTCAAACCTCATGAACACAACAAGCTGGAATCAAGGGCCCGTCTATGTTGTTTTCTAGGATATGGCATTGAACATAAAGGGAATCGATATTGGGACCCCATCTCTAAAACTATGTGTATCCTCGTCAGGTTTTTTTTTTTTTTTTGCGGTCATTTAATATATCAACCATCACTAACTCCAGATTCTTAATTGATCCATCTCTTGAGTTTTTCCCTGAGGATACAGTTTCAGGTACTATTAAGCCCACTTCAAAACCACCAGATAATCTCACCCCTCTAACTTTAGAACCACCAGCTAATCTCACCCCTCCGGCTCCATCGACCGTATCTGAGGCTCCTCCTATGTTTAATGATCCTGCATCGACTCCCTCTAAGACCTACCCTCTAAATCACTTCCGCCGCTCTAACGAGATAACTCATCATCTCTCTTATCTCAATGACTATCATTGTTTTTCTACCATACTTAATCTACATGAGTCTCAATCCTATAAGAAGGCCAACACTAACCTTCTTTGTCAGAAAATAATGGACGAAGAACTTTGAGCCCTAGCCAAAACTCTCACCTGGGATCTTGTTGATCTCTCTTCGAGAAAACTCCTATATGATGCAGGTGGGTGTTTTAAATCAAAACACTTTCTAATGGTTCCGTTGAATATTATAAAGCATGACTTTTTGGTAGGGATTTTCTTAGGAATACGACATTAACTACGAGGATACATTTGCCCGTACTTTTCTTATCGTCGTTGTCATTCATAAATGGACCCTCTTTCAAATGGATGTAAAGAATGCATTCCTCAGTGGCGACCTTCTTGAGGAAGTTTACATGCATACCCCTCTTGGCCTAATTTCTCCTCGACACAAAATTTGTCACCTTCACCGTGCCTTATATGATCTCAAACAAGCTCCATATGTCTGGTTCGCAAAATTCAGCACTACCATTCATCAGTTTGTGTTCACATCTAACGATCATGATTCTGTTTTGTTTCTTCACCACACTAACAATTATATTATTTTTCTTTTATTGTACATGGATAACATGATTATTACCTTGAAAGATTTACGCAGTATCTCCGAACTCAAAAAACTTTTCAGTGGACAATTCGAGATAAAAGATCTTGGTGTGCTCACCTATTTTCTTGGCCTCAAAGTTTTATCTGGTTCAAATGGATATTTTCTTTTTCAGGACAAATATGCATCTGATCTTCTTTCTAAGGTTGGCATCACTAGCTCTACCACTGTTGCTAATCTTCTAAAGCCGGATATCAGACTCACTTATATAGTTCATGATGAGAACCAACATGCACTAACAAAGAATCCGTTGCATGTTTCAATTGGGTCTATTATAAGGGTAAGATCCAAGAAGACCAAAGAAGCATTTAATGAGCTAATTCAAGCTATATGGGCTGAATTTAAAGTGATAATGCCCAAGTTAGGCCCAAATGACAATCAGGGCCTAATCCATCTCATCAAGGTAAGCAAATAGGCTTAGTCATGAACTCAAATGGGCCTAGACATAAGACCCACAAAATTCTAGTTATTTGTTTTAGTTTATGTCATTTTGTAAGTCGTGAATGTCAATTAGTATTTTTATTTTCTAGTATTGGTATTGTAGTAAGTGTAAAAGGCATCTAGGATTTCTTGTTCTTGTAACCTCCCCCTAGGTGTGAAAAGACACCCACTATCTATATTAGGGTGTGCTAAAGTTGAAAACTTCTTGTGTGAAAGGCCACCCCTAGGTGTAAAAGGTCACCCACTATCTAAGGTAGGGTATGTTTGACCACCCACTAACCTAGGCTCTCCTTTATGTTGGTTACCTATTTAAGAGAGTTGTATTCCATGGAAAAAATACATTACTTGAATAATATATCAGATTGAGAGAGTTGTCTCTTGAGTTCTTCATAGAACTTCTCTTTGAACTTATCAAAAATTTCTTGTGGCGTTCAAATTCTATACCATCGGTTCGTGATTTCATTATAATCTTTGGGTCGATGTTTGTTACTTTATACCTTTGGTTCGCGTTTCATTCATAAATGTTGTGTCAAGGTTTTCTATCAAAAATTCTGTATTTTTTGTGTTCTTCCTTTTTTTCGTTTATAAATTTGGATTTTTGTTTGATCCTAGCAAAGACACCATAAATTGGTTACGGGTCTCACTAATTCTTTGTGAGGTTTGCATCAGTTCACCTCATATGGATGTTACTCTATATCATCAACTAATTAAAAGTTTGGTATACCTTGTTGTCACTCGCCCAGACATCGTTTATATCGTCCATCAAGTCAGTCAGTTCTTGTTTGCTTCTTGAACCCCTCATTACTCGGTTGTTCTTTGCATTCTTCGGTATGTCAAGGACATCTTATTTCATGGAATTCATTTCTTCGTCCAGTCTGCTCCCATCTGACAGTCACTCCCCCTAGGATACCATAATCCTAGGTCACTTGTCCCTTTCAAATATTGAAAGATTCGCTTCACCGCAGTTAGATGCGATTCTTTAGAACAAGACTGAAATCTAGCACACAAGTATACACTAAACATTATGTAAGGTCTACTAGCAGTAAGATACAATAAACTACTAATCATACCTCGATACATTTTCTCATTTACTTTTTTACCCATATCGTCATTTTCTATTTTTGTAGATGTTGCCATAGTAGTTTTGAACTCTTTAACCCCATCAAAGCCATAATTTTTTAGTAACTCTTTTGTGTACTTATCTTAATTAATGGAAATCTCTTCTTTGGTTTACTTGATTTGGAACCCAAGAAAAAATGTTAACTCTCCCATCATACTCATTTTAAATTCAACCTGTATAATCTTGGCAAACTCTTAACAAAAATCCCCATTAATAGATTCAAATATAACATCATCAATATATATATATATATACACACCAATAGGTTATCAAAATCATTCTGCTTGATAAATAGAGTAATATCAGTAACACCCCGTCGAAAACCATTTTCGATCAAATTTCAGCTAAGTCTCTCATTCTAAGCTCGCGAAGACAAAGCCTTCCGAAGTTTAAATACATGATCGGGAAGTTTATCACTCTCAAATTTTGGTGGTTGTTCGACAAAAACTTCTTCAGATAAAAAGTCATTCATGATTGCACTATTTACATTTATTTGATATAAGTTAAAATTGCATAAACATGCAAAGGCGAGTAACATTCTAATAACTCCTAATCTAGCTACAGAAGCATATGTCTCATCATAATCAATTCTCTCTTATTGATTATGTCCCTATGCTACAAATCTTACTTTATTTTTAATTATCATACATGTTTCATTCTTTTTATTACTATAAACCCATTTACTACCAATTACAAGATAAAAGTCAGATCTAGGAATTAGATACCATACCTTATTACGTTTAAATTGAACTATTTTTTCTTACATCGTGGAAATATAGATTCATCAGTTAATGCCCCATTCATATTATTAGGCTCAATTTGAGATAGAAAGGTAAGATTAATTATATCCCTAAGAGTGGATCTTGTACTAACGCCTTTCTCAAAATTACCAATAATTTGTTTTACCGAATGTCCCTGCATTGTCTTTATAGCACGTGGTAAAGTTGTCTCCTTTTGTTTTGGTTCCTCATTCTATGGTTTATTTGTTGTATCACCTTCTTGGTTTTGATTATTCTGTGTATAGTTTCGGCCCAGAAGTATTTAAGAAGACGATTTTCATTCAACGTTGTTTTGGCTATTTCCTAAAGCATTCTGTTTTTCCTCTCCACAAAACCATTTTGTTGTGGTGTTCTTTGTCATATTCTTCATCACACACATGACTATCGTCTTTAGGTGTCAAAGACATAATTTCAATATTTATCTCCCGTCACGTTCTGCAAACAGTCTTTTTCTAAAAATAATTTGTCCTTGTACATAGATGTTTATTTGATAACATATAAGATGCACCTCAAAAAATTCCTAGATGGTACCCATTCTACGTGGGTCCAATTATTAGTTGGATCCTCCTTTATTTCTTTAGGAACCCATACTTGCTTACACTTAGATCTCTTCAAAAAATATTTACTAAAGGTATGCCCTCCCAATGTTATAGTTAAAACATTTCACAACCTTCTTAATTTCAAAAAAGAAATTTTAAAATCTCTTTTGCTTGACATTTTTCTAAAAGCCAAAACTAGTTTTATTGAAAACTCCTTTAGAATTTCCCAAAAGCATTTTAAAATTATTTTCACCATTTGTAAATTTGAGACCAATAGAATCTAAATCCGTAATATTAGATTTTAAATCATTGTTTTCCTTTTCTAAATCATATGAAACAATGTTTTAAATTTGATTTTTAAAATCGGTATTTTTGGCCTCGAGATTTTTACGTTTATTTAAAGTAATCACAGTACTTTGTTGAGCATTAATTTGAAAACAGTGATCCTTATAATCATGTAATATTCTTGATAAATATAAAATAACTCGTCAAAATCCGAAAGACAAAAACTAAAGCATTTAGTTAACTTAACCTCATAGATTTCTCTTTCCTCTTTAACTTTCTTTATGATCTAATTCATATTGTCGCATATCCGTCTCGTGGGTTATCAAATTTTTTATAAGTTCATCGATAGTGCATTTGGTGAGCTCTTTGGCTTCCTAGATTGCAATCACTTTTAATTCTCAGATTTTAGTTAATTACATCAAAATCTTTTTTGTATTTTTTGCTCCATGGAATACGGCTTTCCAAACTAATCGAGATTGTTGCATACATTGGTGAATTTTACATGCATTTTCGAGATTGTTTCCACATCACCCATTCTGAACACTTCAAATTGATAAGCGTAGGCATTGATTTTGGATTGTTTCACTTTATCAGCTCTCTCATATGTGGTTTTCAATTTATCCTACATTTCTTTCGCAAACACACAACCTGAAACTCTGTTGTACTCATTTGCATTTAAGGAATAAAGTAGAATGTTAATAGCTTGAGAGTTAATAGACAATTTTTGTTTATCAGAGGTTGGCAATTATTCTTTCTTCTTAGTCACTTTGTTCTCCTTAGGAACGAATGAATCATCCACAATGGCTAGCCACATGATAAGTGTAATTTATCTATCTATTTCCAAACCGAATCTGTTAGTTTTCAAGTATGTTTATTACGTTTTGTTACTTTTTTATGTGTTTTTGTATTATACAGGTGTTTGGGGTGAAAATGAATTAAAACGATGGAATATCAATCAAATTGGATCAAGAGCAATGGAAGAACGGTGGAAAAAGAGCAAAGAGGCTAAATTTCAGAACCTGCAGCCCACCGTCGCAGTGGTCAAAATACAGAGAAGGGCCTAAACTCTCTCCAAATCCACCGCCACTACAGTGAGATCCACCGTTGCAGCGATGAAACAACAGAAACTCTCTGCTTCCACCACTGCTTCCACCGTCGCAGCGGTGATACTGCCGACATACTAACCGCCACAGCGGTGACCCCTGCAGCTGTAAAGTGTATTTTTAGATATTTTTAGATATTTTGTTCCCACCTTATCCTCTCCTCTCTTCCTTCATTTGGCCAGAGGAGCTCATATAGGATTAAGATAGATTTGAGAGGTTTTTGGGGAGTGCTCAACCAAATCCGAATGAGAAAAACACAAAGCGAAGAAGGAGAAACGATCTCGGAGCGATTTTAGAGGCGGATCTTCGGAACACGGCTAAGTTCCTTCGTTTCTTTCTTTATTTTCTTAACTTTGGTAGTTGGTTTGAATATGCTTAGCGCGTTTCTTGTTGTATAAACGATTATGGTCATGAGCTAAACTTGAATTATCTATGGGGTTAATATAATTTATAAATATGTGGTTTATTTGAATTGTGTTTCTTTAACGCTTGTTCTTCGCTATTCGATTGTGTTTACCATTCTTGTATTTCCATTATATGCTTATTTAGATATATAGAGAAATCGGGGTTTGACACTCGGGAGAGGTAACCCTGAATTCGAACTAGGGTAAATATAACGCGACGATCTAATAACCCGAAAGAGAGTTAGAAAGTGTACAATCCATGACATTGGGGGCAAGACTCATGTGACCTAGTGTCATTAAGATGTTAAGGGGGACATCTTCGTTGACGCGAAATCGCATATTCACTCATCTTACACTCGAGAGAGGTGGTGAGTGGGTTTATGATACAAAGATTGTCGAATAGGTCAAATACCGTTATTGTAAACTAAAGGAAACCAAACACGTTTTTGTAAACGAAGTTAATCCCTAGATAATTCATTCCCCTAAACATCTCAATTTAGTATATAATTAATTATAAACACATTTTTATCGCCTACATAAAGTTAGGTTATGATAATTGCGGTACTCGATAATAATCTCAACTAATCCCTGTGGATACGACAACCTTTACTCTCTACTAAAACTTGACCCGTAAACTTGCGTGACGCACCCCATTTTTCCAAAAGGAAAATAATGTTAAATAATAAATAAGTTTAAGGAGATAGTGATTTTTAAAGCGCCGGTTTTCTCAAAAATATACTTAAGCCTTTTTTAAAAAAATAAGGAGTCGACACCTAGCATTGGGTTTAAATGATATGCTAGGTCACCGAATTTTTAGAAAACAATTTAGAAGGCCTAAGTAAAAAATTGACTCCAAAAAACACAGTCATACCAAAGATTCATTTAAAGGTTCGGGGGTCGGTTACACTCGGGGAAGGTGTTAGGCACCCCAAGACGTCTGTCCGAAAATGGTACCTTATGTCCAATTAAGTCCAATTAGTTTAGTCCGAATATTTTATTTTATTTTGAAATTATTTCCTTCTTATAAAATCTTTTTAGTATTTTCACAAATAAGATGTGACAACTTTTTGGATTTTTTAGAATGTTCCCCCGGTATAACCTCTTATCGAATATTAAGAATTCAATAAGGATAGTCCCCGGGGGGTTTTATGTATATTTATGAGAGACATCTTTAATTTAAATAGGAAAAATAAAATAGATAAATAAGATTGAAAATATGAATACAAAACTAACATCTAAATGAATTTCATTTTGTATGTAAAAGTTACTGAAAAAATTGAAGGATTTAATTTAAATATGTCAATGCAAACTGATATGAATACGTGAATCAAATATGGAACACTACGTGAATTAACGTGATTATGCGTAACAATGATTTAATTAAAAATATATAAGAGGTGCATGTGTTGTGACTAGGTGTGAAAAAGTAGTATGGATTCGTGGAAAATAAAAAATTATATGTATGAAAAGTGTAAGTGGTGAAAGTGTCTTAAACATGCTATCTAAATGATACAAGAAATAAACATGCTAAGTGAATGCAAAAAAAAAAAAAAAAAAGTCTACTTTGAGTTTGTCCGATTAATTTAAAGAAATTTGAAATTTCCACGAGTTCTATGGATATGAGAATCAATGAGAGGTTCGCGGAAACAATTTTTGTTGAATTAATCCTTCTAAAACTTAAGCGGAATCCCACAAATAATTTACTGAGGGAAGAGATTTCCTAAAATCATTCATTTCTAAATTCCATTCAAGTCGAGGAATGGAAACGAAACCATGGAAAACTCTCACACGGTTTATCGAATAGTCTAACTCAGCTTAAGATTCATAACGATTAATTCCTACAAATAAATATTTTATTATTTTTGGATTATTTTTTTTATTTTTGTTATTTTTAGGGTTTTGATAACAAGAATAAAAAAATAAAAAATAAAAAAAATACAAAAAATAAACAATGAAACATCCTTCACCTAATGTTCGGGATTAAGTTCAACATGAGAAACCCACCCCGGTGTTTTCATCGGATCATCGGACGACTTATTTTTTTTTATATGAATTACAAACAAAATAAAAAAAAATACAAAAATAAAATAAATAAATAAAAAAACAGCGGGTGTCCTCATCTAAACGCTCAAAGGTTCAGATTGAGAAAGGGAAACCTCATCCCGGCGTTTTTCATCGAATCATCAGACAATTAAAAAATAAAGCTTGCAAAGAGGATAAAATAAAATTAAAAAAAAAATAAAAATTAGAAAACATACTTGTTCTAGGCCAAGAAACCCGATGCTCGGACATTTTTTCTCTCGCAGACAGTTTCCCGAAAAAGGGTTTGGGAATCACTCTCTAAGGGATTTTTCTCTCAATTTTTTAATGTCTCCGAAGGATTTCTCTCTTAATTTCTTTTGTGTCTAAACTATGAAGAGGATGGTCTTATTTATAGGAAGAAAGTGGAGTAAAAAATCCTAAAAACCCTAGGAAACCCTAATCCCAATTTGACGAGGAAAATGAAACAAAACCTAAAAGGAAAAGGAAAATTAAACCTAATCCCATTTTAACAACGAAACCTTTTCTTTTCCATTTTTATTTTTTTTTTTGGTTTTTTTTTTCTTTTTTTCTTTTATCTTTCTTTTCTTTTTTCATTTTTTCTTTTCTTTTTTCTCTATTTTTTTATCTTTTTGAAAATAAAAATAAAATAAAGCATAAATGTTTTGCGGGACGGTCAAAATTTTGTGTCTACAGTTGCCCCCTCTTTGTCATGCGAATTCCACTTGCTTGACAAAGATAGGAGATCACGTCATTTTAAACATCCCATTTTCTTATTTTTTCAAAGTGCATTTTTCAATGACAAAACAAATAATATAAAATGAATCATGATGAACAAGTGTCCATATAGAAGATTGTTTAGTGTAAAAACAAAACGACTCATGACGAACAAATGTCCGTTTAGAAGATCGTTTAGAGTAATAACAAAATCAAAAGACTCATGACGATACTCATAACAAACAAGTGTCCGTTTAGATAATCATTTAGAGTAATGAAAAAAGACTCATGACGAACAAATATCCATTTAGAGTGATAAAAAACAGAGACACATTACGATACTCATGACGAACAAGTGTCCGTTTAGAGGATCGTTTAGAGTAATGAAAAAAGACTCAAGCCCAAACCCTCTTGGTTAGGGGGACAAAAGAAAGTCCAGAAGTATAAAATATTCCCCAGCTTGTGGCTGGGCAAAAATTAGAGAGCAAAGATATAAAATGTGCTCTAAAATGACCGAACCTTTACCGGTTGCCTACGTACCTTAGCATTACGCCGAGAATCAGGTTTAGCGTAGTTCACTGAACGCCCTTTTCAAAGCAAAAGGCATACCTGGATGCTCATTTAGAGCTTTTTTGAATTTCAGCAACAATGGTTTTCAATTTGAGTCCGCCAGAAGGTGAGAAGTCCTAATGTCCATGCTTCTGGTCCATTTCGAGATCCCTGTAAGTGGACAAGAAAACACATGCAAAACAAAATTTTAGTCTGAAAGCTTGTCACCTTTGATGACTCGCAATTTCGTTCCCTCCTTTCGATCATAATCGCTTTGACTGATGGAGCTTAGATCGGAGCAATATCGAGAAATTCCTCCGTTTGAATTTAGAAGTTTCGCTTTCCAACTTAGGCCCTGACATGCCTCGGGGTGATTCAATGAGACTTCCTCTTTTTTTTTTTTTTTTTTAACTTACGAGATTTCGCTTTTCAGCTAATGGGAGGGTCCAACATGCTTCATCAAGGTCTCCTTAGCTTGCTCGACTGGATTCTTGTCTTTTCAAATTTCTAGGTGATTCGATGCTTGGGGTTTAAATACTCCTGCATGCTCTGTGTTTTCTCAAGTCCTGCAAAAACTGATTTAGTCCAAAAATGGGCAAATGTCAAAAATTACTAAAACGAGTACTTTCAATGCCCGATATAATTTTCTGTGAGATCATGAGTTTGATTACAGTGGAATACGGTTCCAATACATTTCCAAACCACGACCAATGTTTATTTTCATAAATTCTTATTCCATTCAAATCTATCAAGTTCTGATCCCGAAAAACGTCGTTTGCCTGCCAAATTGAGTTGATGCGAAAACCTTAAACGAATGAAACTATACTCTTTCTTTCTTCTTCTAATCTCTTCCATATTTGCACCAACGTTTCTTGCTCGATTACTCCACATTTTGATTTCCCCTTTCTTTCTTTTTTTCTTTCTTTTCTTTTCTCTTTTTTCCTTTTCTCTTTTTTTTCCCCATTTCTTTTTTTTTTTTCCTTTTTTTTTTTCATTTTTTTAAATGGATGATCAAACTTACGGTGGTTCAGGGGCAGCCGAGCTTATCAATGAACTTGATCTTCTTTGCAAATTGAGGCCTTCTTGCAATATTTGAGAATTTCTTCATTGGGATCATTAGCCTAAGATGATTGTGTTCCCTTTTCGCCATTGGGTAACTCAGCCAGTAGGCGAACCAAAATATACACCCAATTTTATCAATCGGTAAAGGACCACCAAAGATAGCTTGATCAGCTTACGACAATATATCAAAGCATTGTTAGGATAATAGATACCAATCATAACTTTCGAATCCTCCGGTACTCTGGAATTGTTGTCGAATTTGGTCAGGGGCCTTTTGGATCTCACCATCGTTTGGTTAAACAAAACCTTTCTTTGTTGCTATTCTCATTAGATCGTGGTCTAGCTCTATATTGAAATCATATACTTGCACCCTCACTCCGTCACATCACATACAACATATGCAGGTAATTTTGGATACCTGAAAGAGTAATATTCAAACATTATACCACAATTTTGGATAAACAATATTGCATTATTGAAATTTAAATAGCCATTACAGAGCAAATCATTTTTCATCCTAAAAACCAAAGGGATGGAAAGGTGAGTACGTGAAGATGTCCCAAATGTATCAAAACACCTATCAGATTGAAAGTAAACAAGAACCCCAATTTTGTAGCCTTAAGATTTTTTTAAATCAAGTCTCGAACACATGACTTGCTCCCATCTCTGCCAACATTTTGCTAAAGATCGGTTTACCACTCCCTGAAGAGGCATGCTCAGGCAGCGGATTCTACTGACAGTTTGGTGCACTGGTCTCAAGTTTTTTAGGAAATGTGATGGCTCATGTTTGCATGAACTCCAAGAACATATCTTTTAGCTAAAAGTACTACTCAGTTACATGTCCTCTAGTTCTCGAGTGGTACTCACAGAAAGCATTCGAAGAAATGGCTTTACTCCCAGGCTTAGGTTCGTAGGATGGAAGGGGTGTCAGCATCCCCTGCTTCAAACAACTCAAGTACAGCTCGATGATTGAGATTAGAAGGTCTAGTAGTTCCTCATAATCATTCCTAAAGTTCTCCCCAATAGTGCGAGATGGATAGCTTGGGTAGTATTGGGTTCTTGTATTTAGGGTGTGATTACAAATTTAAGATGGGGTGTTCGGGTTTGGCTGATATGTATAGTAAGAGGGTGTCTGGTAGGCTTGGGGAGTGTGGTTTTGGTAAGAGGGAGGTACGTTCTGGTAATAGCGGGGACGGCTTTGGGAATAGGATTGGTATCAGGGGTAATGTTGGTTTTGGCAATTTTGAGAGGGATAGTTGTGATATTGATTGTTTTGGTTAGGGTAGTTTTGGGGATAGGAAGCATGGAGGTAGTTCTGGTGATGGGTTTGTTGGAGGGAACAACGACAGTTACTTCATCTTCTCTTTTCTTTGGTGGGGCTGACCTCTTAGTCGGATCGGGCGAGGTCCATTCAATCTTTCCACTTATTCCCTCTTCTATTACCTCGGCTTGTTTGATCGCATCACCGAAGGAAGTCACTGCTATGCTCAATAGATCTCAATAAAACGGAAGTGTCTGGATTGACTTGAATATCTCTAACTGAGCCTCCTCATTCAGCCAGGGGACAACTTTGGCAACCTCCTCCCTCCAGCGGGTAGTATACCCCTGGAAACTCTCATATTTCTTCTTCAGTATCTGGTAGAGGGTATTATGATCTGGTGCAACATCCTTATTGTACACATACTGCTCACAGAAGGCTCCTACTAGATCCTCGAACGTTTTAATCTGTGCCAGGTCCAAGGTCATATACCAGCTAAGAGTCGGTTCTTTAAGTGATCGTCGGACCATCTTCAGGTAAAGGTCTTCGTTCTGAGCATAAATTTTCAATTCCTCCTTGTAGATACTAACATACCACTCTGGGGGGCCAATGTCGTCATACTTAGTGAACTCCGAAACTATGAAATTTTTTGGATACACCACCGGGGGTGGTGCTAACAACTCTTTGTACGCTGCTTTCTTGGATGGTTTCTCCATTTTCAATTCTTCAATGGTTTTCTCCAACTTCTCCATTTTCAGAACCCAGGCCAGAAGAGGTCCATTCTATTCTTTTTTGTTTTTGGTTTCAGTGGCCGGGGTCAGTTGGTTACTATTTGGATCGTTCGATGGAGCAACAACCCTATCCGGGTGAATGAGGATCTGCGGTGCGGTGGGGGCCAAGCCTTCTGTTGAGGCCTGATAGACATACACCTGGATGAGATATGTTGGTGCTCCATAGGTGAAAGGATGAGGGTCCATAGTAGACCGGTACCGCCGGATTCGGCACTGAGTTCTCCATCCCGACACTTGGAAGGTTTTCATTTGGTGATTCAGTCACAGGAGTTCCACTGGACGGAGGAATAGGCACCTCTTGAGGTCGGCTAAGTTCGTTAATCATTTCCCTCAGCATGTCGATGGTTTCCTACATCTGAGCCATCTGGGCCGTATGGGGAGATTCAAGATTATTTTCTGATGTCATCCTGGAGTGAATCTGGGCCTGGTTGCGAGTAAAAATTGGACTTCGGATGGGGGGAACCGGAATTGCTTTTCTAGGACCAATTTTTTAGTCTCGTCTTGTTCTTACAACAAACCCATTTATTAGTCCACATGGGTCCTAGATTGTTTTAAAACCCATCCGAGTTCAAAGTATAATGACCGATCAAAATAGATAATGATTTATGAAAATTCTTTCGTAGCTTAATCGGTATTGGAAACTCCGAACTCAATTGGTTTTTAAGACTTCCTAAGACATCATCAATCCATTAAGTATGAAATCCCCCCCATCTTGTATCATAGAATCCCGTTGAGATAATATGCATACAAGACGACCATACTCATGTCGGAGGGTTTAAATCAATACAAGAACCTAATAAAAAGAAAGAAAATAAGAAAATGAACAAACATCACAACTTATTTACAAAATAGAAGGAAAATATAACAAAATAAAATATAACATTCATAAATAGAAATAGTTGGACTTATTTGGACATACTAGGCTTGACCCTCAAATTGTCCCCAACGGAGTCGCCAGCTGACGTGCCCCGATTTTTCGAAAGAAAAAAAATATTAAATAATAATTAGGCTTAAAGATAGAGGGGTTTTTTAAGCGCCGATTTTCTCAAAAATATACTTAGACCGTTTTAAAAAAATAAAGAGTCATCACCTAGCATTAAGTTTAAATGGTGTGTTAGATCACCGAATTTTTAGAAAATAATTTAGAAGGCCTAAGTAAAAAATTGACTCCAAAAAAATACAGTCAAACCAAAAATTCATTTAAAAGCTCGGGGGTCGGTTACGCTCAGGGAAGGTGTTAGGCACCCCAAGACGTCCGTCCGAAAACGGTACCTTATGTCCAATTAAGTCCAATTAGTTTAGTCTGAGTGTTTTATTTTATTTTAAAATTATTTCCTTCTTGTAAAATCTTTTTGGTATTTTCACAAATAAGGTGGGGTAAGTTTTTGGATTTTTTGTAATGTTTCCTTGGTATAACCTCTTATCAAATATTAAAGATTGGACAAGGATAGTCCCCGGGAGGTTTTATGTATGTTTTCGAGTGACGTCTTTAATTTAAATAGACAAATTAAAATAGATAAATAAGATTGGAAATATGAATGCAAAACTAACATCTAAATGAATTTTATTTTGTATGCAAAAGTTACTAAAAACACTATAGGATTTAATTTAAATATGTCAATGCAAACTGATATGAATACGTGAATCGAATATGGAACACTACGTGAATTAACGTGATTATGCGTAGCAATGATTTAACTAAAAATATAGAAGGGGTGCATGTGTCGTGATTAGGTGTGAAAAAAGTAGTATGGATTCGTTAAAAATAAAAAATTATATCTATGAAAAGTGTAAGTGGTGAAAGTGTCCTAATTATACCGTCTAAATGATACAAGAAATAAACATGCTAAGTGGATGCAAAAAAAAAGTCTACTTTGAGTTTGCCCGATTAATTTAAAGAAATCCTGTTTTGAAATTTCCTCGAGTCCTATGGATATGAGAATCAAGGGGAAGTTCGCAGAAATAATTTTTGTTGAAATTAATCCTTTTGAAACTTAAGCGGAATCCCACAAAAAATTTACCGATGGAAGAGATTTCCTAAAATCATTCATTTGTAAATTCCACTCAAGTCAAGGAATGGAAACGAAGCCACGGAAAACTCTCCCACAATTTATCAAATCGTCGGACTCCCCTTAAGATTCATAAGAATTAATTCCTACAAATAAATATTTTATTATTTTTGGATTTTTTTTTTTTTTTTTTTTTGTGTTATTTTTAGGGTTTTGATAACAAGAGTAAAAAAAATACAGAAAATAAACAATAAAACATCTTTTACCAAACGCTCGGGATTAAGTTCAACATAAGAAACCCACCCCGGTATTTTCATCGGATCATCGGATGACTTTTTTTTTTATATGAATTACAAACAAAGTAAAAAAATAAATGCAAAAATAAAATAAAATAAAAAAACAGCGGGTGTCCTCATCTAAACGCTCAAAGGTTCAGATTGAGAAAGAAAAATCCCATCCCGACATTTTTTATCGAATCATCGGACAATTAAAAAATAAAACTTGCAGGAATTTAAATTGCGAAGAGGATAAAATAAATCTGGAAAAACAATTAAAAATTAGAAAACATACCTGTTCTAGACCAAGAATCCCGATGCTCAGACTTTTTTTCTCTCGCAGACAGCTTCCCGAAAAGAGGTTGAGGAATCACTCTCTAAGGGATTTTTCTCTCAATTTTTGAATGTCTCCGAAGGATTTCTCTCTTAATTTCTTTTGTGTCTAAACTATGAGGAGGAGGGTCTTATTTATAGGAAGAAAGTGGAATAAAAAATCCTAGAAACCCTAGGAAACCCTAGTCCCAATTCAACGAGGAAAATGAAACAAAACCTAAAAGGAAAGGAAAAAGGCAACCTAATCCCATTTTAACAAGGAAACCTTTTTTTTTCCATTTTTTTTTTTTTTTTTGGTTTTTTTTTTCTTTTTTTCTTTTATCTTTCTGTTTTTTTTTTTCATTTTTTCTTTTCTTTTTTCTCTATTTTTTTACTTATTTGAAAATAAAAATAAAATAAAGCATAAAATTTTTTAGGGACGATCAAAATTTTGTGTCTACATTGCGGTGAAAGTAGTGACGTTATCTACGCGCTACCAAGTTTTTGGTGCCATTGTCGGGGATTGGTTTTTAGATTGTTGTTGATATTGTGTGTAAATAATTTGATTTTAATTTAGGTATTTATTTTGTTTATAATTTTTCATTTGTAGTTTTTGTTTTTCCTGTAGGGTACTTGAAGATGTTAGATCAACCGATACTTTTGCATTTTTCTAAACGGGATTCCAAACTGTTCTATTGTGCTTGGGAACGTTACAAGGATTTGCTATGTCGATTCCCAAATCATGGTTTTTCGAGGGAGTGTCAACTCCTGAATTTCCTCGACGGGTTATAAGCCACAACTAGAATATGGGTGGAAGAAGGAAATGCTAGTACCTCGTTCTACGATCTAACCGTGGATGAAGCCTTTTGGTCATTTGAGGATATAGCGGGCTTCGATTATCAGAGTTGGAACTATTCACCAAGTCACCAAAGCTTGGGAGATTTTTCCAACACCACGGCTCCATGGATTGATACTCTGGTTCAAGATATGGAGTCTTCTCCCGCCTTGGACGAAATGTTTGCTACCGTTATGGGGGAAACTCAGATAGTCTTGAGGTAAATAAATGACCGGATCAACGAGCACGAGGATCATCTTGACAATATCGAGACGGTCTGCGCTGAGATTGATGCGACCGTAACGTTTATTCAGATGTAAATCGATCAACTTATCTGCTTCATTAAGACCAAATCAAAGACGATGGCACTGAGAGGCGAACAAATCTTATCCGAATGTGAAAGCCACCAGGAGGAACCAGATACGAGCAGGAGGAGCTTGGGTGCGTTCGTTAACGATTATGTTACTGAGGAGAAAACCCAAGCATGGATCAAAGATTCTGATTCTTCGCCATTAAAGATCCACATTGTGATGCTACCACCGATCAAAGATGATCACATCTACGAGGACACGATGTGTCTTATTTATCTTTCGCCGCCATTTGCAACGTACTTCCAAGCCAACTGAGCAGATGAGACGGTGAAGAGTCCAGTTGAGAGGTCGATCCGAATAAAGCCAAATCTAGCCAATCTTGAGGGCATTTTAAATCAAGACCCATATGTGGTGTAGTACGACACTTACTATGGGTGGAAGCCACTCTTTGATGAGCCGTTCTCCGTGTCAAGCTGATAAGTGTAAATTACTTACATATTTCCAATCCAAATTTGTTAGTTTTCAAGTACGTTTATAGTTATTTTTATGTGTTTTAATTAGTTTTTCCCTTTTTGTATTAAATTAGGTGTGTGGGCCAAAAAGATAGGAAACTGGAGCGAAAACGATAAGATCGAACCAAAGCGATTCGAAGTTACGGTGGATAAACAAGCTAGGAAGCTAAAAGATGAAACAGGCCCACCGCTTAGGCGTCCAGACCACCGCCTGGGCAGTGAAGAAGGTGAAGAAGCTGAGAAAAGAGCAAAATATTACTGACGGACGACCGCCTGGGAGAAGGATCTAAGGGTATAATTAGGAGTTTTAGAGGTGGAGCTCACATACCGAAGTGGAGAGGACGGCGAATCGATCGTAAAGCGTTCTTAGCTGTTTATCTTCAAACGAGGCTAAGTTCTTCAATTGTTTTTCCTTATTTCTTTATCTTAGGATCATGTGAGCATGTTTAGCTCGTTATTTTATTGTATATGCGGCTATGGCCTCGAGTTAAATATGGATTTTAGTAGGGATTAACACTAGATTTATAAAGACGTTGTTTGGATGATTTCGGTGTTTCGTTTGTGATTGTTCTTCGTAGTTTGATTGTATTTATCATATTATTTGTTTATCATTCTTAGTTAGATAAATGGAGAATAAGGGGTTTTGACAAACCCCGGATTCGGATTAAGGTAAACAAACGCCACGATTCTATAACCCGGTCGGGGTTTGAATTGTGGACAATCGATGACGTGGGGCAAGACACACGCTACCTAGGGTCGTTAAGACATTGAGGGATACTTCTTCACCGACTTGAAGTTGCGTTATATCCATCGTCTTACACTCGGGAGAGGTGACAAGGGAGTTTTAGAACGGAGATTGTCGATAGGGTAAATACAACGCGACGATCCAATAACCTGGGAGGGAGTTGGATTATGTGCAATCAATGACACTGGGAGAGACTCACATGACCTAGGGTTATTAAGACGTTGAGGGGGACTTCTTCGTTGACTCGAAGTCATGTATTCCCCCGTCTTACACTCGGAAGAGGTGGCGGTGGAGTTTATGTACCGAGATTGTCAAATAGGTCGAATACCGTAAACGTGAGTAAATCGAGATCGAACACATATTTGTAAACACGTTAATCCCTAGGCAATTCTTGGCCCTAAAACATATTAGTATATTAGTGTAGTTAATTTAGGTTATATTAGTATTAGTTTAATTAATTAAATACATTTGTTTTTCACCTAGATAAAGTTAGGTCACGACAAACGTGGTATTCGATAATAACGACACCAATCCTTGTGGATACAATAACCCAATCTTAACAATCACACTATACTAAAACTTAGACCTCGTATACTTGCGAGTATAAGTAGCAGCGTATTTCACGCCCTATCAAGTTTTTGCGTAAACTCCATTATCACCTCTCCCGAGTGTAAGACAGGGGAATACATGACTTCGAGTCAACGAAGAAGTCCCCATCAACGTCTTAACGACCCTAGGTCACATGAATCTCGCCCAGCGTCATTGACTGTACACAATTCAACTCTCTCCCGGGTTATTGGATCGTCACGTTGTATTTACCCTATCAACAATCTCAATTCTAAAACTCCTCGTCACCTCTCCCGAGTGTAAGACGAGGGATATAACACAAATTCGAGTCAACAAAAAAGTCCCCCTCAACGTCTTAACAACCCTAGGTAGCGTGTTTCTTGCTCCACGTCATCGATTGTCCACAATTCAAACCCCGACCGGGTTATAGAATCGAGGCGTTTGTTTACCTTAATCCAAATTCGGGATTTGTCAAAATCCCGTATTCTCCATTTACCATTCTAAGCATAATAAACAAACAATACAATAAACACAATCAAACTACGAAGAACAAACATAAACGCAACACCGAAATCATCCAAACAAACATATTTATAAATATACCATTAATCCCTACTACAATCCATATTTAACTCGTGGACATAGACACATAAACATATAAATTGATCTAAACATTCTCACATGATCCTAAGATAAATATATAAGGAAAAACAATCAAAGAACTTAGCCTCGTCCGAAGATAAACCGCTAAGAACGCTCAACGATCGATTTGCCGTCTTCTCCACTTCGGGATGTGAGCTCCACCTCTAAAACTCCTAAACCTAGGCTTAAATATAGACTAAGGTGCTCAAAAAACCAAGATAGAGCGGAGAGGGGAGAGGATATGGGGTATTTATAACCAAAATATCCTAAAAATATCTCAAGACTGTGCAGGGAAAATCCGCCTAGACGGAGTTAGGTCGGTTCGGCTGACCGCCTAGGCGATAAAGTAGGCGGTGAATTCAAAGAACATTCTATTGGATTTTTACCTAGGCGAAGAAAACTTCGCCTAGGCGAGCGGCTATCAGTAGCCCATCTTCGTCTTCTGTTGGATTTCCGATTAGGCGAAGGAATCTTCGCCTAGGCGGTCGTCCATCAGTAACATTTTGCTCTTTTCTCAACTTCTTCACCACCTAGGCGGTGGTCTGGACGCCTAAGCAATGGGCCTGTTTCATCTTTTAGCCTCCTAGCTTGTTTATCCACCGTAAATTCAAACCGCTTTAGTTCGATCTCATCATTTTCGCTCCAGTTTCCTATCTTTTTGCCCCCACACACCTGATTTAATACAAAAAGAGAAAAATTAATTAAAACACATAAAAATAACTATAAACGTACTTGAAAACTAACAAATTTAGATTAGAAATATGTAGGTAATTTACACCTATCACAAGTCGAGGACAACAAACTAAGCGCTTCTTGGGAGGCAACCCAAGGCAAAAATAGGTTAGACCCATCGCCGCCAACTTGATTCGGAGGCGATATTCTCTCGCCTCCCAGGTACGTGTTTTAAACCCCCATCTTCATTATAATGCTTTATGATGTCATTGGGATCGCTGATGGGTCGTTGTGGACATTGCCCATTTTAAGTTAGGGGTGATGTGCAGTATGTTTATTATGTTATTATGTCATTAGTTATGTTGTTTAGTTTATTGTGAGCATGTTTATTTAGGGTAAAATATGTTTATATTTTATTTTTTTTGTTGCATGCTGAGTTTCGCGTTCATTTGGGCCATTACCCAATGATAATATTACCCCCTGGTTGTTTTTCGAGGTCAAGGGTAATGCCCAATCATATGTGTTCTGTGTGTTTAACAATGCGTTTTGGAAAAAATTATTGTGGATCTTAATTTGCACGATCACGTAGACTCAATGTATTTCTATTCAATTGATTTGAGATAAATTATCCATTAGACAAACTCATGACAATTTAGGGATTCTAGAACCTGATTGGGGGGGAAACTTGAGGCAAAATCCTAAGCGAGGTAATTCAGATGATATGATTTAGGCATTCATTTGATCGCTTGAGCCTTTGAAGCTTACTATGTAATATGTTTACCCCTCGTTACCCTGTTGAAGCCTATGAGCAGTTTCAATTCTGAACACGTATCAAATACCCTGGCCGATTGAACTTTTTCCAAACATTTATCGCTACACCGAAGGCAAAAATAGGAGTGAATCAAGTTAGCATTCGTGTATGCTACTTGATGCGAACGGTTAGGTTTAGCGCGAACTTTTAAATTTGTTCGGTATTCAAGTACTCACTTGTATTTTTCTTTCATTTTAACCACACCCGTGAAATTGTAATAATCGAATAAGTTTGGGGGTGTGGTAAGTTAAAGAAAAAAAAACATATGTAAATATTGTTTAATTTTCCGTTTTTTTTAACAAGTGAGTACAAAGTTCGTAAATATATGTTCAAGGTTGTTTCAGATTTATCTATGGGGGTTCGAGTGTGAGAGTGCCAAGCATGTGCCTCGGGTATTTTCAAGTTAACGACGTTAACCTGTTTTCTATTTTCGATATACCCTTGGCCATTTTTCCAAAACCGACCCAAGTCCTACTGATCTTTTTGAATTGCTTAACCTACATTAGTGGAGAATAGAACCCACTCAGGCTTATGGATTCCTTATACCTTTTTGGTTTTAGTCATGAACTTTATTGATGGATAATTCAATCCGATCAACGAATACTTGTATAATTGAGTTTTATTACACACGCATTAATAGGATCAAGAATGATGCTTACTATCATTGAATGTTGAAATTCTAGAACACCACATGGTATGTTTTATTCTTGAACTTGATAGGATTGAGGGCCGATAAGGGAAAAATCGTTTAACCAGTAGACGATATTCAAAACTTGCACATTATTATTTTTAGTGTTTTTTGTTTTTAGTTTTTAATTTTGTAATTAGTTGTTATATTTTCTTTGTATTGTGTGGGTGTTTTGCTCGAGAACTAGCAAAATTTCAAGTTTGAGGGTATTTGATAGGTGTAATTTACCTATCTATTTCTAAACCAAACCTGTTAGTTTTCGAGTATTTTATTACGATTTATTATGTTTTAATACGTTTTTATGTGTTTTTGTATTATACAGGTGTTTGGGTTGAAAATGAGCTAAAACGATGGAATATCAATCAAATCGGATCAAGAGCAGTGGAAAAAAGAGCAAAGAGGCAAATTTCAGAACCTGCAGCCCACCGCCGCGGCGATCAAAATACAAAGAAGGGCCTAAACTCTCTGCAAATCCACCGCCGCAGCAGTAAGATCTACCGCCGCGGAGGTGAAACAACAGAAACTCTCTGCTTCTACTACTGTTTCCACCGCCGCAGCGATGACACTGCCGACATACCCACCGCCACAGCGATGACCCCTGCAGCTGTAAAGTGTATTTTTAGATATTTTTAGATATTTTGTTCCCACCATATCCTCTCCTCTCCTCCTTCATTCGGCCATAGGAGCTCATATAGCATTAAGATAGATTTTAGAGGTTTTTGGGGAGTGCTCAACCAAATCTGAAGGAGAAGAACACAAAGCAAATAAGGAGAAACAATCTCGGAGCGGTTTTAGCGGTGGATCTTCAGAATACGGCTAAGTTCCTTCATTTCTTTCTTTATTTTCTTAACTTTGGTACTTGGTTTGATCATGTTTATCTCGTTTCTTGTTGTATAAACGGTTATAGCCATGAGCTAAACTTGGATTATCTATGAGATTAATATAATTTATGAATATGTGGTTTGTTTGAATTGTGTTTCTTTAACGGTTGTTCTTCGCTATTCGATGTGTTTACCATTTTTATATTTCCATTATATACTTATTTAGATATACAAAGAAATCGGGATTTAACACTCGGGAGAGGTAACCCCGAATTCGGACTAGGGTAAACACAACGTGATGATCTAATAACCCGGAAGGGAGTTAGAAAGTGTGCAATCCATGACGTTGGGGCAAGACTCATGTGACCTAGTGTCATTAAGACGTTGAGGGGGACTTTTTCATTGACGCCAAATCGCATATTCACTCATCTTACACTCGGGAGAGGTGGTGAGTGAGTTTACGATACAGAGATTGGCGGATAGGTTGAATACCGTTATTGTAAACTAAACGAAACCAAACATGTTTTTGTAAATGAAGTTAATCCCTAGATAATCCATTCCCCTAAACATCTCAATTTAGTATAATTAGTATAATTAGTTAATTAATTTAGTATATAATTAATTATAAACACATTTTTATCGCCTAGATAAAGTTAGGTTATGATAATTGCGGTACTCGATAATAATCTCAACCAATTCCTCTGGATACGACAACCCTTACTCTTCCCACTCTACTAAAACTTGACACGTACAATTGAGGTGAAAGTAGTGACATTATCTACGCGTTACCACCATACATCATAAATGGCAGTTTGAAGAAAAGCAATCATTTTGTCCTTGCAGAATGAATAGTTATCACCTGCAAACAAAAGGGGACGGTGCATAGACTGCCACTCACCTGGAGTGCCTATGAAGTGTGTCATGTAATATTTCTTAGTTAAGATTTTAAGCCAAACAAGCTAAACCAGCTCTAATACTAATTGTAGGCCCAAAGAGCTACCCAAGAGGGGAGTGAATTAGGCAGTTATCAAATTTAAACAATTAATTCATTTAAACACAAATAATCACTTTTTCTAAATAGATTATTATCTTAATACACAGTGGATATGTGTTTAATACTAAATACACACTCAAACACAAGATAGAGAATAAATCAATGCAGTACACGAGACTTTATCCTGGTTCGGTCAAGCTAGTCATGCCTACGTCTGTAGACACAGCATTTTAACCGTCCCGCAAAAATTTTATGTTTTATTTTATTATTCAATTTATTTTCTTATTTTATTTTATTTTCAAAAAATAGAAAAAAAAAAAAGAAAAAGAAAAAATAAAAACTAAATAAATAAAATAAAAATAATTCATTTCCTTGTTGAAATGGGAGTAAGTTTCCTTTTTGTTATCTTTTTTTCCTTTTCCTTTCCTTTTGGGTTTTAGTTTCATTTTCCTCGTCGAATTTGGACTAGGGTTTTTAGGAATTTTCACTCACAATCTTTCCCTATAAATAGGACCCTCCTCCTTCTAGTTTAGACCCAAAAAAATTAGAGAGAAAACCTTTGGGGAGATTCAAAAATTGAGACGAGCCACCTCTAGAAGAGTGATTCTCAAAGCCCTTTCGGGAAGCTGTCTCTGAGAGAGAGAAAATTTGAGCATCAGGATTCTTGGCCTAGAACATGTATGTTTTTGTTTATCTTTAAATTTTTAGCTTATTTTATTTTCTTTGCAATTGCAAGTTTTATTTCTTTTAGTTGTCCAATGACTCGATGAAAAACGTCAGGATGAGGTTCCTCATCCTCAATCTGAACCTTTGAGCGTTTAGACAAGGACATCCACATTTTGCTATTTTTTATTTTATTTTTGCATTCCTTTTTTATTTTTTTGTTTACAATTCATAAAAAGAAAAACTAAAAAAAAATCAGTCGTTCGATTATCCGATAAAAATGACGAAATGGATTTCTCGTACTTAAATTTAATCCCCGAGTGTTAAGTAAAGAATGTTATTGATCCTAAGATTTTGATGGACAATTAAATATTGATTTTTTTTGTGGAACTAATGAGTTTATTGAGTGTTTCAGGAATAAAGGTTCCATTGATGATTTTATCATGAAGAAATGATTGAAGGTGGTTAAGGATGCAAGAGACTGATAAAGAGACAAATATTAAGAGATCAAAAAATTTAAAGAATTTAGGAGAAAAACTTTCAGGTTAATTTTAACTCTTAATGGATCCCGATTAGGATCACATACGACACAAAAAATGAATTTATGTTTATGTATGTTTTTATTAGGATCTTAATTAGTTAAAATATTTTCTATCTTCTGTGAAATTGAAGAATAAATATTGATTTAAGAAATATTAGTAATTAAAATTGATTTAAAGTGTCATTTAAGTTAACCGAGAAAACAAATTGGTTAAAGGGGCAAAAACGTCGAAGATTTGAGTTAAAAATTAATTAAGGAAAAAGTGTTCCAGCAGGATCGGTCAACCAACCAACAAGGTTCGGTCAACAGATGAAGAAGTGGCCGGTAATAGTACAGTCTCTGGATCGATTGGTCAACCGACCGAAGAGAGATCGGTCGACCTAGGCCGAAATCTGAACTCTCTGAATCGATTGGTCGACCTAGGCCGAAATATGAACTCTCTGAATCGATGGGTCGACATATCATGTAATATCGGTCTACTTAAGGCTAATACTTGAACTCTCTTAATCAATCGGTTGACAGACCTAAGATAATCGATCGACTGAGCATAGCTAAAAATTGGCCTGGGGAGCATCCGGAATCGATCGGTCAACAGACCATGGAGTAGCGGTCGATCGACTGGCTAGAAGTTTTGCCTTTGGCTACAACCTAAATCGATCTGTCCACCTATCGACTTTGGTCAGTCAACCGATGTGACTATTTCAGGTTTGGAAGATTTCGTGGATTTTTTCAAAAAGTAGTCGTTAGTAGCCGTTTTGTCACACCCCACCCCAGACACCCGTCATGTGGGGCCGACGTGACGTAGACATGACACTGCTCAACTGACTAGCCAACCTCAATACGTCCATAACAAAATGGTAAATCTATACAACACATATAATAGTCTCATCCGATAGGGATACACCGTCCCGAATATAAATACATTTAAACAAATCTCCTGAACCTCACTTAGATTTCATTTCTAGTCTCTCGTCTCTAGAATTTTCCTCAAATGACTCCTTTGCGTGACCCGCATAACTCTATCTAGCGCCAGTAGGGGACCAATCGACTCCTAGCTATTTTACCTGCGAGTGTACTGTCTTCTTAGTGAAAATATTTTTAAAATAATAATTCATTCTACAACATCTAAATGGATCAAGCGTGAGTATAGAAACAGCACGTAACTAGTAAAATTCTCCATAATATAAGCAGTGAAAATAAAGTAATAAATATAAGTTCCATTCCAACCCATCTAGTAAAATAATACAAATCACCATAATAAATAATAAAACACCTAATATAAGTAAAACATCACATCTCAAACACACATCTCAAACCACCACTCCACCACAACACACACTGGCTAGCCATAATGATCGTTTTAACCTCACGATCGGAAGTTTGCAACGGTACCGTACCATCCGTAGGATATGCCTTCCTACGAACACCCATCACTCCGCTGAAGCGAATAATCACTGCGCAATATAAATGTCTAACATCACTTTGCCGAAGTAGATAAACATCACTACGCCGAAACGGATAACATCACTCCGCCGAAGTGAATAACCTCATTCTATCGAAACAGATAAATACTATGGCATCGTCAAATCAAATACAGCATCATCGAATCACAACTCAATAAATATCGTCTACTCAACCTCGTCAAATCACTACGTCTATCTCTTTTCTTCAAAACCCACTTTTAAATCCAAAAATCGTATTTCACACTTTCTTTTAAAGAAAACGTCTAATTTTATCAAAACCACTTTTCCACCCTTTATTTTTTAGAAAACCAGGCATTTTTAGAAAAACAGATGTTTTCTATTCTCTTTTAAAAACACCGTCTGATTTCACCAAATCCAACCAAAATTCATTTTCAACTTCATTCCGAAAACCACCAAAATCTTCCGAAAATCCAGTTTACCAACTCACCTAAATCCTGCTTGATCCATATCATTTATAAATTCATACAGTTTAAGTAAATACATATTTTATCATATATATACATAGAAAAATAGTTTGGCAAGAAGACAGTATACTCACCTCGTTATCCGCTCTCCAAAACCTTCACTGACCACACTCTCTTGAGACACCGGTGCCTGCGAGCCTAATAGTGACAGAGCCTAAATTAATATCTTATCTAAAACATCTGAATCATGCAATGCAGACCCTATATTCCGAATCGTTACTATTTTATGTACCATGTAATTAATATTAATTAATCATTACGGAATTATTACGATTTTAGGATTTGTAACGCTAAATAAAATTTAATTTAACGAAAATTAATAATCGATTGAAATTTCACCTGTTTCTGAATCGTTTGGCGACCCCGAGATGGGTTTTTGATTTTCAGTGGGGTGGTTTGTGTAATTCTCCCTTCTTCTTCTTTTTTCTTTTTTTTTTCCTTTTCTTCTTTTTTTTTTTTTTTTCCTCTTTCTTTCCCGTTTCTGTTTTCCTGTTTACAGTCCCGGCCGACGTATCTCTCCTTCCCCTCCCCCTCCGACGATCTTACACACACTCACCTCGCCGAACGACACCACCACCGACCGAACAACACACGCACACACAGATACACACGACGACACACACACACTCCGGATGAGTAGAACACATACACGCCAGTTCCAAACACCGTCGGCGACACAACCACTTACATGCACCGGTACCGGACAACGAGCAGTAACACACACGGCCCACACACAACACATACACACGGCAGCGCCACACCACCCGATCACCATCCCCGTCAATGACCCACACCGAAACACATACCCCCACATATACTACCGAAAAAATAGAGCACACACGCACACAACCGTCAATGAATAATAACGTACACACGCATTCGCACAATTGAACACCCACGCACACCTAGAACACACAAACACACACAAATCAGACCGAACGGACAGCCACCACCCACACCGGACTGCACCCCACCGCCGGCGAGCCTCTCTCTCTTCGCTTTCTCTCTCTTCCTTCTCTGTTTTTTGCGTTTCTTGTTTTGGCAGATTCCGGTGATCATTACATGCATGAACAACATTTATATGCATGTAACTAGTGGTTTAAGCGTTGAGCTCCTCCTGCCACGTCGTTGTTGCTCTCTCTTCTTCCGGCCGGCTGCTCACGATCACACACACAAATATATAAATAAACTTTTGTGAAATTACTCTTTCATCCCCCTAACTTCTTAAAATCTTCATTTTAGTTCTAGTCCCCTTTTAAGATTTTCTTAAATTGCAATTGCACCCCTAAAAGTTTTAATTAAAAGTTAAATGTCAATTTACCTCCCAAAGTTTGGATTTAATGTTTCTAAAATTACGAATTGACCCCTAGATTTTTAATTTGAATTTTTATTAACCTAATTTCACCCGGAATTTTCCCAATTACTCTCTAAAATACAACTAAAATGATGTACATGCTACGATTGAGATCTTACACGTTTTATGGTTAAGATCTGAGAGATATCTTTGCAATTTAATATTATTTGAAATATATGATTGATATTTTGATATCCCTATAAATATAATTCATATAATTTGATTATTTCTCAAATTGGTACGTTTAATTCTTTCTATCTTATCTTATTAAGATTGAGAAATATTTGAGGGATTAAATTGAATGTTTTAAAAGTTATAATTGAGTGAATTGAACCAGGATTAAGTTATATCGATATAAAGGGTCTATAAGAGCAATTAAGTATCATGACAAGTGGAAACTAGCCGTTCGAGGGTTAGCTTTAAATCCTTATAAATAGACCTGCGTTTTTCACTTATGAGTGATCTCAATCAATCAATTTTCAAGAGCTATTCAGTTCTTGAGTTTTTTTAGAGTGATTATTCTGAATTCATACAGAGAGTATTATGAGATTTTTCATGAGAATTGTTTTTCGGAAATTTGTTGTTGCTGTCACCGATCTAGAGTTTAACTGCGATTCATTTACATTCATTTCGATGGTATTCTGGTAAGATCATTCCAAGTCTTTGCTCTTAATTGATATTTGATATTATTATTTGTTACTTGGAATTTTGATCTTTAAAAAAAAATCTGAACTTGAAATTGCTTGAAAAATATTTTGAAACGATTTCCTATGAAAATCTAATTACGTGTTAAATTGTGTACTACCCGCTTTCATTAAGATCAGATTTTAAAATTCTCACTTTCTATCACTAGTATTAGAACATTAATTGAGTTCAAATTAATCTAGGGTAATAGAAGTTCTGAGTGAAAAAAAAAACTTATCAATTTTGTAATTAGTGAGTTGTGTGCGAATTAGATATTATTGAGAATATCTAACCAGGGGTAGCTTCGGGTTTCAATCTCTTCCGATAAAGAGATTGAGGTTTGATCTTTACCTAGTGTATAAAAAGATTAGGTTACTCTTTTCCCGTGAAAAGAGATAGGCGTAATTCTTCCAGACTATAATTAATTTTGAGTGAATTTGTAACGGTTCAATTCTTACTTGGTAAAAGAATACTTGGAGTATTTTGTAAGGTTTGATTCTTAGTCTAAGTATAAAATAATTAGGTTATCTTTAGCTTGTGAAAAAATATAGAGGTTTTTTCTTAGCTTGTGAAAAGAAAAATTGTAAAGGTTGATTCTGAGCCTGTGAAAAGAATTACTTTGTAAGGGTTTGGTTCCTACCTGATTAAAGGGATCATAGTGATTAGTGGGTGTGACTTTCCATGGGGCTCGAAAGACTGGATTAGCCAAAAGTAATTTGGTGAACCAGTATAAATTTTAGTGGGCTATAATTTTTACTTAATTTATTTTCATTTGTTTAGGTGTGCACCTAGTTTGATAACACATATCCGCTGCTATAAAGATAATAATTAATTTAGGATAAAATTAATTATTTGAATTTTCAAGTGTTATTTATTTGATAATTTTTATTACTACCCAATTCACCCCCTCCTGTGTAGCTCACTAGGCCAACAGTTGTTTTCATTATTTATTTCTCTGTATTTTTTTTATTTTGTTTTTATTCTTGTTATCAAAATCCTAAAAAATAAAAAATATAAAAATCCAAAAAATCTTAGGAATTAATCCTTATGAACCTTAAGATGAATCCGATAATTCGATAAATCGTGAGAGAGTTTTCCGTAACCTCGTTTCCATTCCCCAACTAGAGTGGAATTTAGAAACAATTGGTTTTAGAAAATCTCTTCCATTGATAAATCTTTTCGTGGGATTCCGATTAAGTTTCGAAAAGATTAATTCCAATAAAATTGTTTCCGCAATCTTCCCTCCATTCTCATATCCATAGACTTTGAGGAAATTTCAAATCGGGATTTCTTTAAATTAATTGGGTAAACTTAAAATAGACATTATTTGCATCCAGCTAGCATATTTCTTTCTTGTATCAATTAAACGGCATGTTTAGGACACTTTCACCACTTACACTTTTTTATGTTTCATACATATAGATTTTTATTTTATTTTATAATTCATACTACTTCATATTTAATCACAACACGTGTACTACTTGCATTTTTTTATTAAATAATTAAATCATTGCCCGGCATAATTATGTTAATTCACGTAGTATTCCCTCTTCAATTCTCGTATTCATATCATTTTTCATTGGTATATTTAAATTAAAACCTTTAGGTTTTTCTGGTCATTTTTGCATAAATAAAATAGAATTCATATAATGTTAGTTTTTGCATTCATATTTTCATGTTTATTTACTTATTTTAGTTTATCCATTTAAAGTAAAGAACTCTTTCGGAAACATATATAAATACCCCCCGGGAACCATCCTTATCAAATCCTTATTTGATAAGAGACCATACTGAGGGAACATTCCCAAAAATACAAAAATTTGTCCTATCTTATTTTTAAAAAATACCAAAAATATTTTATTAGAAGGAAAAGATTTCAAAATAAAATGTTCAAACTTATATTAATTGAATTTAATTGGACATAAGGTGTCATTTTCGGATGGGCATCTTGGGGTGCCTAACAACTTTCCCGAGCGTAACCAACTCCCGAGCCTTTAAATTAATCTTTGATTTGACCATGTTTTTTAGAGTCAATTTCTACTTAGGCCTTTTAAATTTGTTTTTTAAAATTCAGTGACCTAGCACACCATTTAAATCCAATACTAGGTGGTGACTCCTTATTTTAAAAAAAAACATGGCCTAAGAACTTTTTGAGAAAACCGACGCTTTAAAAACCCTTATCTTTACGCCATATTTATTATTTAAAATTCTTTGTCTTCCGGAAAATCAGGGCGCGTCAGCTGGCAACTCCGCTGGAGATAATTAGAGGGTCGAACTTAATATAGCCAAATAAGTCTAACTAATCCATGTTCGAATGTTAAATTTTATTTTTGTTATTTTCCCTTAAATTTTTTATAAATAAGTTGTGATGTTTGTTTGTTTTTTCTTTTCTTTCTTTTCTCTCAAGCTCTTATATTATTATAAACTCTCCAATACAAGTACGGTCGTCTTGTATCCATATTATCCTCATGGGATTCTATGAATACAAGACGTGGAAGGGGGTTTTATATTTGATGGATTGATGATGTCTTAGGAAGTCTTAAAAACCAAACGAGTTCAAAGTTTTCAATACTAATTAAGTAACGAAAGAAATTTTATAAATCATTATCTATTTTGATCGGTCATTATTGGAATTGAGACATTCGAACTCGAATGGATTTTAAGACTACCTAAGACCCACATAGACTAATAAATGGGTTTGTTGTAAGAACAGGACGAGACTGAAAAATCGGTCCCAAAAAAACAATTTTGGTTCCCCCCATCTGAAGTCCAGTCTTTACTCGTAGTCGAGCCCAAACTCATTCCAGGATGACTTCAGAAGGCAATCCCAAATCTCCCTATACGGCCTAGATGGCTCGGATGCAAGAAACCATCGACATGCTGAGGAAAAGAGTCAACGAATTTAGCCGACCTTAGGAGGTGTCTATTCCCCCGTCTAGTAGAACTCTTGTGAGTGAATCACCAAATGGAAACCCTCCAAGTGCCAGGATGGAAAAATCAATGCCGAATCGAAACCACATCAGCCCGAATGTTACGATACCGGTCTACTATGGACCCCAGATAGGCCCTCACCCCTTCACCTATGGAGCACCGGCATTTCCTGGCCAGAGGTATGTCTATCAAGCCTCACCCGAAGGCCCAGTCCTCTCCACACCACAGATTTTCATTTACCCAGAGAGAGTCAATGCTCCCTCCAATGATCTGAGTGCCAATCAACCAGTCTCGGCCATTGAAACCAAAAACAGGGAGAAGATGGACCCCCGGTCTGGGTTCTAAAAATAGAAGAATTGGAGAGAACAGTGGAAGAACTGAAAATGGAGAATCCATTCAGAAAAGCGGCATATAAGGAGTTGTCAACACCATCCCGAGTGGTGTACTCGGAAAACTTTATAGTTCCACAGTTCACGAAGTATGACGGTATTGGCCCCCCAAAATAGTATGTCAGCATATACAAGGAAGAGGTGGGAGTTTATGCTCAAAACGAAGACCTTTGCCTAAAGATGTTTCGGCGATCGTTGAAAAGACCAGCTCTCACCTAGTACATGATCTTGGACCTATCACAGATTAAAATGTTCGAGGATCTGTTAGAGACCTTCTATGAGTAGTATGTGTACAATAAGGATGTCTTACCAAAACGTAATACCCTCTAACAAATACTGAAGAAGAAATATGAAAACTTCCAGATATACATTGCCCGCTGGAAGGAGGAGGCTACAAAAGTTGTCCCTAAGATGTGCAATGAGGCCCAATTAGAGATATTCAAGTCAATCCAGACGTCGTTATTCTATCGAGATCTCTCAAGTATAGCAGTGGCTTCCTTTAGCGATGCAATCAAGCAAGCCGAAGTGACGGAAGAAAGAATAAGGAGCAGAAAGATTGAAGGGTCCTTGCCTGATCCGACGAAGAAGTCAGCCCTGCCAACGAAAAAAAGAATAAAGTAGCCATCATCATTTTCCCCCAGCAAACCCTTCACCAGAACAACCCCCAAGCTTTTTATCCCCAAAACTACCCGAATCAGAACAACCAATACCGCAACTATCTCCCGTAAAATCACCAAACCCAATATTACCCATGGAACTAGCCATATTCCCAAAGTCATCCCTACTACTACCAGAACGCATCTCCACCCTACCAAAACCACACTCTCCAATATTATCCCCAAGCCTACCAAGCACCTGCTTACCATACATATCAACCAAATTAGAACCCCCTCCCTCCCACCTCAAATACCTAACCACACCCTAAAGTCAGGAACCCAATACTACCCATGCTATCCACCTCGCACTATTGGGAGAACTTCAGAAATGATGACAAGGAACTGCTAGACCTTCCGGTCTCAATCACTAAGTTGCACCAGAGTTGTTTGAGGCAGGAAATGTTGAAACCCCTTCCATCCTACAAGCCAAAGCCTGAAGGTAAAGCCGCTTCTTCGAATACTTTCTATGAGTACCACCCGGTATCCAAAGGACATACGACCAAGTAGTTCTATCACTTGAAAGACGAGATTCAGGAGTTCATACGGACAGGAGCCATCGTGTTTCCTAAAAAGCCTGAGACTGGTATGCCAAACTATCAGTGAAATTCGCTACTTGAACACGCCTCCTCAGGAAGTGGCGTCAATCTAATTTTTGCAGAGAGGGTCAAGAAAGAAGTAGAAGTGATCAATATCGATAGTATTTGTTTATAACCAGAGGTTCTCGATAGAGGGCTCAAATTACACTCGGAGATTCTCGATGGAGGGTTCAAATTGTATCCAAAAAAAGTGGCCGAAAAGCTGGAGAAATCTTTGGTTGTCTTTCAAGATCTAAAAGTCGGTAAAAAGTCTCAATAAGGTCCCATGTAATTACGATATCATCGCTCAAACTGGAGAAAAAAAAAATATTTTTCAATCTCAGCAGGAGAAATTGCCAGAATCACTCGGTATGGGAGGGTGTATACGCCACAGGATTTGATCAGGGTTCATATAAGAGAACCAAAAGGAGGGTCAGAACAAGAGGCTCAAGACTTCCTAAAGACGATGAAGAATTCAGATACAAGATAGTGGAGCAACTCAGTAAAGTGTTGGTACAAATCTCGATGCTCTCGCTACTCCTATCCTTGGAAGTACATAGATAGGCACTGTTGAAAGTCTTGAATGAAACCCACTTGCCAAGTACAATTCTTCCAAAGACGTTTGTCACTCTGGTCAAGCAAGTCCTGAGATCTGATACCATCACTTTCACTAATGATGAGATTTATGAAGATGGAATAGGTCACAACAAGTCCCTGAATATCACAATCGAGAGCCACAGGATGTTTATAGCTCAGGTGCTGATTAACAATGGATCAGCGCTAAATATATGTCATTTGTCAACACTAGAAGAAATGGGGATCGACCTATCACAGATTCGGCTGTCAAAAATGATCATCAGGAAGTTCGATGGGCCAGGAAAGATAGCGTCGGAGATATTGACATGCCGATTAAAATTAGCTCGATCCAGTTCAACATAAAGTTCCAAGTGCTCGACATACCTACTTCATAGAACCTACTGTTGGAGAGGTCGTGGATCCATAATGTCGAGGTAGTACCCTCGTCGCCATAGCAGAAGATCAAGTTTATCGTTGACGACACGTTGTATATGATCAATGCTGATTCGAATGTCGCACCTTTCTGTTAAACGATAAGTTGATATATCCCATTAATAGATTAAGAAAAAGAGAAATAGAATATTGAAGCCTCCTATCATGTGTTCGGTGTCGCAAATTCTAATTTTGTAAAGGAATGAGGACACGAGTTGGCGCCATCACTGTCTAGCACTGTAGCCTTCATTGCTAGAGAAATGAAGTCCTTGGGCTGCATCCCCGGAAGAGGACTGGGTAAGAACCAAGATCGAATAACACAGCCAATAGAAGTCAAAGAGAAGAGGGGGAGATTCAGTTTGGGATACGAGCCGACAAGAGCAAATAGGGCAAAATTCTTCTAAAATAAGAAGGATGGATTCTCAGACAGCCAGCCGATGGAAATCCCGCATATCCAGGTCACCTTCCCTTATCCGATAGAAAACATTAACAAGGGGAAGAAGGTTGTAGAATTTGAGTTTCACCTTGAGAAAGTGTTGATCAAGGAAGCTATTAACGTAATCCTAATAAAGGAGGTAAGGCCAAGTCATAGAGGTCTGGTATTTAAAGCAAGGGGTTGAAAAGCTGCAAAATTGGGATTTTTGTTCCCTCCCGGTTCGTCGGGCATTTCGATAAAATTGGGTAAATTTTTTGTACTAACTCTTCTATTCAGCTAGCCTTCTGGATGGAAAGGTAATTAGGGTATTTTTGGGCACCTCTGAGTCAGCACTTGGGACCTAATCACATGTTCGTCCTCGTAGTTACAAGGAAGTATTCCAGAATCCACAATGCCACGCTAGAGTATACGCCGACCACAGCTCTTCCCTGGAATCTCATTTGTACCCAGGGAGGAGCGAGGAGCAATGCATAGACATATCGCTCTGAGCTCTGCGTCGTGCCCTGGACGATCAATTTCAGGGACTCAATCGTTCACCTTGACCAGCTTCCCTTTTCAGCTTGTTTCTTCTTCAAGACTCTAAGGATTTTTACGCTCCTCCACCAGTATACCAAACAGGCATGGCAAAGGCACGTGGGCTTCACCAAATAGGCCCAAAAATCCAAGCCCAGCAGTTATCTCCTAAACGCCCCGAATTATCGGTTAAACACAGGGTATCGACTGATTAACCATGTGTAGGCCCTACTAATAATCTCCAACTCCTATATATATCGAGGGATATACAAGCCCGAGATGCACTTGAAATTACGCACAAGTTCATTTGTTACTTGCTGCATTACTATACCTTTTCTCTCTGCGCAATTATTACTACGCCGGAGGGGCTTCATCGGGATAAATCCCAGTCTGAGCATTATGTAGATATATTTCCTGAGGAGTAGGACTCTGAGCATAGTAGGTCAGTCCTCCCAGAACCCAGCACAGCTCCCATAAAGAATTTCTCAACCGACGACTCCATCTCAGCAAGAGGACCCACCTGTTATCCGCTGGACCATACTCGAATTGTGTACCAATTTTATAAACCAACCATTTGGTATCGTCTATGGGAATTGGTGTACCAATTTTATACACTAACGCTTAAAAAATCTCGACTAGAGGTGTTTCTCACGCTTCGAATTCTCCAGGAGTCCCGTTCCAGCCAGGAATTGATATCCCTGATCGTCTCGCTTTCCTCGCCGCATAGGGCTAGGAGGTAGCTAATGAGGGTATTTTTGGGCACCTTTGAGTCAGTACTTAAGACCCAACTATACGTCAATCCTCGTAGTGACAGGGACGCATTTCGGAATCCACAACGCCTGCTAGAGCATACACCGACCACGGCTCCTCTCTGGAATCTCATTTGTACCCAGGTAGGAGTGAGGAGTCCCGTAGGGACGTGCCGCTCTAAGCTCTGTGTCGTGCCCTGGACGATCAATTTTAAGGACTTAGCCATTCACCTCAACCAGCTTCCCCTTCCAGCTTGTTTCTTCTCCAAGACTCCATGGATCTCCACTCTCCTCCACCAGCTTACCATCATAGGCCTAGAAAAAGCCTGTGGGCTTCAGCAAATGGGCCCTGTTGGCCCAATGAGCTACCCAAGATGGGCATGAATTGGGTAGCTATAAAAATTTAACAATTTAAATCTTTAAACACTTATTAAATTAAATAATTAATTTATCCTAAATCAAAATATCTTTATAACGCAGCGGATAAATGTTCAAATCTAGGTGCACACCTAAACAACAAGAATATAAATAAAGTAATAATGCAGCACACAAGGATATATCCTGGTTCACCAAGCTACTCTTGACTAATCCAGTCCTTCGAGCCCCACGGAGATTCGCACCCACTATACTCAAGATTCCTTTAACAGGTAGGAACCAAACCCTTACACTAATTCTTTTACCAGGCTCAGAATCAACCTTTATAATTATCCTTTTTCCAAGTTAAGAAATAACCTTATCTTTTTACCAGGCTAAAGACTAACCTAATCCTTTCACAAGCTCAAACCTAATTCTTTTATACCTTAAGCTAAGAATCAAACCTCACCAAAAACATTCCAAGTATCCTTTTTCCCAAGTAAGGATGAAACATTTACAAATCACTCCAAATAATTCTAAACAGGAAGAATCAAGCCTAATTTTTTTTAATGGAAAAGAATAACCAAACTTCGGAATACCACTAAGGTTGACTTTCATTAACCATAAAAATCTCTTTGTTTAGAACTTGATGGATTTGGAAGGAGTTTGAATATGTGAAAAGGAACATCGGGTATGGCTCGAATTTGCATTGCAAATATTTCTCCTCAAACAGTCCATCTTAGAATCTCGCAGCAAACATATTTCGTGATAAAGGTCATGATTTAAGAAATATGAAGTAAGCAGGAGTACATGATTCTCCTGACACTAGAGGTGGTCATGGGTTGGGCTTTGCCTAAGGTATTACTAGAATTTGCTAGGCCCGAGCCCAACTCGGCCCTATAATCAGGCCCTATTACCATTCCCAAGCTCAGCCCCATACAAAAAAAAATCAAGTCCAAGCCCGGCCCTAAGGCCAACCCAGCCCTATAATTTTTTTATAATTTAAAAAAAAAAAGTAAAATCCCAGAAATTAAAGGGAAATTGAGTATAAAGAATCCCCAGAAGAGTAAATCAAAGTGTAAATCAATACTTCATACCAAAGCTTAGTACTACAAATGAGCAATACAGTGCCATAGATTCAAAGCAATTTTACCAAAGACGAACATAAATCATGAACAAAAATCAAACGATGACTAAGGAACAAAACTCATGAATACAAATCAAACTAACCACTTATCAAAACTCCGTCACGACGATCAACGATGACGAACAACAGTAAGGATCAACGAAGAAGCATGATAGGTGTGAAAAATCTATCTATTTCCAATCCGAATTTGTTAGTTTTCGAATACGTTTATATAGTATTTTATTATGTTTTAGTTAGTTTTCATACTTTTTGTATAAATCAAGTGTGTAGAGCAAAAATTTAGGAAACTGGAGCGAAAATGATGAGATCGAACCAAAGCGGTTCGAAGTTACGATGGATAAACAAGCTCGGAGGCTAAAAGATGAAACAAGCTCACCGCCTAGGCGTCCAGACCACCGCCTAGGCGGTGAAAAAGCTGAGAAAAACAAAATATTACTGACGGATGACTGCCTAGACGAAGATTCTATCGCCTAGGTGAAAATCCAGCAGAAGACAAAGATAGGCTTCTGACAGCCGCTCGCCTAAGCGCAGTTTTCTTCGCCTAGGCGAAAATCCAACAGAATGTTCTCCCAGTCCACCGTCTACTTCATCGCCTAGGCGATCAGACCGAACCGACCTAACTCCACCTAGGCGAAGAATCCACCGCCTAGGCGGATTTGCCCTGCACAGTCTTGAGATATTTTTAGATATTTTTTAGATATTTTGGCTATATATACTCCATCTCCTCCCCCTTGGCCGGTCACTCTCTTGCCCCCCTTGGATTTTTTAGCCTCTTAGGCTATATCTAAGGGTATATTTAGGAATTTTAGAGGTGGAGCTCAAATCCCGAAGTGGAGAAGACAGTGAATCAATCGTAAAGCGTTCTTAGCGGTTTATCTTTGGACGAGGCTAAGTTCTTCGATCGTTTTTCCTTATTTCTTTATCTTAGGAGCATATGACCATGTTTAGCTCATTATTTTATTGTATATTCGGCTATGGCCTCGAGTTAAATATGGATTGTAGTAGGGATTAACACTAAATTTATAAATATGTTGTTTGGATGATTTTGGTATTTTGTTTATGCTTGTTCTTCGTAATTTGATTGTATTTATCGTATTGTTTGTTTATTATACTTGGATTGATAAATGAAGAATACGGGGTTTTGATAAACCCCATATTCGGTTTAACATAAACAAACGCCATGATTTTATAACCCGGTCGGGGTTTGAATCGTGGACAATCGATGACGTGGGGCTCGGCACACGCTACCTAGGGTCATTAAGACGTTGAGGGGGACTTCTTCGTTGACTCGAAGTTGCATTATATCCATCGTCTTACACTCGGGAGAGGTGGCAAGGGAGTTTTAGAACGGAGATTGTCGATAGGGTAAATACAACGCACGATCTAATAACCCGGGAGAGAGTTGGATTGCGTGCAATCAATGACGCTAGGCAAGACTCACATGATCTAAGGTCGTTAAGACGTTGAGGGGAACTTCTTTGTTGACTCGAAGTCATGTATTCCCCCGTCTTACACTCGGAAGAGGTGGCGGTGGAGTTTACATAACGAGATTATCAAATAGGTCGAACAACGTAAACGTAAGTAAATCGAGATTGAACATGTATTTGTAAACACGTTAATCCCTAGGCGATTCTTCACCCTAAAACATATTAGCATATTAGTGTAGTTAATTTAGGCTATATTAGTATTAGTTTAATTAATTAAAATATTTATTTTTCGCCCAGATAAAATTAGGTCACGACAAACGCGGTATTCAATAATAACGACACCAATCCCTGTGGATACAATAACCCGATATTTCACGATCACACTATACTAAAACTTAGACCTCGTATACTTACAAGTGTAAGTAGCGGCGTGTTTCGCGCGCTACCAAGTTTTTGGCGCCGTTGCCGGGGATTGTTTTGATGTTATTGTCGAAAAAACGCGGTAACGGCTCTGGACTTAAGTTTTAAATAGGAGAAGCTAGTGTTTCGGATTGTTGGGGATTGGAAAAGTTGTTATTATTGATATTGTGTGTAAATGACTTAATTTTACTTTAAGCATTTATTTTGTATATAATTTTTGTTTGTAGTTTTGTTTTTATTTCCAATGTAGGGTACTTGGCAATGTTAGATCGACGGGTATTGTTGCATCCCTTTCGATGGGATTCCAAACTGTTTTATGTTGCTTGGCCAAGTACATAAACCAGTAAGGCGTTTCGTTGAAAGATCGAGCCATCCAAAGAAAAATCTCGCCAATCTTGAGGGCATTCTGAATGTTGGGCTGAGGACACTAAACCACGCGCTTCTTGGGAGGCAACCAAGAAATTCTTTTTGATCCATCCCATTCGACTTGATTCAGAGGCAAGATCCTCTCGCTTCCCAAGTAAGTGTTGTAAACACCCTTCGTCAGCATGCTTTAATTCCATATGTTGAAGAATGATAATTGGGTTCCCTGAGGACACTGTCCACTTTGAATTTAGCGGTGATGAGTAGTAGTAGTAGTAGTATGTTAGTTTATGTGTTATTGTTTTTCCGTATTGCATGTGTGTTTAGGTTAGAATGTGTTTATGTTTTTGTGTGTTGTTGTCATATGTTGAGTTTTGTGTTCATCTGGGCTGTCACCTGATGATGAAAATTACCCCTGATTATTTTCAAGGTCAAGGGTAATACCCACGCAAGTGTGATTCTGTGTGCTTGACTATGCTTTTTGGTAAAAATTATTGTAGATCCTAATTTGCACAGGCACATAGACTCAATGTATAGTTATTCAATTGATTTGAGGACAATTATTGATTAACCAAATTCATGACACATTAAGGATTCTAGAACTTGATTGAGGGGAAGCTTGAGGCGAAATCCTAGGCGAGGTAGTTTAGGAGACGTGATTTAGGCATTCTTTTTGTCACTTGAGCCTTTTTAAGCCTACCTTGTTAAATGTTTATCCCTCGTTACCCTGTCGAATCCTAAATGCAAATTCAATTCTGAACACATAAACTAATACCCTGGCCAGTTGATCGTTTTCAAACCTATATCGCTGAAGTTAAAGGCACATTTGAGTGAATCAAGTTAGCCGTTGCAAAGGCTTCTTAATGTGAGCGGTTGGGTTCAGGGCGAACTTATAATTGATTCAGTATTTGAGTACTCACTTGTCGTTTTTCATTTGTATTTCACATACCCCTTCAATTGTAACAATCAAATAAGTTTGGGGGGGTGTTCGTTGAAAAAAATAGAAAAAAAAATCGAATGTAAATATGGTTTTTATTTCTGTTTCTTTTGACAAGTGAGTACGTCGGTCTTAAATGCATGTTCAGGACTGTTTCCAATCTTTCTATGGGGGTTCGAGAGTGAATGTGCCAAGCATTGAATTTTGGGTAACGTTAGGTTAACAACGTTAACCCGTTTTCTATTCCAAATTACCCTTGGCCAAATATACCAAAACCGAATCAAGTCCTAATGATCTTCATGAACTACTAAACCTACATTAGTGGAGAGTGGACTCCAATCCAGCTTATGGTAATCCTTAAGTCATGAATTTCGTTAGGGGATAAACCAATCCGATCGTTGTATAGTTATATTATTGAGTCTTGCACTAACACATTTACAGGATCTAGAATAGCGTTCACCATTATTGCATGTCAAAATTCTAGAACATTACATACTGTATTACCGCCTGAACTCGAAATAATTGGCAGTTGTTGAGGGAAAAATAAATAGGCCGTTAGAAGAAGTCAAAACTCACATTTTGTTATGTTTAGATTGTTTTTAGGTTGTTTGTTATTTAATTCAGTTTTGTTGTTTTTTTCATTTTAGTGTGTGTGTTTGGCTCGAGGACTAGCCAAATTATGAGTTTTGGGGTATTGATAGGTGTGAAAAACCTATCTATTTCCAATCCAAATTTGTTAGTTTTCGAATACGTTTATATAGTATTTTATTATGTTTTAATTAGTTTTCATACTTTTTGTATAAATCAGGTATGTGGGGCAAAAAGATACAAAACTGGAGTGAAAACGATGAGATCGAACCAAAGCGGTTCGAAGTTACGATGGATAAACAAGCTCGGAGGCTAAAAGATGAAACAGGCCCACCGCCTAGGTGTCCAGACCACCGCCTAGGCGATGAAGAAGCTGAGAAGAGCAAAATATTACTGATAAATGACCGCCTACGCGAAGATTCTATCGCCTAGGCAGAAATCCAGCAGAAGACGAAGATGGGCTACTGACAGCCGCTCGCCTAGGCGAAGTTTTCTTCGCCTAAGCAGAAATCCAACCCACCTACTTCACCACCTAGGCGATCAGACCGAACCAACCTAACTCCGCCTAGGCGAAGAATCCACCGCCTAGGCGGATTTGCCCTGCACAGTCTTGAGATATTTTTAGATATTTTTTAGATATTTTGGCTATAAATACCCCATCTCCTCTCCCTTGGTCGGTCACTCTCTTGCCCCCTTGGCTTTTTGAGCCCCTTAAGCTATATCTAAGGGTATATTTAGGAATTTTAGAGGTGGAGCTTACATCCCGAAGTGGAGAAGACAGTGAATCGATCGTAGAGCGTTCTTAGCGGTTTATCTTCGAACGAGGCTAAGTTCTTCGATTGTTTTTCCTAATTTCTTTATCTTAGGAGCATGTGAGTATGTTTAGCTCGTTATTTTATTGTATATTCGGCTATGACCTCGAGTTAAATATGGATTTTAGTAGGGATTAACACTAAATTTATAAATACGTTGTTTGGATGATTTCGGTGTTTCGTTTATATTTGTTCTTTGTAATTTGATTGTATTTATCGTATTGTTTGTTTATTATACTTGGATTGATAAATGGAGAATACGGGATTTTGACAAACCCCGGATTCGGATTAAGATAAACAAACGCCACGATTTTATAACCCGGTCGGGGTTTGAATCGTGGACAATCGATGATGTGGGGCTAGACACACGCTACCTAGGGTCATTAAGACGTTGAGGGGGACTTCTTCGTTGACTCAAAGTTGCATTATATCCCTCATATTACACTCGGGAGAGGCGGCGATGGAGTTTTAGAACGGAGAATGTCGATAGGGTAAATACAATGCACGATCTAATAACCAGGGAAGGAGTTGGATTGTGTGCAATTAAGGACGTTGGGCAAGACTCACGTGACCTAGGGTCGTTAAGATGTTGATGGGGACTTCTTCATTGACTCGAAATCATGTATTTCCCCGTCTTACACTCGGAAGAGGTGGCGGTGGAGTTTACGTACCGAGGTTGTCAAATAGGTCGAACAACGTAAACGTAAGTAAATCGAGATCGAACACGTATTTGTAAACTCGTTAATCCCTAGGCGATTCTTCACCCTAAAACATATTAGCATATTAGTGTAGTTAATTTAGGTTATATTAGTATTAGTTTAATTAATTAATTACATTTGATTTCGCCTAGATAAAGTTAGGTCACGACAAACGCGGTATTCGATAGTAATGACACCAATCCCTGTGGATACGATAACCCGATCTTAATGATCACACTATACTAAAACTTAGACCCCGTATACTTAAGAGTGTAAGTAGCGGCATGTTTCACACGCTACCAAAGCACGAAACGGAAACTGAGCAATCGACGACGACGAGTGAATAAGCAATCGAAGATGGAGAATGATGGAAACGACGAATGGCACGAAACGCCGCCTTGAAATTCGATCACTACCATTGAGATATACTCATTTCGGGAGAGATACGGTCCTCTGCAGAGGGATGGGTAGCAAGATCATGGATGGCGAGGATAACGACGAGGTCGATGGTGATATTGGCAGCGAGTAATGTTGTCTTCGTGAAGGTTAGGAGAAGCGACGTCACAAAATCGGAGAGAGAGTAAGGTCGAGAGCTAGAGCATGAGATGAATAGAGTATGGGGAAGAGCGAGCTCAAATCAAGCAGAGGAGATGGTGGTGACAATTTCGCTGCCGCCGCCTCCCTCACCTAGGGTTTTTAGAGAGAAATCAAGTTAGAGAGAGTGGCTCTAGCCTGATGACCCTTTGTGAAGGTCTTTGATCATTATATATATATATTATATTAATCTTAACGATTATTATCTATAGCCATTTGAGTTGAGTGGAAAATGATAGCCTGTTCGTGACATTGATAATGAGTAATAATATAAATATATTAAAAAAAATTACGGGCCCGGCTGGGCCTAAAAAAAATAGCAAGGCCCAAGCCTAGCGCTAAAAATGATTGGGCTTGCATTTTCAAGTCCAAGCCCTACCCACGGGCCCAAAATACAAGCTCAAGCCCTAAAAATGAGTAGGCGAGCTTAACGGGTTGGGCGGGCCCCCGAACCCATGACCACCCCTACCTAATATTGAAGACGCCTGGTAGAAATGAAGAAATAACAATCAGCAGGTGTAAGGAAATAAAGTTGATGAGGATATTGTTCGATGCCAGAACCTGCCAATAACCCAAAGAAAACCTCCACAAGGGTGCACCTCTGGAAGTAAAAGAAGGATGCGATGAAAGAATCTTACGATACTGCTCTGAACCAAGCACCATCAACCGAGTGATTATGGCCGAAAGGGGGGAACAAAATTGCGAGTCATCAATGGTGACAAAATTTTCAAACTAACATTTTGTTTTGGAAGTGTTAACTTACACGGATCTCAAGAGGGCCAGAAGCATGGATTTTTCTATCATTAAGACCTCTTACCTTCCTGCCTACTCAGATCAGAGACTTCTGCTGCTAAAAATTCAAAAGCTCTAAATAAGCATCTAGGTATGTGTTTTGCCCTGAAGGGGGCATTCGGTGAACTACGCTAAATCTGATCTTCGACGTAATACTAAGGTACATAAGCAACCTGTAAAAGTTCAGTCATTGAAGTGTCAGCCTCAGCCGCAAGTTGGGGCACATTTGATATCTCTTGTCCCTTATTTTGCCCCAACCCCAGGCTGGGGCACATTATATGAAATTTGTCTATTTCCGCATCTAGAGAGTTTTGAGCTTAGTAGCCACAGCCGTAGGCTGAGGCACATTTTATATCTTGCCACTATGTCATATTTGTTTCTCCGTGATGGTCTTTTATTTTATATTTTCCTTTCTGTGATGGCTTTTTCCTTTTTGCATTATGCCTCTCCATAATAGCTTTTCCTTTTTGCATTATGCCTTTCCGTAATGGCTTTTTATTTTTTTATTTTGCCTCTACGTGATGGCTTTTTCTTTTTTATTTTACCTCTCCGTGATGATTTTTCATTTGCATTCTGCCTTTCCGTGATGGCATTTCATGTTGCATTCTACCTCTCCGTGATGGCATTTCATATTGCATTCAGCCTCTCTATGATGGCTTTTTATTTTCGCCTCTCCATGATGGCATTTAATATTGCATTCAACCTCTTCGTTATGGCTTTTATTTTTATCTCTCCGTGATGGCATTTCATGTTGCATTCAGTCTCTCCGCGATGGCTTTTCCATTTTTGCATTTTGCCTCTGCATGATGGCTTTTCCACTTTATTTTGCATTATACCTCTCCGTGATGTTTTTTTTTTTTTTTTTTTTTTTGCATAACCTTTCCATGATAGTTTTTCATTTGTAATATGCCTCTCCAGAACAACTTTTCATTTTTTGCATTTACCCCTCTATAACTGCTTTTTATATTTTATATTGTCTCTCCATGAGTGCCACTTTATTTTGCATTCTTTCCTTACCTCGCTTGGGGCAAATGTCGAATTATGCGTGACTTGATTCTTGGCATTGTCAAGATACATAGGTAACCCTTTTGGAATTCGGTCACAATTCATCATGTTGACCCAGTGAGCTACCCAAGAGAGAAAGTGAATTGGGTAGTAATAAAATTTAATCCAAATAATAATACTTCAAAAATCAAATGATTAATTTTATCCTAAATTAATTATTATCTCTTTATAGCAGCGGATAAGTGTAATAAGCTCTAGGTGTACACCCAAATAACACAAGATAAAATAAAAGAAATAAACAATACAGTACACATCGATATATCTTGATTCACCAAGTTAATCTTGGTTAATCCAGTCCTCCGAGTCTCACGAAGATTCGCACCCACTAATCACTAAGATTCCTTTAAACAGGTAAGAACTAAACCCTTACAAAAATGATTCTTTTCGCAGGCTCAGAATCAACATTTACAAAAAAAAAATCCCATGCTCAAGAATAACCTCTTCTTTTTCTCAGGCTCAAGAATAACCTTATCTTTTCACAGGCTAAAAATTAACCTAATTGTATTACAGGGAGAATCACGACCTAATTCTTTTTATACCTTAAGCTCAAGAATTAAACCTCACAGAAACACTCCAATTATCATTTTCCCAAGTAAAGATGGAACCTTTACAATTCACTCACAATTTGATTATAATCAGGAAGAATCACACCTAAGCTCTTTTCAACGGGAAAAGAGTAACCTAACATTTTTGTACTTAGGTAAAGATCAAACCTCAATCTCTTTACGCGAAGAGATTAAAACCCAAAGCTACCCCTAATTAGATTTTTCTATTAATATCTAATCCGCACAACTCACTAATTACAAAAGTTGATAAGTTTTTTTCCACTCAGAGCTTCTACCACCCCAGATTAATTAATACTCAATTAATGTCCCAGTATTAGTTATAGAAATAAAGTGAGGAAACAAAATTCGATTATAATAAAGAATGCGGGTAGCACAATTAAGCACGTAATCAGATTAGCACACAAATCATTTTTAAAAGATTTTTATACTTTTAAAGTTCAAAAACGATTTCTCAAAAAGATAAATTCACCAAGCAAATAATAATAATAAAATAATAAATTAAAGATAAGTTTGGAACAATCTCACCAGGAAAATACTGAATAGATTGCACGTAGCATCGTAAGACAGTTTAGATCGGTAACGCTAACTCAAATAACGCTCTGACTCAGGAACTTCTCAATAATCGATTTCACAATTGATCTCTTGAAATAATATCAAAATGATGATACTTAGAAAAGCTTAGGAACTGAATAGTTCTTGATATTGTGTGTTGTCCTCATGTTATGTGAAATCCGTAGGTCTATATATAAAAAATTAGAACAAGTCTTCCAACGGCTAGTTTTCAAATAATAAGTATCTAAAAAGCACTTATAAACCCCATATATCATTATGACTTAATCCTGGTATAATTAACTCAATAATATCTTTTAAAATATTTAATTAAGTCCCTCAAACATTTTCTCAAACTCAATTAGATAAGATAGAAAGAATTACAGATACCAAATTGAAAAATATCAAAAACATTTTAACCATATCTATAGAGATATTTAAATATTAATTAAATAACTCAAAATATATTAGATCCCTAAGATATCTTGCATATCTTAACCATAAATGGCAAGTAACAACTATTATTTGATCAGAATCCTCAAAATCCTCTAAACCTGAAATAGATCCATATGTCGACCGACCAATGCCCATAAGTCGACCGCCCGATTCAGGTTGTAGCCCAAGTCAAACGTGTCTTGCTCATCGATCGATATGTAATTCACGGTCTGTCGACCGAACAATACATAGAGTTTCTCAAGCCAAAATCTATTCGCCCATCAGTCGACCTCCCATTCTCTATCTTTCGACCGGATGATTCAGCAAGTTTCACAAGTCGACCTATCTGTCAACCTAACGATTCAGAGACTTCATGTTTAACACAGGTCGATCGATCACACTCCACAAGTTGACCAATCCTGCTGGAACTTTTTCTTTAATTTATTTTAATTCAATTCTTCGACATTTTTGTCCCTTTAACCAATTTCTTTTCTCAGTTAGCTCCACTAAATTCTTAAATTCAATTTTAATCAATTATCAATGTTTCTTTTTCAATTACACATAGGAGCAAATATGTTAACTAATTAGGATCCTATTAAAAATATACATAATCATAAAAACATTTTGTTTCGTGTTAGATCCTAATTGGGATACATTAAGAGTAAAAATTTAACCTGACTTGTTTTCCCTTGGTTCTTTAATTTTTTCGGTCTCTTAACATCCATCATTTTTGTTAGTCTCTTCAACATTCATTTTCTTCATGATAATATCTTCATTGGAACTTATAAAATGAAACACTCAATAAATCCATTAGTTCCACCAAAAACATCAACATTTAATTGTCCATCAAAATCTTAGGATCAACACATTCATATTCAATTCCCATTATTTTCCATTGCGCCCTGAAAATGGCCATTTTTTTAATTTAGCAATTTTGTTATAAAATTTCAAAAAAAAACGTTTTAAAAAATCCAGAAAATGGGACTATCAAAATGACATGGTCTCTTATATTTGTCAAACAAGTGAAACTCGCATGACAAAGAGAAATAGCTGTAGACACGGCATTTTAATCGTCTAGCAAAAATTTTATGCTTTATTTTATAATTCAATTTATTTTTTTATTTTATTTTCAAAAAATAGAAAAAGCAGGAAAAAAGAAAAATAAAAATAAAAACTAAATAAATAAAATAAAATATTTCATTTTCCTTGTCAATATGGGAGTAGGTTTCCTTTTTTTTTCCTTGTTTCCTTTTTGGTTTTGGTTTCCTTTTGCTCATCGAATTGGGTTTAGGGTTTCTAGGAATTTTCACTCTCAATCCTTCCTTATAAGTAAGACACTCCTCCTCCTAGTTTATACAAAAAAAAAAAATCAAAGAGAAACCCTTCAGGGAAATTCAAAAATTGAGATAAGTCACCCCTAGAAGAGTGATTCTCAAAACCCTTTCGGGAAGCCGTCTGCGAGAGAGAAAAAACTCAAGTATCAGGATTCTTGGCCTAGAACAGGTATGTTTTCCTTGATCTTTAATTTTTCAGCTTATTTTATTTTCTTCGCAATTTAAATTTCTACAAGTTTTATTTCTTTTAGTTGTCCAACGCCTCAATGAAAAACGCCAAGATGAAGTTCTCTATTCTCAATTTTAACATTTGAGCATTTAGACGAGGACATCCATATTTTGCTATTTTTTATTTTATTTTTGCATTCCATTTTTATTTATTTGTTTACAATTCATAAAAGGAAAAACTATAAATAAATAAAAAAGTAAGTCTTCTGATGATCCGATGAAAACGCCAGGGTGGGTTTCTCGTGCTTAAATTTAATCTTCAAGTGTTAGGTGATGTTTTCATTATTTATTTTTCTGTATTTTCTTTATTTTATTTTTATTCTTGTTATCAAAACCCTAAAAAATAAAAAATAAATAAATAAATATATATATATATATATATATAAATCCAAAAAATAATAAAATCTTAGGAATTAATCCTTGCGAACCTTAATATGAATCCGACGATTCGATAAATTGTGGGAGAGTTTTTCGTGATCTCGTTTCGATTCCCCAACTAGAGAGGAATTTAGAAACAATTGGTTTTAGGAAATCTCTTCCCTTGGTAAATCTTTTCGTGGAATTTCGCTTAAGTTTCAAAAAGATTAATTACAATAAAATAATTTCCCCGATCCTTCCACAATTCTCATATCCATATAATTTGAAGGAATTTCAAAACGAGATTTCTTTAAATTAAATGGGTAAACTTAAAATAGACATTACTTGCCTCCATTTAGCATATTTCTTTCTTGTATCATTTAGACGGCATATTTAGGACACTTTCACCACTTACATTTTTTTTATATTTCATATATATAGGTTTTTATTTTATTTTATAATTCATACTACTTCTTCATATTTAGTCACGACATGTACACTATTTGCATTTTTTGGTCAAATAATTAAATCATTGCCACGCATGATAACTTTAATTCACGTAGTATTCTCTGTTTAATTCCCGTATGCATATCATTTTGCATTAGCATGTTTAAATTAAACCCTTTAGCTTTTTTTAGGTCACTTTTACATAAATAAAATAGAACTCATATAATGTTAATTTTTACATTTATATTTTCATATTTATTCACTTATTTTAGTTTGCCCATTTAAAGTAAAGAAGTCTTTCGAAAACATATATAAATAATCCCGGGGACCATCCTTATCGAATTCTTAGGCCCCGTTTGGTAACCATTTCCATTCCAGAAATTCCCATTCCATTCCCAGATTTTTGGGAATTCTGTTTGGGAATAGCGTTTGGTAATTTTTGTTTCCGTTTCCATTTCATTCCCATTTGAGAATTGTGCCCACTTTTTTCTTAAAAAATGAGAAACAAAAAAAAGTTGTTTCTCATTATTCCCATTCCATTCCCAAAACACATTATCACTGTTCATCCATCGGCCGACCACCGTCTATCACCGCCCGCGCGCCGCCGCCACCGGTCATCTCCGGCAACCGTCGCCGATCGCCGTCCGGCCAGAATTTTTCGGCCACATCCGGTCTCTGGCCATTGTCACCCGCCGTCGCCGGTGACGGCGCCATTACTTTCTGGCGTCACCGGTGCCGGCGCCACCACCGTCTAGTCATCGCCGATACCGAAGCTACCGCCGGTCGTCGCCGGCGCTAGAGCCACCGCCGGCCGGCCAAAACAAAAAGGAAAAAAAAAAAAAAAAAAAGATTTTAGGATAAAATCGTTATCAAACACATTCCCTTCCCAAAACAAAAACAAAAATTATCGTTACTAAACGCGATTCTACTCCCAAGAAAAAAACAAAATTCTCATCCCATCCTATCCCATTCCCATCCCACGACTGGAATGGAAATAGAAACGGTTACCAAACGCCACCTTAATATTTGATAAGAGGTCATACCGGGGAACATTCCTAAAAATATAAAAACTTGTCCCACCTCATTTTTAAAAAATACTAAAAATATTTTATAAGAAATAAAAGATTTCAAAATAAAATAAAATGTTCAAACTTAAATTAATTGAATTTAATTAGACATAAGGTACCGTTTTCGGACGGGCATCTTGGGGTACCTAACACCTTCCTCGAGCATAACCGACGCCCGAGTCTCCGAGCCTTTAAATTAATCTTTGGTTTGACCGTGTTTTTTGGAGTCAAATTTTACTTAGTCCTTTTAAATTTGTTTTCTAAAATTCGGTGACCTATCACACCATTTAAATCTAATGCCAAGTGGCGACTCCTTATTTTTAAAAAAATAGCCTAAGTACTTTTTGAGAAAATTGGCACTTTAAAAACCCCTCTCTTTATGCCATATTTATTATTTAATATTCTTTTTCTTTCTAAAAATCAAGTCACGACAGCGTCCAGTCCCTCGAGCTCTACGAAAATTCGCAATCCACTAAACCCCTGATTCCTTTACTAGGTAGGAACCCTTAAAACTCATGATTCTTTTATAGGTACAGAATCAACCTTTACAATTTATCTTTTTCACGGGTCAATGATGAACCCCCATCTTTTTACCAAGCTAAATAAAAACCTAACTCTCTCTCACTTATCATTTTCACAGGTATGAAACTTTACAGATCACTCAAAGAATAATCCAATTGTAAGATGAATCAAAACCTAATTCTTTTCAAGAGAAAATAATAACATAACCTTTTTACTAAGACAAAAGATAAAACCCTAATCTTTTTCACAAGAAAAATATCGAAACCTAGCTACCCTGACTAGATACCGTCCCAAACGTGTCTAATACACTTAAACTCACAAATACAAAAAATGTAAGTTTATTCCCACAAGGAGATTCTACCATCTCAATACGAATATGCTCAATTAATGACCCGAATAATTACTATGTGATAGATACAATGTAAAGCAAATAAAATCTGATTAATTAATAAAGTCGATAGCACAATTTAAGCATGTAATCAGATAATGAAACAAAAATCGTTTAAAAAAAATACAGGCTTTTAAGTTTAAAACGATTTTCTAATCAATCATATACCAAGCAATCAATAAAAATATAACTTCAAAGTAAATAATAAGTTTGGATAAATCTCACTGGAAAACACCGAAGATAATGACAGAATAGCAATAAAACTCAATGACAGAATAGCAATAAAACTCAAGTTGATGATGCCAAACCACAAGCGCTTTAGATCAAGAACTTAAAATAAATCTCTCACAAAAATGTCAGCATAAATATCACTCTTATAATTGCTCAAACTGATTGTTCTTGACGTAATCAACTCAATTCTCGCATGTCTATATTAATAGATAAATAATTAGTCCTCCAATGGCTAGTTTCTCAACGATATGTCACTTAATGACACTCTTAAACCCCATATATAATAACTTTTCATTTCAAGAGTATTTCACTTAAAAATAACTTTCAATTCTCTCCATTAAGTCCATAAAACTATTTTCAATTTAAAACCAAAGAAATAGAAGTATTAAACCATTTAAATTAGGAAAATATTAAAATATATGAACCATATCAACAGGGATAACATAATAGGTTGTTGATAGTTCAATTAAGTTCAAATCCCCCAAATCTCTCTCTTGAAATCATAAAAAATGGATAACTCTTTACTAAGAGACCAAATCTCCAAAAATCTCAACTAACTCAGTCGGTTGACCGAATCCTACAGGTCGGTTGACCGACCTGTCCAACTCCAAACTCAACCGTTGGCTTAAGGCTAGTTGGTTGATCAATCATATACAATTGGTTGACCGATTGGATCAGTATGATCTATTTTTCCTTTAATTCATCTACTGACTCAAACGATTGATCGACCCTCTTCATTAGGTTGGCCGATTGAATCAATGTGTTCACTTCCTTGGCCATTCAGCTATTGTTTCAAACGGTTGACCAACCAATTTCATTCGATTGACCGACTGAATTAGTAACACCTCATTTTAACTTCAAAATACACTGTTTGATTCAGTTGACCGATTGCTTTTCTCGGTTGACTGAATTGACCCAAAAACTTAACTTTTTATACTTTAAAACATGTTTTACAATTAGATCAATTATCAAATTCATTTCGCATAAGGAGCACATACAATATCTCATTTTAGGATCTTAAACTTATCACTTCTTATCATGACACACATATAATTAACTTATTTTAAGTGTCGTGTATGATTCTAATTTGAGTTGCATTAAGAGTATATAAATAGAGAGTTGTTTTTACCTATTTTTCTTCAAGGTCTTCAAAACTTTTCACATCTTCATTACGTCCATCTTGCACCCTTTATGTTTTCTTCATGATGTCTTCTTTTAAATCATATGCATTGAATTATAAATTTGAAACACTCGATAAAATCATTAGTTCCACCAAAAATATCAATACTTAATTGTTCATCAAAATCTTGGATTCAACAGTAGAAAACACATCAACGTTAATTGCTACTTCATCCTATACCACATTCTCCAGAATATTGTTCGTCTGCAATTTATCAGTTCAACTAATCAAATAGCAGATATTTTCATTAATGCTTATCCACCCGAAAGTTTTCACACTCTAATTTTTGAAAATCAAGTTCACATCTAATTTATCGCCTTGAATTTGAAGGAGGATGTTAATATATATATATTGACTTGGCCTATTATATTAAACCCTAGTTTCACTAGGGAAATCAAACCATAAATCTATCAGAGTTACCCTAATCACTTCCTATATATTAATTCTTTTGTATATCTATGTAATTGTAATTTTCTTATATATCAATACAATCGCTTCATGTTCTCCCAATATTTTGTCTCTCAATTATTCTAATATTATTTTTTTAACTTATATTTGGTGAAAAAATACAACTTTTTTTTCAAGTAGTATGGAATTGGAGATTTATAATAGGAATTAGAAATCAACACTTTCAAAATTTATAATTTTTTCACTAGTGTTTATAATTTTATAGAGAAATATTGATTTTGTTTTTCAAATTTTAAACTTATAAAATTTGAAAAAATTATAAACACTGAAATTATAGTGTGTTTAAGGAATTAAAAAAATGTAATTTTTTTTTCTAAATTTTCACTAGTGCAAAAATTTTATATTTTTAAGTGAAATAAAAAATTATTAAAAAAATTACAATTTTCTATAAAATTATAAACGCTAGTGTTTATAATTTTATAGAGAAATAGTGGGTTTTTTTCAAATTTTAAAAATTATAAAATTTGAAAAAATTATAGACACTACTAAAAAAAAATTATGGTGTTTAGTGAATTAAAAAAAAAAATCCCTAGTGTAAAAAAAAAATTAATGTTTAGTGAATTAAAAAATTTAATTTTTTTTAATAATTCTATTGTGAAAAAATAATTTCAAAATTTAAAATTATAAATTTTGGAAAACATTATAAACAGTATTGAAAAAAATTATAGTGTTTAGTGAATAAAAATAGTATAATTTATTTAAAAATAAATAAATCACCATTGTGATAGTGTTTAGTGAATTATAAATTATAATTTTTTTATCATTCTCTATAAAATTATATACACTGGTGTTTATAATTTTTTCAAATTTATAATGTTAAAATTTGAACAAAATCAATATTTCTCTATAAAATTATAAACACTACTGAAAAAATTATAAAATTTGAAGAGTGTTGATTTCTAATTCCTATTATAAATCTCCAATTCTTTTTAAAAATGACTTTTCACAAACCGGTTTACTTTTATTACGAAATAAAGTACAAAAGTACCTAGATATTAAAAAAAAAATATTATATTATATATATCAAGAACTCAAGATTTGTGATGCAAAAATGTTTATCATACCCGAGAAATGAGGAACATTTCACTAACAAGTGACCTCCCTTCATTCAAGCGTTGCCAATGGCTCGCTCTTAATTTTTATTCCAATCGATAAGATACATCAACAAAATCGCAATCCTTGAGGATTCCCACATTAGGACATTCCACAATTAGACAATAATCTTGTTTTTCATTTACATTAAACCAAATATTATCGTGATTTTTGTTTTTCTAATTGGGAGGGACTCCTCTGCACCTGCATTTGACTCGATAGATGATAGCTCCTTCTTTTTTATCCCATCTTCTACCGAGTCAACACCTTCGCACCACCCCCACGCCGCCGCCACCACCACCACCAACAACCGTTGCTAACATGCCCCTCCCGAAGCCGTTTCACCTTTTGGAAATAAATATTATATCAGCCCAGAATTTGGAAACCATGTCCAAAAAGATGCATACATACGCAACAGCGTGGGTTCATCCTAAACGCAAGTTGTCAACCCGCATTGACACACAAGGACACGCCAACCCCACCTGGAACGACAAGTTCGTTTTCCGCGTCGACGATGATTTTCTTCGATCCGACGCATCGACCGTGGTGGTGGAGGTCTATGCCGTCCAGTGGTTCTGTAACACCCTCGTCGGCACCGTCCGTGTCCTTGTGAGTAACCTCATCCCGCCCCCTTCTCTCACCCGCCGCCGCCGTCACTATTTGGGGACACGATTTGTCGCCCTTCAAGTATGTTTTGTTTTTCGTTTATTAAATTGCATTTTCACCCCCCCTGAAATTTAGGTGTAATCTCATTTACCCCTTAATGTTTGAATTGTTAATTATAACTTTCAATTTGAAGTTTACTTTGAGTGTCAACTTGGTCCATTAGGTAATTGACATCAATTTTATTGTAAATAAATTACGTTATGCTTTGTATCCTTAAAATTGAAACACCCTTGTATTTTAACCCCTATTAATATTAAAAAATAAAATAAAAAAAAATTGACCCAAATCAAATAATTAAACCAAATTAATACAAGGGAGTATAGAATCCGTCAATGATAGTTTTAAGTGGTGAAGGCCAGCCACAGAGGTCAGGGTGGAGGGATACATTGCCGTAAGTAAAAGAACAAGGTTAAGTGTATATTTGATATGTTCATGTTTCAGGTACGCCGTCCATCAGGACGTCCACAGGGGATATTAAACATTGGCGTTGGAGTACTTAATAGTTCCATGAGGAGCATGCCTATGTACAATGAGCTCGGTCCGCCATACCATGATCAAATGGACGGTGAATATTCAAACCATTATTATAGCAGCAACAATAATCCGCTAAAAGAGAGGCTTTTGTTGCGTCGTTCGCGAAGCGAAACTAGTGGACACCTAACAGGTAATAGTATTAGTATCTCGATACTCAACAGTTCATTGGTTGTTGTCCCAGAAAAGAAAATCAGTATTTCAGAAGAAAATGGTGAAATTGGGAAGGCCAATTCTGCTATTAACGGCGCTGAACTCAATCAACCACCAAAATTTAAAGCCCAAAAGGGTAAGCCTAGGTCGATGCTTAGTTTTTCAAGCCGAGGCTTGCATAGAGTTCAAAACCAAAATTCAACTGCTGCAACTAGTTTTAACGAGGCATCGACAATTTCAAAGTTTAATGGACACGAGTCAATCGAGTCGAAAGGTAGTGGTAAATTTATATTTCGAGGCCTACAAAAGCACGGTTCGATGCTGTCGGACTTAGAGGTAGGTCCTTCTCCGTCGGAGGTGGCTGCCGCCGTGGCAACGAGAAATCGGTACCCGTTGGAGGAGGAAAGGAGGTCAGAATTGAGCGTAGAAGGGTTGAGATCGAAGCTCAACAGGTGGCGAATGGAGTTACCGCCACTGTATGATCAGAGATTACCGTCGAGCAGCCGTCGGTCGAGCCACAGTACGTGGCGGCAGACGGGGGGCAAAAATGGGTTGTTTTCGTGCTTTGGGAACATTTACGGGTATGAATGCCAATGTATATGTGGTAAGCCTGCGGGTAGAAAATTCCTTATCGGTAGCTCATCAAACGACACCGCGAGCCAAATATTCTTTTAAAAAGCCCAGGCCCAATGAACTAAGTGGACCTCAAGCCCATTAGTGGTGGAAGTTGGGTAATATTTTGGGTTAAATCCCTCTTTCACATTGTTTTCCTTCCCCCCATTTTTTATTGTATAAATCAAATTATATTCCTTTCACTTAATGATGTTGCTCGTATAATTTTTCAAAATAATACTGTTTTAGAAAAATACAGCAAACCATGTTTAGTAGTTGGTTAAAAAAATTGGTATGTGACCGTTATACAATGTCTCACATTTATGAATAGTTTTTACATACATCTTTTGCGGCCACATATCTTTTTATAATCAAATGAGATGATTGACATTAAAAATGTGGTTCACCGTATTTTTTCCCCAAACCTTTAGGTAAATTGTGGTATGAAGTGAGGTTGGGAGCGACAAAGATTTTAATGGCTTAGAGGAGACTCAAGCGCCCTCTCAAATCCCCAATTTTTGAAAAAAAAAACACTATTACCCCTAAACTTTTAGAAAAAAAATCAATTAAAATTTCTTAAAGTTTTATATAAACTTTCTAGAATTATAAAAATATTTAATAAGCTCCTCAAAAAAAATTAGCACTCTCCCACCCAAAATTGATATTTTGCATTTGCCGTTGGAAGTCGAGCCATAGAAAAGTGCGGCTGCCAAAAGCATCATATATTTTTTCCTCTTTTACACTTTCACCTTTTTTTTTTATATATTTGAAACATGCTACTATAAATACCAAATCAACATTATATTTTATCATCGTTACTAATTAATAATTAAATTCACTCTAAATTATTGCAATATAACAACATTAATTATACTAATACAAATACCATATAATTAACTACATGAATTTTAAATTATAAAATTTAATTTTTACTTTCATAAATTATTTCAATAAGAGATATTAAATTTACATTAAATTAACAAATTAGTCAAATGAATCTAACTTTTTAATTAGCAAAATTAACTCAAATAACATAAGGTTATTATATCATATAAAATTTTATCTTAAGTATATTTAACATAAAGAATATGTATGGAATGGTAGAATTGACAATTATAATTATAATCACGTTCAAATACATTATCCTAACATCCATATTTAAATAGAGTTTCACAAACAATAATTTCAAACACACATCCAAATACCAATTTACGTTTTGACTTGATTCTTGTACTATCACTTTTAAACTGATTTTAGCAGATAGTACTTTGCGCTGAAAGCTACAACTTGACAAAATTAACACTAAACCTCCATCAATTTTGAAAAAATGTGTTCTTGTCACCTTTTCTGGCAAAAGTGCATCATACGCGCCAGTTTCACGATTTTTGTCCAAGTCCAAAATTAACTATATTTTTCTTTAAATGGACATAATTGAAAGAACCAAATATTAAAATCACTAGATTTGTGTAATGGTGTAAAAAAAATTAACTCACGTATAATGTACATGTTCCTTAAAATCGAATCCATCCCCATCAATATAAATAATATACGATTGAATCATATTTAATCAATATACCACTCTTGGTGTTTCAGTCTCAATGCTAATAGTTCACAAGGTATAATCTAAGGAGGATCGTCATAGAGTGACAAGATCTGAATTTGATGTAACAACCAAAAACGATTCTCTTTGAAGCAATACAAGTGTCTTGTTATAGTATCCACATGAGAAGTATAGCATTCTTGAGATAAAAAAGTAACATTATTGATCATTTGACCAAAGGTCTATCTAGGAATGTAGTCCTAGATTTGTTGAGGTGGATGGGTATAAGCCCACAAGGAAGTCACCTAGGGGAGTAACCCTACCTCTATGATTGGTAACCCCAAGAAGAAGGTTCAATAGATAGAAACAATTTGTACCTCATGATTTATTTACCAACATCTACTATCAGGAGGATATTCTCAAGAGACATTCTCCTGCTTATCCATATGACAATAGTGGTGATGAAGTGTGATGTTAAGGAAGAGTTTGAACCTTGAATGAGACCGAGACAGAAAAATTCTTGCAGGTATAAATCACATATATATACCCTTGGAGGACTCACCTAAGTGAGAGCTGTCGTGACATTGTAACTGTGGGAACGAGGTTGTTCTCTAATAATTTTCATGAGAATCAAGATCAAAGTACATGTCCATTAATAACACTAACCCGCAAACCATGTTTAAAAATCGATGTTGTGTGTGTAACAATTGAACTTTGACTTAAAGGGTCTAGTCAAAGACACAGTTCACTATGATTCTTCAAACAAAAAAATGTTAACACCAAGAGAGGTTCAAGTCCATAAAACACCTTCATCTATTGCACAGTATAAAGTTGTTCATATTTTCTATATATATTGAATAAAGGTTATGAAATTTGTGGAGGATTGTTATAAATTTTATAAGTTTTTTTAAACATTAATTAAAATTTAAAAACCTCCTATATAATTTATTAATTTTTTTAGTTTTATTTGATAATTATTATGATAATTTTTAGTTTTTATGTTTATTGTCACTTATTGTATCTAATTCTTATTGTGTAACTCCTATATTTTCTAGATTGGATTGGCGATTCTTTGAAGAATATAAAAAAATGGTCAAAGAGTTCTTCTTCCTATTAGTATACTTATATACAATTTTCAAGGGCAATTCGATAAAAAGACAATTCATTAGTCTTCCAGTGGACGTAAATCCCGAGAAGACGTGCTTGTGAGTAATAGTTGTATCTTGGAGTAACCATTGCCTCCAGAACTTTCACGTAGGGAGATAATCGTTGCTTTAGGATAATGATCATACGTGTCTCCTTCAACTCACAAGCCAGTTAATTTTTCGTACTTGAGAAGTTTATTATTTATATTCTTGTGATAGCTTTGAATGTTTATTTACAATGTAATTTAATATTTATTTAAATTATTGTCAAAATCATATTATTTTTCTAACAGAATTTGTCAAGAAAAAAGAGAAACATAACACGAAAAACACCGAGTAAAAACTTGATTCAAATATGTGAGAAGTTTTCTTGATCTTTGAGTGAGAAAAGAGGAAGAATAGTCTACATTATACACAATGCTATCCTGCAACTTTGTATGCTTGAATCCTCCTCTACCAAGTGAGAGTTGAGCAAGAAAAGTTAAGATATACACCACCTTGTAATCCGTGAGCCATCTTTTGATTCATTCTTGTCGTAATTCGGGTGAGATCATTTTTATTTAGTTTGCGTTCAATTTATTTTTATAAACAAACTAGATATATATTGGTGTGTTCTAGATGTGAACCATTGTGATATACTCGTAAATTGAATCATTTAAGTATTTCATGCTAAATTGATTTATTGAAATATTCAATTATACGTAATATCTAACATAAATAGCTATACTTCGATAATAATCAAAGTGTGCTAGATTTTCTAGAATATATATTTGTCAACCTAATTATATTCATGCACTAAATTGTGATTAAATTTGTTATCTTGACTAAATTGGTGATTTATTCAATTCTGAAATAATTGATATATAAACTATGCGATTTGAATAGATTAAATTCCAATTTTGACGATACTCTTAAATTTTATGTGCATATCATTTTTGTTACCTATCGAACTTTTACACTTCACCTAGTTGGTATAATTGATCCACAAGTGTTAATAGAAGTTTCAAGTGTAGAAAAAAATGATCATAATTTTCTTAGGAAATGAATTGTAAAACTTGATCTAGTATGTTAGGTAAAGTCAGAGTGAGATAGAGTGAAAAAAGAGTTCACTCTAGGGATTATACAGTTTTGATCTTTACCTGGTAAGAAAATTATAAAATAATAAGTTAGAACTCTTTGTGGGTCCTTGCCAAAATACTACAAAAATCGCTGTCAAAATTCTCTCTCTCTTTCTAGTATTTTGTTGTTTCTATAATTATGTGTTACTGTTTCTGCTATTGTTGATCAAAGTGTAATCTTCGTTGTGTTGAGAAATTTGTAAGCTAATTTTTAACTTGTAAATTTAATTATGTTATTAGCTCTACTCTTTTGGACCAACACCTACCATTAATTAGTCTTTGGGCTAGTTGCACTTTGCCCCTAAAATATTGGATTAAAGAACAATTTAGCCCAATTGGATGTTCAATTTTATGAATTAAACATGAGTTTTTATGGAATATTTTTCCTGGGAACCAATAATAAATAAATAGAAAAAAAACTCATTTTAGACCCTCTAAGCATGGACACATTTCTATGTAGTCCAATAATAAATTTACATTTCAGTTTGAATCCTCTAAGTGTGAACATGATATAAAAAAAATCCTTCTATTAAATTTTTAATCCAAATTGGACGGAATTAGGGACAAAAGTGTAATTTATATTTTTTAATTTTATTTGTTTTTGTTATTTTTTCCCTTTTTTTTTTCCTTCTTCTCCGTTGTCTTCTCTCCTAGATCAGGGTTCATTTCCCAGTCTCCACCGCCATAACCACCCAAATCCCCCACCACCAGGAAAAACATCCCCACCCCAAAGCATTTGTGTACATTAAGAGTTAGATCTCTATAAATATACTGTAAGGAAGAAGAGAATAATTACTTCAAATAAAACTAAATTCTAGAGACTGGTTCATACATGTTTTTCTTCTTCTCCATTTCTCTCTGCTTTCAATCTTTTCATAACACCAACTATCAAAAAATAGAAGGAATAAAAGAGTTGGATATATTATAAAAGAAAGAACTAGAAATTAAAGAGAACTAATGTTGTAATTCAAGACTTTTTTCCTCAATTTTCTGGAATATCGACAGATTATTCTCGTGAGAATGATAATTATGAGAATCCTAAAAGATAGTAAAAGAATAAAAATGAACGACTCTTCTTATATGACACATGATAGGAATAGTTCCATTGTCTTCGTTCTTAATCTAATGCAATGAGGCGGTAGAGTTCAATTTTAAATGAGATCAGAGAGTTGACCCCATAAAAATGAGGCACAAAATTTGGTGGATGGTTCAACCGGAAGTAAACAATAGATGGAGGGACGACAGTTACCGATTCGATTTGGAATTTGATTGTTCTGGACTGAGAAGAAAAAAGCGTGCAGGGCTCAATCATACATTAAACAACAGTGTCTTCCTCCAATGACGGTGGTGGTGATTTGTCTGGTGGTGATGGGTTTGGGTGGTTGCGATGGTGGAGGCAGGGGGATGAGTTGCGATCTGGGAGATAAGACAATGGAGAAGACGACAACAGAAAAAGAAAAAAAGGAAAAAAATAAAAATAAAAAGTATATTTGTACTTTTGTCCCTAATTCGGTCCAATTTAGACGAAAAATTTAACAAAAGAACCTTTTGAAATCATGTTCGTATTCAAGAGGTTCAAACTGAAACACAACAAAGTTATTAGACTATATAGAAATGTTTCAATACTTAGGGATCTAAAATGGAATTTGCCCTAAATAATTTGGGAATAGATTTCTTAGAAATAGATTTTGGGCACATATTTTGGGAGCAATTTTTTTTTGAGAATATTTTCTAGAAAAAAAAAAAAAAAAATTGGGAACATTTTTTTATTTACAAATATTTTTTCGAAACAAATAATTTTTTTGGGAACAAATTTTTTTGAACAAAATTTTTGGAATGAATAGTTTTTTTGGTAACATTTTTGGGAACCAGTATTTATTTGGAATTGATTAGGGAACAAATATTTTTTTTTTCAGAAATATTTTTGGGAACAGATTTTGCATATTTATTAGGAACATATTTTGGGAACAGAATTTTGGGGATACATATTTTTTGGTAACATTTTTGGGAACAAGTATTTTTTTGGAACGGATTTTGAAAATAATTTTTGTTAAAAAAGAAAAACATTTTGGGGAAAAGAATTATCCCCCCAAAATTATTTGTTCCCAAATCTGTTTCAAAAAATTGATTTGTTCACCAATTCTGTTCTCAAAAGAATTATTTGTTCCCAAAATTTTATTCTCCAAATCAAAGTGTTTTTTCGGAAAAATACGCGAGGAAATTAAAGTGTAATTTTCCCAAGAAACAATTACAAGAACAAGAAAGATTTGATTTGCATTTCAAAATCATTTGTTTTCAGCGACACAAATTTTATTTTTAAGTTAAAATATGATTGTTTAACTATATTTAAGTACTCTTAACTCCATAAAATTATTTTGGATTTACATTTTGAACCCCTAACTTTAGTGCATAACGATTTTCCTTATGTACTTAGGTAATAAGCACCCAAGGTGGCATTTGTTAGTGTTTATGCTTTCCCGTTTCTACTTCAAATAAACTAGGATGAGAATTTTATTTCCGTTCAAGAGTATTTTAAGAATAAAAACACATTTGGCAACGACCATTGTCTTGAAATTATTTATTTTAATTTATGAGAACAGAAATAAAGAAACACGTTTGGTTGTGACATTTGTTCTTTTTCATATCTTTAAATGTATGATAAAAAAAATATACATATTTCTTAACCAGTGTAGTGGTGGCGGCCGCCGGGTGGTGGCGGTGGCTCGGGATGGTGGTGGTGGCCGGCGCGGTGATAGTTCTCAACACTTACCTTTAGGAAATATATTGGGAATAGTTTCGTGAGAGTGAATAAAAATCAATATTTTTTTGTTATTCAAATTTTAAAAAAATCAAGAAATACTCTTAAATTTTATTTTATTTTTTTTAAAAAAAAGAAATATGTTTACCAAATACATTTTTATATAGGGGCAATCGGTGAGAGGTCTCTTATTTCACCCTTAATTGGTAAAAAGTCTTAGTGGCGAAAGAAATTTTAGTTTTAGTCTCGCTTATTTTAAAAAAGCGGAAGCCCTATACACGCGTGGTTACATATAACAATTTTGCATGTAAAATTTTGTTAAATATAAACTAATATTAAACTAATTTTTGTATTTAATATTTGTTAAATGTCACAAAATATTACATATATATATATAATTGTAACATGTAACTAATATTATATAAGTACATGTAACAAAAAATACATAGATATGTGTAAAAAAAATAACAATTATAAAATTATAACTAATATTCGTTACATATAACTAATATTCACTATAAAATTGAATTTACTCATTAAGTTCTCCTTACAATCCCTGCAACGCAGGACTAAAACTCAAGTAAAATCCAACTTAAGGGACTAAATCGAAACCTAATAATAGAAAAAGACTAATCGCAAATTAGACCCTAAAAATAGGACTAATCGCCAATGTTGCGATATTTTTAATGCGTTTTGAATTACTCGCAAGTGCACGAGATCAAGTTTTAATAGTATAAGAAGTGAAGAGTTGTCATATTCATAGTGACTGGTTTAAATTGTCGTTAAATACCACAATTATCATAACCGAACTTTATTTAAGCGTTCCAATTTTTGGGTTTTTGTAAAAATATAAAACTAAACTAAAATACTTGGAATAAATTCTATAGAAATGAATTATCTAGGGATTAACTTTGTTTACTTAAACGTGCTTGATTTAATCTAGTTTACATTAATGGTTATCAATCTATTCAACAATCTAGGTGTCTAAAACTCACGTACTACCTCTTCCAAGTGTAAAGTGAGTGAATATGCAACCACGTTAACACCGATATCCCTATCTAGCATCTAAACGATTACATGTGTCTTATCCCAACCTCACGGATTGCACACGTTCTAATAATCTCCCGAAACATTAAAACTTTTGTGTTGTGTTTAGCCCTAGTCCGAATCCGATATTACCTCTCCTGAGTGTCAAACCCCGTAAACACAATCAAATAGAGATGAACAACCGTTAACGAAATAAAGATTTACTCAAATATAATATTCGTGAACTACATTAATCCCTAGATAATAAACATTTAGTTACACATGGCCATAATCAAATATTCAACTAAAAACGAGATATACACAATCAAACAACTAACAAAAGTTTAGAATGAAAGAGAGAAACAAAGGAGAATAGCCAAATCTGAAGAGTGGATTATTCCACCTTCGTAAAGTCTGTTCCGATCTCATTTCCTCTTCTCCAATTGATGATCTCCTCTTGCTTGGATGATTGTAGGGCTCCCAAAAACATTCTTGGCAAAGGTAGGATGAAGGGATATAGTAGTAGAAACCCAAAATATTCTAAAAATATCAAGAAAATGCGTTGCCAGCGGGTGTCTGCCTGCTGTAGTGAGCAAGGGCTAGTGGCCTTTGGCTTGCATCGTTGTAGCGAGAAGCCTGCAGAATGGCTTGTTTGCTCTGTTTTCTATCGTTTCTTCACCGACGTCCTACCAATTAGCTCGATTTTCAACCGTTTTCACCCATAACACCTGATTTACATAAAAATGAATTAAAATACTAATAGAACACTCGAAAATTACCAAATTTGAATTGGAAATATATAAATAAAATCAATCTATCAGTCGATTTTCCATTTTATATATTAATTCAAAAATTTTAGGAACAATAATAGAAATTAGGGAACGAAATGGTAATCAAACGAAGTTGCGTTTGGATAAGGAATTTGACAAATTCAAGTGATTCGTAAATGATGGGATTTCAAAGTCCTAAATTTTGAATCCTTAATTTACAAATTACTTGTTTGGATAACTATTTTAGTCAAAAAATTTGATTGTGTAATTTTATACTTCTCTTGTTTGTATAAGTAAAATATTTATAAATATAATTTAGAAATCATTGAATTTTAAGAGACTATTATATATTTTCTTTTCATCTTCCTCCTAAGATTACCGCCATCACCGCTGTGGTTGGTGGGCGACGGAGGGGGTCGGGGACGGCGGTGGTCGGCGGTAGCGGTGGCCAGATCTGGAAGATGGAAGAAATGAATTAGAAATCACTCAATGGATAGATTTGTAAACGACACCTAAAACAAAATGATTTAAAAATCCTCTTTTTACCCTATTTTTTAGATTTAAGGAATTTTACAAAATTCTCCTAATAAATACCTAAACAAGAAATTTGTAAAAAAAATAAAAATTTAAAATCTTTGAATAAATCAAATCTTTCTCCTAAATGCAACCTTAATCTATTTAAAACATGGACTGAAATGCACGGTTAAATTGCGAGAAGTTGAGTCTCTGAGTGTCAAGGTGCAATTTGTCCAATTATTTTGTAACATAATTTTTATCCACGTACAAAAATGTACAAAACCACATTATTTTTTCTGTCTAAATTTTTTGCTCTTCTCCCAAGGAGCCCAAAACCTCTATGCTCTTTCCCTGGCGGGAAGAACACTACAATAAAGAATAAACCCTCTCAGAAGAAAAAAAGTAAAATCGATTCACTTCCATTTCTCATTCCAATCCTTGCAAGTTACGCAGCCATGTACTGGTTAACAGTCAAGACCGTCGGTCTCTCCACCTCTCGCTGGCTCCCTTTCGCTCTACTGCTCCGTCACCCTCGCCGGAGGCGGCTACTCTATTGCCATACTCCTCCTCTGTAAGCCCTCCCCTCCGAGTGTGTTAGACAGAGAGAGAGAGAGAGAACTTATTTGTGTATGCGCGTCATTGTATAGACATTCCCACGTATTGGATTATGTTAGCGTTATGCAATAAATAGTCAGGTAGTGTTTGAAACTGCAGCCTTTGGAGTAGGAATTGAAAACGAATGGACTTAATTTTCACTTTTTTACATGGTTTCGTTTCGAATTCACACTCTTTTAATCCATTACCATGTACAACCTTTCTCAGCCTTGGGTTGAACTCTGAAGATTTTCATGATTAAACGTTGGAACAATTTAAAGGGAAGCAATGGTAATGCTGGAAGAATATTATTAGAAGTGCCACGTGAGAGAGGAAGGTTGTATATGGATCCTTATTCCCATCTACGAAGAAAATGTATGCCAAACTTTAATATGAGTGGCCAATGGCCATAAGGCAGACCATGAGGCATTTTTCTGCTCCGTACTTCCTGGAATAATTTCTTACAAGTTAATCGCCCCTTTAAAAAATCCTGTCTCTTACTTGTAGCAACATAATCAACTAATTGCCTGTATCAATTGTAGCCACATGAGCCTTCAAGCGTTGTTTGAAGTTTCTTTGTTTCTACTCCTCCTTGTGCCTTTAAGTGTCTGTTAATTTCTCATCAAGCTGTCTAGCGTGTTTGTCATTGAGAAACCTCTATCTGCTGCGTGTTATTTTTCATTTCCTATTAATGAATAAGCTCTCTTGAATCCTCAGCCTTTTGTTGGAACAACATAGCTTAAAGAGCATGATGGCAACAGTTGATTCAACTAACCAACAACCATATATACACAGTCTTGCTTCCTGAGTTACATTGTTTTAATAGGCTGTTGATCTTTAACCTTTGACCCCTTTTATCGCTACTGGGGCATGATTGAATAATGGTGCATAAACATATAAATGACAGAGTTAAGGAAAACCAAAGTAGAATTTTCCAACAGAAGCTTCTTTTTTGTATTGTTTCTTATTCTTTTCTGAACATGATCTTATATTTAGCGTGTGATACTCTTAACATTCTCAGGCACTGTGAATGGATTCGCTGCTTTGAAGATAGGAAGCTTTTGAAATCATCCACAAAAGCAACTAAGAAACTCAAAGAATTGAGAAGCCTCCCTGAAGACAAGGATGTCTTCAACGATCGAAAAGTTTTAAAACGTTCTGCAGTAGCAACTAAGAAACTCAAAGGATCGAAAAATCTCCCTGACAATAAAGATTATTCTCATATTATGTGGTGGAGGGAGGTGCGCTAAATGATGTATTATGCTGTAGTCTGCTCTAAGCTGCATAACTTATATTTATAACTGTTGCATAATGAATTTCTTGAGAGTTTCTTCCTAATCTTTTTAATTTCTTGGTCTCAGAGGATGCAAATGTGTAGGAAGCCCTCTTCTATTCAGCTCGTCAAGAGGCTTACTTATTCTAATTTGCTAGGTTTGGATGTTAATTTAAAAAATGGAAGGTGAGTTCTTCATTGTGTTGATTTTGGGATCAGTTTTTTCCCCCTGTTTTCCCGGTTCTCTCTCTTCTTTGCATTAGCTTTTAGATGTATCTCAGTTCTTTAAAGTACAAAAAGGGTAATAGAGTCTTTTTGTTGTACACTTTCTTATATGGTTTCTTTGGTGGTTTAATTATATTTTTGTTGTATAGGTTCTTATATGCCTTGTTTGCCGGATTAATTATATATGTCATTCTGTAATTAAAATGTTTAACTGTTACATGACCTTTATGCATTTTTTTGCCTTGAAACATAGTTGTGGGGTTGGGATCTACTAGTTACAACTTACAAGTCAAAGCATCTTTCCAAGTGAAGCTGTCAATTAGCTGTGCTTACTGCTCAGTCGATTCATACACATTATTGTATGCTTAGAATTTGGAGTAATTTAATATTAGTATCTGTAGGCATGGTTGATTTTTCCAAGAAAATGTTGTCGTGTTAGCTCTAGCTGACACGACATGACTAGATTTTTCAGCTGTTAAGCCTTTTTTGTTCTTTTTTCTTTTTGTGCGCACAATATTAACGATGAGTTTTAAGGTTTCCTTTATTAGAGGAGTCATTTTCTTACTCTAAAATATTATCCCGATAATTATACAGATTAAGTCGAAGAAGTAAAATCAATGAACCAGTTAGGTAATATGGATTTAGAGAGTGGTTTGGTTGGAAGCCGGTTACATGGTGCAAATAGGCATCAAAAAGGGTGATGTGGCCCTAATAAATTTGAAGAAGGATAAATTGCATCTATTCTTTATTTGAAATTTACAGCATTCTGAAGGGGGAAGTTGTCTGGTGATAGAGTTTAAGCCGCTGTTACATATCTCTTTACCCTACTTTTTTGCAATATTTCCACTCATAATTTTGGGTCACTTTTATTAAAGTTATTATATTTATTAGTATTAAGGGCGAATAATCTTTATTGTTTCCTATGTTTTGCCTATATAAAGTATCTTTCGTCTTTTCATTGTAATTCTACATTCATTATCTATAATAATAAACTTTGGTCTCCTTTCTCTCTTTTCCTTTGATTCTACTTACTCCTTGGTGAGTTGATTACGGGGTTACAAAGGGCAGTGCGCCCTTGTCCAGGGTCTGGGCGGAGCGCTGATCGCAATATTCTTAGCATCCTTACAGTTCTAATATGCCTTTTTCGCGGCGAATCATCACATTGTTTCTAGTATTTGGTTTTCTCTCTCCCTTGTTTTTGATTTGTGATTTTTGTTGGTATTCATAATGGCTTCCGAAAGAGATGTTTCGCTTCAGTCTATTTGTGTGAGATTGAATGGGAAAAATTTATTCATATTGGAGTTATGTGATTAATTTTTTTTGCTCAAGGATAAAAACATGTGGGCTACATCACTTTGGTTAAACTTGATGATCAAAAAGCCGAAGATTATGCTACTTTCTAACGCTTTGGAAGCAAACAATTCGAGAATTATCACTTGGATCAACAATTATGTTGTGCATTCGCTAGATATGTAATTGGCGAAGTATGAATATGCTAAGAAGGTCTGGGATCATCTGTCAAAGTTGTACACGCAATCTAACTTTGCAAAACAATATCAGTTAGAATTTTATATTCAAGCCCTAAAACAAAAAGATATGAGTATTCGGGAATTCGACTCCGCAATGACAGATCTTTGTGATCAGTTGGCACAAAATTCACAGAGTTCTGAGTATATAATCCGTATATTGCTTGCAGAGAAGAACAACGACTAATGCGGTTTTAGATGGCGTTACGTGACGATGTTGAGGGATTTCGTGGGACAATTCTGCATTGTAGCCCACTTCTTATGGTTGACTCGGTGGTCAATGAGCTATTGACAGAGGAGATACGCGTAAAGTCTTAATCAAAAAAAGGAATTCTTCCAACACCTAGTACATCTAATTTGGAAGTTCCTTCCAAACCACGTTCTAAATATCAGAACAAGTCAACGTTTGCTTTTAATAAATGTAGTTTGTGTAGGCAGAAGGGTCATTGAAAAGCTCAATGTCCTAATTTTAGTAGACACACATCACCAACAACCACCACCCTCGTGGAAATTTGGCAATCAATCGTAGGGGTGTGCACGGGTCGGGTGTGCTTAAATTCTTATGAACTCGAGGCCCGACCCGACAAAGTTCGGGTCTGAAATTTCAGACTCGCTGCCGACCGAATTGAAGCAGAAAACCGCTATTTCGTAGGTTGGTTGGAATCCGGTCGGATTCGGTCGGATCATTGTTCAGGTGATGTTCGGGTCTTAGTAGGAGTAAAGGTCAAGAACAGAACAAACGTTTTGTTGGTTTAAGAAGTCTTCACAGTTGAAAAACATCACTGAAAAGCAAAATTGAAAATTCAGGTAAGAAAGGGTATCCATTGATACTTCATTGCCGCCTTTCACCGTCACGTCTGTCACATCCACAAGATGATGAATCAATGTTTTGGATTAGAATAGGGCTTTGAATCGCACGCACTAGATGATTATCATGTGAGGGATCGACGATTAAATGAAATCTCCAAACACAATGAATAGAAATTGAATGTGGAATCGAAATATGAAGAGTTTGATCGAGAAATGGACAAGATTTCTAGAGAATTGGAAGAGACGAAGACGTTGAAGAGATTTCGAAAGATGGAATGCATTGAATGAATAAAATGGTTGAACTAAGTGAATGAACGAGAAAGACGGACGGCGCTGAACTGGAGAAGTCTGAAGGCTTGAAATGAATGAAACCCTAGAAAAAAACTTATTTAAGTTGGTTTGTGCTGTTGGATTGGGTATATTTGGTTGTATGTGGATTAAACCTGCAATCCGACCCGCAACCCTAAAAAAATTATAGTTCTTACCCGAATTTCGACCCGGTTAGTTCATTACCCGATCAGAACGGGTTCAGATCGGGCGGTTGATGTAGGTGGGTCGGGCCTAGGGGGTTACTTGCACACCCCTAATCAATCGCAACAATGACCTTACAAACTTCTACAACCTAGCACCGCAGCTGTTGTACCCCCATCATAGTCGTTTAGTTTTAGAGACTCAATATCTTCTAATCCCACATTCCTGCTCTTGTTGGGTAGTTTCAGAAGTTCCTTGCCACGCAAACACATGTCTTGTCTGTTGTTTCTTCATTAGGTTTGTTGGCAAACTCTCGATGCTTCTTGTTGCCGCATCATGAGTTTGAGGAGAGATTATAGTTATTGTATATATTAGTATTAAGGGTATAATAATCTTTTATTATTTCCTAGGTTTTGCCTATTTAAGTTATCTTTCCTACGCCTTCTCATTGTTACTCTACTTATATTATTGCAATAATAAACGTTAGCCTCCTTTCTCTTTCTTTGATTCTATGTTATTCAACGATGTCAATAACATTTTACCTAATTGTCTCCCATTTATTTACAATTCATAGCGTCTTCCTACGAACCACCACCATGCCTATCACCTTCTTAACCACCACATTATTCTGTCTATATTAATGTTTAGATTTATAAATCTTTTTCCAGATTTAAGGGCTGGCATTGGGGAAGGCGTCATGTGCAAACCATGGAACTAGATTCTCTATGGCTATGTACTTCTGTTCCTTTCTTGTGCTAGGTCTCGTGTGCCCATTTCATATATATTTAGGTCTAGGTGTTCATAAAACAGTTATCCGAAATTACTGTGGTTAACTTGGATTTTTCGCTCTATCCAGGTCAATTATTTAAGTTTCCAAGTTCTTGCAATTAGAGTTAGAATTAGTGGTCTATTGATTTCTAGCGGTTAGCACTACGATAACAACTTTAAATGACATTATCACTCTATTGATTGTTAGTGTTGGGCTGTGCTTGTTTTGTACTCCAACATATGTCTAAAAAGGAGATAAATGTAGACTTCTATTTTCTACAATGGTAGTGAAGTGCTCGAGAAATTTGTTCAGCATATTAATATATTACAGATAACTTGTAAAACAAATTTTATGTTGGCGAAATTTTAAGTCTGTCTGAGATTGTAGGCAGTCAGAAATTCAATCTATAATTCTAAGAGTGAGATTTTGTAATTGAATTAGGAATTTGAAATATGTTGCTAGTTATTTCGTATTTTGAGGCTATTCAATTATAAATGGTAAAGATTGGGTTGCATGGTTTGTGATAACTCTAGTAAGATGCACGTATTAACACAAAAATATGCTAATTGGAAACTTGGTTGTCTTTTCTTTCTTTGTATAGGGAAATTGTGATATTGTAATAATCATGACATTAGAGCGTTTCACTATGAGGAACCTTCACGTTTTTTGGGTCAAACCGTCTCTACGTGCTTGTCGTCCAGATTGCTTTTATTAATTTTGTTGAAAGAGTATTTCCATGTACTGCTTTACATATCAAAGAAAAGGAATGTGCCAGTTTATTCTTTTTGTTTACTCCTTTACCGATCAGAACAAACAAACCAATTTATTCATCTTGTAGTTTTTCTTTTTTCTCAGGTTTCTTTCTTTCCTTTTTTTTTTTTCGGTTGGGGGGGCTTGGGATGGGGTGGGGTGGGGTTCAAAAATCAAAATTTGAAGGACTTTGCTTATTTAATGTCTAAAAATAATTCCATACTCATTTCTTCTTTATAGGACATCACTTCATTGATTCAAAATCTTTAATTACCTTAAGTTGGATGATTTTCATATTGATATTGTCCCAGTTTTCAGGGAGTAGGCTCCAAAAAATGTACAGGTTCCAGTTTTCAGTCTTTCACGAAGTTAATTGCGTTTAAATTTTAATGAAAAACTTACTTTACTATGTGTGCATATGTCTTTCGGTGTGATTATGTAGAAATAAAGGTTAACTTACCCTGTTACCCAATATGGACCTGTACTTTGACTAAAATTTTAAATAAACCCTTCTACTTTATACTGTTGCAATTATGTGCACACTATAAGTAAATGAGACAATGCAACCCTTCTGTTACATCTTCCTTCGAACTTCAACTATATAGATGTCACATGAGATGGTAAAGAGGTATTATTGTACCTATTTGTGAGCAACTTTACCCCATGGAAAAGAAAATACGGGTTGTCTGGACTCTGGACAATGATGGAAAGAAAGCACAATCATTTTCGCCCTCTTTGTTATGGCATCCACTTGATGTATTTCATAGGATTTTGAACAACTATTTAATAGGAGGGCTACATTGACACATTTTATATTGTACGGGGGCTTGATTGAGAGAACAAAGTATCAGAGTTTATTTGAAATTTGGTTAGAATACATGGGCTTGTCGAGTAATTTGGCCAGAAATAAATTATGGAGTTGGTTTTTGTTTTATGTTTTAATTAATCTTTAGTATGTCTTACCTCCTTCCTTGTAGTCTTAAAGATGGGACACTTAATTGGGAGATACTGAAGTTCAAGTCAAGATTTCCACGTGAAGTTTTGCTCTGTAGAGTATGTCATCATTTCCCTGCACCATTTAGGTTGCGGTTTTGTCCATTTCGATTCACCATTTGAAATTTCTGTTATATTTTGTTCACTATATCTTTGTCTATGAACTTAATGGAGGGGATGACCCTAGAACGTTCTTTGTGGCACAAGTGCATTCATGTAGCCAATCCTGTTTAAGTGGGACAAAGGAGACAAAGGCTTTGTTGTTGCTGTTGTTGTATTAAGTATTTGTTTGTGGTTGATCAATAATGAAATCCGTCAATATTCTTTATTTCAGGTTGGGGATTTTTATGAAGCCATTGGGATGGATGCTTGTATTCTAGTGGAATACGCTGGTTTGAATCCTTTTGGTGGTTTGCGTTCAGATAGTGTTCCAAGAGCTGGCTGCCCTGTAGTGGTAGTGGATTTTATTTGTTTTTTTTCAGTTTATCTTATAGCATGTTTCTCTTATTCCAAATCTAATCATGGTTAATATAGAGAAAGGAAGGGAAAAAAGAGCTGGATTGGGCATGGACTGTGGTTTTAGCAGCTTTAATTTGGTTAGGAACGTGTTGACCAACCATGCTAGGACTACAAGTTATTCTTGTCTTTGGAAAAGGGACAATACTCATTTCATTGAGATTGCCCTTCAACAAGAGTTACACACTCTAATCTCCGTAAAAAAGAATAGGGAAGGAATGTGCAAGTCATCGGCTTGAATGTTACTTCTTTGCGTGTCATGCTTATGTTCTTAATCTAGTATTTATGGGCTATTTTGTTCTTTGATTTCCTTAGTTAACAAGCTATTGCATGTCGATAAATTATAGAACTGGTGGGAGGCCTCAAATGGGTATGCTTCCAAAATCCTATAAAGAACTAGCTATAGTGGGACTTGGGGTGTTCTCATTTTCTCACAGCTTATTACTTCCTATTTAGATGTTTGTTTTCCTGGAGCTTATGCTCACTTGCTTATTTTGTTTTGTTTTAATCTCCCTATGCAGAATCTACGGCAGACTTTGGATGACCTGACACGTAATGGGTTTTCAGTTGTGAGTTTTGTGATTCGAGATGGTGCTAGTATCTGAACATTGTTTGCAGTTGAAATATATTTGAACCTTACGTTATGGAGGATCTCTTTTTTCATCACTATCGTTGTTTGCAATTAAAATATATTTCAATATTATGTTATGGGGGATCACTTTTTTTCATCATTATCTTTGTTTGACTGTGGTAGCTATGCTGTTTTTCTGAAACTATCTGTTTCTGCATGGTTTCTGATTTGTAGTGTATAGTCGAGGAAGTTCAGGGTCCAACTCAAGCTCGTGCTCGCAAAAGTCGCTTTATATCCGGGTAGCCACTACACTTTGTTGCCTTAATAAATGTTCAAATTCCCAGTCTAGAATGAAAATTGAGCACTTGGAACAAAAATTCTTTTAAAAATTATGGTCGTGTAACTAGAATACTCTCTACTTTCAATTTTAAGAGTGTTAATTTTTATATCTATAATGTTATTCTATTTTTTTTTAATTTGTTTTGTTAAAGAATAAAATAAAATTATAAAAATTGTATAAAATTGCCCCCCTACTAAACATAAATTCTGGATCTTCCACCTGCCCCCAACAAGGCTTGATGCTTCCTGCCCTTTGCTTTCTCTCTCTCAACTTGGTGAATAATCTAGACCGTTTCTAGTGCCATGTGCTTCACATCTTTTTTTGGAGGTTTGATTTTTAGTGGGGTTGAACTGTACGTGTTGGTGTCATGGTGAGGCTAGGTTTCTTCAGGGACTGTGCTTGTCCATGGAGGCCTTCCATTTACTCTACACTCGTGGCCTGTGCTCATTCCCCTGGGCTTTTCTGCCATGTTCACACCCCAGTTTTTTTTTTTTAAAACTATTTTTCAGTTTACCTCTCATTCGCTTTCCAGCTCTTGAATAAGGTCTTATTAAGCTTTGTTAATGAATGATGGTTAGTTAGTTATTTAGGTGCTTCAAAGGCTTAGATGCCTCTTCATTCTATCCTTCTGTTAATGATTTGGGTCCTTTAAGTGATGCTTTGGAATCATCCTTCTTTTTTAGGATAGATAGGTTTCTTATCTAGCATGAGTGGGAGGAAATTTTCCTGATGCTGTCAGATATTGCTTGTCTCCCCCAGTTTCTGATCATGTTTCCTTGTGGTTGGATAATGGTGGCTTATGCAGAGCAAAATTCCTTTTAGGTTCAATATAGTGTGGCTTCATGTTGACAGTTTGTCAGACTTGGTAGGGAATTAGTGGAGGAGCTATATTACTACAACACACGAGCTTTGTTTAGCTATAGGAAGCACTCTCTGATGAAATTGAGGAGCTCGATGACAAGGAGAAATCAAGTTCTCTGCGCAAAGAGCAATACTTTTGTATATGTGATAAAAATTTAATTTGAAAAACAGAAAAACATGAATTTAATGGCAAGGGATAATTTTGGTCTCAGAAGAGCCACTCCAATGACCTCCATATTTGGACTCCTTCCCGAAATTGGGAACCATTTGCTAGAAATCAGCTTCAAGGCCTCCTTATCTGCCTCTCCATTGAAGGGGTTGAGAATATCACTCCCCAAATTTATGGAAGAGATGAGAGATTTAGGGAGGAGAAGGGAGAGAAAAGTGAACTTCTATTTTACAAGGTGACTATAGGAAGTGTTGTTGGAGTGAATCGTTGGAGATGCTCTAAAAATTCAAAGAAACTGGAGGATGAGGATGATTCTCTTGTATTTATAGTTGGGATCAAAACCTATGCTCATCAGTTAACTGCTAAAATATCTTAGTCATAGGGGACTGAGAGACATCTCAAAAGAGTGGATTTTGTAATAGAAAGCAATACTTTAGCAAAGAAATGAGTAGGATAGTGTGAACAGTTGTGCAGTCGGATTTGTACATCTAATCTCAACAACCTATGGAGGTGATGGTCTGAGCTTGTTCATGTTGTCCGGTATATATTTCTTAACACGAGACAGCCTATGCTCTTTGAAAATATGACCTATTTTGCATGTACAAGGGTATCAAGTTCAAGGCCCCCAATGTGTCTTGCAAGCTAAATAGCATGCGAATGATGATTACCTTAAACTTTGGATCTGCTAATTTAATCGAATCCACAAATTGATCATAGGAAGCACATCAAATTCTTTCTGACCAGTTTTGACCTATTTAAGTTGGGTGAGACATAAAATGTATTGTAATTATTAGGAGGTACAACCTAAACCACATGTTTATATTGGAGTAGCCCTTTTCATGATATGCTAGTTTGGGAAGCTTTGTTGAGGTGTGTTTGATTTAACACCCAACCTCGCACGTAACCAACCAAGAGATTGACAAAAACAAGGAGATTGATAGCATTGGCCAACAACAAGTTTAGCTATTGCTGAGTGACTCAAGGAGATAGAAGAAGCGAGCGTCCGAAAACCTGGCTCTGATGCCTTCTTCTAACCTAAAGCCATATGGTTGTGCTACTCTGGGAAGACTTATTGAGGCGGTGTTGGATTCAACCGTGATAATTTTGAACAAATGTACGCTTTGCAAAGAAGAAATAAGATGTGCTATATTATTGGAGGTTACAACCTAAACCCATATGATATTAGGTGTAGTTGCTCCTTTTATATATAGACTATTTGGAGAAGTTTCACAAAGGAATTCGACACCCACCCTCATGTGCTATCCCGGCTTGCAAGTGGTGCAATTGACAAAGATTAGAAGAAAGAGGAGTGGTGGCCAAATGACTCGGGTATAGAAAAAAGAGACTTCCCCAACCCAGGTTTGACACCAATTTCGGCGGTTCCAACCTAAAATCATATGGTATTAGGTCGAGTAGCTCCTTTTATACATAGACTAGTTTGAGAAGTCTCGCAAATGCGATATATGATTCAATATGACAATATAGTATTTCCAAACTATTGGGTCGTTGAGGTTGACTTACCAGCATTTTACAATTTTGTCCCATCAATGTGGAGGTTTGTTTCTTTGTTGTTGTTTGTGTTTTCCTGTTTATTTTCTTCCTCTCTCTCTCTTTTCCTTTTATTTTCCTCCTAACACCCCTGTTTTTGTTCTTACTTTCTTCTTTCTGTGAACTTGCACATATTGCTCTGACATGTTTTAAGTATTTAGGCATGCACATCCAGGTAGTCCATATGTTTTTGGACTTGCTGAAGGTGATCACGATCTTGATTTTCCAGAGCCGATGCCGGTTGTTGGTACAGATCAATTTACATCTTTTCATCTATATGGTTTTAGTTGCTGTCATGATATTAAAATCTTTCCCTCTACTTTGCTTGATTTTTTCCCTCCCTATCTATCATGTTCTGGTACGCATTAAATCTTCTCTTACAATATTTGTCATGTATTCCTAGGAATATCTCGTTCTGCAAAAGGATATTGCTTACTTTCTGTGTTAGAAACTATGAAGACATACTCAGCAGAGGATGGTCTGACGGAAGAAGCCTTGGTTACCAAACTTCGTACTTCTCACCATCATCATTTGTTTCTGCATACATCACTGAAACACAATATCTCAGGTTTGCTAGTTCTTCTTCTTCATTGTTTAGAGGTTTTTCGAGTTTTTTGTTAGTATAGACCATCCAATGTTTCTCTTCACACAAGTTCTAATAAAAATACTATGAGCATCTTTTGGTTGGAAATTTTTTGGATGTTAGTCCCATGGGCGATGACATTTTGTACAGGAATTCCCTGCATGCCGAATGTAGTTATTTTCAATCTTACTGCTGGATGAAACCACAATATAGTTCTCTGGAAGGGAGAGTAAATATGCTGTTTTATCTAGTAGAATCACTAATAACCTTGCCGCCGATTTAAAAATAGATAGTGAAAGACTTCTAATGGATGGTTAATGCTCATCTTCTCATCCTACCGACATCATGCTAAAATATACAGTCCATAAATTTGTTATTGCATACGCTTATCAAAAAAGAAGAAAAGATATGTTATTGCATATCAGCTTCTCTGTTTATTGCAATGGGTGGAATTTGGTGTATCTGTCAAGTTTTTTATGATTTATTTGTAAGGTCTTTGAGATTTAGTTTCACCAAGAAAGCATTGCCAGTCAAGATTCTTCTTTGTAGTATAAGTCGAATCCTCATGAAGGCTATCTTGTGTGTTTGGAGTTCTCTAGAGTTGCGGCTTAGACCAATTAGTAGCTGAGAATGTTTTTTGATTTAAAATTTTGAGCTAGTCTAAGTCCGTTGCTGCTGTTTAAGTGGTCAAGGCTGTTAGTTTTTGTGTCCTTCGGACTTTTCGTACTGTTTTTGAGGAGGCTAAAAAAATTTCTCTCCCATTTTTATGCTAATGGCATCCTATTGATATTGAGGGATCTGTTTGAATGTTTATTTATTTGGATCCTCACAGGGACTTGTCGTTGGGGGGAGTTTGGTGAAGGGGGGCTATTGTGGGGAGAATGTAATGCCAGACATTTCGAATGGTTTGAATGGAATTCAATGGATGAGCTCTTGTTTAAGGTTCTATTTAAATTGATTCTATCCATGCTTGTAGTTTTGCAAAACATTCTCCTTATAATGCTTTCATTTTATAGTTTATCGTGTTTTTTAGGTGAAGGAGCTTTATGGTCTTGATCATGAAGTCACATTTAGAAATGTCACTGTTGCATCGGAGAACAGGCCTTGTTCCTTACACCTAGGAACAGCCACACAAATCGGTTAAGTTTAATTATTTCGTCATTCTGAAGACTCTTTTAATTTAATTTTTTATTTTGGACGATTGTTTGATGTTTAATATCGAGTGACATTGTTCATTTTGGTGCATGCTTCCAGGTGTCATACCAACTGAAGGAATTCCTTGTTTGTTAAAGATGCTGCTTCCATCAAATTCCACAGGTCTACCCGTTCTGTAAGTGAGATGGTTTCCTTTTGACCACACACTAGGATGTGCGGCAGCCACCTGGGAAATTCTTGTGTTGCACCCATTAAGAATATGAGAAATGAGAAAAGGAATGCAATACCGCCATTCAGGAGGCAAAATCTAGGAATTGTGATAATTTATACTACGAGTGGGAAGAAAGATGGAGAGAGTAATACAGAAAATTTGCTCAGATACAAGAAAGAAAGAGTAGGAATTTATGTTATCTGGTGTCTTGAAACTGGAAATCGAAAGATCTTAGTAAGCGATGAGGAGATATAAGAGAATTGAAGCAGTTACTTCGACAAATTAGTTGATGAGAATAGTATGATATTTACGCCTAATATTCTTATCAAAAAAGGTCTCAAGGATATTTTAGAATAATGACATTCTGAGCTAGAAAAACATGAAGAAAGATGGGAAACTGAAAAACACAAAATGAGATCTCTATTGAGGTTTGAAAGAGTTCGGGAGATATTGTGACAAAGTGAGTGAATCAACTCTTAAATATCATTGTGAGGATAAAAGAATGCTAGATACTTGGAAGATTTTGTATTTTTTTTAGGATCTTGGTGGAACAAGAAACTTATTATTTACAAATTAACAAAGGAACAAGTGAGAGGGAGACATAATTGGAAGATCATTTTGGTGCTTCTTTAAATAAACAAAGGGGGAGTACACAAAATGAAAAACAATCCTGGTATAGATGTCACACCCCACCCCGGACACCCATCATCCTGGGGCCGGCGTGACGTCAACACGACAACACCTGAATGTCCAACCCACTAGAGACGACCAAGTACATGCATAAATACTCAATCACAAAACAGATCATATATATATATGTGCATACTAATTTGGGGACACATCTGTCCCTACAAAAATTAATATAATAACAAAGATACACAATCCTAGATCTCTCATTGTTTCTCCTCACGTAGCACCTCCAAAATACTCCCTTCCTATCGCATTTCCGGATTCGACCTAGTGCCAGTAGGGGACCGACGCCTAGCTACTGCACCTGCGAGTGTACTGTCTTCTTAATAAAAATATTTTAAAATAATAATACATTCTAAAAAAATTATAACTTTTAAATGGATCAAGCACAACAAATGTAAACAACACATTTCGAAACAATAGTATAAAACTCCCTTTCCTGTCATCACCGAATCAAACCCATATATATATATATATACACTAGACAAAGTCATAAGCTACCAACACCACAAACGCACCAACATATATATATATATACACATCCATTTAGTTGTAAAACTTTATATTTAAATATACATCCATCCGATTCCCCATATATAATAAAACACCACACATTCACAGACTACCCATAGTGATCGTTTTAACTTCACGATCGGGAGTTGCAACGGTATCGTACCATTCGTAGGATATGCCTTCCTAGCGGACCTAATTGTGCAGATAATCACCTACCGGACGTCTCCGGAGGACATAATATCAATAACCTCCAACCGGACTACCCTCCGGACATGACATAATATCAATAACCTTTAGCCGGACTACCCTCCAAACATGACATAAACTATGGCATAGCCCAAACAACAACATTGTCAAACCACAAACATCACCCAAAATCCGCTTGATCCATACAAGTTATAAATTCGTCCCATTTTAAGGAAACACATTTCATAATATAATTGAAATTAAATTTGCTAGAAGACAGTACACTCACCTGATGATCCGCTCCCAAACGCTTTACCGCCTCTATGCTACCGATCCTCCGGTAATTGCGAACCTATTTATGATAGGGCCTATATTATTATTTGAGATAAAATAACCTAATCATGTAGTGCAGCCCTACGCCCATTAATTTCTCATTCCCACATTTGTCATGTAAAAATATTATTCGACTAGTATAGGGCCGTTAAAGTTTAATATTTAAACTTAGTTCAAAATAAGCGGTCTCATTAGTTATTATCCTCATTTTGACATTTTAAGGCTAGAAAACTAATTTAGTAATCATAAAAGGTAATGAGAAACGTTACCCATTCCGAAACGGTTGTCAATCCTCTTAGAATTTTCTTAATATATGATCCTGCTTCCACCGCCTAAGCGAAAACCCACCGCCTAGGCGAACAAGTGCCTTCATTGTTCTGAATTACACACTGATGGCCCTCCGCTTAGGCGAACAATTTTCCGCCTAGGCGAACTCGCGCCCTTTTCTTCTGTTTTGCACACTGCTTCTCCACCGCCTTGGTGAACTTACACCCGCCTAGGCGAACTCTTCCCGCTTCTGTTTCTCTGTCCCGAAAACCAGTCGCTCCTCCCTCTCTTTTTCTTACTAGCTCTGGCAGCTCATTTCACCACCCAACCTTCACCCACACCAATACCCCAGTTCCTTCTACCGACCGCACCCTTTCAAACCAAAACAAAACACCACAACAACCCACACACACACCTGTTACACCCAAAACAGCAAAACAGAGCACACACTCAAACCTTCAAATGAACCAAATAGACGACATACATACATATCTCACCAACAAGATGACAAACAACCCTTGAAACTCCCTTTTTATGCTGAAAATAACCTTACCTTCCCTGGTGATCAACCTCTCCGACGTCTTCTTCCTCCGGTTCTCTCTCTCTCTCTCTCCCTCTTCGGTTTCTCTAGAACACTTGTGATTTCCCATGCTTACCTATATATATATATGTGAAATTGTGGAGATCAAACCGCCACGTTACTTGTCTCTCTCTCCCTTCCGTCTGATCATCACGTTCACCCATACCCATGCATAATTACCTATATATATATATATATATATATATAGAAAATATATTTTGTTCAATTACCCCATTCTCCCCCAACTTTTCTTTGAATCATCATTTTAATCCAATTCACCCTTTATGAGTTTTTAAATTTGCAATTGCACCCTTAACATTTTTTTTTTTTTATAAATTAGGTGACAATTTGTATTTCAAAGTTTAAAATAAATGTTTCTAAACTTGCAAATTTGACCCATAAACTTTTAATTCGAATTTTTAATTGACCCAATTTCACCCCGAACTCCCAATTACTCTAAAATTCATCTAAAATGACGTACATGTTACGATTGGGGTCTTACAATAGAACTCAAGAGTCATACCATTGAAGCTTGGGAGCCTGATAAAATATAGATTGACATGGAAGGAGTACTAGAGAATCAACTTGGTTTTATGCCTGAATCATCAATTGGAAATGAGATGAAGAAATATTTTTAAAAAAAAGAAGAGAGATTTCGGTATGGGTTTTTTGTGGACCTAGAAAAATCTTATGTTAGTGTTCGTAGAGAAGTAATGTCGTGATTTTAGAAAGGATGCAAGTATCTAGATTTTTTTTCTTTTTATCTGATATGATTAAGGATGTGCATAATATAATAGTTGCTTGTTGTAGAACAAGTCAAGGAGATGTAGTTGTTTTCTGGATTAGGATAGGTTTGAGTCAATGATCCCTGTTTTAGTCTTTAATTATTTGAGTTGAGTAAATGGACATACAAAACAGATTTAAGTGGATTTTCATCGTGTATGATATTTATGGATGATATGATATTAGTCAATGAAGCTCGAATAGTATATAACAATAAGTTGGGGCCCAGGATGACCCTCCTAACAATTTTCCAATACTGTGATTTTATTTTCCAAGGTCATAGGGAATTGCAAATAAAATTAGAGTAGGTTGGTTAAAGTTTAGTAAGCACCGACATTTCTAGTAAGGCAAAGTATCCTTGTCGGAAACGTTTCCGACACTGATACACCTTGGCCACACCTGGAACTTATCAGACATTCCTAAATCCACGTGCTAATATATATATATTTAATGTAATACTCAGACACTTCTTGTACACAATTGGACACGCTGAAGTCAAGTGCGCGACACGCCACATGGTACTTTTAGTAATATTTAGGAATTAAGAGGGTGTAATGTGGCATGTAAAGATGAGACAGCTCAAATTCTATATTCTTGAAAAATCATTAGTCCATGTCATCTCAACTGAAATAGGAAACTATTTAATTACTGCTTATTCTAACATCTCGTATTTTGGTGCTAATAGTGTTCTTTTATTTATCATTAAATTTGTGTATTACTCTATTTTGAGTAAATCCTAATCAATTTAATTATATGATTCTATATGTATAAAAATATATAATTACCATGTGCCGTATTTGTATCCAATTTTTTGGGATTTGTCATTTTGCTGTATCCATATCTTTGCCGTATCCGTTTCCTTTATCCGTGTCAGAGTTTTTTAGGTTAAAGTTTGTTTATGGTCATATGTGATTGAAGGAGGCCCGTTCGATTGAAGGGGAAAGTTTTACAAGAGTTTCACAAGAGGCTGTTAGACCAGTAATATTGTACGAATCAAAGTATTGGGTGGTAAACAATAATCACTGCTATTATTGTAAGGTTGGAAAGAAAATGCTAGAAAGGACAAGCGGTAAAAAGAGAATGAATAAATAGTTGTCCACTTCTCACTTTCCCTTTCTATTTCTTTTCCTATCAAATGAACCTTTTCTCAGACCATACACATTCAAAACTCAAAAGGCTTCGAAATATTTTACCCCATTTCTTATAACCGTAATATAGTGAAGTAACAAATAGTAGAACACAACCCAAAATTATGTGTTGACAATTATTTAGGGACAGAGGGAGTATATACGAGAGAGAATCGGAGTGCAGGTTCTAGGCTCCAGGTGTACAAAGGATCACCTCATATGCTTGTAAAGCCTCACTTTAGCGGAGTCCAGAAGGACTCTTGTAGTAGATGCCACTTAGGGCCGAACAAGGGCTTAGTTTCTATTGCCATGGTCAATGTAACATGCTAACTAGATTATCCTTCCATCATATGCCACCTCCATCTCCATGACTGCAAGTTATATGTCACGTCCACATCGGAGAGATTAGAGATGCCAATACCACATCAGCTTATAAGATCCTGAGTGGTGTTAACCTCATGCCATTGCTTTTGGGTTTTGAGCCCGGGGACTTGGACCGTTGCCCGTGTTGCGTCATTGGTCAATTTACCGTATGTTGATCCTCCATTGGGGAAAACTAGGACCAGCCCACCAATCTCTTGTAAAATACTTGAGATAATCCACTTGTGAGGCTGTCAACAAAGGCAATAGCCATTAGGTACTCTCCACGTCTCCTCTTTGTAGGTGCTTACTTGTACATGTTAGACAAACTTAACTTTGAGGTGCCTCCCTTCCCATTCTCGCAATAGCTTTTGTTGCATTTGGTATGCATGTTTAATTTACTTATAAGCTATGAAATTAAACTCATTTGGTTGGATCTATCTTTTGGATGGTAGGATGAACTTTAATTTATTAGTTTTGGAAACTTATGTTCTCTCAGGTACACTAGGGATCTCCTTTTGAATCCTCCTGCTTATGCAATTGCATCAAAAATTCAAGGTGAGTTTTTGAATGGTGTCACATCATTAATTTTTATTGAGGTGGCTCAGGTGGTTACTTGCTCGTGTTTTGGGGTAACAATGCTTTTTCCTTTTTTTGGTTATCCATGTTTGACATTCTTGTATTCTAAAGAGTTCTTCATGAGCGTTGTTCTATTCTTTCTAAATTATTATTTAGTACACGATCAGCCCATATATTATTTTGTTATTCTGGACGACTTCCTGTTAATTGGGACAATGTTAATCTATGAAGCACCGACACGGATATGGCATGGCATGGACATGGCGACATATATTATTTCATTAATCTTGGAAATGGGAACGCTGATGTCTGATGCTTTGATTGTTTTTTTGGTTGATTGTAATATATTTTTCTGATTTTTCCCCCTCTTTCGGCTCTTTGAATTGGCATATCCTCCTACTTCATTGCTTGGGTCTTGCTTACTACTTGTTTCTGGAAGTGACTTGATAATGGGTGACAATTCTGTCGAAATATTGGGTCTATTTCCCATCTTCTTGTGATGCGAACCTCATATTCACATCATCTTTTTTTTCCACAAAACATGAATATACAAGCATGGGCGATTGAACCATCATTTGGGGTTTACTTGCCATTTGTTTTACTCATTGCAAGAGTGTACTTTAAGATTTTTATGGTTGACATAAATGAATTTATATGGGGTCCTAGAATGAAGTTCCATGAACTTGTGTACTCGAGTATATATGTGCGTGTGTATATATTGTTTTCAAACAGTTTCTTCTAAGTGTGTATTGGTTTTGCAGCAATATGCAGGCTTATGAACAATGTAACATGTTCGATTCCAGAGTTCACTTGTGTTTCATCTGCAAAGGTGATATTCCAGATACATCATTGACAAAGCAGCATCTGCATTTGATACCTTGTTTCGGTTACTTAGTGACAACTTATATGAATTTTTCATTTCATTTAAAATGATATAGGAAAAGAGGAAAAAATATAGTAATACGTTTGTAGATAAAGAATGAGTCCTATTCCCCTAATTAGATAGCCATAGGAGAGGGCTAAATTAGGAAGAATATCACCGGAATTAATGGGCTAATAAAACCCTACAATAAAGATACCAAAAATAAAAATAAAAATAAATGCATAAATATCATATTTCGACACTCCCCTACAAGTTGGGGCGAAAATGTTGATGAGTCCTATCTTGCCAATAGTTGATTGAAGAAGAGATGCTTTTGTGGACTTGGTGAACATATCAGCAGCCTAGTCAAAAGATGGGGTAAAGGTAGGTGTGATGATTCCTGATTGGACTTTCTCACGAATGAAGTAGATATCTATCTCAATGTGTTTAATCCTTTCATGAATGATTGAGTCTGAGGATAACATTATGGCAGACTTGTTGTCACGTAACAACTTAGATGATTCTCTTATGGGAAGTCCCAGCTAGGTTAGAAGGGAACGAAGCCAAAGGAGTTCACAAGTTCCTTGAGTCATGGCGCGATACTCAGCTCCAGCAGAAGATTGGGAGACTATGGATTGCTTCTTTCTCTTCCACGAGATTAGGTGATTTCCATGCATAGACCAGAGGTCGAACCTTTATCGTCTTTCAACTCTGCATAGTTGTCATCTGTAAAGCAGGGTAGTTTTTCCAGTGCCCCAGTCATATAAAAGAGGCCAAGACCGAGACATGTTTTGAGGTACTAAAAGATATGGTAGACAATATCCAAGTATGGTGTACGTGGTAAGTGTATAAACTGGTTCACAATACTGACAGCATATGTAAGATCTGGGCTTGTATTAGTCAGATAGATGAGGCAACCCACAAGTTGCTGATATATCGATGGATCTGATAATAACTCCCTTGAGTCTGCTGTTAACTTAAAGTTTGGATCCATGGGAGTGGAAGCGGGTCTACATCCAAGCATCCTAGTGTCCTAAAGAAGATCAAGGGCAAATTTTCGCTGGAATAGAGAGATACATTACCGAGACCGAATAACCTCAATGTCAAGAAAGTAGTGGAGATGGCCCAAATCCTTGATGTCAAAAATCTGTCTGAGATCCTTTTTTACCTGCTTAATGCTAGACGTGTTGTCTCCTGTGATAATAATGTCATCTACATAATGATTCACTGTTCCTGGTGCTGGTGCCGAATGAAGCATGTATGATCTGAGTGACATTGGGCAAACCCCATAGTAGGGGTGGCTTCGCTGAATCGGCTGAACCATGCAAGAGGAGACTGCTTAAATCCATAGAGGGATTTTCGGAGTCGACAGACTTTGCTCGAATACTCTCCATGAGTTCGAAATCCTGGTAGAGGCTCCATATAAATATTCTCAGTCACATCGCCAATGTTGTAGGTGTTCTTGACATCTAACTGGTGCAGAGGCCAGGAATAGGAGGCAGACAAGGAAACAAGAAGACGAACAATGGTCAACTTAGCAACAAGGGCAAAGGTGGCACCAAAGTCTTTGCTCGGGATTTGTGTATAGCCCTTACCGACAAGGCGAGCTTTATATCAATCAATGGATCCGTCTGCGAGATATTTGACATTGAATACCCACTTACAACCAACTGGTTGTTCACTTGGCGGCAACTCAACAAATTCCCAAGTCTAATTTTGCTTTAGGGCATCCATTTCCGCTTGCATAGTGACTACCCACTTTGGATTTTGGAGGGCCTCATGTATTGAGCGAGGAATGACAACTGAATCAATTTGTCCAAGGAAGGATTTGTATTGATTCGGGAGATCCTGATAAGACAAATACTTGGAAATCGGATGATTAGTAGAACACGATAGGAGGTAGCGGGAGGGTGGACAACGATCCTGAGTAGGGTAACGAGGGGGAACGGGGTTAGAAATGACGGTAGATGAAGAGGTACCTGATTCCGAAGAAGATGTTCACAGAGGCTATGAAACACATGGTCGGCGAGAGTAAACCCATAACGGTGCGGGTGAAGGGTTAGGCGGGAAGGGTGGTGTGGGTGGTGAAGATATATCAAAGACAGGAATAGGGCGTGGAAGGGAGGCATTATCCGCAGTAGTGGTTGCCTTGATAGTTGGAGAAGGTATAATACCTGAAAATTTGGGGACAGGTTCGAGAAACGTAACATCGAGACAATGATACATATGACGAGTGACCGAATCGTAGCACTTATATCCTTTTGATATGGAGGAAAAGTCGAGAAAGATACCAAATAGATTTATCATCTAACTTGGTTCTCTCAAAAAGAATGAGTATTTTATTGTATTGAATGTGAGGCCTTTTTGTGCCTATATATACAAGATAATCCTAGCTAATTACAAGGAGATAATTGAGAGATTAAGTAAATAAGGAAACTAACTCATAGGAAATGGAAAACAAAACTATTGAGTGGAATTCTAATTCCCACCATTTAAGCATTCCTATTATAAAATATTACATGTGTATTAATTTATTTTCCAACACTCCCCTCAAGCTGATGAATATACATCCTTCATTCCCAGCTTGCATATAAGTCGTTGGAATGCTTCACTGTTCAGTCCTTTTGTAAGTACATCATCAAGTTGATGGTTTGTTGGGATGTAAGGTGTGTAGATTAATCCATTGTCCAGTTTCTCTTTTATGAAATGTCTATCTACCTCAATATGCTTTGTCCGATCGTGCTGAACGGGATTATGAGCAATGTTGATGGCTGACTTGTTGTCACAGAATAGCCTCATAGGTCTATCCCACTTAATCTTTAAGTCTTCCAAAATTATTTTGAGCCACAGTAATTCACAAACCCCTTGCGCCATTTCCCTAAACTCTGCTTCAGCACTTGATCTAGCCACTACATTCTGCTTCTTACTCCTCCATGTTACAAGGTTGCCTCCTAAGAAAGTGCAATAGCCTGTCAACCGGTGAACCTGCATAGTGAGCATCTGTATACGCCTCAAGGACTAATCCCGTGTTTCTTCTAAATAGAATCTCTTGTCCTGGATTAGCCTGTAGGTAATGTAGTATGCGGTGGACAGCTTGTAGATGGATTTCTTTCGAGCTATGCATAAATTGACTGACAACACTTACGGCATGCGCAATGTCTGGCCGCGTGTGGGCAAGGTATATTAGCTTCCCAACCAATCTCTGGTACCTCTTGTCTACAGCTGGATCATCTTTTGCTTCTCCAAGTCTATGATTTTGTTCAATCGGTGTGGAAATTGGTTTACATGCTGACTTTCCTGTTTCCTTAAGAAGATCAGTCACATATTTCTGTTGCGAGATAAAGATTCCCTCTCTAGAATGAGCTACTTCGATTCCTAGAAAGTATTTCAACCTCCCAAGTTCTTTTATCTCAAATTCACGGACAAGACATCTTCGTAGTGCTTCCTTCTCCTTCTCATCGTTTCCTGTGACTATAATATCATCAACGTACACTAAGAGGGCCGTTACTCCCCCTGTTTCCGAGTGTTTTATGAAGAGTGTATGATCTCCCTGACTTTGCTTGTAATCGGTGGCTAGCATTACTTTGGTGAATCTTCCGAACCCAAGCTTGTGGAGATTGTTTTAGGCCGTAGAGTGCCTTCCTTAGCTTGCAAACTTTGTTGCCTCTCAGTTGTTGTTGATATCCTGGAGGAATGTCCATGTATATCTCCTCTTCTAATTCGTCGTGAAGAAAGGCATTTTTTACCTCAAATTGTTCCAAATACCAGTTGAAATTAGCAGCTAGTGACAACAAAATTCTTACCGTGTTCATCTTAGCTATTGGGGCAAATGTCTCTTGATAGTCCACACCAAAGGTCTGCGTGTATCCTTTCGCCACAAGTCTGGCTTTGTATCTTTCAAGAGAGCCATCTGACTTGTATTTTACGATAAACACCCACTTGCAGCCCACAACCTTCTTTCCAGGAGGTAAGTCAGCTATTTCCCACGTCCGGTTCTTCTCTAGTGCCTGCATTTCTTCACACATGGCATTTCTCCAATTCTCATTAGATAATGCCTCAAATAAAGTATCAGGAATATGAATAGAGTTTAGATTGACCAAAAAAGTCCTATATGAGGGTGAGAATTTCTCAAAAGAGACGAATTTTGCCAAAGGGTACAATGGGTGTTTTGTGCATTCTCTTGTGCCTTTCTTGATAGCAATTGGGAGATCATGATCTATTGTTAATTGAGATTGTTCAGGAATTGTATTTACCTCATTCACAGGATTAGGAGTTGAAGCTTGGACTTGCATGGGATTAGGATCCGAGTCTCTTCTTCTTGAATAAACCTGCACAAATCGCATAGAGTCATGACGTTCATTATGCTCTGTCATGGGTCTAGTATCAATGGGTGTGGGTGTTGATACTGCCTGGAATGGTTCGGCTGGGATTAGATCAGATGAGGCTGATCTAGTGGACACAACTGACTCACAAGTAGGTAAATCGAGTAGAAACAAATCTCTATCCTTATCTTCACTAAATGAAGTCTCCCCCTGAAGATAAGGCTGGTTGAAGTATGGTTTTGTTTCCTCAGAAGTGACATCTATGGAGACAAAGAATTTATGTGTGGGTGGATGGTAGCATTTGTATCCTTTCTGGGTGGATGAATAACAAACAAACACACACTTAAGAGCCTGTGGATCTAATTTCCCCCTTTGTCGATTATGAACATGGAAAAAGGCAATGCAGCTGAAGATTCTTGGAGTGAGGTTATTTGTGGTACGAACGTCAGGATAGAATTGGGACATTGTTTCGATTGGTGATTTAAACCTCAGAACCCGAGAAGGTAGACGGTTAATCATATAAGCAGGGATGGTCATGGGCCTGGCGGCCCGTCTAGCCCGAACGGCCCAACCTGATTTTTTTAGGGCTTGGGTTTAGAGTTTGAGCCCACGAATAGGGCCTGGGCCTAAGTAGTAGGGCCTGACCAAATTTAGGGCCAGGCTTGGGCATTGTTATTTTGTTTTAGGGCCGGCCTGGCCCGGTCATTTTTTTTAATATATATATATATATATATTATTCATTGTCAAATGTGGAAAACAACTGTCATTTTTAACTCAAATATGATCAATCTCTCACAGTTTAGAAAGGTTCATTTTTTTTAATATATATTATTCATTGTCAAATGTGGAGAACAACTGTCCTTTTTAACTCAAATGTGATCATTCCTTCATAGTTCACAAAGGGTCACCGTTCTCTCTCTCACTTAAACTCTCCCTAAAAACCCTAGGTGAGGGTCCTAAGGGAGGCGGCGGTGGCGAAATTTCCACCGTCGCCTTCCCTGCCATACTCTCCCATACTCTATTCATCTCATGCTCTCGCTCTCGACCTTGCTCTCTCTCCGATCTCGTGACGTCGCTTCTCCTAACCTTCACGAAGATGACATCCCTCGCCGCCGATATCACCATCGACCTCGCCACTGTCCTCGCCGCCCCCGATCTTGCTAACTATCCCTTTGCGGAGGAGCGCATCTCGCCTGAAATGAGAAGATCCCGATGATAGTGATCGGATTTCAAGGCGGCGTTTCGTGCCGTTCGTCGTCTCTATCGCTCTCCGTCTTCGATCGCTCAGTCACTTGTCATCGTCGATCGCTCAGTTGCCGTTTCGTGCTTCGTCGTCGTTGATCGTCATTGTCATTTGTCGTCGTTGATCGCCACGATGGAGTTTTGGTAAGTGGTTAGTTTGATTTGTATTCATGAGTTCTGTTCATTGTTGTCATCTGATTTTGTTCATGATTTATGTTCGTCTTTGGTGAAATTGCTTCAAATGTATGGAACTTTGTTGCTCATGAGATTTTACTTTTATTGATTTTTTTTTTTTAAATTGTAAAAAAGAAATTATAGGGTTGGGAGGGCCCTAGGGTCGGGCTTGAGCTTGATTTTTTTATATAGGGCCGGGCTTGGGAATGGTAATAAGGCCCGATCATAGGGCCGGGCCGGGCAAATTCTTGTAATATCTAAGGCAAAGCCCGGCCCAGCCTGGCCCATGACCATCCCTAGCAATGAGTAAGGCTTCCCCCCAATAGTGTTTTGGAACATGATGGTGAAAGAGAAAGGCTCGGGTTGTGGCTAGCAAGTGACCATTTTTTCTCTCTGCCACTCCGTTTTGTTGTGGAGTATCAACGCAAGAGGATTCATGGATGATTCCTTCCTTTTGAAAATATGGGGATAAAATTTGATTAAAATAATCCCTCGCATTGTCTGATCGGAATCGTTTGATTTTTACCCCAAATTGGTTTTAAATCATGTTGTGGAAGTTTGGGAGTACACCGCTTCCATATGATTTATGTTAAGGAGAAAGATCCAAGAAACTCTAGTACAATCGTCAATGAAAGAGACAAACCAACGAGAATGAGACATATTTCGAACCGTAGAGGGTCCCCATATATCACTGTGAATCAAATAAAACGGAACTGGACTTTTATTATTGCTGATTGGAAAAGGGACACGTTTGTGCTTCGCAAACTCACATACATCACAATGAAATCTTTCAGCACCTAGACCTCTAAACAAATTAGGGAACATTGTTTTCAAGATTCCAAAGGATGGATGTCCTAGTCTAAAATGGTGGAGCCAAATGGTGTCTTTATTGGATGATGATAGGAATGACAGAGATAAATTATTTTTGACCATATGTGACCTGCTTGGTTCGTTAAGATAGTAGAGCCCGTTTCTCTCCTTAGCAAGTCCAATTTTCTTTCCTAAAACTTGGTCCTGAAAAACACATTGAGAAGAATTAAACAGTACATTACAATTCATATCATGTGTGAGTTTTTGAATGGATATTAAGTTGGTGGACAACTTTGGGACGTGAAGAACATTTTTCAAAGTAAGAGAAGAACTGATGTGAATATCTCCTATACCAGCTACGGTAGTTAAAGAACCATCAGCAACTGATATTTTTCGATTGCTAGGACACGGAGAGTAGGCGCTAAAGTTTAGTGAAGAATGAGTCATATGGTCTGTGGCTCCTGAGTCAATTATTCATAAATTCCTGATAGTTTCATCTGAGACATTTAGTCCTTGAGAAAATGAAGACTTACCTGAGAATGCAAGAGAGCATGAACCACTAGTTTTTTCCAGTGATCCCAGAAGTCCCCTTAGCTTCTCTACCTCCTCTATATTAAGCATTCCCTTGTCTGAACCTGGTTGATTAATGGTGAAGAAGGACTGGTTCCGCTGCTGTCCCAAATTTCGCTGTCTTCCTTGGTTTCCCCACTCCTTGCTTGGTGGTTTTCCATTCAATTTCCAACATCTCTCTCTGATGTGTCTTGGTTTCTTGCAATAAGTGCACCAGAGAGTATCGCGATTATCCGGGTTCGAGGATCGAGACAGATCTACCTTTCCATTAGTTTTCACGTCGATTTTTGTTGCCATAGCAGAACCTTCAAGAGCTTGGGGTTCGAGCATCACTCCTCTTCGACTCTCCTCTGCCCGAATTAGAGAGATAATTTCGTTTAGGGAGGGTATCTCTTCTTTGCCGAGTATTTGCACCCTTACTTGATCAAACTCAATATTAAGTCCTGCTAGAAAGTCATAAACTCAATCTTTTTCTATAAAATTCTTCAAGATTGCTGCATCTTCTGAACATTTGGTCTCGAAACAGCGATAATGGTCCGCTCTTGCCACAAATTCTTAAGCGCATTTGCATACTCAGTGACAGTGTGGCTGCCTTGTTTCATTTTAGCGGTCTTGACTTTGATTTCGTACACCTGAGCTGCATCGCGAGCTTTTGAATACGTCTGTCGAACAGTATCCCAAATTTCCTTCGCCGTGGATAGGAACATGTAGATGTCGCTGATTTCTGGAGTCATGGAACTTCATAACCAAGACATAATCATTGAATCTGCTTCATCCCAAGATGCAAATTTGGGATCTCCCTCCTTCGGTCCTTTGCCCAAAAGATGACTTATTTTTTCCTTGCCCTTCAAATACGTGCGGATAAATTGGGACCATTTCAGATAATTTCTCCCATCCAGCCTATACATGGCTTGAACATTCTGCAGATCACCTAAAGTCGGGTGATTGAGAACTTCGATGGGCTGGGTGGTGGTTTCGGTGGTCAAGGTGATGTTTTCAGCCATGGTGGTTATCGATCTGGTCGCGAAATTGGATTTGAGTTTTGCGAGCTGAAGGTGGCAGTGGTGGGTAGGGTTTTACGATCGGACGGCAGCGGCAAGAGGCAAGATGTTTTGAATTTGGTCAATGAGTCGCGATTTGGTTCAATTTCGCGATCTCGAAGTCGCGATTTGCTTCGCGAAGGGTTTTTGGAGTCGCAATTTGGTTCGATTTGGTGATCTCGAAGTCGCGATTTGCTTCGCGAGGGGTTTTTGGAGTCGAAGACACGATTTGCTTGGAGTCGCGATCTCGAAGTCGCGATTTGCTTTTTGATCTGGTCGACGAGCACGTCGCTTGAGATTCGGAAGGGACGACGATCGCGATCTGCTTGGAGTCGCGATCTTGAAGTCGCGATTTGTTTTTTGGATCTGGTCGACGAGCATGTCGCCTGAGATTTGATCGGCGATAAGAACAGCTATGAAGGCTAAAAGGTATGATCGGCTATGAAGGCCAGACTAAAAAAAAAAAAAAAACAGGATTTTATGCTTTAGAACAAAAAACCTAAAGCTCTGGTACCATCTCAGAAAGAATGAGTATTTTATTGTATTGAATATGAGGCCTTTTTGTGCCTATATACACAAGATAATCCTAGCTAATTACAAGGAGATAATTGAGAGATTAAGTAAATAAGGAAACTAACTCATAGGAAATGGAAAACAAAACTATTGAGTGGAATTCTAATTCCCACCATTTAAGCATTCCTATTATAAAATATTACATGTGTATTAATTTATTTTCCAACAGGTTCGAGTGGGACTCCGATTCTTGACAAAACATGTATAGTCAAAGACACGAGATAAGATAGGAAACATGGTGCGAGGGGGTTGCAGTATATGAAGAAGGGTTTTGCCTACAAGGACACGACTCGGGGCAGATTAATGGGATAGGCAGCAATAAGAAATGCCATGTGCCATAAAGATTTGGGAAAATTCATTCCCTGTAAGAGACAACGAACTACAGACATAAGGTGACAATTTTTACATTCCACCACACCATTCTGTTAAGGGGTGTAGGGATAGGTAAGTTGCTGAAGGATACCTTGCTTATTAGACTTAGATAAAAAGTCATGAGATAGGTATCCCGTCCATTATCAGATCGGATATTGCACACGACTGTTTTGTACCGGCTTTTATCATTTAAAGAAAGTGGGTAAAGTGAGCGTAGACCTCTGGTTTGTGTTTCATCAGATAAATCCAAGTACATCGACTATAATCATCTATGAAGATGACATAGTAACAGTGTTTGGAAATAGCTGTAACAGGGGAGGGTTCCCAAATATCAGAGTGGATAAGATCAAAGGCTTGAGATGCATGGTGCATGCAAGGAATGTAAGAGGTGCGTGTGTGTTGAGACAGTTCACATACCACACATCGAAATTTAAAGTCCTTGCAAGCTTTTCTAGTAGAGGAAAACAACCAACTTAAATACTGAAGTTTCGCATGTCCTAGACGGGCATGCCACAAGTCTAAATTTTTTAACGAACAACTATGAAGCACGGACACGCGACACGGACACGACACGGCACGGACACGGCGACACCACAATTTTTCAAAAACCCTGACACGGACACGGCATGGACACGTTAATAATTAAATATATAATTATATTATATTATATATATATATTATAAGTTAATTAACGAAATACATGTTGTCATTAAGTAAATTTATTAAAAAAATTATGAAGTTAATTATAATTATATATCAAAATTAAAAAATTAGTGATCATTCATATGTTAATATTTATTTGATTTTAAAAATTTTGGGGTTCAATTGTTATTTTAAAATATTATTTTTTAACTTTTATGCTTAAATGACCCATTAAATATTTTTATAGGGTAGTTTATGTATTTTGTTATAAGGGACAAAAAATTAGGCAGAAGGGTAAGCATCGATATTTGTTCAGTCTTATCGTTTCTCTTAGCTCCTTCCTCTACGGTTCTCTCTCTGCAGAAGGGTAAGCAAAACACTCTTTCTCTCTCTCTCTCTCCAGCAGGGTATGAAAACCCCCCAGCAGAACTGAACGTATAGAAAGAAGCGTGAGAAGAAGAACAATTATGCTCTCTCACGGCTAAAAAAAAAAAAAAAAAAACACGGTCGCGGACTTCGCCGTCGTCATCCACGCTTGAGGTTGTCGCCATCGTCATCCACACTCGAGGTCGTTGCCGTCGTCATCCATGCTTTCTCTCGGTGAGTTATCCATCCCGCTAGATCGGAGACTGACCCACCTTCATCCACGCTTTCTCTCGGTGAGTTATCCATCCCGCTAGATCGGAGACTGACATCATCTCACCGTCCAATCTCACCGACACGTTTCCCTTCGCGTGTCCATGCCGTGTCGGAATTAAAAATAAATAAATAAAATAATCGACACGCTCCGACATGTGTCGGAGCCATGTCGGTGTTCGACGCGTGTCGGACACCGACACTCAGTCGTCCGGGAAGTGTCCGTGCTTCTTAGACGAACAGATAGAAAAAAAAAAAAACCAAGTAAAATATAGAGGCTTGCATACTATAAGGTGGTATGTTTGGAGATGGAGGATTCTCGAAGTAAGAGAAACCATTGTGTTTGTATTCTCTGTAAAAAATCTTCCTCGAAATCAAGGCCTATAAGAAGCAACGGTTAGGTAAGAAAACAATGGCACAGATTCTGAGCAAGACGACTAACATATAGAAGATTATAAGCAAATTTAGGGACATAGTAAACAGACTGAAGGGTGATATCTCGCGACAAACATGCATCTCCTTGGCAACGAATAGGGATAGAGATACTATCTGTAATGAACATAGATTAATTGACAGACGAGACGGGAGACAAAGGTAGAAAGTTCACTAGTCATGTGCCTGGAATCCAAAATTCAAGTAGGACGGCCAAACTTACTATGAAGTGCAGTAGGAGTATCTGAGGCAAGAGCAGTCGTGGCCCGTGAGGCCGGAAGACAATCCCAACTTGGTTAAATGAGCCTGAAGGTGAGCAATTTGGGCTTGAACGAAAGATTTGGATGAGCTGGTGGCGGATCTACCAGACCAGGAGCGATATCTTCTTTTTGGGATGCCATGGGTACAGTGAGATGAGATTGTAGCACTGAAACAATCAGACAGATGCTACAGAAAGCTAATCGGGTTCCGAAAAAGAAGTTACAATTGAGGAGCGTAACCAGAGACACAGTTATCCAACCATACAATAAACAGAAGAAACAGTCGTGTATTTAAGACATCCGTAACATCAACAGATAGAGAACAACAACAATGAGCAACAGAGATTTATGGATGATGAACTATCTGCAACTTGCAGCAGTGGACAACCCGTAGCGTGTGGTTTTTAGTAGCACAAGACAGGTGCTGGATGACAGCCTTCGACGGGCTAGTTTTGCAAAACTAGGGTTCACGAAGAGAGCTGAAGATGGTTCGCAAAAGGAGGGTTCACGAAGCTACCGAAGGTGGTTCTGCGAAACTATGCTGAATGCGATCTGGTTCGCAAAGGAGGTCCACGAAGGTGCAGCGGCTGGTGGTGTGATCTGGTGTGGCTTTGTTATTAGATAAGGTTCAACGGCTGGAGGTGCGAGCTAGTTCGTGAAGGAGATTTGCGGTGGTGTGGCTTGGTTGCGATCTCATTCACGAAGGGAGGAGGTTCGCGAAGGTTGCAGTTGGTGGTGGCTGGTAGGGTTGCAACTGTTTGTTGTGATTCGCGAACGCTTGCTAGTAGGGGTTAGGGTTCGCAAGCTAGGTTTGCGATTTGACGACGGTGGCGGTAGGTTAGGGTTTGCCGGGATTTGGCAGCGGCTGGCTGTTGGTGTTGGCTGGTAGGGTTTGGGAAAACAAAAAACTTGGCTCTAGATACCAAAAAGGATATAGGAAAAGAGGAAACACTATATTGTAATATATTTGTACATATAGAATGAGATTTATTTCCCTAATTATATAGCCACAAGAGTAGGTTAACTTAGGAAGAATATCACCGGAATGAATGGGCTAATAAAGCCCTACAATATAGATACAAAAAATAAATAAATGTATAAATATCATATTTCAACACATTTCACTATCATTGAATATTTATCTAAGAATGAATTACTTTTTATTACATGGATCGTGTGATTGGTCTCTCTTATCCTTATGTTGCCCAGTTATCTACCTTGAATTTGGTGTATAACGACCTTTCTCCAAATTTAAATAGTCAATACAAGTCTTATGATGCAAACAAGTAAATAAGCAAATACGGAATCAGGAAAAGAGAGATCAAACACAACGATTACTTGGTTCGACAACCTTGCCAATCAATAGCCATGTTATTTGCATTTTCTGATCCCCTTCTTGTGGAGAGCAAGTGTTTCTCAGAATCTCTAGAAGCACCTTTCTAGATATACCATGGTGAGAACCCTTCACTTTCCAATTACCGATCTTCACAACCATTTAAATTGAGTGTTTGATTTTACAAGAAATATCCATCAAAGAAGGGTGCTATAGAGTTGGTATAATATTCAAATTGATTGAAATTACTAGGCTTAAGAATGCTTGTCTCAAATTAATAAAGAAGAAAAACATCAAGCTTGATTTCACAAAATTTTAAAGTTCTAGCACTTGAAAGATAATGGTTCTGTCAATAAATGCTACTTTTTGTAGCCGAAGTGACCTGTAAGGTGATTGGAGAGAATTAAATGCACTTATAGCTGTTCGTCACTCTCTTGTTTTTTCATCAATAACATAGCTGGAAATGTGAAACTGGCAATGAAGTAGTCAATTTGTTTGGCGTAGAGTAGTTGATTAATTCTTTCAACACTTTATATTTGAAATTTTAGATGCTCCACTACTCGTATATATAAACCGAATACAGAAGTTGAGCCCGATTTTTCCATCTGAATCGTCAACTTTTCTCATTTATGTAATCTACTATTTCCAAGGAATTGACTATTTATTGCAAGGTCTACTCCCATGAGGCCGTGATTATCATACTCCAAATTTATATCCCCACGTTCCTCATCACTAAGTGTTCAATGTTCCTCTTCAAGCTTAATTGAGTGCTTGATCTTCCCTACTGATTGCAAGCTCATTATTGGTGATGTCCATAGATTTGTGCGTCTATCTGTGCAGTGCTGTAGCTAACGCGTTAAGTATCCCGTTGTGATGCTCTCTGTTTTCCCAAATTGGAAAACTTTTTGACTGATTATTTCCAATTCCGTAGTTGAAGTTGTTTTCTTGGGTTCATCAAGGAAAATTTGAAGTGGTAAGTTACTGTAATGGTTCCTTATCATGTTTGCCTATCAATCACCGCTATGCGAGGTATTGGGTGTGGGATTATTTGACTGCACACAGGTCTAGCCTTGCTGTGCTTTTGTTTTTTGTTTCTTCATGCAACCTTGTGGTTTTCAGACCGAGCATGTGATCAGTATACCAGGTAATGGACTCATGGTGGTGTCCTATAAGCGTTGAAATTATCACCCTAGTGAACTTTTCTAGGTCCTGCAGCTGCAGGTAGGTAAAATAGTGGCAATTTTTAATCCTAATTGAAGTTTTGGGAAGCTGATATGTGAAAATCTTTTAAAGGTAATCTTTGGGCACTCCCCATAGGGCTTAGTTGCATTATTGATCCCATTATGATATATGATGTTTGTGATGTATTAGTTTTCATGCTACTGAACCCCTACTCCCTTGCCTCCTCTTCAAGTTTTAAATTTCAACTTTCGTTTCTTCATTTGCAAACATAGTTTGTTTACATCATCTCATTTTCTTGATTATGCTTGTGATAGTTGAACCTTGATTTCATGGCTATTTTCAGCTTGTGAAGTTGCTGGAGCTGAGGGAAGCTAATCATATTGAGTTTTGCAAGATAAAAAATGTGCTTGATGAAATATTACAGATGTATGGAAACTCTGAGCTGAATGAAATTTTAAAACTATTAATGGATCCTACATGGGTGGCAACTGGGTTGAAAACTGATTTTGAGACGTTAGTAAGTAATGATTTATGGTTTGTGCATTGTTTTTGTTTCTTGTTCTAAATATATTCTATGATATCTTGAACAAAGATTTTTTCTATTAAATGAAGGGATAATTAATTCAAGGAGACAACACGGAACACAAACAAGAAAAAAAAAATAGAGTTATGATGAGCTTGCATATCTTAACAAAACTAGAAGATTCAATCTTTATGAGTTCTCTAGGAATCTAATTCAAGATCCTCATGTTAAAGATGCAGTAAGGTATTTGAATTGAATGGAAAACTGAAAATTTGATAGATATTTGCGAAGGGGGAAACACAAGCGAAAAAACGTAAACACAATAGAGGAACAACTCTTATGTGGTTGATGATTGTAATTGACGCACTAGATGAAGAGGTCATGCTACTCTATTTACTGTATAGATGGTTGTACGATCTGATAGATATTTGTGAAGGCTAGGTAAAAGTCTCCTAGATATTTGTGAAGGCTGGGTGAAAATCTTAGGCACGTCTGGTTGTTAATATTTGGAATTTGAAATAATCTTGCAACTATCACACATTTTAAACAGTGTTTTTTGACTAGTTGAAGGTCAATGCAATAACGACGACCCGTAGAGTTACAAAAATCATACATCTCAGGTGTCCTGGTTTGAGAGAGACCTCTCAATATTTGTACGTTTTTGTGGTACATCACCTGAGGGTCTTACTTGCATCAAATTTATAAAGTTATAAAATGATGTATAATATGTACTAATTGCACGTCTCTAGGTTTCATTTTGTGGTTTTGTTTCTACAGAAGCTTTGTATTATAAGGTTGTCTGGAATGTCTCCATGCTTTTATGTGTCTGATTCATCTAGACAGTTTTCCACTTATTTCCATGTCATTTTACTTTGATCTATTCACATCAGTTCTTTTTTTTTTTTTTTTCATGTCAGCACTTACGTTAACTTAGTTTGACACTTCTGTCATATGAATCACGTACCTTATATTGTTTTCCTTGTTTTCTTCTAGGTGAATGAATGTGCCTGCATTTCCCACAAAATTCGCGATTTAATATCTTTAGATGGTGAAAGAGATGAAAAGATAAGTTCCCATCCTAACATTCCATGTGCCTTTTTTGAGGATATGGAATCTTCATGGAAAGGTCGCGTGAAGAGGATCCATCTAGAGGAACAATTTGCAGAAGTGGACAAAGCTGCTAAGGCCTTATCATTAGCTGTATGTTCTCTATCTTTGCTTGCATGATCATGTTGCATATTTTGTTACTCTTCTTGTCATTTGTCCTAGGAAAACAATTCTGCTGATTCTTCCGGATTCTCTTCTTTTTTTTGAAGGTTTGCTAGTGTTAGAGGCATAAAAATAAACGAGTGACCGCAACCAAAAAATCAATCTGAGTGTCCTTGTTATAGTGGGTAAATAGTTGATTGTGTGATATCAGCGTTCCACTAAATGAACGACAGTCGTAGAAATTATCAATAGATGCAATGAGGGTGAACAGTGATGGTGGAGAATTTTGCGAATTTTATTTCATCCCCCAAATCCCTAAAAAACCTACAAAAAAGAAAATTAGAAAGGACTTGATCACATCAAATATAATGGAAGGATTGCCCTAGAATTAATGCTTTGGCACAAACGGAATCATGTAGCCGACTTACTTTGGTTTGACAAAGATTTTGTTGTTGTATCCCGAGATCTTGTAAACATACTTAATGCCCGGAGCACATTAGATTACTATGATTTGAAACCATATCAAACACTTGGTTCGTAACATGTAGAAACAAATGGTTGTGTTCTGGAGTACCAGTTAACAGAAGGGCTTGACCACTTGGAATAGAGATGCCAATGTTCATGGCATAATAGGTGTGCAAGGTAACAAATTAGGAAATAGACCAAAAAGGTAATTCTTTTATTCAATGCCTTAGTTAATGAGAAGTAAATAATTATAGGGACAATATTGGAGCTGCACCGTGGTAGGCGTCGCGTCACTGTCGTGCCGCCTCAGACGCTGTGCTAACCACATCACAACTGTCGCTGCATGGGTGTGGAGCCTGCGCTAGTCTACCTCACGTTGGTGTCTACGTCACCATCGATGTTGTTGGTGCCGTCGCCAGCGCGGCACTCTGGTGCTGCTTTCGTTATGTTGCCGGCGCCACTGCCCATTAGAGTTGACGGCACCAGTGCCGGAGCATCCACTGGCACTGGAGCTACCTAGCACCTCCACTGGCGCTGCGCATCGGCGATGCACCCGTTGGCAACTTCGCCGGTGTCGATGTCAGAGCACCCACTAACACCGGAGCTTCCAGGCACCTCCACTGGCACTGTGTGCCGGTAAGGTTACTTGCTGGCAGTGCCGACGCCTTAACGGGTGCCAGAGTCGGTGCCTCTGCTGTTTCTGCGTGTCGTTGTTGCTACTTGCTGGCTTTGCCGGCGATATCGCCAGCGCTGGTGCTGAAACATCTGCTGATGCCTTTGTCGGCACCGCTCGTCGGCGTTACTTTCGCCGTGCTGAAGTAATGTTGATTAAGCCGTGTTGAAGTAATGTTAATTAACTTCTATAACAACATCACCACCAATTAAGTCTTTGTCCCACTTAAGTAGGGGCGACTACGTGAATCCGTTTATGCCATAATGAACGATCAAGGGCCATTCCCTCAGTCAGGTTCCATGTCATCAAATCACTTCCAATAGTCTCGTCCCAAGTCTTCTTAGGCTTACCTCTCTCTCAAGTGGCCCCCCGTACTTCGCACTTAAACTAAATCATATTTTTTCACTGGTGCTTCTATGGGTTTTCTATACGCATGTCCAAACCACCGTAAATGATTTTCTCTCATCTTCTATTCGATCGGTACTATTCCTAAATTCACTATAATAGTTTCATTCTTAATTTTATCCATTTTCGTCTTCCCACTTATCCACCATAACACATTCTCATTTTTGTCACACCAATTTTCTGGACATGTTTTGTTTTTACTGCTCAATATTCTGAACCATTCAGAAGCGCCGGTCTTATTATAGTTTTGTGGAATTTTCCTTTGAGTTTTAACGGTAACCTACGATCTTATATCATCCCAACTGTACTTCTCCACTTTAACCATCCTGCCTTGACTTTATGAGTAACATCCTTCTCGATTTCACCATTACTCTGAATCATTGAACCTAAATATCTAAAATGATTAATTTTTCAAACCTCCTTATCTCCAATTTTGACGGCACCATCATCTCTTCGGGTAATACTAAAATTGCAATGCATGTATTCTGTCTTACTTCTGCTAACCTTCAAGCCTTTAGACTTAGCTTCTCTCCATATTTCTAACTTAGTATTAAGACATGTTCTATTTTCATCAACTAGTATTACGTCATCCGCAAACAACATACTCTAAGGTACTCGATTTTGAATATGTTTTGTGAGCTTATCCATTACTAGAACGAAGAGGTATCCTTAATTACCTCAATATATGTATTGGATATATGTTTCTTTTCTAGCACCCATCATAAAACTTCTCTGGATACCCGATCATAAACCTTTTCCAGGACCACTAATAACGTATGTAAATCTTTCTTCTTCTCTCTATATTTTTCCATGAATCTCCTAAGTAAATAGATAACTTCAATGGTTGATCGGCTAGGTATAAATCCAAATTGATTATCTTCTATACTCGTTTCATTTCTTATTCTATATTCTAAGGTTTCATGGTATGACTCATAAGTTTTATGCCGCAGTAGTTTGCCCAACTTTGAACATTCTCTTTATTTTTATAGATGGGCACTAAGATACTCATCTTCCTCCAGTCATCAGGTATTTTTTTAGTCCTCAAAATGTCATTAAAAAATCTAGTCAGCTACTTTATCCCAAGATCTCCCAGAATTTTTCACACCTTTATTGACATCTCATATGGCCCTATTGCTCTTCCAATCTTCATATTCCATAGTGTTATTCTAACTTCCGAAACCCTTATTCTTTTATGAAAGCTATAAATCCTATTTAAAGGTAAACTAGGCAACTCTACTCTAGATTCCCTAACATTGTTCTCATTAAATAAACTGTAAAAATGACTTCTCCATCGTTCCATAATCTCTTTATCCTTTACCAGGACCTTCTCATCATCGTTTTTAATGCATTGACATTTGTAATATCTCTAGTATTTCGTTCACGTCGCTTAGCGAGTTTAAATATGTTCCTTCCTCCAGCTTTTGTATTAAGTTAAATTTTTTGAGTCTAATTAGATCATAAAAGGCTGTGTGAGAGTAAATCATGACATGTGCTCCCCCAAATCGTACGAAGTTCAATCTGTACGCAAATTACTAATACCGGCGAGCCCCTTAAAGAGCTGGGCCGCAATAAAGAGTCATTAATATTGGAATTCTAGGGAAATTGTGAAAGTGAGGATGGAACGTGGTGCCAACGGAGACGTGTTGACCACGCGCCCCCTACCTGCTCGCACATAAGGGGGAGTTGCCAACCGGTTAGTTGAGTTAACTTGACCTCAAACATAATCTAATTATGGAAACCTTTAGGGTATTAATGATATTTAATGACATCATTAAATTAGCGTTACAAAATTATATTATAAATGGGTAGTTGAAAAGTTATTTGGAGATGTAAAGTAAAAACAAGAAGCAATATGTTCTTACAAGCAATTTTTACGATCAATAAAGTTTTAGTCTAAACAAGTCGGAGGTCACACAATTAGTCCAATGACTTTGTAATTTAGCTCTCTCTTTCCTGTTATTGAGTTGGCTGTTTTTTATTCTCCCTTTCCCAAGTTTTTTAGGTCTATTCAAGTATAACGTCCTTCAATTACTGAAGTACCCTTTTTGTACTTTTTGACCCTCAACAATAGGTTTTCAAGACAGCTTCTAAAAGATGGTTACATTTATAAAATGCGTTATTACTTCTTATTAGTGTTGGCTCCTACTGCAATCATCTTCCACAATCAGTTATATGGCTCCATAGAAGAAAGGAAGAAGGAACGTAAAATATTAATTGAAGTTCATTGACTTATAAAGGACTTGATTGACACGAATTGCAATTCATACCAGACATATATAATCTAATGCAGGACAAGCGTGGGCAAGTTCTATGCTTTCAATATTAGGGAAAGCTGAAAATTAGATTTTGGGGCTGTTTTTGGTGGCTGAAGATCAGGAGGAAAGTATTGGAATCTAAAGGTTTCAAAGGGAATGAGAAGGATGTAGGAATTTAAGTAAATAAGGAAACAATTGAAGAAGATGAAGGCTGTGAATATTAGCCAAGAAGAAGAAGTGAACTCTAGGCCTCATACCTAGAGACCTCAAGCATCACACCTAGGAATCTTTGGTCGCACACAAAAGGAGAAAATTGCATTACAATCTTTTAAATCCAAATCAATTTCAATTTCTGAAAGTATTCTTCGTTCTCTTCTCTATCTCATTGAGAAAGATTACATCACATTATATAGACTTTAAATATAGACTCAAGATTTTTTATAGACTTCAGATATCGTCTACTCTAGTAGGACTTTCTTTTTATCCAAAATTCTCATTTGACTAGGAAATTTAGATCAATTTACCATAAAATGCTATGACCCCAAAACAATAAAATGCTATGACCCCAAAACAATAATTTTGGACTCAAATTAAGATCCTTGAGTTGCTAATGCTACTAACATTATATCAAATTTTCTGAAGATTAACATTAATCACCCTTCTAATAAGATTCAATGTGACTAAAAAGTTATTTTTCAAAGGCTTCTGCAAACCATTTCCTGATATTGGGTCAATTCCAAAGTTCCCATCTTCGTTTAATTTGTTTTTAAACAGACTGCATCATCAACCTTATAGATTTTATTCAGAACGAATATTTCTAGACTTCAATGGAAGGCTCGTACTTATATTTTTTGATTTGGTTCAGGGAAAATTTAAGCACGCAAACAATGATTTACAATGATAACAACATTGGTGGCAGTTGTTTAGGTGGCGTTTGGTAACCGTTTCTGTTTTCATTCCAGCAGTGGGATGGGATGGGATGAGAATTTTGTTTTCTTTTTGGGAGTAGAATCGCGTTTGGTAACGATAATTTTTTTTTTTGTTTTGGGAAGGGAATTGTGTTTGGTAACGATTTTATTCTAAAATCTTTTTTTTTTTTCTGTTTTGGCCTGATGGCGGTGGCGGTGGCGGTGGCGCCGTCGCCGGCCGGCCGGCGCCTGCCGCCGCGGTGGCCCCCCGCCGGCGATGACCGGACGGTGGTGTCACCGGCGACGCCGGCCGGAAGACAATGGTGCTGTCTCCGGCGACGGCCGGAAGTGGCCGGAAAATTTCCGGCCGGACGGTGGCCGGCGGCGGCGGACGGTGGTCGGCCGGTAGGTGAATAGTGACCATGTGTTTTGGGAATGGAATGGGAATAATGAGAAACAACTTTTTTTTGTTTCTCATTTCTTAAGAAAAAAGTGGGCACAATTCTCAAATGGGAATGAAATGGAAACGGAAACAAAAATTACCAAACGCTATTCCCAAACAGAATTCCCAAAAATCTGGGAATGGAATGAGAATTTCTGGAATGGAAATGGTTACCAAACGGGGCCTTAGTGTTTCTATTTTATGTTTCTACTCCCAATAAACCGGAATAAGAATTATGTTTTTGTTACTAAATAATTTTGGGAATAAAAAAGCATTTGGTAAGACCATTGTTTTGAAATTGTTTCCTTAATTTATGACAACAAAAACAAGGAACACGTTTGGGTGTAATATTTATTCTCATTATTTAATTACTTTGAATGTATGACAATATATATATATATATATATATATATATATATATATATATATTTCTTGGCCAATCATCTGTATCAAATTACAACAAAACACAAAAAGTATCTGCAACCTTAATTACAAGCAAATATCTAAGTTCACATATATTAAATAAAAGGGTTAATTACATTTTATACCCCTATGGTTAAGCGTAATTGTATTTTGCTCCCTTGTGGTACACTTCCTGTGTTTCTGATTTAAGTGCAACAGTTAAGTTTTTCATTAACTTTAACGGTCAACTGTTAAAAGTTAACAAAAATCAAGTAATTGATGTTAAATGACGTTTATACCCTTTAAAAAAATTTAAGAGGATTTATTTTAATACTAATCCAAAAGTTAGGGGCCAAACTGTATTGTTTTTTTTTTTTTTTTTTTTTTTTTACGTCATCTTCTTCTTCTTCCCAAGCAATTCCCTGTCGGCCACTTGCCACCACCCCGCCCACCATCCACCCCGCCGGCCACCCCAACCATCCACACTGCACCACCACAACCGCGCCAAACCCCCACCTTGTTGAACCACAACCACCACGACGCATCGCACATCTCCTTTTCTCTCCATCTCTTACATATATATATATATATAAAATAGAGAGATGAGAAGAGAAAATAGAGAGAGGGGATGGAGTTTGTTGGACAGGGCGGTGTAAGTGAACTGCATTTGCTTGTAGGGGGTCGCTGGAAATGAACAGACGAGAATGTACTGGGCATCAAAGATTTCCTCTAGTGCCATGATCTTTCTAGATTTTGCTGTACTCAGAACATCGATTGATTGTATAATCCAACTCATCCTCGACAGAATCAGAATCAGAATCAAATTGGAATCTTCGGTGGGATCAATGTCATCCAAAAGCTTGTGGGAGGAAGGTAAAATTGTGGAGGAGGATGGAAAAACAATTGAGGAAGGAGGAAGAACAATGAACCGTGGAAGAACAAAGGAGGAAGAAGTAATGAAACAAATACACTTATAACCCTTAAATTTTGGGTTTTTTTTAAATTGACCCTGTTGAATTAATTTTAGGAAAATGACAAAATTACCCTTAATTTTAAAGTGAAATGACGAAATCACCTTTGCTTCTGTTAGATTTTTAACTGTTGCACTTAAGTCAGAAGCACAGGGGGTGTAAGTGGTGGCGAAAAAATACCACATGGGTGCAAAGTGCAATTAGGCATAACCACAAAGGTGCAAAGTGTAATTAACCTTAAATAAAAACACATCCTTGCATAAATTTTACAGCAAAATAAGAATCCATTCAAATTTCACATGTATATACTTAAGAAATATTATAACTTCTTAAATTTATATACACCGGAAGTTGAATTATTGCAAATCGTTTCGGCAATATTATCTCTAATATATTTCATCTTATGGATGCTTTGGTTGCTTGTTGTCAAAGGAACTTGAGTAGGTTGTTGCCTTCTTTGATCTAACAAACTCCTCTATTCCTCTTGTTCATATCTCGCCCTTAGCTTTACTTAGTCCCTCAGAAATAATAATAACATATTCTTCACCAGTAGTAGCACCATTATTTGACATCTACATCATTACAAAATATAACTAGTAGGTATAAAGCTAAAGAAGTCAAAAGCATTAATAAAAGGGAAAAATACAAAAAAGTCCAGGTAAAAGACAAAATCTATCATATGGCCCCACAAGTTTTTTTTTTGCACACAATAATCCTTAAAAAGGCGCTACTTTGTACCAAATAGTCCTAAATTTTTTGGTTTGCCCATTTTACCCTTCCTTCACTGCAATTGTTCCTCTCCCAAGTTCATTGGCGAACGTGATGAAAAGGTGCTGGGACGCGAATCCGGACAGACGGCCGGAGATGGACGAGGTGGTTTTTGTTGATTGAAGCCATTGATACCTCCAAAGGGGGAGGTATGATACCGAGGGATCAACCTCAAGGTTGCCTCTGTTTTCTCAAGCACAGAGGGCCTTGATTGATCAAATGTAGTAGTAGTATTACACTACTAGAGATGTCTGTATTTTATAAGGCTCCCAAATGATTCAATCAATTTGAATTTGAAGAGAGAGATTTAGGGTTTCAGGAGAGAGAGGATTCAGATGGTGGTGGTGGAAATAGGCTGAGGATTTTATGTTGCATCTCTGTTTTATTGATGATGTGAAACTTTTCCTTTCGTTTTCTTGGAGGAGGATTTTGGTGATTACATGGAAAAGTGTATTTTGCACCATCTTACAGGAATCCGAAGGCAATTTCTAGAAAGCACTGCAGATCCCGCTCCAATTTTGGGTGATTTGCAGTGAGAATTTTGGAAGTACTGATTCAATGATTGGTTTGTGTTAAAGGGTATTTATGTCTTTTCTATTACTTAAGGTTTCCTATATGGTTTCCTAATTCTTATTATAAATATTGGGAGAGGCTAACAAAGTAGTTAAACCTTCTCGTTTTTTTCATATCACCCTTTTACTTTAACAGTTTGTTTTGAGAAAAATCAAGCATATGAATGTAGAGAAAGAATTATCAATTTTTGAATGAAAAAATTGAAATATAACACGATTTCGTGTTAATCCTATTGAATATAACACGATGGCGGCGGCCCCGAACTTGTCATCCTAAACAAATGAGAGAGAGAGAGAGGGAGAGAGACTTGGTCTATACACCTGGTAGAGTGGAGTGGAGCTTATGTTTGGTATTTTGTATGGTTGTTTTGGTGAGATGGAATGGGTATGATGGCTTGGTAGAATGTGAATGGCGGTGAAAGTGGAATATAACACGAGGGACAAAATCGTCATAAAAAGACAAAATGACTATTTTGTAACGTGTTTAAAAAAAGTGTATTTGGTAGTTTTGTCCTCGTATAAGGACTTCTTGGTAACTGCCCCTTAATAAAATGTTACTAGTAATTTTAACATTAATGAAATCTACAGCATTAATAAACATTAATAAAATGTTACTAGTAATTATTTGAAAATTACTTTTTGAATGTAGCCAATTCTCAGACAATTCAGACACTGTGGTACCCTACAATCAAAAGCCGAATTCCACTTGACATACAAAAATAATAAATACTTCAATTGCATACCCAGGAATTATTATCTGAAAAAAAAAAAAAAATACTAAAAAAAAAGAAAGTAAAAGAATGTGACTTATTACCATCGCAGGTGGGGCAAAAATATGGGTTTATACCAACTGGATAATACAGAGGTGATCACTCTATTGTTGAATTTCCTTGGCACAACTTGCAATTGTAATACCCTACTCCTTTGCAAACCCTACATGGCTTTCCATTTTACTGCTCAAATAGCCAAACTAAAAATATGAATAAAATCACACAAAAAAAATCCATTCTTGTTTATATATATTTCGGATTGTATGATAGAATTATTAGTATTGAAAAGGTCATTCCCTACCTATTGTTCAACGCTATATATAATGGGAACAATACCAAGACCATTTACACACCATTCATAAAGTTCATACAATAACTTCTGTATGTACAATAATCCATTACGTATAGAAAAATGAAAGTGAAATCAACTGTAGCAGTAATGTGACAGTAGAAAGAAGCTGAGAAAAAGTCTTGGAAAAAGAACAGGATGAGAAATAAGGGGTGATAAAAATTCATACAACACCAACAAAAGCTGGCCCCACAATGAATTACATCAAGAGATAATCGATTCTTGGGAAAGGTTACCGTGTGGATACATCACTGAACACAAACTTTCAACCGCAAATTACTAACATCACACAAATAGATTGACTACATTCATTTAGGAAAACGTATTTCGATTTGAGCAGAAAAAAATAATAAAATCAGCAGAATCACTGTGAATGCACAAGAAGATGGTTCAGCTTACTCGGACTCGCAAATTGCACATGGAAATCGGAAAACAGATCTTGAAAAAATGATATCTAATGCAAACAACAATATTGTAATGGAATCGTCTGTAGAGAAAGAACCTATACATCGGCGTAAAACCAATGGTTAAAGAGCATGACATCAGAATGAACTTTCTCTGCATTATCGGCAAAAATTTAAACATATGCCTTCAAGCCAAAGTTAGGCATGTGAAGAACACCAAACCGAAAAAACAAAAACTAGAAGGAAATCTGAACAAAAAAGTACCAAAGCAAAAAGAAAAAAACTTAGATCTGAAAAATAAAACGAACTGAAAAATGTTATATCTCGGGGAAATGTTAGATCTGGCCGAAAAATGTTAGTTTTGGTAATATGTCCTAACATCGATCTGGAAAAAAGAAAACAAAACTGAAAAAAAATCTAAAAAAATTGAGAGACGAGAGCAAGAGAGAGACGGTTGTGCTCTGTGCTTTGTGAGAGAGAGAGAGATGCCTGGCTTTGAGATGGAGAAGAAAGATGAGGGAGCACTGAGTGGTCTGCTTGAGAGAGGCCCAAATGAGGAATGGTGAGGTTTATGAGAGAAGTGTAAAATTTTTAAAAAAGGCAGGTCATTTTGTGTCCAACAAAGATCGATGGTTGGCTCACTTTAAACATTTTCGATAATTTCAAGCGTGCCATTTTGCAGAATTGGGCTGGGAATGTTGAATAAAATGGAATAAATTGTTTTTTGTTTGTCAAATCCCTAAGAATTTAGGGCTTACTTCCAAGATTTTGAGAATTTTTGGGAACAGAAACACATTTACTGAACATGTTACCATACCTAAATCCCAAAATTTTCGGAGGGGCAACAGAATTTAGAGAGTAGAAACACTAACCAAACGGAGCTCTAGAAGGATCTTAAGACGTCCACATATAACAGTTACTGCCATATTAAAATTCAATGTACTACTCATATAAGGTTTAATTGAACAACCAAGGGAAAGAAAAGTCGTCTATTTCAAATGTTGGGCCATGATCAACCACCAATGGGTGTGTGGCTGTGAGCCATGTGTTCTTTTTTACATCGTAGTTGCTAATGCTTTCTGATCTTAATTGAGTTCCCTTCCTCCATCCAGCTTTATAAATTACGGATGGCATATGAAATGCGAGTTATTAGACTTGTGTTCTATGTTCTTTTAGGTTGAGAACGATTTTCTCCCTATTCTTTCAAGAATAAAAGCAACCACAGCGCCACTAGGAGGGCCGAAGGGAGAAGTTTTATATGCTAGAGAGCATGAAGCTGTTTGGTTCAAGGGAAAACGGTTTGTACCAGCTGTTTGGGCTGATACCCATGGAGAAGAACAAATTAAACAATTAAAACCTGCTGTAGATTCAAAGGGTAAAAAGGTTGGAGAGGAATGGTATACAACAATAAAGGTGGAGGATGCTTTAGCAAGGTGATTTTTTATATATGGCTATGGAAATCACTTTGCTAACCCAGTTTGATGATGCATATTTTGTTCTATGCTAACACCAAATGTTCAATTTTTCTTTCAGATACCATGAGGCATGTGCCAAGGCGAAGTCTAGGATGTTGGAATTATTGAGGGGACTTTCTGCTGAATTACAACCCAAAATCAATGTCCTTGTCTTTTCGTCCATGTTGCTCGTCATCGCAAAGGCATTGTTCGCTCATGTGAGGTTGGTTATCCTTTGCTCTCACAGAATTGCTTTCCTGTTATTGTTTATTCTATTGCTTATGCTTCCTGAGTCTTGACTGATTTGTTAAGATATCCCCAACTTGTTATAATTTTTTAGCTATGAACACTACATTTATATGCTTATATATGGTGGCCGAGAGACACAGAGAGCATTGAGCCTTTTTATCAGTTTCTTTGAAGTTTTTCTTGGAGGTCTCGCAGCTAGAAGGAAAATCCTTACCCCTTGTTCTTTCTTCTCATTTTTTCCTCCTTGGGGTGGGTTGGGAATATTTCCGAGGTGTTAAATCATTTTCTTTTCTGAGGAGCTCAATTTAGAATCAATAATATGGTTTCAATTTTCGTTGGTTTCACCTCTTTCTCTTGTTTCCCTATATACTTTTTTTCCTTGTTTGAACCATTACTGCTCTTTTTCTTTCGTAAAATAAGATTTTGGTTCTAATCCTGTTTTCCTCTCCTTTTTTTTTAATGCAGCGAAGGAAGGAGGAGAAAATGGGTTTTCCCCACACTGACTGAGTTGCTTACATCCAAGGTAGTGTATGGGGTATAATTGATGATTATTGTGTTTTCGTTATGGGAATTTAACTGATCTTCGATGGAAGATAGGCTACAGGAAGCCTGCACTTTAACTAGATAAAGTTTATACTTCCACTAATCATGTGCTGGCTTAGGCCATGGATATTTCATCAAAAGAATATAGCCGAACATTTGACTAAATAGGGAAGGAGATCACCCCTAATGAGTGGACTAATTACTGGAATAAAGGAAACTACCAAACTCATCAACATGACCCAAATACGAAAAATAGTACATTACTGTAAATATTAAATATTCCATCATCATCATCTAAAACTATTTAAAATTGTTAACTTTGTGACTTTCATTACTTCTATCCTTTTTTTTTGTGCGTGCGTGTGTTTGTGTGTTTTTTTTTTTTTGGGGGGGGGGGTGGTTTCTATTAGTCTATTTTGGATAAATGCTTTCAGTATTTGAATTGATTTTAAAAGGATGCTTATTTTTATTTTGTAGTACAATGATTTCCTACTAAATTATGATTTCGTACACTGAATTGAAGTTTCTCTTTATAGCTGTCCTTTGCATGTACTTATTCAGAATTAGCACATTCTCATCTTATCTGTGACTTTAAGTTTTATAAGTTCTGATGCAGTCATGGCAATGAACAAATTCAGTAAAATAAAAAGGTAACACCAATAGGTGATATAGTTCATGAAAATTGACTAGGATGGTTTGCACATGTATGGCATGGGCTAAATAGGCATCCCTTCTACTTTGCCAAAAAAATTGAAAAAAATAAATAAAATCCCTATTAGGAATATTGAATCCCACATTATTTCGGTGAGTCTTTTCAAACTAGCATACATGTCTAAGGAATTGCTTCACTTTTTTCCATATGATTTTAAGTGGGAACCTCTTACGATGGTATTAGAGCTAGGTTCGGTCATTTTCTATTCTCCAAGCCACTCGTTCATAAAGATCACGTTATCTCTGCCAATCTCTCAACCTGAAAGATGTTCCAATGAAATTTCTAAAACTGCCATATAAGTTAAAGAAGGTGCTCCACTTCCTACCATATGGTTTTAGGTAGAGTAACATAAATGAGTGTAATTATAAGCATAGGAGAAGCCGCGAAGGTAGACATGATATTGTGGGTTTGAGACAAATCACATTTGATAGCTTCAGATACCAAAATATGACCAACATCAAGTAGTTGTAAGAATGACGACTCAAGACTCGACATGAATTCAGTTGAATACATTATCTGTTTGAGCAATTGACATTATCATGTTATTATTTATGCATATGCATGCTTGTCTTTCTAAATTTTTTACATGTGAGTACAGATGTTACTTGAGACAACGTGATCTACTTCATGATTTATAGCTATGTTACTATGTGCAGAATATCACTGCAAGAGATAAAGTGGACGGAATGAAGATAACTGGTCTATCACCATATTGGTTTGACATAGTGCAAGGTGGAGCTGTTCGGAATACTGTTGATATGCAATCCCTATTTCTTTTGACAGGACCAAATGGGGGTGGAAAGTCAAGCTTGCTTCGGTCGTTATGTGCGGCTGCGTTACTTGGAAATTGTGGATTGATGGTCCCTGCCGAATCTGCTTCAATTCCTCATTTTGACTCCATCATGCTACATATGAAATCCTTTGATAGCCCTGCCGACGGGAAGAGTTCATTTCAGGTGTATTTTAAGTTTTGTCCACTGCTTCTTTTTCACAAATCAAAAAAGAAAAGAAAGAAAGAAAGAAAAGCCCATCTTGACCTAGTCATGATTATTCACTGCTTTTAATGGTAACTACTTGAACTTTAGGGCCATCTTGACCGAAGCCCCCATGTCGATGCAGAAATATCTTTTATGCATTCAAACATTTCATTTTAACGTTATAATATTAGATGATTGATTTTCCCAAATTAAACTTTACATCTTTTTTTCTTCATATGCTATTATATGGTTATTTCAATTCTGGCTACACAATGTTGGAGTTTCCAGCTAAAGATTTTCAAATTTTAAATATAATGCACACTGTATTGCTCAGTTCTTGTACATGAAGGCCCCATTTGTTTAGTATTTCTCTTCACTGTTTCCTGGGAACTGATAACAAGAGCCTAAGTGAAGAGTTGTCCAGCTTATCATGGCTACTTAACCAACTCAGCTTAACTAACTTTTAAAATAAATTCTGTTAGTTGGTTTTATAACAAACTTCATTTAGAACTTCCCTTATACAGCTTATGTGCATAATTACTTTCTCTATTAATAGATCTCTTTCTATTCATTTGTGATATACAATCATAATTGAATAAATCATACCTCTTTGATGAAGGAGGCCAATTGAAAAAGAAAAGAAATAATAAAAAGAAGAGAATTTTATTCAAATAATTCAATAATCAATTAATCAAAGATGTCTTTCTATTACAAGAAAACCTCATTATATAGGCTTCGAATGACAAAGAATAATGGGTACTTAACAGAATAGGTATAACTGCTTTAACAACTATACTTAACTATTATGGGAAGAGAGACACTTTTGATTTTTCTGCCCCCGTTGTACATAAGTTCGAAGTGGTGGCCTTAGTCGATCCCATCAATTCTCCCTGGCTGAAAAGAACTCGCCTATGGAGAGTTATAAGAATAGTACTGCTCTAAGAGATCAGTTGCAAGTTTGCTTAACTCCTCGTTTAGAATCCACGTAGCATCTGAGAGTGATCGACCCTTCTATTTGTCAGATACCTTTGAAATCCATCTTGTGAAGAGCCGGTGATCTCGTCTTCTAACACCTAGCGTTGGTGTTGGCGCAAGTGAATTAACGTCTTTCCCAGGAAGAGTACCCGTGGGAATAATAGGAAGCTCGAGTGTGCCTCGATAAGGTAGCAAATCTTCCACATTGAGAACAAGACTAATATGCATATGAGATGATAAGTCAAGTAAATAAGCATTAGTTCTAAGTTTACGGAGAATACGGTATGGCCCCATAACTCTAGTATGCAGTTTCTTAAAAGAGTGTTTTGAGAATCGTCCAGGGCGAAGCAAACCATTACATTCTCACCCTCGTTAAATTCTACATTCCTACGGTGGCCATCAACAATAAGCATGTATTTTTCATTCTCACACAAATATTGTGCCTAACGTAAGCATGAAGGTCACGAAAATGTTGGGCAAATGATTTATCAGTCTCAAAAGGGCAAGAATCGGGGGTCAAGGGAATAAGGTCAACAGGTTGGCGGTGAGAGAACCCATACACAATCTCAAAAGGGTTTTTGCCAGTAGAGCGATTGACAAAATTATTATTAGCAAACTCCGGATTAGGCAACAATAAATCCCAATTACCTAACTTATCACTTTCTAGACAACGAAGCAAATTACCTAGGTTGCGATAGACGACCTCAGTTTGTCCATCAGATTGGGGGTGGAAAGCTGATGAGAATTTCAGAGTGGTACCGAAAAGCTTCCAAAGTGTCTTCCAAAAGTAATTGACAAAGTGACATCTCGATCTGACACAATAGAAGTAGGTAATCCATGTAATCGTACAACTTCCCTAAAAAAAAATTTGGCCACATGAGATGTGCTAGTCGACTTGTTGCAAGGGATAAATGGGCCATTTTAGAAACTCTATCCATGACAACTATCACCGAATCATGACCTCGAATTGTCCTAGGTAGACCAAGGACAAAGTCCATGCTTAAATCCTTTCAGGGCATATGAGGAATAGGCAAAGGAGTGTACATGCCCTTGTTATTTTTCTTAGCCTTAGCTAGTTGACAAGTTAGACATTGTCACACTATTTTGGAGACCTCCTTCTTCAAGCTAGGCCAATAAAATCTATCATCCACTAAAGCAATAGTTTTGTCGCCACCAAAGTGCCTCGTGAGTCCCCCAACGTGTGATTCCCATACTAAAAAGTCACGAAGAGATGTGCAAAGGATGCATAAGCTAGTATCGCAAAACAAGTAACAATTGCAAATGACGTAATCAAGATGATGAAGTCGCAAACCCTCGGAGATATCATGAAAAATGACACCAAAATCAGGGCAAGTAGAGTACTCACCTTTCGATCTTTCAAAATCGACAACATGGACATTCATTGATTGTAGGACCATACAAACCCGACTAAGAACATTCACAGGTATGTTCACTGCACTAGGTCTATGATTAAGTACAAACATATATTCCTAAAGAAACTCTACCCATCCTGCATGCTTAGTACTAAGTTTTTTTCTGGGATTGAAGATATCCTAGAAAGCACGGATACGAACACGCGACACGGGCACGATGACTCCATAATTTTTCAAAAATCCAGACATGAATACGGCATAGACACGTCAATAAATAAATATACAATTTTATATATATTAGCATAATTAAAAAAAACACATATTTCTATTAAGTAAATTCATTCAACAAAAAACATTATGCTAAAGAGTTGAACTTAATGGTTAAATAGAACTACATTTCGCAAGTAAACATGCCAAAGCAATCTATATAAGAGTCTCCACATCATAAATGTCATCTTGAGTCACTATGTTGATGTGTAATCGTAAAAAGAGATGAGTCAGATCATATAATCAGAAAGTAGGGAATTATCTGTCTTGACAGACTTCAGCAAAATAGTAGAGAAAACAAAAGAAATTAAGAAATAGAAAATCATTGATTGATCTTGTTGAGGGTAAATGAGGTCGTCCCGAAATCTCCCCACCAAAGACCTACATGTGGATGGAATGTCTGACTTGGCGGTGACTAAGTTGCTGATCTGGTACTCCTAACATATCCCCTGGTCGGTTAACTTCTGGCCGGTCATCTTATGGTCAACAATGTTCGAGTCCGCAACCTTCTGGTCAGTCAACTTTTGGTCGGCTATCATCTTCTGGTTGGCAATTTTTGGTAGGTGTCCAGACGGTGGGTCAGGTCAGTTCTCCGTATTTTGATGCAATGGCCCATGGGTTTCTTCTAAGAGGCTAAAATCCCAGGCTCAAGGGTTTAATCTCTTCACGCGCCCCTTTGCTGGCCACGTGCCGTGTTAAGGTGGTAAACCGAGCTTAGACCCCTTAATCTTGCAAACGCTAATCAGGTTCATCAGCTATAAAAGCCAAGGTGAATAGTAACATAAATGTAATGCTCATTTGTTCATTTGAAGCATCCTGAAGGCCTTCTCCCCCCGAGCTCTTATTTTACGCTGGAGGGGCTTCACCGGGTATAACCCCGGTGGGTCCTATTGCAGGTACTAGCTTGGAGTTCAGACCAGACCGGGCATAGGACAACTTGAACTTAAAAATCTTTCAGGACAATTAACCAGGAAGGACTAGATTTAGGACAGATCATCTCCACCCCAGCAAGGGAGATCCATGTAAGCTCTGATTGGACTAGTTGAGGGTGTCAACCAATTTTCAACACCAAGAGTTTAGCGCCGTCTGTGGGAAGAGAACGAGAGGCCTTCCTCTGATCATCACTCTCTGGTCGGCTAAGACCGAATGATCACAAGGTCTAGTCAAGTGATTGCACGTGGAAATCAAACCACCGCGGTGAATAGCAACTTGAACGATCCACCCTCAAGAGAAATGTCGAGAATCCCAAAATTGGATGCAAGATCCCCGCACCCATCCACGGGGACACGCTCCCCCCCACAGGCCAGACAAGCCGCTCCACCTTGCCCTCTAGTCCTTTCGCGGGGCAAACTTCCAGGGTTGCAGAGGCATCTCGTATCGACAATTTGGAACGCTAGCTCGGCGAGTTCCAAAACTATTCTCAAGTCCTCCTTTCTCACCTGTCACCAGCCCCCGCCTAGGGAGGACCGGTTCTCCAGACCACAGGGTGGAAAGATCAGCCGTAGGGGTCAGAAGAACATGTTGTCCACTCCAATGATCATACATCGAGGATTCGACCTCGGCCCTGTAACAACTGGGTGAGGGAGTGAGACCTGGCTCCCCCTGCTGCCTCAGGGTCGCCATCACCGCCTCCGCGAGAGTATGATGCTGATCCTGACTCGGAATCCCCACCGACCCGGGCAACCAGTTATGTCGCCCGTTCTGAGCACAGAACTCAACGTGCCCTTGAAGTGGACTCCTATTCACCATCGTCACGGTAACCAGGCGTGCGAGCTGAGACTAGTCGTGTGCATTTGGCACCCGAGGGGAGGCAATTGTGGAGCGTCTCCTCACCAACATGGAGGCCGTCTTACATTAGCTCCAGGGCGTAGGGGCAGTAGTCGAGTATCCCTACTGAGGTGAGGTCCCCTTTTATAGAGGACATTTTTGGATGAGGTAGTGCCCCACCGATTCACCCACCCCTAGATGAATCCTTATGACGGGACCACGGATCCGGTTGACCACTTGTCAATTTTTAAGTCCCATATGGATATATGCACACTGCTCCGGTAGCAATGCGGTGCAAGTCATTCTTGCTCACCTTCGTTGGAGTGGCTAGAGCCTGGTTTCGCAGCTTGGCCCCTAGCCTCTATTTCTACATTCCACAAGCTTGAGCAACTTTTGCTTTTTCGGTTTAACCGTTCGTGTAGAAGGCTAAAAACCATGGCTCATATCCTCGCTCTCAAGTAGGAACTTGGTGAGAGTTTGGGAGAGTAGAGCTCGAGGGGAATAGTAACATAAAGGTGAATAGTAACATAAAGGTAAGGCTTATTTGTTCATTTTAAGCATCCTTAAGGCCTTTTCCCCTCGAACTTTTACTCTCACGCCGAAGGGACTTCACCGGGTATAACCCTGGTGGGTCCTATTGTAGGTACCAGCTTGGATTTCAGACTGGGCCAGACACAGGACAACTTGAACTTGCGAATCTTTGAGGACAATTAACCAAAAATGACTAGATTTAGGGCAAATCATCTCCACCCTAGCAAGGGAGATCCACGTAAGCTCTGACTGGACCAACTGAGGGTGTTAACCAATTTTCAACACCAATAGAGCTTAAGTTGTAAGGAAAACAACATGAAAAAAGATGCAACTATATACGCAATCGCCAATTTAGGGGGAAAAATGAAAGTATTGTTCGAGTAACTTGGGATTGAAACAACTAAAAAATAGAGCAGTGAAACAATTGCAGATAGAGAAAAAGAGAGATAGAAACCTGGAACTTGGAACGAATAGAGAGAAGGAGAGAGAAACCTAGGTTCGAACTTGGAACGAAATAGATAGGAGAAAGAGAAAACTGGAATTTCGCTGAAGTCTTTGGAGGCTTTGTTTCAGAAGGAGGAGGCTGGAGGCTACTTCTAATGATTTCTTAGACCTTTAGGGTTATTATGCAATTTTATATTGCAAAAAACACCCGTTAAATAATAATAATTGGAGTTAGGTAATAAAAAATTACAAATTTGACCCCCCCAAAAGAAATCATGGCGCGATTTTGAAGTGTTTGGCACGTTTACCTCGCGTGTCGGCGCCGTGTCGGAACTTATTAGAAAAAGGAAAAAAAATCGACACGTTTCGATAAGTGTCGGAGTTGTGTCGGTGTTTGAACCATGTCGGATACCGACACTCAGTTTCAGATGGAATACAAAATAAACTCTTGGGGTAATCGATAGTATCTCCAGTATCAAAGAGCTTGTACAACAACAAAAAAATCTTTTTCATAAGTAGAGTATTTTTGTTTGGTTTCATTAAGTTTTTCGCTGAAGTAAGTTATCAGGTGACCTTCCTGACTTAGCACACCCCTAATTCCAATGTCACAAGCAACCTCAAAGACTTTAGAAAAGTCGGAATGTCTTACGATGGGTGCCTCAGTCATCTTGTCTTTAATGACGTGGAAGGCTCGAAGGGCCGCTTTAGTCCACTTAATTTCTCCCTTCTTCATATAATCTATTATTGGGGCCATGATAGTGCTAAAGCCTTTACTAAAGCGCCGATAGATTGTGGCTAGTCCATGGAAACTATGAACATCGGAAATGGATTTAGGTTTTGACAACTCCCTAATAGCTTAGAACTTTTCAGGGTCAGCAACAAAACCCTAAGAAAAGTACTTAAGGCTGCATAAATGAGCATTTTTTGAGATTGACATACAACTTGGCTTCTGTGCTCGTTCCTAGATGTACTGTAAATCAAGATGTCATCAAAGTATACCACCAAAATAGTCCTAATGAATGGTGGTAAAATCTCGGTCATAACTCTCATGATGGTACTTGGTTCATTGGACAGTTCAAATGGCATAACTAAACATTCATACAAGCCATCTTGGGTCTAAAAGATAGTTTTCCATTCGTCCCCAGGTTGGATCCGAATTTGATGGTACCCCATCATGCAAGTCGATCTTTGTGTACCATTTGGACCCTGCTATCTGGTCTTGCAAGTCAGCAAGTCTAGGGATAGGAAATCGATACTTGATTGTGATCCTATTAATGGCTCGACTATCCATACTCATTCTCCAAGAGCTATCCTTTTTAGGAGTCGACAAAGCTGGAACTGCACAAGGGCTAAGGTTAGGTTGAATTCGGCCTTTTTGTGAGGAGTTCGTCTACCTGCCTATTCATTTATGCCCATTCTTTGGGATTCAACCTGTAATGTTGGAAATTAGGCAATTAGGATCCTGGTACTAGGTCGATGGCATGCTGAATGTTCCTTATAGGTGGTAATTCTTTAAGCAGTTCTTTGGGTATCACATCGTTAAACTACCCTAACAATGTGGCGACCTCTTCTCGGAGATTGACACTTGCCTCAGTAGGAAAGTAGATTTCTCATTTTTCCACTACAGCCAATAGGACACCCGAATTCTCACTTTCATGCTCAAACCTCTGACGGGATAAGATATGAAGTCCATTCTTATGGGTGGTTTGAGAAGAAGACTCTTTCTTTGTTTTACTTTCTTTTGGGTTGAGTTTGGCTGGTTTTAAATGATGTTTTTGCCAACACGTTGACAAACATAAATATTGTCCGTACCAAAGTTTTTTGTGTCCTTGTCATAGAGCCATGGACGACCTAAGAGAACGCGAGCAACGTCTAACATCACATAAAATCTGTGTGGAATAGTCACCCATCTTGATTAGTACCAAACATGTCTCAGAAACAAGTAAGGAAGTCGTATCTATCCAGGCAACCCGATAGGGGTGAGGATGTGGGTCGGTTTTGAGCTTGAACCTAGCAACAACAGACTTGGATACAACATTCATCGAGCTTCCTCCATCGATAACCAACTTACAAACTCCATCCCCACACTTGACATAATTGTGAAAGATACTTGTACGTTTGCAGGCATCATAATCCATAGGTGTAGTAATGATACACCTCATAACATTAAGATAAGCATTCCTAGAGTTATTCCCAAGTTCTTCTCCCTCTTCTGTTGGTTCTAAAGTTTCCAGTACTTGGTTAGCGTCTTTCTCATCTAGGGATTCTACCTCTTTGACACCTATTGCCAGGGTTTGATGTGGGCAACGCGGTGCAAAGTGACCTACACCATGAGAATTGTGACATTCAATGGAGGAGAAATCCCTAGTCTTAGTCATACTAGGTCTCTGGTAGATACGCTGACTAGGATTAGAGCTTGCACTGGAAGTTCCTGGTGGTACTTGACTGGAGTTGTAACTATTCTTGAGTGCTAAGGAGACAGGTTGTGACTGATTGTTCCCAAGTGATTTCTCAAAAGGTGTAGATATAGACTGATGTGATCTTCTCATTTGAGAAGTTACTCTTCTTTGATTTGGAAACCTAGAGAACCGCGTTATTTCTAGAGCCTTATTCTAATGATTCTGGCGAATGGAGGGGTACTTCTCCCATTAATGAATTTGGTGACATGAACCCATGATGCCTCATCAATATCACATCTCAACATTAATTCCTCAAATGGGGCTACATAATCATATGCGCTAGAGGATAACTGATTAAGGTTAAGCTATTGGTTCATTAGTTGTTGCATATAGCATATGGGTGATACTTCTCTTTTACCCGACATTTCATGTCCTCCCAAGGGGTGATAGGTGTCTCTCATATTCATTTTATGTTTCTTTGGACGCCTTGCCAATATCTGTTAGCAGGCCCAATAAGTTTCATTTTGGCAAATCTAACCCTATGGTTATCTAACATCTCATACAATTGAAAATAATCTTCCAAATCATTTAGCTAATCTAAAAAAGTGTTAGGGTTTACAGTGCCATCATAACAAGAAACATCAATCTTCATCTTTCTAGTAATATTATCATGGTCAAAGCGAGGTTGATGGGGTTTACCCGGGCTCTTATAGGTCTAGGATAGCCAAGGGCTTCCCTTTCATGGGGGTATATTTCATCGAAATTCTTGAGCCTCATGGGATGATGACTTTCTAGGGGAAATCTCTTATCAAGGTCTCTTGGCCTATCCTCTACAATGTTTTTAAAATCGGACCGGAAATCGAACCAGAAAAGTCATCGGGTTGTGGTGATCAGTTCAAATGGTAGGCGAACCGCGGTTGAACCGGTGACGTCATAATTACGTCATGAATATTTTTATATATATATATATATATTTTTTTATTTTTTTATTTTTTTGAAGAAAAAATATAGTAAATGAAAAAAGATCAAAAGAAAAAAAAAAGACAAAAAAAAAAGAAAAGAAAAGAAAAATAGACAACAAAGAATGAAAATATAAAAACAATCAAAACAAAAAAACAATACACATGTAACACAACAAATGAAAACAAAAAGTAAAAAAGCAAAAATCTAACCAAATCCTTTGCAAAGTGTGGCTAGGGGCTCAGCTAGAGTAGCTTTTACAGGTTACAACACACTGACAATGCTTTAAACCTGTTGCTATCATCTCTCCATCAGACCGTCTTTTTTTTTTTTTGGGTAAATATCAGACCGTCTTCAATATCATAGGGTTTTTTCACAGTCTCTCTCTCTCTCTCTCTCTCTCTCTCTCTCTCTCTCTCTCGCTCTTTCTCGGTCTGTTACCCTTTCTTTGTCGTTGTAACCCTAATGACGACGATACAAGGGAGGTCGACGATCAATCGTACCCATTAAAGTTCGGCGATGGTTTGGATGGCGCTAGTCGGTGGTGTTTGATTGGTAATTGGTCTGATGATCGATCGTGTCCAAAAATATCCCTCTCTGATACCCCTCTTTCAAATCTCCTAAGCTACCTTACCGTCATAGCCTGAGCAGTACCGATGGGTTTGAGAGAGAGGAACATAGAAGAGGAGAAGACAGTGTTTTTGCAAGAGAATGGGGAATTAAGAAAAATCGGCCAGTTCATCGAAAATCGGAACGGTTTGCGGTTCGACGGTCGAAACAATTCAAACCGGCCGGTTGACCGGTTTTTGGTGTAAATTGGTTTTAGTGGTATAACCGGACCGGAATCTGAGCCGGTCGACGGTTCAACCGGTTGAACCGGCATGTCTGGTCCGTTTTTTAAAACATTGATCCTCCATTCATCCGTGCCTCGCCTGGGGCGACTGTGGGAAGGAGCTAAGGTAGGTGAAGAACTTGAATATAGAACTTTCGAAGCGGTCGGTATTGAGTGGAGGGATGGTAAAATTGCATTGTGATGAGAAAAATTAGACTCCACTCTATGCTCCGTTCTTGATTGTTTTTCCATGTGCCTATAGCCCTATGGTTTTAAGCGTTGCTCAACTAATTGAGTCACTTGTTGAGTGATTAGGTTGCCTAACTCAATGCGGATTTTCTTATGAAATTCAGTTTGTTGCTTATGGAGGTCAGTATATAAATCATCTCGATTATGGTTCACTTCCTCTTTTTAAGGTGGTCAACAGAATTTTGAAGGTGTTATATTGGATATTGAAGGCTGGCTAGTCTCTTCCATGGTTTGGGCATCTTGTCGCATCGAGTTTTTGGAATTTTCTAGGTCTCGAATTGTCATAAAGTGTATTATAGAGTAATGATGATATTAATTCTCCAAATATTCTAAGTGGAAGTACTACAGTGTTATATTATCACGAAGGAAAATAATGCAATAGGGGTACTAATGTGACTAGAAAAATAGAAATAATTTGAATTTATTTATTTATTTATTTTTAATTAAAATGCAAAAATTGAAAATAAAACAATAGTGTGTATATATATACATATATTTTTTTTTCAAGTACAATAGGACTTATTGACGTGCCTAGCGAAATAATAACAACCCCAGTCACCACAAATCAGAAAACTCTAGCCACCATCAATTAGCCCAGCCATGTTCGGCTGCAATAGTCCCACAACCTAGATTCAGCTGGTCAGCCTTCGCCGGAACTGACTGGGCCTTTTCCAGCCTTCGTTGGTCCTTTCCAGAGCTTCACCGCACCTCAGATCGGCTCCAGATTCCCTCTGTAGCTGCTGCTGATTACTTGTGCCCTAGGCACGGTTTGTAAGTCATTCTATACTTAAAAAATATAAAAAAATAAAAAAAATAATAAAAACAAAATATATATATACTATTATTTTATTTCCAGTTTTTCTGTTTTAATAAAAAAAACCGAAATAAATTAAAAATAAAATTATTTTTATTTTTTTGTCACATTAGTACCCTAACATATTATTTTCTTTCGTGATAATATAGTAATGTAGTACTTCCCTTTAGAATATTGGGCATTAATATCATCACTTTATATTCCACTCCATGACTATTCGAGACCTAGAGACTTCCCAAAATTCGATTCAACTGGAAGTCCAAACCATGCAAGACATTATGACTAATCTTTAAAATTCAATAAGTCATCTTCAAAATTCTGTTCACCACCTTAGAGAGGAAGTGAACCAAAATCGAGATAATTTATATACTGCCCTCAATATGCGACAAATTGAATTCCATAAGGAGATCCGCATTGAGTTAGGTAATCTGATTACTCAACAAGTCACTCAATTAGTTGAGCAACACTTAAATCATAGGGCTACTACGCTCATATAAAAACAACTAGTAAGGGAACGTAGAGTGGAGTCTATTTTTTCTTATCACAATGAAAATTTACTATGCCCCCACTGAATGCTGACTGCTCCAAAGTTCTACATTCATGTTCTTCGCCTAACTTTAGCTTCTTCCCACAGTCAGCCCAAACGAGGCACGAATTAAATAAAGGGTGGCCCAAGGACTTTGATAGAAGATTTCCCTTAGGGGACGAATCTAGTAACGTTGATCTTAATGTTGTGAGGTGTATCATTACTACGCCTATAGATTCTGACACCTGGAGACGTACCAGGATCTTTCACATGTATGTTAATTGTGGGGATAGAGTTTGTAAGTTGGTTATTGATGGAGGAGGCTCAATGAATGTTGTATCCAAGTTTGTTGTTGCTAGGTTAAAGCTCAAAACTAACCCACATCCTCACCCCTATAGGGTTGCCTGGGTAGATAAGACCTCCTTCCCTATTTCTGAGACTTGTTTAGTACCAATCAAGATGGGTGGCTACTCCACACAGATTTGATGTGATGTTTTACCTATGGATGTTGCTCATGTTCTCTTAGGTTGTCTATGGCTCCATGATATGGACGCGGAAAACTTTGGTAGGGACAATACTTATATGTCTTTCAACATGCTGGCAAAAACATCATTTTAAAACGCGCCAAACCCAACCCAAAAGAAATCTAAACGGAGAATGAATCTTCTTCTCAAAACACCTTTAAGATTGAACTTCATATCTTATTCTGTCCGAAGTTTGAGCCTGAGAGTAAGAACTGGGGTGTCCTAATGGCTTTAGTGGGAAAGGGGGAAATCTGCTCTCCTCCTGAGACAAGTGTCGATCCCCCGGAAGAGGTTACCACCTTGTTAAGGGAGTTCAATGGTGTGACACCTAAAGAACTGCCTGAAGAATTACCACTTATGAGGGACATTCAACATGCCATCGATCTCGTGCCAAAATCTCAATTGCCTAATCTCCCACATTATAGGTTGAATCCCAAGAACGGGCAAAAATGAATAGGCAAGTAGACGAACTCCTCACAAAAGGTCGAATTCAACCTTACCTTAGCCCTTATGCAGTTCCTGATTTGTTGACTCCTAAAAAAGATGGCTCTTGGAGAATATGTGTGGGTAGTCGATCCATTAATAGGATCATGATTAATTACCTATTTCCTATCCCTAGACTTGCTAGACCAGATAGTAGGGTCCAAATGGTACACAAAAATTGATTTGCATAGTGGGTACAAGCTCGTTGCTGATGTTCACCATAGGAATGTAGAATTTAAGGAGGGTGAGTATGTAATGGTTCGAGTTCGCCCTGAACGATGCCCAAAACACCCTTTTAAGAAACTACATGCTAGAGCTATGGGCGCACACCTTATTCTTTGTGGATTTGGACTTAATGCTTATTTACTTGATTTACCATCTCATATGCATATTAGTCATGTTTTCAATGTGGAAGATTTGTTACCTTATCGAGGCACATTCGAGCCTCCAATTGTTTCCAGATGTTAATTCACCTACACCAACACCGAAGCTTTCCCATGTGCCACCATATAGTGACAATGAAATTGAAGAGGTGCTAGAAGACGAGATCATTGGCTCGTCACAAGGTGGATATAAAAGGTATCTTGTCAAATGGAAGGGTCAATCACTCTCAGATGCTACGTGGATTCTAAATGAGGAGTTAGACCGACTTGTACCTGATCTCTTAGAGCAGTACCATTCTTATAACTCTCTGGAGGCGAATTCTTTTCAGCCGGGGAAAATTGATGGGGATCGACTAAGGTCATCGCTTCGAATTTATGTGCAACGGGGGCATAAAAATTATTAGTGTCTCTTTTCCTACTGTAGTTAATTATAGTTGATAAAGTAGCCGTTATTCATATTTTGTCAAGTAGCCATTAAAGTAACCGTTATTCCATTTTCGTCAAGTAGCCGTTATTCTTATTTTGTCAAGTAGTCGTTATTGTTTGTTATTTTAAGTCTATTTAATGAGGTTTCATTGTAATAGAAAAACATTTTTTGATTGATTGAATTATTTGAGCAAAAATCTTTTTTTCATATTATTGGTTTTTATTTTTTATTTTTCAATTGGCCTGCTTCATCAACTAGCCATGGGTTGTTGGACTGTTGCAGCGGAACGTGGCTGGGTTAATTGATGGTGGCTAGAGGTTTCTGATTTGTGGTGGCTAGGGTGTTCGTTTCAACGCGAAGCGTGAAGGATCGAACATGAAGGATGCCAATTGAAAAAGAAAAAAAAATAATAAAAAGAAGAGAATTTTGCTCAAATAATTTAATAATCAATCAATGAAAGGTGCCTTTCTGTTACAATAAAATCTCATTATATAGGCTTGAAATGATAAACAATAATAGTTACTTAACAAAATAGGAATAATTGCTACTTAACAAAAATAGAAATAACGGCTACTTAACAAAATAAGAATAATGACTACTTTAACAGCTATAATTAACCATTGTGGGATGAGAGACACTATTGATTTTTTCTCTCCGCCGTATATAAGTTTGAAACAGTGGCCTTAGTTGATCCCTATCACTCTTTCTCTATCGTTTTCTTCGTTCTGGTTCTCTGCTTCAAGATGGCACCAGAGCCATTTTCTGACTTAGGTCATTTCTTCAATCCATGGATGTCTTCACTTCACAAACAATAAGCTTTCGTAGCACCGACATTGCAGGCAATCACCATTGGAGCAAATATCTCCGGAGTTGCTGTTCTTAGCCTCAAATCTGATATCACGAGTCAATGTGAAGTTGGATACGTCAAATTATATGATGTGCTAGTCACAGGAACGAAATGATCTTTAAAACAAGCTATCTATTCGATTATGCATCTGAAAACTTGCCCTGTCCAGAACCTGTTGTCAAGGATGCAATTGGAAAAACTGAGGCAAATCCAGAAACATTGAATGCACTGCCATTGACATGATGACCTACATCATGCCAAAGATTTCAGGTTCAATACTTCCTTTATCTCAGAAATTTGCTTTAACACTTGAGAGAAGATTAACTTTCTTTTAAGAACTCATATTCATCAACTCACCTCAAAACTTCATTCAGTCTGAAAAGGAAATGCAACCATGATTGAATACATTACGCAGATCCAGAACATAGCCGATAGTATATCTACAATAAATGCTTCAACTCTCGATTAGATTGATCTTATTTGCTATGCCTTGAATGGTTTACCTAATGAGTATGACTATGAAAACTTATAGAAGATCTAAGAAAAAGCCTAGGTGAATGCCATGTTACTGTTAGAGGAAGATCATGTTCAACCTGAAAGCATGTCCAACTCAGTTGAAGCTCAATTTATTGCATACCAAGCCCACGATAATAGCAATAACAATGATAACGGAAGAGGAGGCAGGACAAGTAACGGAGGTGGAAGAGGAAGAAACTATAGCTAGAGGTGGAAGAGGAGAAAGAAATAGAGGTGGATACAATCCACAATAGGCACAGAACTACAACAACAATGCTCAACAACCAACTGATTTCAGGATTTGGTGTCAAATCTGTGAGAAACCGAATCACATTGTCTTGGATTGTTGATACAGGCACGGTGATGGATGTCAAAGTGCAAAGAATCAGACTCGAGCTCATACTGCAACCTCTGGTTCAGAAACAGAAAACACAGTGAACTGGATTTTGGATTCAGGTACTAAGAATCAGAGTCATTACATGACTAAGCTATCCTTAGCACATCCTTATAAAGGGATTGATCATGTGATGGTTGGTAATAGGAAAAACTTAGCAATTCATAACTCAGGATCATGTATCATTCTTACTCCTAAACATAAATTTATTCTTCATTACTTCTACATGTGCCTTCTATTTCCTCAAATTTATTCAGTACATAAATTCACCACTGATAGTAATTGTTCCATCCTGTTTCATTCTAAGTGCTTCCAAATACTGGACAACACCTCTAAGAAGGTTGTTTCAGGGCCCATCGAGTCAAGGGCTTTATCCAATCCAGCCTAGTCATCCAGTTTCTCATCCCGTGTCATTGAATAAAGCTGCATTCTCATGCTCATGTCCTGATCCTCCATTATTGCACCTGAGATTAGGACATCCCTCAGCTGAAGTTTATAACTACTTGGCTGTATCTCTAAATTTCTCATGTTTTCTTAGAACCTCTGTATGTGGGCCTTATGCTACTACCAAGAGCCACAGACTTGTTTTTCTAGTTTCTATTTCGAAGACAAATAAACCTTTTGAACTTATATACTCAAATGTTTGGGGAGCTCGTCTCAGTTCTTTTAAGAGATTCAAGTTTTATATCTTGTTTATTGATGGTTTTACAAGGTTGACTTGGTTTTATCCGTTAACGTTCAAATCCAATGTCTATGCTAGCTATTTACACTTCATTAGCATGATTAAAACAAATTAATGTTGTTGTGAAGACCTTTAGAATTGATAATGGAGGGGAATATACAAGTGAGAAATTTGTTGTCTACCTATCCACTCAAGGCACCATTCATTAAACAATGTGCCCAATACCCTTGAGCAAAATGGCCTAGTTGGAAGAAAACATAGGCACTTGATTGAGGCTACCGTAGCGGTACTTTAACAAGCAAATTTGTCATCAAAATATTGGTTGGATGCTCTTGCTAGTATGCTACTGCAAATTGTCTGATTAATACTTAATAGACTTTCAAAGCCTTTTACTTGAATTCGAATCTCATTTTAATATGTCTATCCAAATCCACCCTCATTTAGTCACCTAAAAGCCTTTTCAGTCCGGTTGCTTAGCAACCTAATCTTAATGTCCTATTTTCTGTAGTCTTGCACTTCAAATGGGAGATTAAACAACTAGATGTCTCTAATGCATTTTTGCATGGCACCCTAGAAAAGAAAGTCTAGTGACTCGGCGACAGGGATTTAAAGATGTTCTATATCCTACGTATGCAAACTGCAAAGGTCACTGTAAGGACCTAAACTAGCCCCCCCAGGGCTTGGTTCTCAATGCTTTCCAGTTTCCTGAATATATAGGATTTTGTGACCAGCAGTGCAAACACTTTATTATGGTGAGAACCAAGGGAAAGACAATTACTATCTTGCTAGTTTATGTGGATGACATCCTAGTTACAGCAATGATCCAACAACAATTGGTCAGCTAGTGGAAGATACGAGTAAAACCTTTGCCTTGAAAGACTTGGGAAGATTGTCATACTTCCTAGGGATGGAGGTGTAGTACGATGGAAAGGGACTCCTACTTCGTGAAACCAAGTACTGCAGTGACCTTACACAGAAAGCTGGTATGCTCCATTGCAGACCATCTCTGGTATGCTCCATTGCAGACCATCTCCACTTACTGCTAGCAAGTACACTTGCTCATCGTGTATGGATGATTTGCCCTATGAGGACTCAACTAGACTAATTTCAGAAGCAGAGTAGGGGCATTGCAGTATTTGACTTACAAGACCAGATATAGCTTATGCAGTCAACTCAGTATGCCAATTTATGGATAGTCCTAACCAAAAACATTTTGAAGCTGTGAAGAGAATTCTTAGGTATCTAAAAGGTACTCTATGGCATTCAATACAGGTCTGATTCCTCTCTTGAACTTCAAGCTTCTTCTGATTCAGATTGAGCAGGAAATCAAGATGACAGAAGGTCAACCGGTGGTTATTGCATATTCTTGGGATCAATCTTGGTATCCTGGTCATCTAAGAAACAACCCGCTGTTTCCAGATCATCAACTTAGGCCGAATACAGGGCCGTGGCCCAGGCTACCTCAGAAAATACATGGTTAACCTACCGAGAGATCTAAAGGTCACAACTGCATCTCTTCTACTCTGTGGTGTGATAATCAGTCTCCTCCATCACTTGCTAGCAATCATGTATTTCTTGCTTGGACAAAGCACATAGAGGTGGACTACCACTTTGTAAGAAAATTTTTTAAGGCCATCCAAGTAGCTCACATTCCTACTGGTGATCAACTAGGAGATATATTCACTAAGGGATTGCCTGCAAGTCAATTCTTATATCTTAGAGACAGTCTAACCATTGACTCACCAATACTGATCTTGAGGGAGGATGATAACAATAGCCCAAGTGAAGAATTGTCCAGCTCATCATGACTACCTAACCAACTCAACTTACCGAACTTTTTAAACAAAGTCTGTTAGTCGCTTTCTAACAAACTTCATCTAGAACTTTTCTGATTCAACTTATGTGCATACTTTGTCTATAAATAGATCTCTCTGTGTTCATTTGTAACATACAATCATAATTGAATAAAGTTCAGATTCATACCTCTTTATCTCTCGTTTTCTTCCTTCTGGCTCTCTGTTTCAAGAGGAACAGAAACAGAAATATGAGGGAAAAATCTGTTTCTGTTCCTGCTCCCAAATTTAAAAACAAATATTCGGGGAATGGTACAAATTTCTTTCCCGATTTACGTTTCTGTTCTAAGTATGCTGGAAACAAAAACAAAAATCTGAGAAAGAAACAATAAACAAACACCACTGAAGGTTTTGGCCATATGATCAATGTTTGCTGTTCTTATTACTGACCGAGTGTTTTTTTCCCCTTAAAAGACCAGCTAATGATCATCACTGGGCTAACCTATTGTTTTTACAACATTATGTATCAGATCGAAATGTCAGAGATCAGGTCTATTCTAAATGGTGCCACATCAGGGAGCCTTGTGCTTGTAGACGAAATATGCCGAGGAACAGAAACAGCAAAAGGGACGTGTATTGCCGGTAGTGTTGTGGAAACCCTAGATCAAATTGGTTGCCTGGGTATTGTTTCTACTCACTTACATGGTATATTTGATTTACCACTAAATACGAAGAACATTATATATAAAGCAATGGGAACAAAATGTATAGATGGTGAAACAAAACCAACATGGGAATTGGTAGATGGGATTTGCAAAGAGAGTTTGGCTTTTGAAACGGCTCAAAGAGAAGGAATGCCTGTTACAATAATCCAAAGAGCCCAAGAGCTTTATCATTCGGTTTATGAAGAAAAACCCATTTTGGATTCCGATATAAATGTCAGCATTCTGAATATTTCTTGTGATGAAGATAGTGTTAGAAGAAGTCGTCTTAAATCTAGGATTGAGTTAGCAGATCCAATGGTGAATTTGAGGAACGAAGTAGAGAATGCAGTGACTAAGATTTGTGCAGAAAATCTGTCTGAAATTGCTATGATAAATTGTGTTTTCATTGCCGCTAGGGAACAGCCGCCTCCATCGACGATAGGTGCTTCAAGCGTTTATGTTATGCTTAGACCAGACAGAAAATTGTATGTTGGAGAGGTAAACTTACGGTATTATTTATTCCTTTTTATGTACAAAATGTTGATGTATAAGGCCCCATTTGTTTAGTGTTTCTCTTCCTAGAAAACTGGGAAGAGAAACAGGAATATGGCAACAGAAAAACTATGCTTCTGTTCTGCTTTGACTTTTAGAAGAAATTTTTTGGGAACAGAGATCAGGAGAATTTTCTGCCTTTTGCATTATATGGAAACAATCATTTTGGATGGTTGACATAGCACAAGAAAGACCTTTTTGCCTGAAAAGAAAAATTTCAACTTGCTTATTGGTTGTGATATAGATTAAAAAAATATGAAATGTCGATTTAAGAAGATGAATGAATTGCTGCTACTAAATTCTTCTTTATTTGCTATTTGACGAAATTACACTGTTGAAGTTCTATACATCCATGCTTCCCTTTTTAAGATTTTATTTTTTTTGGGACAATATTTTCTATTTTATTCTTCAGTAGATGCCCCCACTCGATGAAAATCTTCGATCCTACCCTTGTATTAGTGTTTCTTTTCTTTTTTTTTTTCAGCGAAGGCAAGAAGAACCAATTATTATTATTTTGCTGTCCTCTGCTTTCTGTTGTATTGATTTACTTGTTTATCTCGGATATGATGTTGGGTCATGATGCATCTCTAGAGAGCTCATTACATGAAAAAGAATAGAATAGAAATTCTTGTTTTTATTTTCTATAACCTTCAGTGACGCGCGCGCGCGCGCGCACACACACATATATATATTCATTTTTAAGATTCAAGTAAATTTCACTTTATGATCTTAACTTCTTTTGTAGACTGACGATCTTCAGGGCAGAATCCGCAGCCACCGCTCAAACGAGGGAATGCGTAATGCTTCTTTCCTCTACTTCTTAGTCCCTGGAAAGAGCATCGCCTGCCAAATGGAAACCCTTCTCATCAACCAGCTTCCAACCCTTGGTTTTCAACTTTCTAATTTAGCCGATGGGAAGCATCGGAATTTCGGCACATCTAACGGCTTCCTAGATGGCGTCTTCTTGAATAGATGAATCCTAACCGTCCATTTATTTCTTTATCTCCATTTATTTCTTAATGTAAAAGATACCAAAGTAGGTCTCAGAAAATTTGAGTAATTATTATGTAATTGGATTTGTAAGGTAGTCTTTCAATCTGTGAGAGAGAGGAGATTATAGAGCTTTTTGGTAGTGTTTGGATTGGGAGCAAGGAATTGAAGCTATGAAATTGGAATTGGAATTGGAATTGGAAATAAACGCATGCAAACTTTTAAATTTTCAAGTGTGTTCATTTTTAATTCCAATTCCAAGTCCAATTCTATGCAACCAAACACTACCTCAGTGGATGCACCAATTTTGGTTTTGATTTCAGTTGCTCCGCTCAAAAGCATTGCCGTGTTGTGTGCTTTTGCTTGATGTGAGCCTCTCTCTTGGAGGAGTAATATGATTGTAATTTTGTTCCAATACATGTAAAATAACCATCATCCACTCCCTGGTTTTGATGTGGTGGTATTTGGGCTCGCTGATCAGATTTGGATGAGATCAGAGGTTTCAAATTTTATGGTAGTCAAGTCACTCGCTACAATAACTATGTGAGAAGTTTAATAATCCTATTAGAAATTCAAAATCGAAAGGTACGAGAATATTTTTTGGGTAGTTGGGCAGTTGTTCACTGTTGGATCTGGCCAATACAACCACCTATAGTTTTTTGTTATCAAGATATCTTTTGTTTAATTGTTCCTAGGGATTTTTTGGAGAATTTGCTTCCATGGTCCAGTTTGATTTGAATTGAACTTTGTTGCTATCGACCATTCACGAAATGTGAATCATTTGCTTTCGCAATGGCTGTTTTTCTTTTATTGGGTTGAGTGATTTTTAGTTTGTAAAAATTACTCTACCGCGTGAATTACATGAACATAAATGTTGAGTTTACGATTCATTGAGAGCGCCTTAATTTTTTATTTCTCAAAGCAAAAACACCAAGCCTCTTACCAAAAGTGATGACATTTTTCATTTTCGTTTCGGAATTTTTTATTTTTCGTCTAGCTAGCAGCGATATTTTAAGGTAAAATCGTATTTTTTAGGAATTTAAACTTACGGTAGTTGTTTTAAGTGAATCTTGAGATCTGAGAGGTAACAATGAGGTACGTAATGTCACATATTTTTTTTTTCAATGAGGTCCAATTCATATCAATGGTAACAATTTGGATGGAACTTCGGGTTATTTTTGTCTTTTTAGGGACTCTTACGACATGTTTAATTGGATAGAATCAAGGTAGAATATAATTATAGTTCTACCACTAATTTTCATTTTTTTGTTTGGTTAAATAATAGAATGCAAAATTTTGATTCCATTAGAATAAAAAATAGAGGAATGATATTCTTTAGTTGAAAGAGTGGAATGACGCCTATTCCATCAGAATATTTTCACTCTAAAAAAATTTAAATATTTTTTGAAGAGATAAATATTTAGAAATATATTTGATAGAGTAGATAAATTGATTATCAAATAAAATATAGAGAAGACGTGTTTAGAGATAAATTTCTCAAAAAAATCAGATATTAAACAATACAAATAATGTATACATTATTGATATATTATCGAGAGAGTCGATTTTAAAGAGAGAACGTTGAGTAGTTCGTGAAAAGACATTTTTAGTTGCTAATTCTAAGTCACACGTGTAAAAAAGAAATAAATTACTTTGGGGATAAAAATACAAAAATATAATAAAAATAAGGATAAATTACAATTCTGGTAATTGTATTTGCACATGTTTTTCTGTTTAGTCCTCCAATTTTTTTTTTTGTCAAAGTGGCTCTCGTATTAACACGTTTTTTAAAGTGATTCTTCCATAAAAAAAAGGGATGAAAACTGACGGAATTTGTGCATGTTGTCAAATTAAGACTATAGGCATCAAATTGAAATAATGATCAAACTTTAGGGGTACAAGTGTCAATAAAAAAGACAGAAATTCATCGAACACCATCAAACTCCGTTCTCGTTGACTCCGCTGGGTACATCTCCTCTGCAAACACCATCAAAATCATGAAATTCATCTGTAGAAAATTCAAAAATTCATCACATTTTATGTATGCGCATACAAATCCTCAAGAATCATAAACTCACAAATAAATAAATAAATAATAATAATAAAAAGGAATCATAAACTCATGTACATGGAAAATAGCATGAGAAACACATATCCAAAATTGAACTCACGGGAATAAGGAGAAACACTCAAGCCCTTTTCTTCTCTCTTAATTACATATACGTAGTTGTTTCTCTCTCTATATCTATATCCCTATATCTCCAAATTCTATTTATGTATTTTGCAATTCTTTGATTTTTATTTGCCCTTCATTTTTTCGCTGTCACAATTCATTGGTTTGGTTTTTAGAGAGAGAGAGAGAGAGAGAGAGAGAGAGAGAGAGAGAGAGAAAAGGGGGGTTGTGGGTATCGATTTTTAGGGTTTGTAGTTGAGGTCGATCGTTGGATGGAGGCTGAATCGGAAGGAGAAAGCAATAAGAGCAACAACAATAACAACGGCGGCGGCGGTCAGTCGGAGGCGCCAAAGAGGTCCAAGCGCCAGATGAAGACACCGTTTCAATTGGAAACCCTAGAGAGGACTTATTCCCGCGAGTTCAATTTTCGATATGTGTTTCTTATGCGATTTTCCATGAATTTAAGTTTGTGATTCTTGATGATTTATACGTGCATACATAAAATGTGATGAATATTTGAATTTTCTACTGATGAATTTCTAGATTTTGACGGTGTTTGATGATTTTTTGTGTTCTTTATTGACATTTGCACCCTTGAAGTTTGACCATGATTTCAATTTGATTCTTATAGTTTTAATATGACAAAATACACAAATTTTGTCACTTTTCAACTTTTTTTTTTTCCGGAAGGGCCACTTAAAAAAACATGTATAAATACGAGGATCACTTTGACAAAAAAATAATTAGAGGACCAAATTGAAAAAAACACATGAAAATACGAGAACCAAATTTATAATTTGCCTTGAAAATAATATGTACACACACGCTCATTCACTCACTAGCGTATAACCCCATGCTAGAAGGTATAGATGTAAAAAAAACATCTTTTGATTTTTTGACATTAACTCCTATTTATACAACATTCTATACCTATTTCATTTGAACATCAATAATAAATAACAATTGAACATTAATAAACAATTCGAACATATTACAAAATAAATGAATCATAATTTCAGAACCAAAAATAAAAATCTGAATAAAAACACAAATAGAAATTACAAGGGGTCGAATCAACATTGGTTTCATTCATGAAGCTATGTTTCCCTGTACCAACGTACAACAACAGTCCAAGTAACTATTGGCATCAAAATAAACAACAGTCACCATTATTTTCATTATATCACTAGTTTTAGCCCGCGCAATGCGTGGATTTAAACAAAAATAAAGAAAATTTATATTAGGTATGTTCATAATAATATGACATAGTTGTTTACTATTTGGATGTTAAACCAATAAGAATTGTATTTTCTTCTTATGATGTTTGTATTTGATACTCTTAATAAAATTAATCAAATACTCAAGTTTTTTGTAGCAAGATTCATTTCGAAAAAATATAACAGAAGCTAAAAGCAATAAAATATTAATAAACAAAATTAAAATCACAAAATTAAGAAATGGAAAAATTCATTTCTAACCTCGGAGCCAAAAAAATCACGAACATATCAACATATTGCGTGTTTTTTAAGTTTTGTAAAATTACTATGAGCTAGTAAATTGAATGAACATAATTTTTTTTTTTTTTTTGTGAATAGTATACAAATTTAAAATTTTAGTCAATGTATTCTATGTCGGTACAATAATTTTTTTATAAATCTAAAATTATTATACTATTTTAAAATAATTACAATTTTTATATAAAAAATTACAATAACTTTTATAACATACATTGACTTTAAACTTTTAAGAGAATTATTAATTTTTCTTAAAAAAATCATTGCAAAAAGTGAATTAGATAATTAGTGAATCGTAAATTTTGAATTAAAAAAATCATTTTTAATTTACGAAATTCTCATCAACAATCTTTTTATTTTTATTTTTCAATTATGAAAAAAACAAAAAAACAAAAAGGATAGATTAATGCTAAGATAGATTTTTGTACATATTACTTTTGAACATGAATATATTACCAACAATTGAACATCAATATCAATAATAATAACTAAAAATCAACATTTTGCACCTAATTAATTTGAACATTGATAATAACTAAATACACACTATTTGTACACCTATACAAATCTTCTAATAATTTAACATCAATAATAATTAAAAATCGAGATTAAATACACACTATTTATATACGTACATAGAGTTTCTAACAAAATCTCTTTCTGGTTGATCTCTACCCCGAAAAATAAAATAAATTAGACTTGAAAAATTAAACAGAAAGAATAATATGACAAAAATTCAATAATTACAACACAACTTTGCTTGGAGAAATATTTGAAAATTAAAAGACAAAAAAAATTAAAAAAATTAATGTATTAATTTTACCTTATCAAATGGATAGATTTCGATAAAATCAATGACATCTCGGCACGTGAATGATACATGGTAGAAGATACCTATTTTGAGCATAAATTGGAACAACAAAATATATAAGAACTATTAACTACACTTATCATGAATGACAAATTTACTAATCATTGCACTAATTAGTTGGAGAAATAGTTAAAATTATTAAAACTATTATACCCAAAAGCTAATAAATTGAAATTATCTTATTTTTTGGGTACATAATCTAATAACAAAATTTAACCAAAATTTATGCATTTTTTATTAATTTTTTCTATCCTATTTTCAGGATCCTAATTAAAAACAATAAATCAAAACACCAACCAAACACAACCTAAGATCATATTTATATAATCTAATGCAATTTTTTTGGTAGAACAAACACCAAAACTTTTAGGAATAGAAAATGTTAGGCTATATTTGGATAATTTGAAGAAGACATTTTATTGCGAGAACATATTTGTAATTTTTTCTTACAAAATTCCTTCTACAAATGAAACATCTTATCCAAATACTGCACCCAACTGGATATTAGAGTTTCATAAACATTTTAATAACGGAAGCCGAAAATAGAAATAGAAATCTTATTCAAATGCTACCTTAGAAAATCATCGAGGTTGCAATTTAGGGTTAAAAACCAGTTTCTAGCACCTCCAAAATGGTCCACCAGACTGGTAGAGTTGATGTTTGCCTTGACGTGTAAAATAGTCCATAAACTCAATTTAGTTTAATGAAATTGGATGGTTTTGGGAACATTGAATTTATATCTTGTTTCAAGTTGCATACATGTAGGAAAAGTAGTAGATTGAGTGAGAATAGGGATTTACTCAAAAAATAAGAAAATGAACTAAAATTCAACTTTTTAGAGATCATAGGAAACAACACAATTGGGCCTTGACGTTCTTTCAACAATAACAACACATAGCGGTAACAATTTCGCAATGAACGTTGACAAATAAAACACCAAAAGCAGACAACAAAACTAAAGAAACACAGTGCAAGACAATCAGATCAACAAATTATGCACATGTTTACAACATGAATGAGAATGAAGAATCCATGGATTCCATGCAAATTCTACAATTTTTCCTAAATCGATAGATTAAAACACACATGGACCGAGAAGCAGAAATGAAAAAACAAAAGATTCAACTAAGAACAATAATAATTCAAACTCAAAAATTATATTAATGGACTCTAATTTTTGATTTCGATCAAATGTAGAACAAACAAAGCAAATGTGTTGCATCTTTCTATATTTCTCAAATAATAATAACAAATATAGAAATCTACGAACTAAAAACAAATTGTGGTTAAATCTAAACAAGTCACTGTTAGATACCGATCGAATTCATATTTAGTGAAATCGAACACAGATTTGGAGAAATCAAACTTAAATTTAGCTAAATCAAGAAATCAAACCTGTGGCAAAAACACAAGTAAAGTTCATAAAAATTAGTCTCAAATTCCAATATCAGAATCACACATCACATACAAACTAAGGAAGTTCCTAATCACCTAGAATAATTAAAGAAATATATCCTTCTAATGAATACTAAGTTAATCGAATACCGAAGCCACATGGTTCATAATACAATCGAGATTAAGTGAGAGATATACCTGCATATCTATATCCTAAAAATATCTACAGGTTGATCTATCAGACTCGTCCACAATTGAGAGAAAAAATGCAACACTGCACACATATTCAAGACAAATAAAACGCTTCATTCAATAACCCTTCAAAATTGAATTGATCCATGAAAAATTCACAATATAAATTACATATTTAAGATAATTTTTCCCCAAGTCCTAGCACTCTGCTACTTCTTGATTTGCAAAAAAGCTCATTCCGACAATGTAGTCATTGAATGGGAAGACCAACTGTAAACATACTGAAGATTTCGACAATCCTAAAACAAAGAAAAAAACTTGATATTGGTCAATGTTATTTATTTATTCATTATTTGATTGTTTGAAAGGTGATTCTTGAGATTTTGATAGTAAATTTATTCAATTGTTACATCAAACCCAACAAGATCAACACAAAAATCACCTCCAAAGTTGAGAAAATCACGTACTAGATATTCATCGATATTTTGTCGTTAAAGCATTTAAATCCTCGATAAATCCAAATCCACACCACGAACATGATCGAAAAAATGATCAGAACCACATACAACATCACCCATGCTTGCTCCAAATTTGCCTTGCCTTTCGGTGCCCCAAATCAACACTCTTTTCCAATTGCTCCTGCTGCTAACGCAAGGCCATGGGAGAGTTCGCTTCTGTAAAATCATAACCAAATCAAATCTAAAACAATTAGAAGATATTTAACCAAATCAAAAATAAATATTCTCAAAACGAAATCAGATCTAGCCAAATTGGAGTTAGATTTGGACTAATTACCTTTGAAGACTCCCGATTACTTTGAAGCTCCACCAGATTTGGCGAGTTCAGACCAAACCAAACCCATATTGGGCCAAATCGGAGCTCGATCTAGCAAGATATGGCCATTTGAAATCGATAAATGGGCACAGAGAGAGCGATGGTCATTCGATTGTGCGTGGCTATGCGTGGCGATGGAGCAGCGATGACGGCTATGGCGGTGCTGGGAAATGAATGACAATGGAGCAGCGACGGTGGCCATAGCAGTGTGCGGCGATGCCCAGCAATGGAACGGCTATAGCGGTGGTTTCATAGAGATAGTAACCGTGAGGCGTGAGAGAGAGAAAGAGTGAGAGTGAGAGTGAGAGAGAGAGATGAAATAAGCAGTTGTTTGGGAAAAGAATGTGCGTGAGAGAGGGTTTGAACTTTGAAGAGTTGTGAAATGAAACTGATGTCGACGATTCATTTCTTAAGGTTATGGTGTATTAAATGACAGTTGTAAGCCACTTAGCTAAAGGGAAATATAATATTTAATCCTGACCCTTAATTGTAATGGAAGAATAAGATTAAAGAGATGACAAATGCTTGCCTCTCATTTATTCCCACGTTAAGCTTATGATTTTAGGTATTATAATATGATTATACAAGAAGCAAGAGCAATATGCACATGAACCTAGATCGAAGATTTTTTCGAACTTGAATTTCTTGTTTCACTTTGCAGAGAGTGAGAAGACCTTAAAGAAGAAGAAGGAGAGGCTATAACCAGAGATTGCCGAGCAAAAGGAGAGGGTGTTGTGCACTATTTTGTCATCAAGCGAACGAGCTCATCAAGTCGACTCTGTTCGACATATACTTCTACCGGGCATAATTATTGCCTCTGGTTGAGCTCCCGTCTGATCCAACTAATAGTAAGTCAAATCTTATCTCTTCTAATCGTCATTTCACTAAGACTCTGAATTTGAATTTGAATTTGTATATGGCATCTAGCATTAGTCTCTCGCAGGGACGGATTCCGCTATCTCCTCAAAATGCTTGCTACTCAGCAAAAGATCGGGGGTGCCAAGAGATCCTATGTTGTACAGGAATAAGCCCCTCAGGGTCAATGCAGGTTTTCTGTACCCCTGAGATTGTTGATTAGGGACTCCTGGCAGTTTGTTCCATGCGCGCCTGATGTGGATCTATACCCCGAGGCTACGGAGGATTGGGGAAACTGCCGTTCTGAGAACTCGACACACCATAGTAGGTAGAAAAGTAAGTGCTCTTCTCGGCACGTGAGAGCATAGCCTATACCTTTGGATCCCAATCCCTAGCTCTTCAGGGTTGGAAACACAGGCCTTGAGGTCAGCACCTGCTTTCTTGACAACTTGAAGTTTGTGCCGTCATTTTTGGATCGCATGACTTCTGTAGCAGATCAGAAAAAGTTAAAAAGTACTCTTCCCAAGCGACTTGTCGGGGACATCTACGATTAATTGACCGGGGTGAGTGCACGCCATTTCTTTTACACTTGTAATTTATTACAAAACACTTATCTTCTCACTTGTTTCTCTTAGCAGGCCATGTTCAGGTTCCACGCGCTCATCGGTTGGATTTTCTCAGAGAATGGCGTGCTGCACAAGCTCGAGTCCTTCTAGGCCGCCCTCAAGAGAAAGGAAGAGACAGAGGCAGAGCTTCGCGCTAGCTTGTCCGAGGCATGGACGATGATCCTGGAGTTGCGCCCAGAGGTCAAGGATGCCAACAACTAGGATGAGATAGGCAACAACCAGGCCAAGATGGTTGACATCGAGCTCCACAACTTCAGAGAGTGCCTGAATTGGAGCGAGTGGAGCCTTATAACTTCGTATAGTGGGTTAGAGAGGTAAATGTGGCTCTTGAGTCCGCTAAGGCGGAGGGCGTTGAGGAATGAAAGCAGGAGTTCGAATTTGTAGAGTTCCAATTGAAGATTGCTCTGACCTCCTGAATACAGGAAACCGAGCCACCATGAGGACTATCTACCGCCTTTATCTGGACCGTCAAACATGTTGATATGAAGCTTTTTGAGCAAGAGGATAGTGCCATAGTCGACGAAGTGAAAGATGACGACGACGCGAAAGGCGTTGAGCAGGAAGGTGTTGAAGAGGGCGAGGTCGCAACTCGTTCTGTCACACCCCACCCTGGGCCTCCACCGCCTGAGGCCGACCGTGACGTCGGCATGACACTTCTTGACCAATACATACATATATATACATATTTAGACGCATGCGCGCCACTATCAATATTTTTTTCCTAAAAAGAATACCTATTTACTCATTTCCAAACATATGGGAACACACCCGTCCCAAATATATACAACAAAAATCACAAAATGCTGAACCTTCCATGGTTCGCCTCTGATCGGCCCACTCTCAAAATGACACTATCTCCGAACTCTACCTAGTGCTAGTAGTGGACCCACTCCTAGTTGCGGCACCTGAAACCAAATATTTTATCGGTATACTGTCTTTATAATATAAAAATATTTTTATAGATTAAGTATAAGTATTAAACATCACGTTTCAAAATATAATATAATATAACCACATACCATACGGAAATTCAGTTTTCCTATCACGAATGAAATAAACCGATATATTTAAAATACCCAATCCAAACATTTTAAATCAACCAACCCAAACATTTTAAATCAACCAATTCAAACATCTCGTCATATAATAAAATACCGCACACCACTCTCCTACTAGCCATCGTATCGTTTTTACCTCACGATCGGGAGTTACAACGGTACCGTAACCTATACAACTGTGCCATCTAAAGTGACTATCAGTACCAGGGCCATTTATTATCCCCAATTGTAAGGGTACTACCCGCAGGATTTGCACTCCTGACGGATCAATCAACCACCTGCAGGACTAATCCTCCTGACATGTCATAATAATCAACCACTTGCAGGACTAATCCTCCTGACAGGTCATAATATCAACAACCACCTACAGGACTAATCCCCCTGACAGGTCATAATAATTAACTACTTGCAGGACTAATCCTCTTGACATGTCATAATATCAATAACCACCTGTAGGACTAATTCTCCTGATAGGTCATCATCAACCACCTGCAGGACATGCCCTCCTGACATGTCATAATAATCAACCACCTATAGGACCGACACTCCTGACAGGTCAATAACATAATCAACCACTTGCAGGACGTGCCCTCATAACAGGTCAAAACCATCCTGCAAGACATACCCTCCTGACGGGACCAAAATTATGGCATAGTTGGACAAAAATCACTTTCTACATTTAAAATCTACTTGATCTACATAAGTCATAAAATCGTCCAATTTTAATAAACATTTTTTTTCACAATTTATACAAAAATAAAATTTATAAATTTATATAGAAGATAGTACACTCACCTAGATTTTCGCACTGCAAAAATATCGACGTTAAAAACTACCGGGACGCTGGAGACTGTGAACTTGTTCCGAATTTTTCGCCTACCGAGAGGTGGATTTTTGGATTTTTGTTTTTATTTTGTTTTTATGATTTTTTTTCCTTTCTTCTTTTCTTTTTCTTGTTCTATTCTGCTTTCTGCTCCTGGTTCAGCCGACGACCGACGACACCACTGTCGACCTTCACTCGCCGGTGATCCATGTACACGTACTCCCAAACGCCAAACACATAACAACACACATCCGAAACACTCGCTGCTCACCTTCACTGATCACATATACCTACTGCCGAACAACCATACACCACCGGCGAAACACACACCGATCACGCACCTACTCATCGGCCAAATCGACCAATGATAGCACACACACACTCACCGGCCAACTTGAAAACCAAACGGCACACCCACGGTCTGATCAAATACACACACACACATACACGACGAACACATGCACAGACGGCGACGGCTAAACGACGGACACATACACAACACACGATTACCGTCGACTGAATAACAACACACACCCACATGCTCGTTGGAGGAACACACATACATTGACGATGCTAAAAACACACACGAACAACACACACACACACACTCACCGAACGACGGCGATCAACAACAGATCGATACCCACACCGTCGGACGAATGATGACGCCACACACACACCCACACGATCACCGGATGAACAATCGGAGACACACACCCACACATACGCACGCTAAACGGCCGACCGAAACACCCACCGCCGACCGAATGGACATCTACTGCTATCCGACTGAATCTTCTCCTCTATCTATTTTTTCTTTCTCTTTTTTTTTCTTTCTTTTCTTTGTGTTTATGGAAATGTGAAATGCATGTATATATATGTGTGTGTGTGTGTACACATGGTGTTTTCCTTGCATAACCACTTGTCCCATTTATTGTGAAATTATGCTAATCCCCTCCTCAATTATTTTTAGGTTATTAGTTAAACCCAAAATTTAAAATTAATATTTTTAAAATTGCTAATTGACACCTAATTTTTTAAAATCAAATAAGAAATGACACAATCTACCCTGTTGTTTTCTAAATATTTTAGAATGCAATTAAAATTTATGTGTATGCAAAAATTAGGGTCTTACAACCCTTCCTCCCTAAAAGAAATTTTGTCCCAAAATTTTAGTTACCTTGTCCGAACAAATGCGGATATTTATCTCTCATCTCGTCTTTTCGCTCCCACGCCGCTTCTTCCACGGAATGATTGCGCCATAACACCTTCACCAATGGAATCGTTTTCGTCCGTAACACCTGATTTTTACGATTTAGAATTTGGATTGCCTCTTTAACGTATGTCAAATCCTCTTCCAACTCGATTGATTGAAAAGTCAACACATGCGAAGGATCTGGTACATATTTTCTACGCATCGATACGTGGAAAACATCGTGTAATCTGGATAATTCTGGCGCTAAGACAAGTCGATAAGCTGTCGTGTCGACCCGTTCTAAAATTTCGTATGGCCCGATATATCTCGGACTTAACTTTCATCTCTTCCCGAATCTCATTATGCCCTTCCATGGGGATATACGCAAAAACACACGATCATCCACTTCAAATTTCAACTCCCGCCTACGCTTGTCAGTATAACTCTTTTGCCGACTTTGAGCAATTCTTAATCTTTCCTGAATTACCTTTACTTTGTCTGCCGTCATTTGGGCTATATTTGGCATCAATAATTTTCGTTCTCCAACTTCAGTCCAACAGACTGGAGTTCTGTATCTCCTACTATACAAGGCTTCATACGATGCCATCTCGATTACCGAATGGTAGCTGTTATTATAGGTAAATTCCATCAACGTCAAATGATCATCCCAGCTACCAGAAAATTCTAGAACACAACCCCTTAATATATCCTCCAACATCTGAATCGTACGTTTTGATTGGCCGTCAGTCTGAGGATGAAAGGCAGTACTAAATTTCAACTTGGTACCTAAAGCAGTTCAGAGACTCGATCAGAACTTCGTAGTAAATCTCTGATCCCTATCTGACACTATGGAAATCGACGCACCAAGCAATCGGACAAACTCCTCAATATACAATTGGGCATACTTATCAAGAGAGTACGTTGTCTTTACGGCCAGAAAATGAGTAGACTTGGTAAGCCTATCAACAATTACCCAGATGGAATTAGGTCTCTTGCGGGTACGAGGTAATCCCGAAACAAAATCTATCGTGATATGCTCCCATTTCCAATCTGGAATAGGTAGAGGTTGCAATAATCCACCTGGACGTTGGTGCTCAATCTTGATTTGCTGACAAACGAGACACTTAGCAACAAATTCAGCAATTTCCCGTTTCATTCCATTGCACCAATAGTGTTCTCGCAGATCTCGATACATTTTGGTACTGCTTGGGTTCATTGCGTATATCGAACTATGCGCTTCCTCCAAGATATCATTCTTCAGTTTGGCATCATCTGGCACACACATTCTATTTCCAACCATCAAAGCCTTATTGTTATCCTTGACACGGTAGTCAGCTCTGTGACCATTTTTCACTTTAGTTCGGATCTTCTCCAATTGAGCATCCAACTTCTGCGCTTCTATAGTACGGTCGATCAATGTCGATCTCAAAGTCAAAGTTGCAAGTAGCACTGCCGTCTGACCAACCGCTAACTGAACTCGCAAAGATCTCAATTTGGCGTATAAATTAGTATGAACAACTTGAAGATATGCAATTGAACATACCGATTTCTAACTCAGCGCATCTACCACAACATTGGCCTTCCCAAAATGATAGTGGATAGTACAATCATAGTCCTTCATCAATTCTATCCAACGTCTCTGCCTCAGATTTAGTTCCTTCTGAGTAAACAAATACTTCAAACTCTGGTGGTCGGTGTATATCTTACAAGTATCGTCAGGTAATGCCTCTAAATCTTCAAGGCAAACACAATCGTCACCAACTTCAAATCATGTGTCGGGTAGTTACGCTCATGATTCTTTAATTTCCGGAAGGCATATGCAATCCCGTGCCCATGTTGCATCAGTACATACCTTAGCCCTTGGTGTGACGCATCACTGTAGATCACAAGGCCACCACCTTCAGTCGGAAGGGAAAGTATTGGCGCAAAAATCAGTCTACTCTTTAGCTCTTGGAAACTCTGCTTACATTTGTCATTCCACTTGAATTTAGATTCTTTGTGGGTCAATCGAGTCAATGGGGCAGCTATAATAGAAAATCCCTACATAAATCGTCGATAATAACCTGCCAATCCCAAAAAGTTTTAAATTTTGGTAACACATTTCGGTCTTTCTCACTGAACAACGGCTTCAACTTTCTTTGGATCCACCTGAATACCATCCCTCGAGATAACATGCCTCAAGAATATAACTCTATCCAACCAAAACTCACATTTACTGAATTTTGCATACAACTACTTCTCTCGCAAAATCTGCAACACAATCTTGAGATGCACTGCATGCTTTTCTTTATTTTGGGAATAGATCAGTATATCATCAATGAACATGATAATAAACTGATCTAGATAAGGTTGGAAGATCCGTTTCACTAAATCCATAAAGGCAGTAGGAGAATTCGTCAATCCAAATGGCATAACTAAGAAATTCATAGTGCCTATACCTCGTCTGAAACGCCGTCTTCGACACATCACTGTCTTTAACTTTCAGCTGGTGATATCCCGATCGAAGATCTATTTTGAAAAACACCCTGGCCTTCTGTAGTTGGTCGAACAGATCATCAATCCTAGGCGATGGATATTTATTACGAACCGTCACCTTATTCAACTATCGGTAATCAATACACATTCTCAGCGTGCCATCCTTCTTCTTTACGAATAATACTGGAGCTCCCCACAGAGAAACATTAGGTCTGATAACCCTAGGTCTAATAGATCTTGCAACTAAATTTTCAATTCCTTCAGCTCGGTAGGTGCCATACGATAAGGTGAAATTGATATAGCAGCGGTTCCTAGAAGTAACTCGATAGTGAATTCTATTCCCCTATCCATTGGCAACCCTGACAATTCTTCTAGAAACATATTGGGAAAATTCACGACCACTGAAATATCTGCCACCTCTACTTCATTCCGATTGGTGTAAATCACATGCGCGAGATAACCCTAACATCCCTTCTTTAATAGTTTCCTGGCCTCTTAGAAGTGAAATCAAACTACCAGGGGTAATGATTTTGTCCCCTGAAAACACAAACTCCAACTCACTTGCGACACGAAAAGTAACTTTATTTTTTTTAAAAAATAATCTACTGTGGTATGATAACCGGATAGCAAATTCATACCCAGTATCACATCAAAATCGTGAATATTTAGGGGTAATAGATCCACCGATAATTCTCTATTACCTATACAAAGCAGACTGTCTTTATACACACTATCTATTACCACAGACTCACGGTTCTTGGTTGCTTCCTGCACATCATTCTCTATTAATTCCGCTGTGTTTACTAATTTCGCATAATTTTTAATCTGCCTGCCTGTCAACCTGGAACTTAATTCTAAATCAAGCCCTTTCTGGAATCGTCTACATCTTGTCTCTTCTATTTTCACCAAATCGGGAGCGAATCGGGACATGGCATCGAATTTAATTTCATACTGCAGAATGATCATCTTTTCCTGTTTCAATAATATGAGCTCCCCCTACAATAAAATTACAAGGTTTCCTTAGTATTGCTTAGAAAACAGTTTTATGCACACCCTTGATGTTGTACGCTATGATAGAATCCATGTATATCAAATAGTAGCGCAATGTGTTGTGTAGTCCCATAATATAAGTAAGGTGTTGTCTACTAATCCAACTTAACTGTGCTTTGTCATACTATTGGTTTAACAACTAAAACATTAAGTGCTACCGATAGTGAATCCCAATGTCAAGTAATACGAATATAATTACTTATTAGTTATAATTTAACATTTAAAACCACTAGCACCCCCACAATCGTAATCCATCCAACACCACTACCAACAACACCAACCAATCCACCAACTAGCAGTATCACAATTTCATAGCACAATTAATTGCCAACTTTATAGTTATTCCTGCTAACGGAAAACGAGACTAGGAAAAGAATACAACAACGTTAACCAGTGGTCAGGCTCTCCTATTTATCCGTTACAAATTTACTATATGTTAAGGGAGGGCCAACCAGACAACAACAATATTTAATTTAATAACATAACTATTACTCGCGTACCGAAACCACCTACTGACACCCTATCTCAAGGTCCACTACTGACTAGACAACTAACACGTCTACAGAACCTATAACCTAGGCTCTGATACCACAAATGTCACACCCTACCCCGGCCCCCCACTGCCCGAGGCCGGGCGTGACGTCGACATGACACTTCCTGGCTAATAAATACATATATATACATATTCGGACGCACGCGTGCCGCTATCAATATTTTTTTTCCCCAAAAATAATATCTATTTACTCATTTCCAAACATATAGGAACACACTCGTCCCAAATATATACAACAAAAATCACAAAATACTGAACCTTCCACGGTTCGCCTTTGACCGGCCCACTCCCAAAATGACACTACATCCGGACTCTACCTAGTGCCAGTAGTGGACCCACTTCTAGCTGTAGCACCTAAAACCAAATATTTTATCAGTATACTGTCTTCATAATATAGAAACATTTTTATGGATCATGTATAAATATTAAACACCACATTTCAAAATATAATATAATATAACCACGTAACATACGAAAATCCAGTTTCTCTGTCACCAATGAAATAAATTGATATATTTAAAATACCCAATCCAAACATTTTAAATCAATCAATCCAAATATTTTAAATCAACCAATCTAAACATCTCGTCATATAATAAAATATTGCACACCACTCTCCTACTAGCCATCGGATCGTTTTTACCTCACGATCAGGATTACAACGGTATCGTAACCTGTACAACTGTGCCATCTAAAGTGACTACCAGTGCCAGGGCTATTTATTATCCCCAATGGTAGGGGTGCCACCCGCAGGATTTACATTCCTGATGGGTCAATCAACCACCTGCAGGACTAATCCTCCTAACATGTCATAATAATCAACCACCTGCAGGACTAATCCTCCTGACAAGTTATAATACCAATAACCACCTGCAGGACTAATCCCCCTGACAGGTCATAATAATCAACCACCTGTAGGACTAATCCTCCTGACAGGTCATGATATCAATAACCACCTGCAGGACTAATTCTCTTGACAGGTCATAATATCATCAACCACCTGCAGGACATGCCCTCCTGACAGGTCATAATAATCAACCACCTGTAGGACCGACACTCCTGACAGGTCAATAACATAATCAACCACATGTAGGACGTGCCCTCCTAACAGGTCAAAACTATCCCGCATGACATAAACTCCTGACGGGATCAAAACTATGCCATAGTCGGACAAAAATCACATTCTACATTTAAAATCTACTTGATCCACATAAGTCATAAAATCATCCAATTTTAATAAACACTTTTGTAAATTTGTAAATTTACATAGAAGACAATACACTTACCTCGATTTCCATACTGCAAAAATACCGACGTAAAAAACTACCGGGATGCTGGTGCCTGTGAACCTGTTCCAAATTTTCCGCTTGTCGAGAGATGGGTTTTTGGATTTTTGATTTTATTTGGTTTTTTTTTTTTTCCTTTCTTCTTTTCTTTTTCTTTTTCTGTTCTACTTTCTACTCCTGGTTCAGCTGACGCCCGACGACACCATTGCTGACCTTCACCCGCCGGCGATCTACGCACATGTACACCCACACCTAAACACCGAACACACAACAACACACATCCGAAACACTTGCCGCTTACCTTCACCGATCATATACACCCACTGCCGGATAACCATACACCGCTAGCGAAACACACACCGATCAAGCACCCACTCACCGACCAAATCGACCGACGGCAGCACATACACACTCACCGACTAACCTGAAAATCGAACGGCACACCCAAGGTTTGATCAAATACACACACACACACACACACACACACGACGAACACATGCACAGACGACGACGACTGAACGACGGACACAGACACAACATACGATCACGGTCGACTAAACAGCAACACACACCCACACGCTTGTCGGGGGAACACACACACATTGATAACGCTAAACACACACACACACACACACACACACACACACACACACATACACTCACCAAACGACGACGATCAACAACCGACCGATACGCACACCGCCGGACGAACAATGACGCCATACACACACCCCCACACGATCGCCGGATGAACAATCGGAGACACACACCCACATATACATGCTGAACGGCCGACCGAAACACCCACCGCCGACCGAATGGACTTTCTCCTCTCTTTGTTTTTTCTTTCACTTTTTTTTTCTTTTCTTTTCTTTGTGTTTTTGGGAATGTGAAATGCATGTATATGTATATATACATGGTGTTTTTCTTGCATAGCCACTTGTCCCATTTATTGTTAAATTATGCTAATCCCCCCCTCAATTATCTTTGGCTTATTAGTTAAACCAAAAATCTAAAATTAATATTTTTAAAATTGCTAATTGACCCTTAAATTTTTTAAATCAAATAAGAAATGACACAATCTACCCCGTTATTTTCTAATGTTCTAGAATGCAACTAAAATTTATGTGCAAAAATTAGGGTCTTACATGGTCCCTTTAAAATGGCGCTAATAGGGACACTGGGGGGGAGAATTGATCCCTATCCCATCGTTGTCTTAGCACTTAGGGTTTTTTTTTTGGATTTTTTGTAAACGCTTTTCCTTTTTTATCCTTTTTATTTTTTGGCTAGCAGAATTGTATTGGGCTTGGAACCCCAAGATGTAAAACTTCTTTTTGAACATATCAATACATGGGCTTTTTTTTTTTCCCGTAAACTTCTGAACGGCACAAACGTTATACTTGCTTTTTTTTGAAATTTTTTGTCATTTCTTATTTCCTCCCAGGGGCCATGGCCCTCTTGCCCCCAACCTAGGACACAAGTTTGACAAAATTGGACTCGTGTCGTGGGTTTAAGGTAATGGGTTCTCCAAAGCATCTGGTCCTCGCAGTCCCTTGGGGTAAAACACTTTGGTCGGATCCTTGTGGCTAGTAATCAGTGGGTTCCGTAGTCGGGCTCATCCTTGATCCTAATTTGGTCCATGTAGAAGCATCTCTCCATTTTTGTTACCTGTTCTTGGTCGGCTGGGAGAGGAAAGTTACTTAGCCGCATGCCCTCAAACTCGATCGATGCCCCGCCATTGGTGGATGACCTCGGTCTATCCCCGTGTTCAGGCTATCGACCTATGCAGGCAGTCCAGTTATTACCCTCGACGTTGTGCGTTGGTGGCAGCGGAATATTACGTCGCTACTTCTACCGCAAGTGTACGGGTCAAGTTTTAATATAGTGGGAGGAGTAAGGGTTGTCGTTTCTACAGGGATTAAATTAAATTATCGTTAAGTACCGCGATTGTCATAACCGAATTTTATATAGGCGAGTCAAATTTAGATTTTTGTTTAAAGAAATAAAACTAAACTAAACTAATTAAACTAAAATACTAATAGTGACATTAATAGTAATATATTGTCTAGAGATTAACTTTATTCACTTAAATGTGTTCATTTTAGTCTTATTTACATTAACGGTATTTAAACTATCCGACAATCTAGGTATCAAAAACTCACTCACTACTTCTCCCGAGTGTAAAGTGAATGAATATGTGACTTTGTGTCAACACCGATGTCCCCATCTAGCGTCTAACAAGACTGATCACATGAGTCTCGCCCCAACCTTATGGATTGCACTTTCTAATACTCTCTCGAGTCATTAGATCATCGCATTGTGTTTAAACCCTAGTCCGAATTCGGAGTTTCCTCTCCCAAGTGTCAAACCTTGATTTCTCAAACCAACCAATATATCATAATAAGCATACATTGGAGGTAATAAAACGGTAAACATAATCAGATAAAAATAAACAACCGTTAACAAAACATCGATTTATTCAAACAACGTTTTCATGGACTACATCAAACTCTAGACAATATATGTTTAACTACACATGGCCATTGCCCAATATTCAACTATAAACAAGCTAAACAATATCAAATACCAACAAGAGTTTAAGAAATAAAGAGAGAAACAAAGGAGAATAGCCGTTATCTGAAGAATTGACGGTTCCTCGTGCATGATTTCTACTCCGATCTTGATTTCTTCTCTTCAAATGGATAATCTCTCCTCGTTGGTATGCCTTGGAGCTCTCAAGGGAGTCCCAAAACCGTGCCTTAGGTGTTGGGGGACGAGGGGATATCATAGGGATTCAAAATATCACAAAAAATATCCCAAAATATCTTACCCAAGTGGAGCTGGACCGCTGTAGCAGTGGGAAGTCGTAGGTCCACTGACCTATCACCGCTACAGCGGCGAAGGCCACTGCTGTAGCTGTGGTATTTTGGCCGTAATGTTCTCTTCCGAACTTCGATTGAGGTGATTCAAAAACCTATGGAAACCTAAGATATAGATATACAACTTACATTTTTTGAGATTTTCCAAAATTGAATTTCATCATTGTCAAAAAGGCGTTGAAGTTACTGCACCAGAACCGAATTTGCATCTTTTCACCAATTTATTCAAAAACCTCTAAAACAATACAAACACACATGAAACAAACAAAAATGCTTGAAAACACACAAATATTTAAATCTAAAATTACTTAATTTGTCGGTAAATAAACCACTCATCAAATACCCCAAAACTCAAACGTTTGCTTGTCCCCAAGCAAAAACACATAAACAAGAAAACAAACTACCACAACGAATTTATGAACTTAAATACTAAAAACAAAAACACACAAACGAACTAAAAACAACAACGTGAGAGTTTTGAATTTCTACTAATCGACCAAAAAGTTTTCCCTCAACGGCCCCCAATCATATCGAGTTCAAGAATAAAATCGCACCATGTGGTGTTCTAGAATTTCAATATTCAATTATGGTAAATGCTATTCTAGATCCTTTCCAAGTGTGTGTGCGAAAACTTAATTATACAACCATCCAATTATCGGATTGGATTATCCACCAACAAAGTTCATGACTTAAAACCGATAAGGTATAGGATTTCAATATGCTAGACTGGGTTTCACTCTCCACTAATGTAGGCTTGGAAATTCAAAAAGATCAAAAGGACTTGGATCGATTTTTATCAACTGGCCAAAGGTATATCGGGATTTGGTAAACGTTATTAACTCGACGTTACCCAAGGCATACGCTTGGCACTCAATCACTCTCAAACCCTCAAAGATAAATTTGAAACAACCCTGAGCTATCATTTAAAAATGTTGTACTCACTTGTAAAAAAAAATAAAAATATAACTATATTTACATATGTTTTTTTTTTAAAGATACCACACCCTCAAACTTATTTGATTTGTACAATTTCACGGGTGTGAGAAAACAATAGAAAAATGACAAGTGAGTACTCGAATACCGAACTAATCAAAAGTTTGCCCAAACCCCAACCGCTCACTTCAAGTAGTATTTACAAATGCTCACTTGATTTTGACTCACATTGCCTTAGGTTTAGCGACTTAGGTTTGGAAAATGTTTTATTGGGCAAGGCATTTGTTACGTGTTCAGAATTGAAACGACTTACAGGCTTCGGCAGGGTAATGAGGGATAAAACATATAGCATGGTAAGCTTCAAAGCCTCAAGCGATAAAAATGAATGCCTAAATCATGTCTCCTGAACTACCTCGCCTAGGATTTCGTCTCAAGTTTCCCCCAATCAGGTTCTAGAATCCCTAAAATTGTCATGAACTTGCTACTAAATAATCGACATCAAATCAATTGGATAGCTAGTACATTGAGTCTACGTGCTCGTGCAAATTAGAATCGACAATAACTTTTACCAAAATGAAAAGTCAAGCACACAGAACACACATGAATGAGCATTGCCCTTGACCTCAAAAACCAACCAGGGGATAATTTCATCATTGGGTAATGGCTCAAAAGAACTACAAAACTCAACACGCAAAAATTATTACTACAAACACAAACATACTACACTAACTAAACAAACATGCATACATGAAAACAATTTAACTTAACTACACAACTAACAACAAGAAAACATACTAAACACCCCCCAAACTTAAAACGGTCAGTGTCCATAATGACCCAATTATCGATCTCAACAATTGAAATGTAGCATGCCGACGAAGGGGGTTTAGAACACGTACTTGGGAGGCGAGACAATCTCACCTTTGAGTGAAGTTGGCGGTGATGCTCTAATTTATTTTGAAACTTGGGTTGTCTCCTAAGAAGTGCTTGGTTTAATGTTCTAGGCTTGACATGGAGAAGGGCTAATCAAAGAGCGGCTTCTGCCCATAGTATGTGTCATACAACACCACATATGAGTTTTGATTCAAAACGCCCTCAAGCTTGGAAAAATTTGGCATTGATTGGCCCGTGCTCTCAACATGACTCATTTTCGTCTTATGTGCTTGGTGGGCATGAAAGAACAGTACTAAAGGCGGCGAAGGACAAGTGAGCCACATCATATCCTCAAAGATGTGATCGTCTTGGATCGGTGGTGGCATCAAAACATGGATCACAAATGCTGAAGAATCACAATTATCAACATGTGATTCTTCATCGCCAATCCACACTTCGGTTTTCTCCTCCTTAGCATAATTATCAATGAACGTACCCAAGTTCCTCCTGCTCATATCCAGTTCCTCTTAGTGCCTTTCACATATGGATGTGACTTGTGTGTCTCTCAGTGCCACCGCTTATGACTCGGTCTCAATGAAGCAAATAAGATTACCGATTTGCGTCTCAAGAGATGTTACGGTCACATCAATTTCAGCTCAGGTCGTCTCAATTTTGTTAAGACGGTCCTCATGCTCATTGAGTCGGTCATTCGTTTCTTTCCAGAAAACCTGAGTCTCCCCCATAAATTCAACGAACATTTCTTCTAGGGTGGGGGAAGACTCCACATGTTTGTCTGGTGTGTTAATCCATGGCACCGAAACGGTGGTACTATCCTCCAAACTTTGGTAGCTTGTTGAATAATTCCAACTCTGAAAATCAAACTCCGCCATGTCTTCCAATAACTAATAGGCTTCATCCACGGTTAGTTGGTTGAAAGAGGTGGTACCGTTTCCTCTTTCCACCCAAGTTCTTGTTGTGACTAGTAACCCGTCGAAGAAGTTCAGTAGTTGACACTCCCTCGGGAAACAATGATTTGGGAACCAAATGAGAAACTCCTTGTTATCTATCCCAAGCACAATAAAACGGCTCAGAATCTCGTTGAAAAAAATGCAAAAACACTTATTGATGAGACATCTTCAAGTACCTTGCAAATGAAACAAAACTAAAAACAAAAATTAAAAATAAAATAAATGCCTAAATTAAAATCAAGTTACTTTTTCACATTATCAACAACAATCTAAAAACCATTCCTCGACAACGGCGCCAAAAATTTGGTAGTGAAATATTACGTCGCTACTTTCACCGCAAGTGTACGGGTCAAGTTTTAATATAGTGGGAAGAGTAAGAGTTGTTGTATCCACAGGGATTGGATTAAATTGTCATTAAGTACCGCGATTTTTATAACCGAATTTTATCTAGGCAACTCAAATTTAGATTTTTGTTTAAAGAAATAAAACTAAACTAAACTAATTAAACTAAAATACTAATAGTGACGTTAATGGGAATATATTGTCTAGGGATTAACTTTGTTCACTTAAACATATTCGTTTTAGTCTCATTTACATTAACGATATTTAAATTATCAGTAATCTAGGTATCGAAAACTCACTTACTAGCTCTCTCAAGTGTAAAGTGAATGAATATGCGACTTCGTGTCAATGCCGAAGTCCCCATCTAGTGTCTAACGACACTGATCACATGAGTCTCGCCCCATCTCATGGATTGAACACTTTTTAATACACTCCCGAGTAATTAGATCGTCGCGTTGTGTTTAAACCCTAGTTCGAATCCGGGGTTACCTCTCCTAAGTGTCAAATCTCGATTCTTCAAACCAACCAATATATCATAACAAGCATACATTGGAAGTAATAAAACGGTAAACACAATCGGATAAAAATAAACAACCGTTAACAAAACATCGATTTATTCAAACAACGTTTTCATGGAAAATATCAAACTCTAGACAATATATGTTTAGCTACACATGGCTATAGCCCAATATTCAACTATAAACAAGCTAAACAACATCAAATACCAACAAAGGTTTAAGAAATAAAGAGAGAAACAGATGAGAATAGCTGTTATCTGAAGAATTGACAATTTCGTGTGCGTGATTTCCACTCCAATCTTGATTTCTCCTCTTCAAACGGATGATCTTTCCTTGTTGGTATGCCTTGGAGCTCTCAAAGGAGTCCTAAAAACGTTCCTTAGGTGTTGGGGGAAAGAGGGGATATCATAGGGATCCAAAATATCACAAAACATATCCCAAAATATCTTATCCAGGTGGAGCCAGACCGCTGTAGCGGTGGGAAGTCGGTTGGTCCACTGACCCTTTACTACTGCAGCGGTGAAGGCTACCGCTGTAGTGGTGGTATTTTGGCTATAACTTTTGCATCCAAACTCTAATTGAGATGATTAAAAAACTTGTGAAAACCTAAGACATATATCTACAACTTCCAGCTTTTGAGATTTTTCAAAATCAGATTGAATCATTGTCAAAAATGGCCTTGATTTTACTACACCTGAACCGAATTTGCATATTTTCACCCATTTATTCAAAAACCTATAAAACAATACAAACACACATTAAACTAACAAAAATACTTGAAAACACACAAATATTTGAATCTAAAAGTACTTGATTTATCGGTAAATAAACCACTCATAAGTTGGGATGCCACTTCTTCTTGTAGATGCCCCTTGGCGTTGTGTGCGGGGTGTCGCTTCTTGTAGATGTATACATGAGTCATGAACAAATTACACTGAATCACTTTTTTTGTTGATAAGGGATTTTGTTTTACACTTGTGGCATTTTGAAACTTTTACAAAAGTGATTTTTCTCTACAAAAGTAGCACTTTAGGTGCTCGGCATTCCATAGGTGTCTCAGTGGGACTCCTTCTTCCGTCTCAAGCTCATGAGTGCCTTAACGTTTGATTTTTCTAACTCGATACAATCCTTCCAAAGTGGGGGCTAGCTTTCTAGAGTTTTGGTCTCTTGTGGCCTGATTTACTTTCCTCAAAATGAGGTCGTCAACATCAAAAGATTGTGGGCGAACCCGTCTATCGTAGTACTTGGCCGCCCTCTGTTGGTAGGTAGCTTGCCACACCCAGGTTTGTTCTCTTCTATCATTGAGGAGGTCGAGACTCAGAGACAGTTCTGTATTGTTTTCGGCTTGGTTAAAGATCACTGCGGTTTTATGCGAAGGTATGTCAATCTCCGTGGGGACAACGGACTTAGAGCCGAAAGTTATTGTGAAGGGCGTTTCCCCTTTAGGGGTTCTCGATGTCGTGTGATATGCCCCAAGCACCAGGTTATGTCTTCGACTCATTTTTCTTTGGATTTCTCAAGTTTTGTCTTTAAGTCGTGTAGAATCGTTCGGTTCATTACCTCTACTTGCCCATTTTCCTGGGGGTGTCTTGGAGAGGCAAAGTGCATTCAGATTCCCAGCTTGGAACATAACTCAGCGAAGAGATCGTTGTCGAATTGTGTGACGTTGTTGTACACGATGGCCTTAGGAATTCCAAATCAGGAAACCATGCTCTTCCATACGAAGTCTTGAATTTTTTCCTTCGTGATATGGGCCATGGGCTCAACGTCCACCCACTTCGTAAAATAGTTGATCGCGACGACCAGAAATTTTCTCTGCCTAATGACTTGGTGGAATGGCCCGAGTAAGTCGTTACCCCACTAGGCGAATAGCTATGGGTTGGTCATCGGGACCATGACAGTTGGAAGGGCATGAGGGTGCAAGGTAAATTGCTGACACTTGTCACATTTTTTGCTAAATTCGGTGGCATCTTCAAGCATCTTCGGCAAGAAATAGCCGTGACACTAAACTTTGCGGGCAAAGGATCTACCCCCTAAGTGGTTGTCGCAGATACCTTCATGCATCTCCCTCAGTATGTAATCGACCTCTTCTAGATAGATACATCTGGAGTATGGGCTTGAAAATGGCTTTCGGTAAGGAACCCCGTCGATGAGCATGTACTTTGCCAACGGGTAGCACATCTGTCTAGCCTCTACATGATAATTTAGAAGAGTTTCGTGCTACAGATATTACATGATTAGGTCCATCCAAGTAGGCTAGTCTGAGAGCTCATAGATTGTGGCCACTTGGTCTGAGGTCCCCATTCTAGGGGCGTCCATGTATTCGACTAGAACATTTCTCTTCAAGGTCTACTCTACTGCCAAAATGCCAGAGCGTCGGCATGTCTTTTCTCGTCTCGAGGGATTTGAAAAATTTGAACTTTTTCCAATTGTCCAAAACTGCCCTTACTTTATCTAGGTATGTTGTCCTTTTTGGGTCCTTGGCTATTGTACGACGAGCGTTTGTTACATGCTCGCGTATTGACTACTCAGAAGTGTACGAGGTCAAAGTTTTAGTATAATGTGATCTTTAAGACTGAGTATCGTATCTACAGGGATTGGATGTCGTTATTATCGAGTACCATAATTGTCATGACCTAACTTTATTTAGGCTAAAAAGGAATGATTTTAAATTAATTAATACTAATACTAATATAACCTAATTTAATCTATACTAATTATACTAATATGAGATGGTTAGGGGATGGATTATCTAGGGATTAACTTTATTTACTTAAACGTGTTTGATTTCGTTTTGTTTACAATAATGGTGTTCAACCTATTCGACAATCTCAGTTCGTAAACTCTCCCGCCATCTCTCCCGAGTGTAAGACGAGGGAATACATGATTTCGTGTCAACGAAGAAGTCCCCCTCAACATCTTAACGACTCTAGGTGACGTAAGTCTCACCCCAACGTCATTGATTGCACACAATCCAACTCCCTCCCGGGTTATTGGATTGTCGCGTTGTGTTTATCCTATTGACAATCTCAGTTCGTAAACTCCCCTGCCACCTCTCCCGAGTGTAAGACGATGGAATACACGACTTTGTGTCAACAAAGAAGTCTCCCTCAACGTCTTAATGACCCTAGGTTACATGAGTCTTGGTAATCTTTTCCTTCAAATTTGTTTGAGCACTCCCCATACTCTCTCCCTATTCTAATCTAAGCCCTAAGGGCTCTAATGGCCGGAGATCCTCAAAGGAGAAGGGATGAGAGGAGATTAAATACATAAAATATCTCAAAAAATATCTAATCTGGTACAGAGGCAACCGCCTAGGTGATGGGTATGTCGGTTCAGTGATCACTGTAGCGGTAAAGACAACGGTGGATTTGATGACCATCCTACAGTTTCACCGCCTAGGCGATGAATATCACCACCTAAGCGGTGAACTTCCAGCAAATTTAGGCCCTCTCTGCATTTTCACCACCTAGGTGGTGGTCTGGACGCCTAGGTGGTGGGTTGGTTTTCAGAATTTTGCCCAGATGCTTGTTTTTCAACCGTTTTTTCGACTATTCTTGGTTCTCATTTACACTCTGTTTTCATACATTTTCACCCCACAGACCTGATTTATACAAAAAGAATAAAACTAATTAAAACGCAATAAAATACTATAAAAACGCTCGAAAACTAACTTAGTTCGGTTTAAAAATAGATAGGTAGATCAAACCTATCAGCTATGTATTTTTTGTGTACTTTATTGACCACGAGCTGTAAGTCACAAAAGACCAGGAGAGCTTTGACATTGAAATCCCTTGCAAGATGGAAGCTAGCGAGCAAAGCTTCATATTCAACCTCGTTGTTTGTTGCTCTAAATTCGAGCCTGAGGGCATATTACACCACTTCCTTATCTGGGGCTGCTAGAACTATTCCTGCTCCGTAGCTGTTCACGTTGGAGTTTCCATCGGTGTAGAGTTTCCAAGTTGATGGGCCGAAGTCTGGGGGGTTGGACGAGGTTCCTATGTCTTCGGGAGGTGGAATCCTCTGCTCATCTATTGCCGGCTTTTGGACATCTAGGAAGGTAAATTATGTGATAAAATCGGTGAGGACTTAGCCTTTGATAGCCATCCTTGGTCGATATTCTATATGGAATTTCCCCTGCCCAAAGTTGTATTTCACTAACCTGCTCGAGACGGTGGTGGAATGTTGTATCTGTCTCAGGGGTTGGTCGGTGCGCACAATGATTGTGTGCGCTTGGAAATATTATCATTTATCTAGGTTTTCAGCTCATAGAATGCGTCCGTACACTCGTTTATCTACTCGAAGTTCTTGTTACCAAATAGGACTTTGAAGAATGGAAGACGAAGATTTAGCGATGAACCGGTTCAGGGCTACAAGCTTGCCGATGAGCATTTGCACTTTCTTTTTCATGTGGAGTGAGGACATTCTGAGTATGGCGCTTATCTTCAGGATTGGAATCAATTACGCGCTAATAAACTATGAACTCGAGGAACTTCCTCGCTGAAATTCCAAAGATGTATTTATTTGGATTGAGTTTCATGCAGTAAGTCCTAAGCTTGTTAAAGCATCCTTGGAGGTAGGTTAAGTGGTCTGGAGCTCGGGTGCTCTTTTCCAGCATGTTGTCGATGTATACCTCCATGGTCATCCCGATTTCTTCTTTGAATATTTTATTCACCAACCTCTCATATGTAGCCCTAGTGTTGTGAAGGCCAAAGGACATTACCTTGTAGCAGTAAGTCCCCATATCGATGAATGACATTTTACTCTTATCTGGTGGGTTCCTAGAGATATGATTTTAGCCCGCGTAGGCATCCAGAAAGTTAAGGCGTTTATACCCTGTTGTAGCGTTAATGACTATGTCGATCCTAAGGAGATGAAATAAGTCATTTAGGCATGCCTTGTTAAGGTCTTTGATGTCCACATAGAGCCTTTACTTATTCCTCACCATGGGTGCAAGCACCACATTCGAAAGTCAATTTGGGAACTTCACCTCTTCGACTACGTCAGATTTGATCAACTTGTTCATTTCTTCTTCGATGATTTTCTGACAGTCTGGGTAGAATTTTCTTCTTTTCTATCCGACGGGAGAGTGGTGTGAGTGAGCATGAAATTTGTGCATGGATACCTTTGGGTCAATTCCAGGAAGCTCATTATGTGATTATGCAAATACGTTGTAGTTTTTTCGAAGAAGGTCTGTGAGCTTTGCCTTCTGCTCAGGGTTAAGCTTTACACCTATCCTTACTGTTTGCTTTTTAATGGTTGGGTGGATGGACACCTCAAACAAGAGTCTAGGCCTGCCTCTGGTTGCTATTTCTTATTCTCGAGATCCCTCTAAGAACAAGCGCGGGAGGACTCCTGGTCACCTCTCACTTCTTCCATACCTTGGTCGATGAGAAACTTCATGATTTGGTGGTACGAAGAGCAGACGACTTTGAGGGCAGAAACGTTTAGTCGTCCCATGATTACATTGTAGGAGGACGGTCTGTCCATTACTTAGTCCATATCGTCGTCGATCGGGGTTTAGTCCCTATAGAAACTGGCAGGGACACCTATCCAACTAAGCTGACAACATCTTTCCTGAAACCGACAAGGAGAGACTTCACTGGCTAGAGGGCGTCTTCCTTTACCTTCATCTTATCAAATGTCCACTTGAAAATAATGTTGACGAAACTCCCTCTATCGACCAGGATTCTTCCCATCTTGTAATGGTTGATTAAGGCTGTAATGACCAATACGTTATTGTGGGGGCAAAGCACCTCTCGGAGGTCAGCTTCGCTGAAGGATATGGTGTTGTGTAAGGAGGCATCAACCATGGTCACCTCATATATGTCTTCATCTGCTTTCCTCTTTGCTTTATGCTCCTCTCATTCTGGAGGAAGAAGTTTTCCCTCTTAGGTTGAGTTATCTGTAGATGATATTGATTTCTCCATCCACCTACTGGTCGTCATCATCAGCGACATCGGCCCCTCGGGGCAGTGGATGACTGTGGTTTAATTTTTTTTTGGCCCCGGTGTTCATCACGGTAGTCATTCTGTTTGACCCTCGGCTCTCTGTCATTTCTGCAGACATAATTGCTGAGATAACCTCTTCTAAAGAGGGCTTTTATCTCATCTCAGAGTTGTAAACAGTCTTCTGTTGTGTGACCCCGATCACAGTGAAACTTATAATATTTGTGGAGAGAGATCTCCATCGGCTTACCCCTTAAAGGTGGAGGGGGAGGGAAGAACTCCCTTCCTACATTCTCAGTGTAGATTGTGGCCACTGAGATTGTCAGAGGTGTGAACCCTTGTTGGCAAGGCCCTGTGGGTAGGAGAGGTCTCCAGTCCCTGGGCAGAGTTCCTAACCTCCATTCAGCCTAGAATCTTCGGGATCCCTGAGCCTGAGCCTTGTTTGGGAGTTCTTCTACCCTTTTCTTTTTCTTGAAACCTCCTTTCTAGTCCTTTTTTACGTTGTTGCGCAGATCGGCGTTGTAGAACCGGGTGCCTTTCTCGAGGATAGCATGAACTTTGGGTGCAAGGTTGGAGCAGAGGTCATAAGACAACCTCCTGTGCCTAAGTCCATTGATAAAGGCATTCAAAGGCACAACATCCAAGAGGTCCTTGCTGATGATGAACTCACTCTCCAAGCGATCCACGTATTCACCCAGGCTCTTGTCGAGCTCTTACTGGAGTGTGAGAATATATGTCATGGTTTTCGGCCTCCATCGCGAGCTGTTTAACAGGGTAAGAAAGAGTTCTTCAAGTTCATAGAAGGTAGAGATGGATGTCGAGGGCAGATCTCAAAACCAAGATCGGGCTACTCCCGCGAGGGTAAACGAAAAGGACTTGCACCTAAGAGCTATTATGGTGGTGTGTATGTCCATATGGGACTTGAAAATCGACAAATAGTACATCGGGTTTGAGGTCCTCTCATAAGGATTCATTTGGGGGTAGGTGAACTTGTGGGGCACTGCCTCTTCCAAGATGTCCTCTATGAAATGGGACCTTACCTTGGTGGGCAGTCTTGTTGCTCTCGCCGCGCCCCATATTTGATGAAGGGTTATTTCCATGTTGGCGAGGCAACATTTTGAGACGGCCTCAACTCTGGGCGCTACATGGACATGGCTAGTTGTAGCCTGGGCATCCTGACCTTTAAACGTGGCTGGGTTCTTTGCCCGATGGTGATCCCAAGCGGGATTCTACCTCATACTCCAGCGACGGGGGTGTTGGCGATCTTGAGGCAACAGGAGGAGCCAACTCTCGCTCCTTTACTCTTCCGTTATGGGGTCGTTGCCAGACCCCCAGTATGTGTCCATTAGAATGGATCACACGATCTTCAGATTCCTGTGGCTGCTCCTTTCGCCCTATAGTCTAGAGAGCCGGTCGCCCCAACTAGGGTCAACGATAGGCGGGAGAGGAGGACTTGGAAGTAGTTCTAGAACTCACTTTACCGACTTTCCAAGTTATCGATTCTCAAAGCTTTAGTAGCTCCGGAGGCCTACCTCACAAAAGGTCCAGAGGGTAAGGTCAATGGACCCATCTGGCCTGTGGGAAGTAGGGTATCTTTATTGGTAGGGGACCTAGCGTTGGATCTCGGGACCCTCGATATTTCTATGGAAGGTTGATCGTTCGGGCTGCTATTCACCGTAGGAGTTTGATCTTTTCATCTGATTATTTGACTAGACATTGTGATCATCAAGTCTTTGTTGTACAGGAAGCTAACGATCAGGGGAAGGCTTTTTGTGCAATTCCCACAGATGGTGCCAAACTGTTGGTGTCGAGAATTGGCAAATACCAAAAGTATAGTGTAGTCAGATTCCGCGTAGAAGTAGGTGCTGAGTTGGACTGCTGAGGTAGAGTCTTGAGTCTTTGAGAGTTGGAGTTCAGGAGATTCTTTAAGTGTTCCTCGTATGCCTTTCCGAGATCCTGAGAGCCGACGTCCTGAGAGCGGTACCTACACAAGGACCCGCTGGGTGTATGCTTGGCGAAGCCCCTTTGGCGTGAGAGTAAGAGTTTTTTTTTGGGGGAAGGGGGGGGGAGGGGGAGGGAGAAAGGCTGTACAATTGCTTGAATTAGACAAATGAACATTACCTTATTGAATTGAATGTCTCTTGGTATTTATAGGAGTTGGAGAGCGATTAGCGTCGCTAATTGAAGTCGTAAGTGTGGTTAATTAGTCGAAAACCCTACGGTTAATCCTTGATGGAGTGTTTGAGGAGATAATTCATGGGTTTGGGCTTTGTGGCCCATTGTAAAGGCTTGATGGCTTGATCCAATCCAATTGAGGAAAGTTGTCTTGTTGAAGAGAAATAGGTAAACCTTTGAAGATTGCCGTCCAGAGACAAGAGGAGAACGAGAAGGATATATACGTGTCTGGGGTCCGAGTGTTGACGAGGTGACACCCAAAAATACCACCATCAAATTCCATTTCATATAATCAAACGAGCCATTAGGGACCAACCAAAGTCCATGCTCACTTAAACACTCATTCCAAACATAAAGAATTGATCACCAACGTCAAATTTTACTTAAGCACTCACTCCAAACATAAAGAATTTCACCAACGTCAATTCACTTAAGCACTCACTCCAAACATAAAGAATTGATCAAAGTGTAATTTTCTTTAGATAAAAATCATTTCGAATTGTATTACCATAATGAAAAAGTCAAATCTTCAGCTTATTGTGGCAAAATTAATGGGAATTCTCATCTGTGCATTTTTTCTTGATCAACGCCCCTTTTGTAGAGTTTTTTGCATTAAACATTTCGTGTCTATATTTACAAATTGATATGTATTTGAATGAAAATTTTCATATTAAATACAATGATAAATAATTTAATAACTACTGAATCAATATAGTTGTATTTTTATTAACAATTACTTTCATTCCTTTTGATTTATTTTAATATTATTGATGAGTCTAAAAATGGTTACTTCAATGCAACCAATAGAAGGCTGCCACGTGTCTACAACTCTTCACCAAGATCAACTCTCACCAAAGACTAAGTGTGAAAATCATGCCGGGTAAGGACACACCTTAAACCCATGTCTGCCATTCCAAAGGCCTCACCTGCAACATCCTCTAGTAAGAGCTGGTAAGTCGCCGCCGGGATGAGAAAATCTTTCCCATCTTGGCATTCTCCACAGTGACGTTACCCATCTTGAGAATTGACTCCGCAAGCTCCTTAATGAATCCCTTCTTCCCGTCTCCAGTTATTCGGGAAGGGAAGGGCAAAGAGCTCCTTACAACTCCCACCCTTCCCGTCTCCAATTATCTGGGATGGGCAAAGATTAAACTCTCCATCTAGGGTACAACAAAGGATGAATCCTTCTTGGATCATGGGCTAGACCACATCTCCAATTGTAGATATTTTGCCATGGGCCTTAGCTAAAGGGCCAAAAAGCCCAGGCCCACAAAATAAAGCCTTCTTGTCTTCCTCTCATTGGTCACATGCCGAGATGGGACACTAATGAGACATTAATCCTTACTTAAGCCCCTAAACTAATCCATCCAAGGCATATATAAAAGAGGGCATGCCAATACCCAAAGGTACACCAAAATTGCTTTATCTTCTCGGTAACATTTTTATAAATCTTTCCCCTGAGCACTGATTCTCACACCAGAGGGGACACGCCGAGACCATCTTTGCAAGTCCTTTATGCAGGTATCGAAGTGCTTCCTCATCCCAATTCGGTCTCATCCTAGCTTGGACTCATTCCAGCTCAGGCTCACCTCTTCCCAGATCGAAAGATATTTGAGCTCATTCCAGTTCAGACTCATCATTTCTCGGTCAGAAGACTCTCCACAGATTAAAAGACTCTCCATGGATCAGAGGACTCTCAGGTTATCTCATTACTTAGTTCCCATCCCGGATAACTCCACCTCTGCCCATCCCGAGCTAGATGTTTTGATCCCGGTCCTCTCTATCCCTATCCCATCAGGAGCAGAGATCTCCATCAACAAGTGACCGGACCATACCATTGAGGTCGTCCAAAATCCAACATCAATAGTTTGGCGCCGTCTGTGGGAAATGCTACTAAAAGCTTTCCTCCACCCATTAGCTCCCATCTCGGCTCGAAGCTTGATGATTATAAGGTCTAGTCATACTACACGACTGAGAGACTCGAATAGCACGATGGATAAAAACCCGGCTAGAGATATGTCAAGAATCCCTAGACCGGATGCAAGGACTTTAGTCTCCATCCTGGAAGAAGAAGGAAACGTACCCCCGGCTAACCAAATAGGTCCATCGGCTTCACCTTTGACTGTTCACGTCAGACCAGCCACTGGAGCAGTGGATACGGTACGTATTGATAATTTGGAATGCTAGTTGGGTCAATTCCAGGTTTACCTTGACGTCATCCTCTCCCGCCTAACCAGCCACTGGAGTAGCAGATACGGTACGTATTAATAATTTGGAATGCTAGTTGGGTCAATTCCAGGTTTGCCTTGATGTCATCTTTTCCCGCTTGACACCAGCCCCGGTTAAAGAGAGACTGGTTCTCCATGATGCAGGGGAAAGAAGCAGCACCAAGAATCAAATCATGTGATCCATTCTGAAGGGTATATCCCAAGAGACCAATCTCGTCGTCATAACCGACCGGTCCGAGAACGGGATCTTGCTCCGACAACTATGTCGGACTCTGCATTCCTGCCTTTTCAAGGTCGTTGAACAGATGATCGTTGTGAGTCCCGACTTGGAAGAACCTACAACAATGGCACCCGTGCCGAGCGCATGATTCACCGTGCTCAGGAGGAAGACTCCTACCCCCCTCCCGTCGAGAGTCAGGGGCCCAAAGTGGCTATAAGTTAAGTTGCAGTACTACCTAGGAGAGATGGCACTTTAGAAAGGTGCATGGCTGAGATAAAAGCAGTGCTCGTGCAGATGCAGGGCCCTGGAGGGGATGTTAGACTCCCTTCAAGAATAAGGTCTCCTTTTGTTGATGATATAGTTCTTGAAATGGTGCCATACAAGTATCCTAGCCCCCAAATAACTCCATACGATGGAACTACTTACCCCGTTGATCACCTCACTGTTTTTGTTGCTCTCATAGATATGCATACGACTTCTATCGCGATTAAGTGTAAGTCATTCCATCTTACCATTCTGGCATGTCCAGTACTTGGTTTCAGGACCTAGCTCCTGCCTCGATCTCAACTTTTTCCCAGCTTGAACAACTTTTCCTAACCCGATTCAGTAGCTCCCGTCGAAGGCCTAAAACAACCACCCATATCCTCGCCCTTCAACAAGAGATTGGAAAAAATTTAGGTGATTTCGTGAGCAGGTTCCATATGGAAAGCTTGTGTTGTGAAAACCTTCAGGATGTCGTGGCCTTAAACGCGTTCATTGATGGACTGAGGCACCGAAGGTTATCCTACAACCTATGTTCGTGACCCGCTCCCAACTTGGTTGCTGCCCTAGCTAGAGGCACGAGATTTTACGAGGCCTCAGGGACATCGTGACGTGTGACCGAGAAGGGAGTTAGAAAAACAAGGGCCGTACGGAAGAAATGTTAAATAGGGTTTAAGGTTCTAGGAGGTTGCAGGTTGAGGGGTGCTTGGGACCTCTTCGCGGGGATCAGAGGCTTTCTTCACCCCCAGGGACTCATCAAGAGTTAAACCCTCTAACAGTGTCCATTGCAACAATCTATGCTGAAAATACAGGAATAAGATTCTTTCTCCCTGCTCTTTCTCTTAGAGGAAAACCTATGGGAAAGTTCGTTGCCAAATACTGTGATTTTCACCATGATCGCTGTCACACAATGGACAAATGCTATCAACTTCGGGAAGAGATTGAAACCCTCATAAAATGAGAGTATCTTGGTCACTACATTCATAAAGACAATGCAGGCTCCGGGAAAAGTAGTCGCTGAGATGAGCGCAGGGGCCAGTCGAAAAGGGATAACCGTGGCTGACCCCCACCAAGAAGAGAAGGCGAAGAATATGATGATGATATGCGGGTAGATGGTGAGATAAATGTGATCCATGGTGGCCTCGGCCTCGGCCTCGGCCTCGGAGGGGAGACGAACTCTTCTCGTAAGAGGTACGAGTGTAAAGCAAATAGGAAAACCGACGAAGATGTGTACGAGGTAAGCAAAATTAATGCTGCTATGCACAAATTTATCTCCTTTAGTGAAGCTGATATCCAAGGGGTGTACACCCCTCACGACGACGCCTTGGTGATTTCTACTTTAATCAACCACTACAAGGCAAGACGAATTTTGATTGATGGAGGAAGCTCCGTAGATATCGTCTTCAAATGGGCATTCGACTAAATGAACGTGAGTTTAGGTTCTGTAAAACCCACTACCTTTCCTCTTGTTGGTTTCAGCGAGGATGTCGTGAGCTCCATTGGCTGGATCTCTCTTCTTGTCACAGTCGGTGCTGTGCCCGTTTCGGCCATAGTTTGGGCTAAGTTCCTTATCGTGGACATCTCCGTATAATTCCATTATTGGACGATCGATGTTAGGTGCCCTAAAGGCCATGGCTTCCCCTTACCACCAATCAATGAAGTTACCTATAGAGGAAGGGGTGAGGAAAGTATGTGGAGACCAAGAAACGACTAGGTAATATGCTAGGAGGGCTCTCGAGAAGAGGAAATAACAATAAATTGTCGGGACCGGGAACAGCGAAACCGAGCTCATGGCTCTGTCTGATCCCAGAACCGTGCCAATCGACGACCCTCGGGATGAGGAGTCTCATCCATGGCCACATGAAGACCTTTTAGAAGTACCTATTCATCCCACCATTGAGGGATGGACAATTTGGATAGGTGCCAAGCTTAGTGCGGTATTACGGGAAGAGCTTACTGATCTCCTCAGGAAAAACTATGATATGTTCACTTGGTCTCACAACGAACTTCCTGGTATCGATCTAAGTGTATCCATGCATTGTCTTTACATTGATTCTCACCATCCCCTTGTGAGGCAGAAAATGAGAAAATTTCATTCGGAGCGCTAGAAGCTCATTGAGCAAGAAATGGACAAGTTAGTGAAATCTGCCGTGGTGGAAGAAGTGGAATTCCATGACTGGATCTCCAACGTCGTTCTTGCGCCCAAGGTTGGTAATAAATAACGTCTTTACGTGGTTTTCAAAGATCTTAACAAGGCGTGCCCCAATGATTTCTTTCCTTTACTGAGAATAGATTTGGTTATAGATGCCACGACGAGGCACGAGCTCTTGAGTTTTCTTGACACCTATGCTAGATATTATCAAATCCCCATGTTTTCTCCTGATAAAGGCAAGACCCCGTTCATCATGGACAGAGGCACCTACTGCTATAAGGTTATGCCCTTCAGCATTCGCAACGCCGGGGCAACCGATTAAAGGCTTGTGAACAAAATGTTCAAGGATGAGATTGGATCAATAATAGAAGTCTACATTGATGATATGCTAGTGAAGAGCACAAAAGCGCCTGATCACATCATCCATCTCCAGAACAGTTTTGACAAACTTCGAGCCCATCGTATGAAGCTGAACCCTACCAAGTGGATATTTGGAGTCTCAGTAGGGAAATTCTTAGGGTATATGGTCTCCTAGACCGATGCCAATCCTGATCAAATCAGCGTCATTCTTGGAATGACCTCTCCACGGATGAAGAAGGAATTTCAAATGCTCACCGGGAGGTTGGCCGCTCTTAACCATTTCATATCATGCTCTTCAAAGAAATGTCTCCCTCTCTTCAAGATTTTGAGGGGAAACTAAACCTTCGAGTGGACGGCGGAGTGTGAGACCACCTTCCAAGAGCTCAAAACCTACCTCTTCTCAGCGCAGCTGCTTAGCACCCCCAAGGATAAAGAAGAATTATTCTTGTATATTCTTGCTTCAAATACTACAGTTAGCATAGCTCTTGTTCGAGAAAAGGAGGGGGTCTAGAAACCTGTATATTATTTCAGCTGAGTGCTCACTAAAGCTAAGACAAGATACCAGCGGTTTGAGAAGTTGGCTTATGTTTTTTTTTTTTTTTTATCACATCGAGAAAGTTGAGACAATACTTCTAAGCACACGTGATTATCGTTCTTACTGATCAACCTCTGAGGCAAGTTCTTCATTCCCCAGATGTCTCTAGTCGGTTGATAAAGTATAGTCTCAAGCTTGGCCAATTTCACATGGACTACTAGCCCAGAACAGCCATCAAGGAGCAGATCTTGACCGATTTTATTGTCGAGGTGATCTTTCCAGAAAAGCCCATCTCAGATGACTATGATCCTACCCTACAAGAGACTCATCTCGGTCTAGTAGAAGCGCCGGTCCCAGAAGGGACCTCATACTATCCTGGATTAAATAACGATCTCAGCCTAGATAAGTGGCAACATTTTACGGATGGCTCCTCGAATGTTGGGGGCTGCAGGGCCAGGATGGTTCTAATAGTCCTGGACCGGGAAGAGATTGAATATGCCTTCCGATAGGGATTCTATACCACCAACAATGAAATTAAGTACGAAGCCCTTCTCGTCGGACTCAGGCTGGCAAGGGAATTCAATGCCAAGAATCTCCAAGTCTACTGCGACTCGCAACTTGTTGTTAACCAAGTCAACGATGAGTACACGACTAAGGACCTGAGCATGACCGCTTACCTTGGTAGGGTAAAAGCCCTTATAGAAAATTTCAAAAATGTCCAATTGAGGCAGATTCCCCAAGAAGATAATCGACATGCCGATGCTTTCACCAATATAACCTCTGCTATGGAATTCACCTTGAAGAGAAGTGTCCTCGTTGAATACTTAGATGGGCCAAGCACAATAATTTCTAACCAAGTGTCCACCATATGTGCCCTCTCAAATTAATCAACTTGATGGACCCAATAAGATATTACGTCCAACATGGACCACTCCCTTCTAACCGAGCAGAGGCCAGACGAATGCGATACAGGGCAACAAGATACACCCTCATCAATAGGATGCTTTACCGACGATCTTTCTCGGGACCATACTCCCACTACCTGAGACTGGAAGATGATGAATACGCAATGATAGAAGTTCATTTAAGGCCTGTTCAAGGGTAGCAGACCCTGAACCAGACCCTGACGAAGACTCAGATGCAGAAGAACAGAAGGGTTATTTGCCAGGAAAGAAGGGGCAGTCCAGAAATCGCAAAACGTGAAAATGTGTTAAGGAAGCCTTCTTTATATGGAGGGGGCTTGTCCATCTTAATCGTTGTGAAGAATGATGATTTGATGTCGGCCGAAAGAATGCACCGGTCAAAAACCATACGAACACATGTCTTCTTTTCGTCGGTTCTACGGGCAGTGCTTCAGGGAGGATTGATAGGCGCATCGAAAAGGTACAGACCGATTGAACATGTGTAGGGCGTGCGCGTGATGGTCGCGTGGCATGCACGGGCTTTTTCGCGGGTTTTTTGCAGGCTTTTCACATGCTTTTCGTGGGCCTAACGGGCTAGGTATTACTCCTACCACACTGATTGTTCCCATCTCAGAACAACCCATTCTCCTTCTTGGAAAAAGGCTTGTTCTCTCCTCAGCATATTTCTAAGGCCATAAAAGGTTCCAAACACCTCAAAATACTCCGTAGAAGCATTATGACTATCAAAAAGGCTCAAAATGAAGTCCCCAGTGCTTCGAGTTCCTTCTCAACACTAGGTCCTGAGAGGTAACTGATGAGTGTAAAAATGGTCACTCCAACGCAACCAATAGAAGACCTTCACGTGTCTGCAACTCTCCACCAAGATCAACTTTCACCAAAGGCTAAGTGTGAAGATCATGTCAGGCATGGATGCACCTTAAACCCATGTCTGCCATTCCAAAGGCCTCATCAGCAACACCCTCCAAGAAGAGCTGGTAAGCCGCCGCTGGGATGGGGAAACCTTTCTCAGCTCTTCATTCTCCATAGTGACATTGCCCATGTCGAGGATTGACTCTGCAAGCTCCTCAACGAATCCCCTCTTCCTATCTCCGGTTATCTGGGAAGGGAAGGGCAGAGAACTCCCAACAACTCCCCCCTTCCTGTCTCTAATTATTCGGGAAGGGTAGGGATTGAACTCTCCATCTCGGGTATAGCAAAGGATGAATCCTTCTTGGATCATGGGCTAGGCCACATCTCTAATTGCAAATATTTTGCAATAGGCCTCAGCCAAAGGGCCAAAAAGCCCAAGCCCATAAAATAAAGCCTTCTTGTCTTCTTCTCATTGGCCATATGCTGAGATAGGACATTGATGAGACATTAATCCTTGCTTAAGCCCCTAAACTAATCCATCCAAGACCTATATAAAGAAGGGTATGCCAATGCCCAAAGGTTCACCAAAATTGCTTACTCTTCTCGGTAGCATTTTTATAAATCTTCCCCCTGAGCGTTGATTCTCACGCCGGAGGGGACACGCCGGGAACATCTCGGCAAGTTTTTTGTGCAAGTGTCAAAGTGCTTCTTCATCCCAGTTCGATCTCATCCTAGTTTGGATTTATCTCTCCACGGATCAGAAGGTTATTTGGGCAGGTGTTAAGGTGCTGCTCATCCCAGCTCAGGCTCACCTCTTCCAGGACCGAAAGGTATTTGAGCTCAATCTAGCTCAGACTCATCCCTTCTCGGTCCGAAGACTTTCTGTGGATTAGAAGACTCTCCACAGATCGGAGGACTCCCAGGTTATCTCATTGCTCAATTCCCATCCCGGATCACTCTACCTCTACCCATCCCGGGCTAGATGGATTGATCCCGGTCCTCTCCATCCCCATCCCAGTAGAAGTAGAGATATTTATCAATAAGTGACCGGACCATACCGTTGATGTCGTCCAAAATTTGACTTCAATAATTATAATTTTTGAAACATTTAAATGACATATTTTTGTAAGTACGAAATGGGATTTAAGCAAAGTTTAATATGGAGGGGAGATGTGGGGCACGCTGAAATTACTGTGTGCGCCCCTACCAAATTCCTTGAAATTTATTTGTCAAAATAATATTTTTTAAATTATAATTTCTATTTTCGAAAATACATATAAATATCAAAATTGTGAGTGACTTTATCTGTGATTTTTTGTAAAATTATTTTTTAATTTATAAATGCTTTTCTTTCATTTAATTTTGGCAAAGAAAAATGTAACCACTTTGATTCAATAATTTTAATATAAATGAAGTTAAAGATAGTGAAAAATTAAAATTAAAATCAAAATCAAGTGACTAAATTTTTATTTTTTGCCACAATCGATATCTATACAGTAAACTGATTTCTTATTTAGAAGACGATTCTACATAAAAATAAAAATAAAAATAAAAACAGAAAATAAACTCACTCAAAATTTTGGCAGTTAAAATATAATTAAGCATACTTTGGAATGTCGAAATTGTAAGAAAAAATAAATATCATTTTGATAATTAATTTATTTCAATAAAATAAAATTCGACTTTTTCATTGTGGTGATACATTTCGTGAGATGGCAGTGATTTTTACCATACCAAAAATAACATTTTTGGTCCTTTATATGTGAGGTAGGTGTTAAATGAATCTATTTGAGTGGTAAATATATTTGGGGGTAATTCTATATATACAGTCCTTTTTGATAAATGCATATCCGAATTTTAAAAAAATATTCAAAATTAATCATTTTAAATAACTTTAATCGAGATATTGGGCAATGACTCTTGATTCTTTATATATATATATATTATTATTATTATCCGTTGGAGTTGTTTTCCATCCATTGTAATTTTTCTACCAGTGGAAAAGTTTTCTTGGATTGCTCTTCGACTTCTTTCTCAATTCATACGGCCAGATTCGGGGTGGCGTATCTTGTTGATTATAGATGTATTGTTGGAGATATGGCTTGTTCAACTGTAGGGACGTGCGATGAGGGCAAAATAAGGTATTTGGATCGGAGTCGTAGCAGGTAGTTGTGTTTGTCGGATTAGTTTAACAAGATCAATCATTTGGTTATCATTCCTTTTTTCGAGGTCACCTTTTCTCTTAATTGTGACACTTTGGTAGGACCTTGTGAGTTTCCCTCAATATTATCCATTTGATAGAGAAGGCGAACTTTAACGTGGATAGTGACGGGGAACGAAGGTCAGGAACTTCCTTTTGGGGAGTGATTTCGTTGAATTTTTTGAACAAATTAGCTTTTAGTTTTTTAGGTTTACTAAATCTAATTCATTAATTATGATGATAGTAAATTTAGTTACCCCCAAGCTGCCAATAGAAGACTACCACGTATCCACAACTCCCCACCAAGATCAACTTCCCACCAAGGTAAACTCTTGCCAAATGATTAAGTGTGGAGAATGTACTAGGAATATGAACATCTCCAGCTGTACCAGCCTCCCCAAAGGGCCCAACACTCTCTAGGAAGGCAAGGCGAGCCGCCGTCGGGATGGGGAACCCTTCCCCATCTCGGAATTCTCCACAGTGGCATTGCCCGTCTCGAGAATCAACTCCACAAGCTCCTTGGCAAAGCCTCCTTTCTTGTCTCTGGCTATCCTGGAAGGGTAGGGTAATGAGCTCCGCACAACTCCTCTTCCCGTCTCCAGCTATCCGGGAAGAGCAGGGGTCAAATTCCCTATCTTGGGCACAGTAGGAATGTGTCCTCCTCTAGTCATTGGCCGGCTCATTTTCCCAAAATATCCATAAATATCCTAAAGTATCCCAAAATATCTACAACCATCATGATGACTCTCTTCCTCAACAATGGCTCTATTTCCCAACAATAAATATCACCAAATATCTTCTAACATGGGGAACATTAGATCCCCTTGGCGCCCTCTCATTGAGTACATGCCAAGATAGGACATTAATATGATTTGGAGGGGACACTAATCCTTTCTTAAGCAACTAATCAAATCCACTCCATGTCTATATAAAAGAGAACAAACAATTGCTCAAAGGTAGACAAATTCTCCTAAAAAAAGAGAGATGAAATTTACTCCAAGCACACACAATATTTGCTCCCTCTCTATGATAACACTTTTATAAATCCTCCCCCCGTACGCTGATTCTCATGCCGAAGGGGTTTTTGGGGATACCCTTGGCCAGGTTATGTATGCAGGTGACAGGTTGTTACTTATCTCGGACTTTCCCCTTCTCGGATCAGAAAGCATCCTAACTTTCCCCCTTCCCGGAACAACTCCTTCTCAGGCTCATGTTCACTTTTCCTTAAGTCCCAAGTCATTTTGGTCCTCCCCTTCTCGGCCCATAAGGTTTTTGGGCTAATTCCAACTTAGGCCCGTCCCTTCTCGGCCAAGGACCTCTCCACAGACCAGAAGCTACACGGATTGAAGATCTCCATCCCAGGCCTCTTCAACTCCATCCAAGGCTAACTAGACCATACCGCTGGTGTCAACCAAAATTTGACATCAACAGTTTGGCGTCGTCTTTAGGAAGATCTACAAAAACCTTTATTCGATCATCTGCTCTCGTCTCGGCTAAAGGTTAGATGAATATAAGGTCTGGTCAGTCTTTGTGACCAAGATACCCTAATAGTACGGTGGATAGCAACCCGGCTGGAGAAATGTCAAGAGTCCCCAGACCGGATGTTTGGACTTCAGTCCCCATCTCGGCATTCTCTACGGTGGAGATGAGCAACTCTCCATCCCATATCGGATGAGGATGAGTAGCCCTCTAACCTATCTCCAACAACGACATTCTGACCCATCGAGTCGTGGGTGGTTCTCCAAATCCGCGTCTCGACTCTCGGGGTCGTGAATGATTATCCTCAAGGCATTCTAGCCCCTTGAGTCATGGATGATTGTCCAAATTTACATCTCGACTCTCGGGGTCGTGAGTGATTATCCTCAACGGTATTCCGACCCCCTGAGTCTTGTCCCGAATCCGGCGTCGTGAATGACTTTTCTCAATGGTATTCTGACCTCTTGAGACATGGATGGTTCTCCAAATCCTCATCCCGACTCCGACGTCGTGAATGATTTTTCTCAACAGTATCCCGACGTGTAACGTCGAGGATAATCTCCACAAAGAACTGGTATCTCGACGCTCAACATAGATGATAATCTTCTGAAAAAAATGATATCCTGACGCCCAACGTTGAGGGCAATCTCCATAAAAAAACCAATCCCGGCGCACTGCGTCAGGGGTATAACTAGACCCTCTCCATGGGTCGATAGTTTGGAGCCCAAGGATTGATAACTATCATCTTTCGATGACAGAGCATTAATCGGGTCTGAGGGCCTACAGTCAAGCATCCCACCCCTGACAGTCGAGCTTGCTCAGGCGACATAAAGGGACGATGCTCCTGGAAGGACAAAAAACGGATATAACAGCAAAAATGTCCAAGTCTTCGAAAACAACCGAGAAGGGGACATAACAACAAAAATGTCCAAGTCTACGAAAATGACTGGGCAAGGCTCAAGTCTATCTCCAAGATGTGCTTAGGTAATCTACCAAGCAGGAGCCAAACTTCATACTCAGGCACTTTTCTGAGCTCAGAATCCTTCCCATCTCGGTATTTTAGGGATCGGGATGGAAGAAAAATTCCGCCAAAAGGTAAATAAGTCAATACTACTCCTCGGAACCTCGTACTTCATTACTAAAGAGTGGGGGGCTTCTGATGATGGTAAATTTAGTCACCCCCAAGCCGCCAATAAAAGACCCCCACGTGTCTTGCCAAAGGATTAAGTGTGGAGAATGTGCATAGAAAATGAACATCTCCAGTTGTACCAGCCGCCCCAAAGGGCCTAGTACTCTCTAGGAAGGGAAGGCAAGCCGCCTTCAGGATGGGGAACCCTTCCCCATCTCGGTATTCAAGATGGGAAACCCTTCACCATCTCAGAATTCTCCACAGCGGTATTGTTCGTCTTGGGAATCAACTCCATATGCTCCTCAGCAAAGCCCCCTTCTCGTCTTCGGCTATCAGGGAAGGGTAAGGCAATAAGCTCCGCACAACTCTCCTTCTTATCTCCGGCTATCCGGGAAGGGCAGGGGTTAAATTTCTCATCTCGGGCGCAGCAGGATTGTGTCCTCCTCTAGTCATTAGCCGACTCATTTCCCCAAAATATCTATAAATATCCCAAAATATCTCACAAATATCCCAAAATATCTACAACCATCATGATGGCTCTCTTCCCTAACAATGACTCTCTTCCCCAACAATAAATATCACCAAATATCTTCTAACATGGGGAACATAAGAGCCCCTTGGCACTTTCTCATTGGAAACATGCCAAGATGGGACATTAATGTGATTTGGAGGGGACACTAATCTTTACTTAAGCCACTAATCAAATCCACTTTATGCGTATATACAGGAGAGCATACAATTGCTCAAATGTAGACAAATTCTCCTAAAAAAATAGAGATGGAATTTACTCCAAGCACACACAATATTTGCTCCCTCTACATCATAGCACTTTTATAAATCCTTCTCTCGTACACTATTTCTCATGTCAGAGGGGTTTTCTGGGATACCCCCAGCCAGGTTATGTATGCAGGTGACGGGTTGTTGCCCATCTCGGACTTTCCCCTTCTCGGATAAAAAAAATCCTAGCTTTCCCCTTCCCGGAACAGCTTATTCTCAAGCTCCTGTTTACTTTTCCTCAAGTCCCAAGGAATTTTGGTCTTCCCCTTCTCGGCCCAGAAGGGTTTTGGGCTAATTCCAACTTAGGCCCGTCCTTTCCCGGCTAGAGATATCTCCAAGGACCAGAAGCTATACGGACTGAAAATCTCCATTCCAGGCCCCTCCAACTCCATCCAAGGCTGACTAGACTATATTGCTGGTGTCGACCAAAATTTTACATCAACAAATTACATGACCATTTTTAAGATGTTGTGGATGCAAAAAATGGGTATCATTTGAAAACATAAACCTTAATGGAAAAGTACTCAAACTTAGATTAGGACAAAACTTTTAAGTTTACCACTAGGTTGGACTATGAGATAACTATTCCAGTGTGGGGGAGAGTTCTTTAAATTATAACCTTGATGGTATCCCTTCCTAGGGCTAAAAGGAAGTCTGATTTCTACTTTCAAAGATTTTGTACTCATAAGCAATGATATTTCTTTGAGTCCATTTTAACATTATGACTGGAGAACCTTTAAAAGGTTTTGATTAACTTAATTAGTTTTGAACCTAGATTTATTGAGATTTATGTACATTATTCCTTATGGTGTACGACTCATAGGATTTAATGGCATAACTTTGTTCCTAAAAAAAATTTGATCATTGCTCCTAGAGTTTGATGATAGATTTGTTTCTTTCTTCCTCATAAATGGATCATTGTTTTTAGGACCTAATGATAGAATTTTATTCCTAAAGTGGATCATTGCTCCTAGAACTTAATGATAGACTTGTTTCTTTCTTCCTCAGAAATGGATCATTGTTCTTAGGACCTAATGAAAGAATTTTATTCCTCAAAAGATGGATCATCATTCCTAGGGCTTTGATGAGGGGTCTAAAACACTTGCGAATCCGTGATGTTTTTCCGAAGGTGAGTCTATTTTCACAATCCGACTGGTAAACCTTAGTTGGCTTCCTATTAAAATAGGTTTTAGACTTGCTTAAGGCATTTTAAATCTAAAACAAAAATGTCTTCCCTATGGTACATAATTCCTACTGTATAGGCCTTGTGAAAAAAGACACTACACTTAGGACATGTCATGTAAACCCTAGGGAAACATGACCCGAGGTATGGTTTTATTGGATCGCACAGTCTCGATTTGACTGTGTGATGATACTATCTTACGTCTCGGTAAGCTTGGCTTATTTTTGTATGATCGAAGTAGATTCTTTCACGTTGTCTTAACGGACGAACTTCAGACAACTTTGTTTCGTAAAGACTATTATTTTTGACTTATTGAGGTCGGGTTTTATTCATTCAAAGACGAATTTATTTATGATTTTATTAGAAAACGTTTTATGTGCATTATCGCGGATGAAAGGTAATTTGTGATTCAATGTTTGCATTTGAGGGTTTGTTGTATTAAGTAAAGCAAGGATTCTTGTTCTTTCCTACAGATTCCTTTGTATTCCAATTTTTGAAAACATTTTTTTATTCGTTGAGCAAGTGAGCAATGCGTGGGATAGAATGATAATTCTTACATTGATTATTATGCCTCTATTTGTCTTAAAAAATTTATTTTGCCTGCCTAGTATAACAATTACGTAAATAACTGTACACAATATAAAATAAAATCTCTCTCCAAGATATTATCTGAAATAAAACAGGTTTTGGATATCGTTTATCCTAGGCTCATTCTATGTGGTTCATGACTTTTCTACTAACGCATCCTAGAAAGCTTCGGTTCCCAGATCTTTAAACTTCTGGCGTCCTCCCCGAGGGAACATCCATCTTTGGTTGGTGATTCGAGCGAGGTGAGTTTCTTAGTCGGATCCTGGGGAATAAACCCACCTGGTCTTGCTTCTACTAACTCCTCTTTCTATCTTAAGGGTTTCGGAGCTTAGGTTGGCGTAATCACATTGCATGACTTCAACCCCTACTGTCAACCTCTCTATCCCTAAGAGGGTTACGACTTGGGTTTTTTCATCAAGATATATAGTGAAAAAGTGATGCTCGTGCGTTGGAGAGAGTATACAGAAATTAAATGCAGGAATTTAAAGACTATAAATTAACTACAAATATCGAAAGGTAATAAAGTAAATGCAATAATGTAAAGACTGTAAATAGATGCATGCTAGTATATACATATGGAATGAAATGTTTATTATTTTTTGTTAGGGAAGTGTTTTATGTTTGAAAACCTAAAGACATGTTTCTTGGATTTTATTTAACTGTGAATATAGATTTAGACTCCAACTAAGCTTGACCTAGTGGAGTTTCCAGCTGACGCACCCATGATTTTATTGAAAGCAGAGAAAGTAGAGATCGAGAAGAAGAGAAAAAACATATTTCCATTCCTCCCTCTCAAAATCCTCTAAATCCGTTCATTTCTGAAAAATGATTTTGAAGGGCTTTTCTAGGTGTCGGATTTGAAAACGTCTTTGGGCTTGGATTTATGTTTGAAAATGAGTCTCCATCTAGCATGGGTTAAATGGTGTGCTAGGTCACCAGAATTTTAGAAATTCATTTTTTTTAAATGACCCGTATTTTGACTCGTAAAGGTCTTGTACTAGAGATTTCTTTAAGTTCGGGGGTTGGTTATGCTCGGGGAAGATTTTACCCATCCCAAGACACCTGTCCAAAGATGGTACCCTAGTCTAAATAGATATTCACATTTAAACAAAATCTAAGTAACGTTTTTTGGTTTTGGTTAACAAAATAATTATCTTTTTTAAGTTTTTGTCTTTTTTATGCATTTTTTAATGTAATAAAAAGTAGATAAACTAAAACTAAACTAGCAATGACAACTCAATAACTATACTTGAAATGAAAATATTTTTGCATTTTTAAATGACCGAACCTTATAAAGGTTGCCTGCGTATCCCGGTGACCACGGAGAATTTGGTCAACACGTAGTTCTATTGTTCAAGATGAACTGATTTTTATTTGGATAGGTGGCCGAACTCGTACGTAGGTTGCCTACGTATCTAAGATCAATGAGAATCAGGTCAGCATGTAGTTTATTTATTTAAAGTGAACTAATTTTATTTTTATTTTAGTTTTTAAACAAGACATGAATCTCTTTGATTTTGTCAAGAACACCTCAACTGAACTCATTTGTTTAGACATGATTAGTGTTTGTTTTTGATTTGTTAGTTAAAAAGAAAGAAAATACATAGTATATATATGCTAGTCCTACTCGTAACTAATAAAGATGAGAATGTTTATGAAGAAGGTACACATATATCCCTGAAGGAATAAAGGTCTTCCCTTTATCCCGAATTTTTAGCCACAAAGGTCTTGACGATGTAGTTTGTATATATATAAGGTGCTAGTCCACTAGCTTGAAGACTTAATGCCAGACTGTGATCTTAATGTTTAGCATAAAGTAAAGTCAGTTATTAATAGTATATGGTTAGATTAACAATTAATAGAGTTTGGTTTGATGTGTTTATGAGAGAATCACAAAGATTGTGCACAACTCATGGTGTGACATATGTTTTGTGCTAAGATATTTTTGGTCCTCACATGTTCTTAATCTGTTCTTGGACATTCTTGATGTTCTTTACATGATTTTGGATAGTTTTGATATGGTTTGATGAATATGACACAATTTTATCCTTTTTTATTTTATTATGTGTTATATATGTTATGTACATGAAATTTAAGTATGAAAACTAAATGATCATGCTATATACAAAAAAAATACATGTATTCAAGACAATATTAAAAGATTCTCAAGAAACATACCTAGTTTAGGGGGTGGTCTTTCCCTAAACAAACACCTTATTCTCCTTCTTTGAGTCTTTTTGGTTGTCCTTGATCGGTTACCATCAACTTCTTGAGATCTTCCTCCAAGATCCTCAAGAACTCCTCCAAGATGGGATTTTAGTAGAATTTTGAGGTGTTTATTGAAGGGAAATATTGAGAAACCTCAAGACCCGAGAGGTTGGAACAAACTTAGAGAGATAAAGTGTAGGGTCCAACTCTTGAAAAATGAAAATCAGACCCCTGTATTTATAGGCTAGGGGGTCTACGCATTGGCCAATGCGTAGGCCATCCTAGCACGTTCCTTAAGGTTTTTTTAGCTTAGGGTTGATGTCCTTATGCCTTGATGATGGATGGTTTTGAACGAATTTGCAAGATTATGTAAAATATTTAAAAGATTTGGTAATAATTATATGTCTAGGTTCAATGATTGGCAATCATTGCAAATCATTTGCAATCGTTAGTCATAATTACCATATCTTTGACATGAATGGTTGCACATGGGGTCATTAATGGCTTGAAGTGACATTTTCGGTTTGGTTTAGGGGTTAAGTATCGATTACTTTCACTATTTTGGTTTAGTTTCCATAAATGCTTTAGAAGTTCTTTGAATCTAGTATTGATGTGTCAATTAGAATTTAATGCTTTACAAGGACACTTGACATGATGGTCCTTGAATTGGTTGGATTTGGATTGAATCGGTGTGGTTTTCCTTGTAACGTGTAGTCACATTTCAAGTATTCTAGTTATCCCTAAGATATTTTGCTCAAAATATCTTAGTGCTTTGAATGTAGTTCCTCCATGTCTTCCCAAGAATTAAATACCTAATGGGATGGGCATTAAGTATCTTGATTAAGTGTATGTCAGGTGGCGAACCAGATCAATTTAGTTTCAATAACGGTTAGTTACTTCCTAACTAACTTTGTTCCTTCCTTAGATATTTTTGTAGAGAATATATTAGGGGTATCTTGGTCATTTAATACTCATTTATGAGTCATTAAATGGTTGGTTGGTCCCTTGATTTAATGGGCTTTGATGGCTAGTCAAGATGACTTCGGTTTGGTCGATTTAGGTCTTTTAGATTTGATTTATGGATGTTAGTACGTTACAAAAGTATTTAAAGAAAATTTTTTGGTGTTGAATAGATGAAACCGGTGATAGTAAATGTTTCAAGGGTGTCAAAGTAAGTGACAAAGGTAATTTGGTGAAATGTCCTATAATTAAAGGGTAGTAACTAATTTTTATTCATATTAAAGGTAATTTGATGAAAATCAACCCCCAATAATGTCATCTTAGTTCCTCTTTAACTTTAGGAATTTCGAGGTTGACCCGAAACTTTTACTTTACCGAATTTAGTCAAATTCAACAGTTTTATGTTTTCTTTTGTTTTTGTTGTTTTTCGTAGTATCCAGTATGATCCTAAAGTATAAATTCATTCCCTTTAAACCTAACTTTAAAATTTATCTGAACTTGTACTTTCGATTCGACACTGACTAGGTCAGATAAAATACGGTGTCTATAGTAGTAATCCACTAGGATTGGTTCTTGCCATCCTTTTGGAATGTATAGTGTGATAGGATCAGTTGTCATCATCCTTACCCGGTAGTAATCCTCTAAGATCGGTTGTCGCCATCCTTTAGGAATGTAGAGTGCGATAGGATAAGTTGTCGCTATCCTTACCCATTAGTAATCCTCTAGGATAGGTTATCGCCATCGTTTAGGAAGGAATATAGAGAGCAATAGGATTGGTTGTCCTCCATCCTTACCCAGTTGTAATCCTCTAGGATTGGTTGTTGCCATCATTTTGGAAAGAATGTAGAGACTGGTAGCATCGGTTGTGGCCATCCTTACCTAGTAGTAATCCTCTAGGATTGGTTGTCGCCATCTTTACCTAGTACTAATCCTCTAAGATTGGTTCTTTCCATTCTTTAGGAATGTAGAGTGTGGTAGGATCAGTTGTCACCATCCTTACCCAACAGTAATCCTCTAGGATTGGTTTGTCGTCATCTTTTAGGAATGTAATGAGCGGTAGGATCGCTTGTTTCCATCCTTACCCAATACTAATCCTCTAGGATCAATTGTCACCTTACTTTAGGAAGAAATGTAGTAATCTTCTAGGATCAATTGTTGCCATCCTTTGAGAAAATTCTTTATCACTTTCGTAGTGTAGATGCAATAATGTTCCGAAACGTTCCTAACTTTGCTTAGTTAATTTAAATTTCTTGTCTCACGCAATAAAAAATTTGTATCTCCTTCTTTGTCAATACGAGTAAACTCGCATGACAAAGATGGGTAGCTGTAAACATCGCATTTTGTCTCGCCCATTTAGTATCATATCTAAAGTGCAAGTTTGGATAAACTTTAAATTCGGATTTAAAGAGAACGATTTTTTACCTTAGATTACGTTGGATACTATAAAAAAGCCAAAAAATATAAGAAAGCATAAAATTATCAATTTGTTTGAATTTGGTATAATTAAACGTTTTGGGTTAACCTTGAAATTCCAAAAGTTAAGGGGGGACTAAAATGACATTACTGAAGGTAAAAATTAGTTGCTACCCTTTAACTTATGGAAATTTTACCAATTACCTTTCTTTCTCATTTTTACTCTTGAAACTTTTACTATAACCGATTTTATCTTTTTGACACAAAAAATACTTCTTTAATTAAACCATAGAGTCTACCATGACAATCTAGTTACTCAAAGTAACTAATGCTTAAAGACATTGTTCAAAATCAACCAAATCAAATGTCATCATGACAAGCATTCAAGGCCCATCACATCAAGGTCTAGTCAGGCTTTAAATGCATCATTAATGAGCATCTAATGATGAGATCTTTTCAAGATCTTTCTAGAAAAATATATTGAATGAAAACTTAGTTACTTGAAAATAACTAATGGTTACGAAACTAACCGAACCGATTTTTCATTACATAATGCAATAAATGAACCATCAAGTCAAGGTCACATCAAGAATTTAATGCTTGAAATAACCATTAAAGGCTCCATTCAATGGATGCATTTAATGAGAAAGATATTTTCACCAAAATATTTTAAAAGAAACTTAGTTACTTGAAAGTAACTAACGGTTACAAAACTAACTGAATCAATTCCCATCTCATCAAGGCATTAAATGTCCATCAAGTGAACATCAAATCATTGTATTTAATGCTTGAATTACATGTAAAGACTATATTAATTGAAACAAATATTTTTAGGGGAAGTAACTAGATTACCTTGAGTAACTAGTATTTAGCAAGCAAACTGAGCCAAAAAATATCACATCAAGCATTAAATGGTGACCCATGTGCAAACCCATGATGTGGAATGATGGCTTAGATATTTCTAAGATTTAGCAATCATTACAAAATCTAATGATTACTTAAAATCTAAGTAAATCTTCATTATTTGGCTCTAACCCTAGCAATAAGAGACATCAAATGGTTATACCAAGACAAAACACACCATAAAGAGTAGGCTGTGTATGTTTGTATATTCCCCAATGCGCAAGCTACCCAAGCCTATAAATAGCAACATGTTTTAATTCAGAACAAGGCTTGAACTCATACCTTCTTTCTCTAGTCTTGAAATTCTCTCTTGGGTCCAGGGATCTTCTAAGACTTCTACTCCATAAACACTCCCAAATCTTGCCAAAAAAAGCTCTAAAGAGGTGTTCTTGAGATTCTTAGAACATGAACTCAAGTGGTTGTTAAGGAACAACCAAGAAGATCTGATAAGAGTATATCAGTTACACTAAGAAATCCATTACATGTACGCCAATCACTAGGGCAAGATCCAAAAGATTTAAAGAAACACTTAATGGATTAATTCAAGATATTTGGTCTGAGTCTAAAATGGTGAAGCCTAAATTAGGCCCAAATGATGATTAGGGCCTAGTCTACCTTATCAAGGTAAGCAAATGGGCTTAAAATGTGAACCTGAATTGGCCTAGGGTTAGACCCACAAATTTAGGCTTATTTATTTTATTAATTAGTCTATTAATTTTATTTTCGGTCATTTATTGGCTGATTTGTAAGACATTAATGCCAAGTAGTCTTTTCCTTCTTAAACTAGTAGTAGTTAGGAATTTTCTTCATTTCTTTGCCTTTGTCCTCCACATTGCTAGGGATTCTCCTAGATATGTGGCATCCTATTTGATAGAGTTATCTAGGGTTCTCTTGGCTTCCTGCTTGAGATGCATTGTAGGCTTGAGAAAAAACATCTTTGATATTGATTGATATAATTGAGAGGGTTTTTATCTTTAAGTTCTTCAGAGAATTTTTCTGAACTTATCAAGATTTCTTATGGAGTTCAACCTCTATATATTTGGTTCATTTTCTTTATAATCATTGGGTAAATATTGTTTCTTATACCTTCGGTTCACATTTTGTTCGTAAACGTTGGGTCAAAGTAATCTATCCAAACTTTTGTATTTTTATTTCGTTATAAATCTGAGTTTTAGTTCGATCCTTCACGAAGAAACCCTAATTTGATTTTGGGTTTCACTAATCCTTGGTGAGGTAGGCATCAAGATCAAGGAGAATAAGGAAAAACACTGGGAAAGACCACTCCTCTACGTAAGGTAAGTCATCTCAAACCTCTCCTTGATTTTGTTTTCAATACCATTATATTTCTTGTACATAGCATATTTGGTTAGTTCTTAGAAGCATAGATTATGCACATAGTATATATATCATAGTTTATATCAAAAACATCAAGTTCATATCAAGAACACTAAGAACACAATGATTTGTGCATAACATATTTGATTCTATCAAGAACACATGAAACCAAACTTCAATCAACTCGATTCCGATAGAGGATTATTAACTATTGACTACTAAAAACTGACATTTACTTTATTGCAATAACCTAGATAACAGCCTGGCCCATGTCTTAAGCTTGTGAATTGGCACCGTATATATATATTTCTTGACAAAATCAAAATTGTTATACATTTAACATCGATGCATTCATGTTCTTATTTCATAAAAAATAAAAAAATGAAAGTCATCTCAAGATGAACTACGTGTCGACCAGATGCTTAGCTATCTTAGATACGTAGGCAACCCACATACGGCTTCGGTCACTTATTTAAACTAAATCATCTTGAAAGGGAGAACTACATTTCGACCTAATTCCCCGTGAAAACGGGGATACATAGGCAACTTTTACAGGTTTAACAGTCAAAAATAAATAAATATTTTCATTAAATTTGTTTTATCTGTTGCCGCAGTTAGATAATATTTTTTTCTTGTTTCCTTCATCAAAATGCATAAAACGACAAAAAATATTGAAAACGAGAATTACTGTGTGAACAAAAACCGAAGGAAGTTACTTGGACTATGTTTAAACATAAAAATTCATTTACACTTACGAACCGTCTTCGGATAGGTGTCTTGGGATGCCTAACACCTTCAATTTATAGGTATAAATTACCTATCTATTTCCAATCTGAACGTTGTTAGTTTTTTAGTATGTTTAGTACATTTTAATATATTTTGATTCTTTTTGTATTAAATCAGGTGTATAAGGTGAAAAGGTAGAAAAATAGAGCGTAAGCGATGATATTGAACCAAGAATGGTCGAAGAACGGTGAAAAAATTAGCAAAGCGGCAATATTTCGAAAGAAGCCCACCGCCACAGTAGTGAAGATGCAGAGAGTTGATTTCTTGCTAAACGTCCACTGCTGCGGGGCTGAGATTCACGGCCGCGGCGGTGAAAATGCAGGATGTCACCAAATCCACCACTGACTCCACTGCCTAGGTGATCAACTAACCGTCCTACTCACCGTCGTGGCGGTGACCTCTGCACAACTTAGATATTTATTTTAGATATTTTTCCTATTTATACCACCTTCTTTCATCTCTTCCGTCCATGAGAGCTCAAATAGACTTAGTATATATTAGAGAGAGGTTTAGGGAGTGCTCATTCAAATCCAAAGGAGAAGATCACATTGCCAAGAAGGAGGAGCGATCTCGAAACATTTTTAGCGATAAATCATCGGACTAGGCTAAGTTTCTCTTGTTCCTTCTTTTATTTCTTAACTTAGGATTGTTGTTTGAGCATGTTTAGCTTAACTTTCATTGTATAACCAGCTATGGCCATGAGCTAAACGGGTTTTTATCTAGAGATTAATATAATTTATGAAAATATTATTTTCTTGAGTTTGTGTTTCGTTTGCAGATGTTCTTCGTTATTTTGATTGTGTATGCCGTATTGTTTGTTTATCAAGCTTAGAATTATGTTATGAGAATACAGGGTTTGACAAATCCTGAATTCGGACTAGAATAAACGAATACCATGATCCAATAACTCGGGAGGGAATTGGATTATGGGCAATCGATGACGTTGGGGCAAGACTCACGTGACCTAGGGTTGTTAAGACATTGAGAGGGACTTTTTCGTTGACTCGAAGTCATGTATTTTCCTGTCTTACGCTCGGGAGAGGTGGCGGTGGAGTTTTAGAACTGAGATTGTCGATAGGGTAAACACAACGCGACGATCTAATAACCCGGTCGGGAGTTGGATTGTGTGTAATCAATAACTTTGGGGCGCGACTCACGTGACCTAGGGTCATTAAGATGTTGAGGGGGACGTCTTCGTTAACACGAAGTCGCGTTATATCCCTCATCTTACTCTCGGGAGAGGTGGCGGGGGAGTTTATGAACTGAGATTGTTGAATACCCGAACGCCATTAACGTAAACTAAAACGAGATCAAGTACGTTTTTGTAAACAAAAGTTAATCCTTAGGCAATACTTTTACTAAAAATATCATAATAGTATTAGTATAGTTAATTTAATTAGATTAATTAACTTATTAGTAGTATTTATTAATTTAAACACATTTATTTTCGCCTAGATAAAATTAGGTCATGACAAACGCGACACTCAATAATAGTCACAACCAATCCCTATGGACACGATAACCCTAACTCTCCCGATCTATACTAAAACTTGATCTTGTATACTTGCGAGTGAAAGTAGCGGCGTAATTACGCGCTACCAAGGTTTTGGCACCGTTGTCGGGGATTGGTGGATTTGGTTATTATTGATATTGTGAGTAAATGACCAAATTTTACTTTAGGAATTTCTTTTGTGTTTAATTTTTGTTTGTAGTTTTGTTTTTTATTTCTCTTGCAGGGTACTCGACGATATTAGATTAACAAGAATTGATGCAATTCTTTCAACGGGATTCTGAGCCGTTTTATAGTGCTTGGAATCGATACAAGGAATTGCTACTCCGATTCAAGCTTCCCGATGGAGAGTCAACTCTTCTATTTCCTTAATAGGTTACAAGTTGCAAGCAGAATATGGGTAGAAAGAGGAATTGCTAGCACCTTGTTCTATGACCTAACTGCAGACGAAGTCATTTGGTCGTTGGAGGAAATGACAGCCTTTGATTTTCAGAGTTGGAATTATTCACCAAGTCCCCAAAACTTGGAGGATTTTTTCAACACCATGGTGCCATGGATTGACATTCCGGATCACGATGAAGAGTCTTCTCCCAATCTGGAAGAAACGCTTGCAACCGTTTTGGGGGAGACTCAGAGATTATTGAGAGAGATGCATGATCGGATCAACGAGCATGAGGATCGTCTTGATCATATCGAGATGGTCTACGCCGATATCGATGAGACCGTAATATCTTTTTAGATTCAAATCGGTTATTTTCTTTTCTTTGTTGAGTTTAAGACAAGAGCGGTGGCACTGAGAGGCGAACAAGCTGAATCCAATTATGAAAGCCACCGTGAGGAGCCGAAAATGAGTGGAAAGAGCTTGGGAGAGTTCAACTATGCTTATCCAAATGAGATGGGAACCCAAGCATGGATCTATGATTGTGATTCGTCAGCATTGGAGATCCAGAAAATGTTGTTGCCATCGATCCCAGACGATCACATCTATGAGGATCCAATGTGGCTCACTTGTCCCTCGTCTCCATTAACAACGTTCTTTTATGCCTACCAAGTACATGAGCCGGTGAGGCATGCCGTTGAAATCTCGAGCTATACATTGCCACATCTTGCTAGTCTTGAGGGCATATTGAACCAAGACCTGTATGTGGTGTTGTACGACACATATTACGGGTGAAAGCTGCTCTTTGACGAGCACTTCGACATGTTAGGCTGACGACCTTAAACCAAGCGCTTCTTGGGAGGCAACCCAAGGAAAAATAAGTTAGATCTATCTCCGCTAATTTGAGTCAGAGGCAAGATTCTCTCGCCTCACAGGTATGTATTCTAAACCCCCGTCTTCATTATCATGCTATATACTATCATTGGGATCGCTGATGGGTTGTTTTGAACATAACCTGTTTTAAGTTGGTGGTGATGTGTTAGTTATGTTTTATTATTTTCTATGTATGCATGCTTGTTTAGGATTAGTTTGTTTAGTTTAGTTGTTGTGAATGCGAAGAGTTTTGACGTCATCTGGGCCATTACCTGATGATGAGTTTTCCCCTTGGTTGTTTATTGAGGTTGAGCATAAAAGTCATGCATATATGTTCTGTGTGCTCAACATTACTTTTTAGTAACAGTTATTATAGATCCTACTTGTACGAGCATGAAAACTCATTAAATAACCGTCTAATTGATTTGAAAACGATTATCTGTCACCTAAATTCATGAACTTAGGGTTTCTAGAACTTGATTTGGGGGAAATTCGAGGCGAAATCCTAGGCGAGGTTGTTCAGAAGATATGATTTAGGCATTTATTTTCTCGCTTGAGCCTTTTTAAGCCAACCTTGTTAAATCATTACCCCTCGTTACCCTATTGAAGCCTAAATGTCATTTCAATTCAGAGTACTTAACTAATACCATAGTCGATTGAACTTTTTCCAAACCCTTATCGCTTAACTGAAGGCACAAATTTGGGTGAATCAAGCTAGCAGTTGCAAATGCTACTTGATGTGAGCGGTTGGGTTTTGGGCAAGCTATTAATTGGTTTGGTATTCAAGTACTCACTTGTTGTTTTTATTTCATATTTCATACACCCCTCACATTATACAAATCAAATAAGTTTGGGGGTGTGTTTTGTTAAAAAAAAAAGAATCAAATGTAAAAACGGTTTTTATTTTTGTTTCTTTTTGACAAGTGAGTACGTCATTCTGAATATCTGTTCAGGGTTGTTTCAAATTTATCTATGGAGTTTTGAGTGTGAGAGTGCCAAGCGATGTGCCACGGGTATCGTCAAAAGTTAACAAAGTTAACCTGTTTTCCATTTCCAAATATACCCTTGGCTATATTCCTAAACCGAACCAAGACCTATTGATCTTTTTGAACTTCTGAGCCTACATTAGTGGATAATAGATCCCGGGTCAAGCCTATGGATTCCCTATACCTTTGGGTTTTTTCTGTCATGCGCTTATATGGTGGATAATCCAATCCGATTGACGGACAGTTATATATTTGAGTTTTAAACACACACACACTTTAGTAGGATCTATAACGGTGCTTACTATTATAAATGTTGAAATTCTAGAACACTACATGGTGTGTTTTTATGCCTGAACTCGATAGGTTTGGGGGTCGATGAGGGATATTTCATTTGGCCGGTAGATGATACTCAAAACTTGCATATATTTGTTTATCGTGTTTTTCATTATTAGTACTTAGTTTTTATATTTTCTTTTAATGCGTGAGTGTTTTTCTTGAGGACTAGCAAAATTCTGAGTTTGGGGGTATTTGATAGGTGTAAATTATCTATCTATTTTCAATCCGGACGTTGTTAGTTTTCGAGTATGTTTAATATATTTTGATGTGCTTTTATTCCTTTTGTACTAAATCAGGTGTGTGGGGGTGAAACGGTAGGAAAACGGAGAGTAAACGATAAGATCGAACCAAGAACGGTGAAAAAATGAGCAAGACGGCAATATTCCAAAAGAAGCCCACCGCCATGGCGTCTAGATCTCTGTCGTGGTGGTGAAGATGTAGAGAGTTGATTTCTTGATGAACATCTACCACCGCGAAACTAAGATTCACGGCTGCGGCGGTGAAAATGCAGGATGTCACCAAATCCATCGCCGACTCCACCGCCTAGGCGATCAACTAACCGACCTACTCACCGCTCCTATCGCCACGACGGTGACCTCTGCACAGCTTAGATATTTATTTTAGATATGTTTCCTATTTATACCCTATCCTCTCATCTCCTTCGGCCATGAGAGCTCAAATAGACATAGTATATTTTAGAGAGAGGTTTAGGGAGTGCTAATTCAAATCCTAAGGAGAGGATCACGTTTCCAAGAAGGGGGAGCGATGTCGAAACGTTTTTAACGATAAATTTTCGGACTAGGCTAAGTTTCTCTTGTTCCTTCTTTTATTTCTTAACTTAGGATTGTTGTTTGAACATGTTTAGCTTAATTTTCATTGTATAACTGGCTATGGCCATGAGCTAAACGAGTTTTTGTCTAAGGATTAATGTAATTTATGAAAATGTTGTTTTGTTGAGTTTGTGTTTCGTTTGCGTATGTTTTTCGTTATTTTGATTGTGTATGTCGTATTGTTTGTTTATCAAGCTTAGAATGATGTTATGAGAATACAGGGTTTGAAAAATCCTGGATTCGGACTAGAATAAACGAACACCACGATCCAATAACCCAGGAGAGAATTGGATTGTCGGCAATCAATGACGTTGGGGCAAGACTCACATGACCTAGGGTTGTTAAGACGTTGATGGGGACTTCTTTGTTGACTCGAAATCATGTATTCCCTTGTCTTACACTCGGGAGAGGTGGCGGTGGAGTTTTAGAATTGAGATTGTTGATAGAGTAAACACAAAGTGACGATCCAATAACCTGGTCGGGAGTTGGATTGTGTGCAATCAATGACGTTGGGGCGAGACTCATGTGACCTAGGGTTGTTAATACGTTGAGGGGGACTTTTTCATTGACCCAAAGTTGCATTATATCCCTCGTCTTACACTCGGAAGAGGTGGCGGGGGAGTTTACGAACTGAGATTGTCGAATAAGTCGAACGCCGTTAACGTAAACTAAAACGAGACCAAACACGTTTTTGTAAACGAAAGTTAATCCCTAGGTAATACTTTCTCTAAATCATCTCATAGTAATATTAATATAGTTAATTTAGTTAGATTAATTAATTTAGTATTATTATTATTATTAATTTTAAACACATTTATTTTCACCTAGATAAAGTTAGGTCATGATAAACGCGGTACTCAATAATAGTCAAAACCAATCCCTATGGACATGATAACCCTAACTCTCCCGATCTATACTAAAACTTGACCTCGTATACTTGTGAATGAAAGTAGTGGCGTATAAACGCGCTACCAATAATCGACCCCGAACTTAAAAAAAAACTTTGGTAAAGACCAATTATTTTCGAGTCAAAACTTGGGTCATTTTAAAATAAAAATGGTTTTCTAAAATCTTGGTAACCTACCACACCATTTAACTCAATGCAAGATGGCGACTCCATTTTCTACATAAATACCGAACCAAAGAACGTTTACAAAATTGGCGCCTAGAAAAGCCCCTGAAACTAGTTTTCTAAAATGAATGAATTTTTGAGGATTTTGAGGGGGAGGAACGAAACCTTATGTTGCGTTTGGGTAAAGGATTTGACAAATTCAAGGGATTTGTAAATGATGTGATTTTGAAATCCCATTATTTACAAATCCCTTATTTGAATAATTATTTTAACCGAAAAATTTGATTATGTAATTTTATAATTCCCTTATTTGGATAAATGAACACCATTTATAAAATACACTGGAATCATGGAACAATTCTCAAATTGAGAACAAAATCAAAAGAGAAAAACGAAAAGAACAAGAAATCTGAAGAACGACGAATCCTGATTTCTGCAATCGTATGGAAAATGGGGTGCAAGTGTAACCCTGAATCCCGAACCCGCCTCCTTCTGTTCGTCTTCATCGATCCACCTACATCTCTTGCTGTCGTCGCCACCGTTGGCTCCTCGTTTCCCCCTCATTGTTGTTCCTCTAGCAGTCATTTGTTCTTCCCGTTGTTGTTATTGTTGTTGTTGTTGTTCGTCGCCTTCTGCCTGTAAGTTTCTTAGATGTTAGGATTTTTAATTATTTAGTTTATTATGTTTATTGTGTTTTTGTTGAATTTGTTTATGGTTTTTAATCTGTTTAGTTGTTTAAATCTGTTTTTCCTTCGTTGCCTTCTAGAATTTTGATATGTTCATCCTTCATCCTTTCATCTGGAATTTCTGCAATCATATGGTTATACTGCAAAATCCCGATTCTGATTTCTGCAATAAAAAACCCTAAATCAGAATGATGGACGACGACGTCATAGAAATGGCGACGAAAAAGGAACTGCAATGAAGAACGAACCCTAAAACAAATTTGATTATGATAAACGATGAATAAGGAGATAGACGATGAAAAAAGGAGAAGACGATGGACGATGGCAACGAAGAAGTTCGAAGATGATGGTGCAGATTGAAGATGACAGCGAAGAAGATCCGGCCATAGGAGTGAAATGAAGACGTGAAGAGCTTTAATTTTGTGAAATCCCTCCTTCAATGGATTTGACAAATTACACCTATTTCAAAAGGATTTCCAAATTCTCTCTTTCACCATTATTTGACATTTGAAGGGGTTTTACGAATTTTTCCTACTCAATACCCAAATAACGTATTTATCGAAAAGGAATTTTGAAATCCCTTACCCAAATTAAATTCCTCCCCCAAATCCCTTACCCAAACAAAACCTTATTTTTCTCTTCTTCCCGTTCTCTACTTCATCTGCTTTCAAAATCCAGAATATGTCAATACGGGTGAATCTATGAAACAAAATATGAGAATAGTTAAAGATAACGTTTGTTTAGTGAATGTAAAAAAGAAAATCTAGGAAATAAAAATAATATTTTTTTTTCTCTTTTGTAGTTGAACTTTATGTTACTGTATATTTTGTTATTTGTCATAATTCTTATATTTGAACTTTTTAATATGTTGTTGTTGTTCTTATTTTATTATTTTGTTCTTGAATTTTTTTCCCATATTATCTTTCAATTTTAGAGGATAGTAATGTTATTTTTTTTTTTTTCAGTCTTAAATTTTGTATTTGTCAAACAAACAAAAAGATTTCAACATTTAAAAATCAACACTTAAAATTTTAATTTTATCAAACAAATTTTTGATATTTTCAACACTTAAAATTCCAGCATTTAAAAATCCGTCAAAATTTTCACCACATGAAATTTAAGCATTATAAAACTTGGCCTTACTCTTCAATTCGATCAATGGCCAAATTTGTGACCCGTAAAGGGCCAAAATCACTGCAATCAAAGTACCTAGCCAAGTTTCTTGATAGATTGAATTTAACTGATTTAAGTACAAATAGGTTGTATTTAAAAAAATTGACAAACCAAGGCAGAGGATCTCTGGGTTCACCGACGCTATAAACTACAACCCTTGGAAAATTAAAAGTGAAATTCAAGTAATTTTTTTAGTGATAAATAACTAGTAGATCAAAAAGAAAACAATTTGAAACCAATTAATTCGCAGTTTTGTCGAATTTTGTTTGGTGATAATCAACTATTAGATAAAACGGGAAACAATTTGAAGCCTATTACTTCTTAGTTCTATCTCCATTGGCCGGCATGTGGTTGAAGTTCGATGGTAGGGGGATTGCACACCTTTCGGGTTGCATAGGGAGAAAGACAGAGAGAAAAATAAATAGGAAAAAAAAAAGAAATTAAAAAATAAATGGATAAAAAAATATATTAAAAGAAGAAATTATAAAAATAATTATATGAAGGACAAAGTTATCTTTTTTTCTCCCAATTAAAAGGACAATTATGTTTTTTTTTTTTTTATATAACTTTTAACAGAATGTTAATTTCTTACTTTGTTAAAAGTAAAAGAGGGTAAAGTGTAGGATTTTAAAGTTCAGGGAGATAAAATGATATTGCATGATAGTACTGGAGAAATATGGCAATTAACCCCTTTTTTCCCCCCAACAATTGCGATGCATTTTGCATTTCACGTGAAAACTTTTGAATGATATACTTACACATAATCGAGTACATCTTTTGTACCAGATTTTTTTGTCTATTTTATTGTATTAGGGAATTACCTGTACCTAAAGGTACGGACTAAAAAAACACTTAATTTAAAATGAACACATCACTAACAAATAATCAACATATTAGTTATAAATACTTTCAAAGATAATTGAGAAACAAATATAATGATTGTCATTTTAAACATAAATTTAAGATAATAACTTGAATTAAATTAAAACGAAGGAATAAAGATAATGAAACAATATCAATTATTTAATTATCTCAAAATAATATCTTCATCAGTGTTGAACTTTTTCACCCAATTCCTGCAATAATTAACGAAGATAATGAAATACTATTGATTTTTTTTTTTTAATAATCGATCAATAAAATAAATTACCAATTGAATTACGGTACAAATATTTCAATTGAGATCTTCACATGAGAATTTCTGGGTAAACAATATTCTTGGTAAAGCGAGATTTATCGACAGGAGAAGTACATTTAATCGATCAAATTTTGTGCATCTTGACAAAACAACAAATAATTGGCCATGGCCAAAAACTGGTTTAATCAAAGCAACTTAATAAATTTCACAGATTATCTTTATGATTTATTTATTGTCATGGCATATGCCAAATGAATTAAGAATTGTTTCCTTGTCATTTGATAAGGACATTGAGAAAATAATGGCGTTAAAGATATTCTAGGAATAAATGCCAAATTTTCAGCTTTATGCTTGGTCGATATTTTAGCTTTAATTATATTTGAAGTACACCTAACTACCATCAGTTGAGTGTCATTATAAAGTGCATCATTCGGTACAATATTTTTCAATAATTTTATTGGATAACCTATTTTTAAATCTAAGTTAAACGGTGGTTATCCTAAAAGCTTTAATGAATTTATATACTCATTAGGATATTGAATTTAAAATAAGGCTTTATTTTTTGGGGGGTAAAAAACAAGGCTTTATGATTCACACATTTTCTACATAAACAAAAATAAAAAGATAAAATATCAACAGTTTGAATGGCTCATCTCTATTCTTTCTTATAACACACAGCCTTTATGTAAATAACTTGAAATTTTTTTTCAAGTATTTGATTACAGGGAATTGGAATAAGAAATGATACTTGTAAAAATCTAAAAGAGAAAACCCGCATGTGCTTATTTCGCATTCTAGTTCACTGGCTTCAATTCTATACCACCGAACATGTCCGTAACATAAAAAATTGGGTGTCTTGGGATATGTTTTTTTTTCTTGGAATTCAGTACCGTGAAATATAAGGGAAATCCGTCGTGAACTCGTCATGGGCCGGCACTATATGATTCTATGAACATATTTCCATTGATGAGAAGTGAAAAAAAAAAAAAAAAAAAAGTACCATGAGGTCAATTGATGTTCAAACTGGGAGATTTACGTGTGGGATTAAGCTTTATGATCTTTCATTTTTTGTTGTCAATTTACTTTTTCCATCAATCAACTGAAGGAAATAGTAATGTGGACAAAAGTCGCATGTACAGTAACAGTAACATCAACCTATTAGATTGAAGGGGCTGTAATAGAAAGAGTAACAAAATCGCCTGAGCAGTAATATAATGTATGATAAAAAGCAAAGAATTTCATAATAAAGATATACAAACATTTACAATTTACAACTAACTAAAGAATAGGAATAAAAAATGGGGAAAAGAAAATCGAGAACAACATAGAAATTCATAAAGAGAACAATAACTTCATTTTTTTTTCATGAAGAAATTGTGGAATATCAGGCTGTGTCAAACCACATTATACTAATGGGACTACTACAATTCTACTAATGGAACTAAGGCAATTCTTTTAGTTTTGCATGATGCACCCCAACTTTTGATAGTGGAAAAAGTAGAGATCGAGAAAAGATGAAAAACAAGTTTCTATTTCTCCCTTTCTAAGTTCTCTAAATCCGTTCATTTTGAAATGGTTTTTCAAAGGCTTTTTCAAGCATAGATTTTGAAAAACCTCTTGTGCCGAGATTTTATGTTAAAAATAGAGTCGCCACCTAGTATGAGTTAAATGGTGTGTTACGTCACCGAGAGTTTTAAAAATTCATTTTTCTTTGAAAAGACCTATGTTTTGACTACATAATGGTCTATGTACCAAATATATTCTTTATGTTCGGGGTCGGTTATGTTCGGGGAGGGTTTTACGCACCTCAAAACACTCGTCTGTAAACGGTACCTTGGTCTAAATGAATATTCATTATTAAACAATACCCGAGTAGCTTGCTTTGATTTCATTAACAAAATAATTCCTTTTTTTTTTTTTTTTTTTTTTTTTTTTTTTTAAGTTTTTCCCTTTTCTATGTGTTTTGACATAATGAAATCAGTAAAAGTTTAGTTATCTATTATGAAACCATAAATGAAAATGAAAATATTTTTGTGTTTTTAACATAATAAAAGCAGTAAATACTATACTATTCTAGACATCAATAACCCAATAGTAGTTTTATAAAATACAGAAATATAAACGACCGAACCTTATATAGGCTTCCTACATGTACCTGTTTTCACAGGGAATCAGGTCGACTTGTAGTTCCAACATACAAGCTTATACTAAATGATTTTTATTTTTTATTTTTTTAAGAGACCAAACCTTATATAGGTTGCCTACATACTTTGGTGAGTAGCCAAAGAGCAGGTCATCACGTAGTTCATTTATTTAATGTTGAAACTATATGGTTTTATTTATTTAAGGTGACTAAACTTGTATAAGGTTGCCTACGTACTGTTGTGAGTAACCAAAGATCAGGTTTGACGTAGTTCGTTAATTGAGGTTACAAACTAGTTTTAGTTAATTTTATCATTAAAACAAGACATTAATCACAACATGATGTATACATAATCTCTTTGATTTTGTCAAGAACACCTTAATTTAACTCATTAGTTTAGTTTTGTTTAGTAAAAAAGAATAGAAAATACCATATATTTATGTTAGTCCTACTTGTAACTAAGAAAAATGAGAAGGTTTCTGAAGAAGAATCACACATATCCCCAAAGGAATAGAGACCCTTTCTTAATTCCAAATTTTTAGCCATAAAGGTCTATCGATGTAGTATATAGATACATATATGTCTAGGTGCCAGTCCACTAGCCTACCAGGTTGTGATCTTGACGTTTAGCATAAGGTAAATTAGTTTATTAACAATTTATTTGGTTAGTTTAACAGTTATAAGAGTTCAGTTTAAAGTGTTCGTGAGAGAATCGTAGAGACTATGGGCAACTCATGGTGTGATAGACGTTTTGTTTGGATCCTCACATGTTCTTAACATGTTCTTGGATAATTTGGTCCCTTACATGTTGTTAACATGTTATTGGATGTTCTTAACGTTCTTGATATAATCTTGAACAAATTTAATACGGTTTGATTTGTATAACATAAATTTAACGTTTTTTTAGCTATTTATAGGTTGTTTATGCTATGTACATGAATTTAAAGTATCATATCTACATGATTCTACTATGTACAAGTATAATACATGAAATTTAAGACAAGATAAAGGGATATTCAGGACATATACCTAGTTTAGGGGAGTGGTCTTTTTCTAAACAAGTACTTTCTTCTTCTTCTTGATCTTTTTGGCCTGAACTCGATTAATCACCGTTAGCTTCTTGAGTTCTTGCTCTAAGAACCTCAAGAACACCCTACGGGACCGAATTTCAACAAAATAATGGCGTTTTATTCAAGAGAATTGCTTGAAAAGGACTAGCAGCCCGAGAGTATTGCTCGAGCTTAGAGAGAGAAGCTAGGGTTCCAAGACATGTAAAAATGAGAATCAACACCCCCTATTTATAGGCCAGGACCCTGCGTATTCACCCATGCATAGGGTAATCTAGGCCCTTCCTTATGGTCTATTTGGCCTAGGGTATTTGATCTCATGTTTTGGTTTTGATCATCTTTGAACGTATTTTAGGTGTAGTGAAAGATTCTCAAAGATTTAGTAATCATTACCAAATCTTTGGAAGATTCTTGCAATGATTGGCAATCATTACCCATAAATGCACTCCCTTGAATCCCAATGGTTGCACATGGGTGCATTTATGACATGATGTCATACTTCTAGTTCGGTTTAGGGGCTAAGTGTCGGTTAGTTTTACTATTTCGGTTTGGTTGTCATAAACGCTTCCAAGGTGCATTAAATTTAGTCTCAATGAGTTACTTGGAATTTAATTCTCTACGATGACTCATTACGTGGTGAGCACATATCCGGTTGGTTTTGGGTTAAATCAGGTTAGTTTGCCTTGTAACTGATAGTTGGATTTCAAGGTTTCTAGTTTACTCTAAGATATTTTGATAAAATATCCTGACTCAATACATCCATCCATTTCATGTCATCCCAATCAATAAATTATTTATGGGATGTGAATTTAATGACCATTAAATGCATTGGCAAGGTTGCAAATCGGTTTGGTTTCAATAACGCGAAGTCACATTTCAAGGTTTTCGGTTATCTCTAAGATATTTTGATCAAAATATCTTGATTACTTGAATGTGAACTATCCATGTTATCCCAAGCAATTAATTCTTGATGGGATGGGAATTTAATGCCTAACTTAGATGGTGAACCCAATCGGTTTAGTTTCGATAACGGTTGGTACCACCTAAGTGTTTTGATTTTCTTCCTTAGATATTTGTGTAGAGAATATCTAAGGGTTTCTTAGTCATTTCAAAGTTCCTTTGTGGGCCTTTTAATGATGGGTTGGGCCCTTAATTCATTGGGCCTTGATGATTAATCAAGACGACCTCGGTTTTGGCTAATTTCAACCCGAGTCTTAACGGTGATAGTAAATGTTTCAGGGGTCAAAGTAGGTAACCGAGGTAATTTGGTGAAATTTCCTGTAATTGAAAGGTAGTATATAATATTTATTCATATTAGAGGTGATTTAATGAAAATCAACCTTTAATAATGTCATCTTAGGTCATCTTTAATTTTAAGAATTTCGAGGTTGACTCGAAATTTTTACTTTACTAATTTTAGTAAAATTCAATAGTTTTTTATCCAAGTTAGAACTTTATTCACTTTAAACATAAGTTTAAAGTTTATATGAACTTGTACTTAAAATTTGACAGTGATTGGGCGGGATAAAATGTAGTGTCTACATTGCATGTGCCAAAATTGAAAGATTTGAGTAGAGTAAATGAAATTGATAAAACACTACCTTTAGGCAAGATTCCAACAATTAATTAATATAGGCAGCGTATAACATATCCTAGCAATCGATTTTTAGGCTACCTTTAGACATGAATTGATAAAACACTACATTTAGACAAGATTTCATCAATCAATTAACTGAAGAATGGGAATAGAAAATTAGGAGCAAAATTGAACATTAAGAAAAAATAGAAAATCGAGTACAGAACTGAACATCAAGAACAGAACACAAAATAGTGACCAGAACAAAAAATCGACAATGGAACACAAAATCAGGAACATAACGGAAAATTGGCTGCATACCTTACTTCAGCAATCAAAGCGAGTACATACCATACTTCAACAATAAAAAAATCCCTAGGAATCAAAGCGAAATTCATGAAAATAACTTAGAAAGTAATTTGTGTTGAATGACCAAATAGAGATAATACTAAGATTTGCCATCATATTAGAAAGCAAACCAATAGAGAATCATAAATCATCATCTCATTTCATCCATTATCAAAGCAATTCTCATATTAAAAAAAAAATCAAAAATAAACCCAAAAAAACACTCGGTTTTAAAACGTGAATTTTGAGATTTCTAATTCCAATTCTCAAGATCCAATTCTACGAAACCAAACACTACCTAAGCTTTTATCCAACTTCCAATAAAGGATTGGATGAATGAAAACATAAAAAACTACACAAATTTGAAATCTTTGTTAATTAAAGCAAAGAGGATGATCAGATAGAGAATAGTATTATTGTAAACATGAATAGCATAAGGGAAAATATAATAGATTTTGTGCCTGGAAATTAAGTGAACTTTATCACGCTTCTAAATAGAGTTTTTCCTAACTTCTATGAATATCTAAATCTATATTCAAGGTGATTAACTTCATTCTAGCAGCAATGAAAATAGTTACCATAATTTAAAAATATTGAGTCCATTTCAAGTTTCAAACCAATTTAAAATTTTTGAGTAACTTTCTTTTGTATTGATTACTGCCTAATTGAAATCAAGATTATTTATCAATGTTAATTGAAAAATAATGAATGAACTTTCCAGCCACATTCTGTACTCATAAGAAAATCGAAGCTATGAGGAAGTGTGAAATAAATTGAGCATGAATTCTTTCAGTAAGCAGCTTAGCAAATGCTCATTGTTGACATTGAATTCCCTTTTTTCTACAGGTATTGAAGATAAGAGAGGTAAAAATATCTCTTCATTGAGAACTCAAATTATGAATTACGATATCTAATTACCTACTATTTATAGAAATCAAAGAACTAATGAGCTAAATAAATAAGTTACAAAAGTTAGTTACAATATTGACAGTGGTAATTAACAGAAAATAACTAAGTAACTGAAAAATGATTTAATACTCCCCCTCAAGATGGAATGTGAAGATCCTTGACATCCATCTTGGATAGAAGTGGAACCATTAAAGACGATGCTAAAGCCTTTGTACAAAGGTCTGCAAGTTGATGTTGAGTTCTAACTGGCATAAGTCGAATAACTTTGTTTATAACTTTATCCCGAATAAAATGACAATTGAGCTCGATGTGTGTTGTCCTTTCATAAAAAAATGGGATTAGAAGCTGTGTATGGCAGCTTGATTATCACAAAACAAAAGAGCTAGAGATGAGATATCAATATGAAAATCATGTAATAACTGCCGAAACCACACTAATTTACTAGCAGTAGAGGTTAAGGCATGATATTCCGCTTTAGCTGAAGATCTGGATATGTTTGTTTATTTTTTAGCCTTCCAAGACACCGAAGAATTACCGAGAAACACATGAAAGCCAGTAATTGATCTTCTTGTATCCAAACATGCTCCCTAGTCAGCATCCGAAAAAGCCTTGAGTTAACAAGAAGAATTGGAAGAGAAGAATAATCCTTGGCCAGGATTTGATTAGAGATATCTAAGCAAATGATGAGCTGCTTGCATGTGGGGAATTAGAGGATGAGCCAAAAATTGACTAAGTTTATGCACAACAAAGGTAATATCAGGTCTGGTAATGGTAAGGTAAAACAATTTACCAATGAGTCTGCGATATTGAGAAATATCACGAGAAATTCACCATCACTAGTATTCAACTTGACTTTGGGATCTAAAGGAACAATAGCCGGCTTACAAGCTAAGTAGCTACTATTTTCAAGTAACTGAAGGACATAATGGCATTGAGAAAACACCATGCCATGAGCAGATCTTGCAATTTTGAGACCAAAAAAGTACTTCAATTAGCCTAGGTCTCTAAATTTAAATTCGTTATGTAGAAAACTCTTCAAAGAATCTATATCATGACCATTAGGACCAGCAATTATGATATCATCAACATATATCAGCAATGCAAAAAAAAAATGAACCTGATCCTTTGGTAAATAAAGAGTAATTGACATTTGATTGAATAAAAGCACACTGGATAAGAGCATGAGTGAACTTTGAATTCTATTGCCTTGAAGCTTGCTTAAGTCCATATATAGACTTATGAAGCTTGCAAACACGTTATTCACCTTGTTTGAAATTCTCCCCCTTTCAGCTATAACCAAGAAGAGATCTATGTATACGTCTTCAATTAAATCTCCATTAAGAAAAACATTATTAACATCTAGTTGAGTTAGATGCCAATGTTGATTTGTAGCAAGTGCCAATAAGACTTTTACAGTAATTAACTTTGCTACAGGTAAGAAAGTTTAAGTGAAATCAACACCTTCTTGTTGATTATATCCCTTAGCAACTAAATGTGATTTGTATCTCTCCAGAGTACTATCTGAATGATACTTAGCCTTGTAAATCCATTTACAACTAATAGAGTATTTTCCTTTAGGCAAGAAAACAATTGTCCAAGTTTTGTTGAATTCCATTGCATCTAATTCTGCTTACATAGCTTCTCTCCATTGTGGGAATTTGACAGTTTGATGATAATATTGGGGCTCAGAGCGAGAAGAAGCTGTCAAGACAAATTCCTTGTGAGATGGAGATAAGGAATTATAAGACAAATACTTGGATAGAGGATAAAAGGTATTACAAGAAGGAAACTCATGATGCATCAATAAGCGACGATGAAAATCATGATGATAGGAAGGAGTTTTAGAAACTCGTGAAGACTTCCTAGGATGAATAACATCAGAAGAAGCCAATTCTGGAACAGTAGAGGCTTCAGTTTCCTAAACAAGTGATGAATCTGGTAAAACAAACGGGGGTGGATCTTGATGTAGGATAGTGATGTCAAGAAAAGACATAGGTAATACAAGGTCAAGAAAAGGATCAATAAGTGTATCAAGAGCTACAACTGAATGGAATGGAAGTATATCCTCATGAAAAATGACATCCCTTCGGATAAAACCTGTTTAGATCGAATGTCATAGAGTTTGTAGCCTTTTATACCTAGATGATATCCCAGAAAAATACAAATTCTAGACCTTGGTTAGAACTTGGTACGATGAGCCTTAAGAGTGGAAGTAAATGCAAGGCATCCAAAAACTCTAAAAGAAGAGTAGTCAATGATATTTCGATGAAGAGCTTCACAAGGAGTCTTTTGATGTAACAGAGGTGAAGGAGTTCGATTGATGATGTATGTGGCTATAAGAATGCATTCAGTCCAAAATTGAATGGGCATGCGAAATTGAAAGAATAAAGCCTTGCCTGTTTGAGTAAATGCTGATGTTTTATTTTGACAATTGAATTTTGTTGTGGTGTGTCCACACAAGAAAATTGATGAAGAACTCCTTTGTCATTAAAAAATTCAAAAAATGCTAACTTCCGCGCATCATTAGATCGAAAAATCTTGATATTAGCATTGAATTGAGTTACCACCATATTGAAAAACTTGGGAATAATACTACTAACATCAGATTTTTGCTTGAGTAAAGTACCGATAGCCAGCATAAGATGAGATATGATAGGGCCCCCAAATATCACAGTGTACCAAATCAAATAAAGATGGAGGCATATGATTATTAGAAACAAAGTATAATCTTCATTGTTTAGATAAATGACACACATAATAAGGAGCCTTTTTAAACGTCGAAGTATCATAATGTAAACAAGCTTGTGAACCATCCAACTGCTGAGAGGATAAATAGCCAAGTCGAATGTGCCATTTATGAGCAAACAAGTGGTTGACATATATTGTCGAAGAAGAAAGTAAAGTTCTAGTATCCAGAACATAGAGACCATCAATGGTATCACCCTTGCCAATTATTTTCTTGCTGGTAAGATCTTAAATCATAAAGCAATCATAAAGAAAACTAAGAGTAAGACGGTAATCTTTTGTAAGAGCACCCATAGAAATCAAATGGAGTTTGAACTATAGTACAAATAATACGTCTTTGAGAATAATATAGCAACTCAACCAAACATCTCCATTGTAGCTGACTAATATACGAGTATGGTTCGGTAAGGTGACAAATGAATTCTAAATGGACTTCATAGGCACAAAGTTGGTAGCATTGGAACATATGTGTCGAGTGGCCCCTCAATCAACTATCCAATATTGATTGGAAGAAAAGACAGGATTTAAAGATTCTGAGAAACAAATACCTGTAGTGTAAGCAGTAGAAGAAACCTCCTTATTAGTGGTTATCGTAGTGGCTGTCAACTGACTTGAAAGTAAAGACAATAGTTGCTGACATTGATCGCTGTTGAGATTTTGCAATAAATTCCCAACATTGCCTTGTGGATCGGTCTTAACCTCTAAATTACAAAGAGGTTGGCTAGACACTTGAATAATAGCCACTTTGTGAGGTTGTGAAATTTTTTCTCTTAGCCTTGACATGAACCAGGTCGATAGCCATGGAGCTTATAACATCGCTCAATAGTATGACCATGAAGATGGATATGAGTACAAAGTGGCCTATCTTTTCTTTGACCTTTGTACCCACTAGAATAACCACCAGAAGAACCACCAATATTCTGGGTCCCATGATTATTTCTTCTATTGTTGTGATCATTTTGATTAGCAAAAGCCATACTGTTGGTTGAATCAAACCTAGTATTACTCTGAACCTCAATTTTTCTCTGGTGTTCCTCTTGAGATACTAGAGCAAACACCTTATTGATCAATGGAATGAGATCCATAAGCAATAATTGGCTATATACTGGAGAAAAGAAATCATGTAGCCCCATAAGGAAAGACATGATATACTTCATCAGGTAGTGTAAATTCAGATCTTTGACTCCACCTCAAATACATTTGCCACATGAACATAAAGGTCTATAGTTAATTAACTCCTCCCATATAGTCTTTAGCTTAGTGAAATAGACACTAACAAAACTTTGATCTTGGACTAAGTTCATTAACTCACGCCTTAATTAAAAATTCGAGGTCCATTCTTTCTTTGAGATTAATCCAAATCTCATGAGCAGATTCAACATAAATCATAATTGTAGAGATCTCTTAGAAACAAAATTAACTATCCAAGAGATAATGATATTGTTATTCCTCGTCCAAGAATTAAGGAGATTAAGATTGTTGATGTCAAATTTTAGTCAACACCGGCGGTATGGTCCGGCCAGCCTTGGATGGAGTTGGAAAGGCTTATAGTGGAGATCTTTAGTTTGTGTAGCTTTTGATCCGTGGAGAGGTATTTGGCCAGGAAGGGGAGGGCCTGCATTGGAAAGGACCCAAAAACTTTCTAGGCCAAACATAGGAGGACCAAAATGCCTTATGGTCCTCAGAATGATGAATCAGAGCTTAGAATGAAACAGATCAAGGAAGAGGAAAACTGAGATGCTTTCTGATTCGGGAAGGGGAAAGATGAAATGCTTTCTGATCCGAGAAGGGAAAAGTTCGAGATGAGCAACAACCTGTCACCTGCACACGTAACCTGGTCGGGGGTATCCTGGAAAGCCCCTTCGGCGTGAGAATTAGTTTACAGGGGAAAGATTTATAAAAGTTCTATCATGTAGAGGGAACAAATTTCATGTGTGCTTGGAGTAAATTTTTTTACCTTTGGACAATTGTATGCCCTCCTTTTTATAGGCAAAGAGTGGATTAGATTAGGGTTTCAAGCAAGGATTAGTGGTAGGGTGTAAAATACGCCTATACTTACTCTCGCAAGTATATGAGGTCTAAGTTTTAGTATAGTGTGATCGTTGAGATCGGGTTATTGTATCCACAGGGATTGGTGTCGTTACTATCGAATACCGCGTTTGTCGTGACCTAATTTTATCTAGGTAAAAAACAATTGTATTTAATTAATTAAACTACTACTAATATAACCTAAATTAACTACACTAATATGCTAATATGTTTTAGGGTCAAGAATTGCCTAGGGATTAACGTGTTTATAAATACGTGTTCGATCTCGATTTATTCACGTTTACGGTGTTCGACCTATTTGACAACCTTGGTACGTAAACTCTACCGCCACCTCTCCCGAGTGTAAGATGGGGGAATACATGACTTCGAGTCAACGAAGAAGTCCTCTTCAATGTCTTAACGACCCTAGGTCACGTGAGTCTTGCCTAGCGTCATTGATTGCACACAATCCCACTTCCTCCCGGGTTATTGGATCGTGCTTTGTATTTACCCTATCGACAATTTCTGTTCTAAAACTCCCTTGCCACCTCTCCCGAGTGTAAGAAGAGGGGTATAATGCAACTTTGAGTCAACGAAGAAGTCCCCATCAACGTCTTAACGACCCTAGGTAGCGTGTGTCTAGCCCCACGTCATCGATTGTCCACAATTCAAACCCTGACCGGGTTATAAAATCGTGGCGTTTGTTTATCTTAATCCGAATCCTAGGTTTGTCAAAATCCCGTATTCTCCATTTATCAATCCAAGCATAATAAACAAACAATACGATAAATACAATCAAACTATGAAGAACAATCACAAACGAAACACCGAAATCATCCAAACAATGTATTTATAAATATAATGTTAATCCTTACTACAATCCATATTTAACTCGAGGCCATAGCCGAATATACAATAAAATAACGAGATAAACATGCTCACATGCTCCTAAGATAAAGAAATAATGAAAAACAATCAAAAAACTTAGCCTCGTCCGAAGATAAACCGCTAAGAACGCTCTATGATCGATTCACCGTCTTCTCCACTTCGGGACGTGGGATCCACCTCTAAAATTCCTAACTATACCCTTAGATATAGCCTAAGGGGCTCAAAAAGCCAAGTGGGCAAGAGAGTTCACGGCCAAGGGGGAAGAGATGGGGTATTTATAGCTAAAATATCTCAAAATATCTAAAAATATCTCAAGACTGTGCAGGGAAAATCCGCCTAGGCAGTGGATTCTTTGCCTAGGCAGAGTTAGGTCGGTTCGGTCTGATCGCCTAGGCGGTGAAGTAAGCAGTGGACTGGGAGAACATTCTATTGGATTTCCGCCTAGGAGAAGAAAACTTCGCCTAGGTGAGTGGCTGTCAATAAGCCATCTTCGTCTTCTACTGGATTTTCACCTAGGTGATCGTCTGTCAGTAACATTTTGCTCTTCTCAGCTTCTTCATCGCCTAGGCGGTGGTCTGGACGCTTAGGTGGTGGGCATGTTTCATCTTTTAACCTCCGAGCTTGTTTATCCACCGTAACTTCGAACCGTTTTGGTTCGATCTCATCGTTTTTGCTCCAGTTTTCTATCTTTTTACCCTACACACCTGATTTATACAAAAAGTATGAAAACTAATTAAAACATAATAAAATACTATATAAACGTATTCAAAAACTAACAAATTCGGATTGGAAATAGATATGTTTTTCACACCTATCAATTAGTGTCTCTTCAATCATGACATTAATATTTCAACTTGGGAGATGGACAATGGGAGGATGCCAAGAGGCCCTTGCCTTGACCATATTGGAAGATGTTTAGTGATATTTTCATTGGGGAAGGGAGCCATGATGACATTTGTGGATATTTTGGGATATTTATGGGATATTTGTGGAGATATTTGTGAAGATATTTTTAGAGGGACACTTTCCTGCTGCACTTGAGATGGGGAATTTGACCCCTGCCTTTCTCAGATAGCTGGAGGCGGGAAGGGGAGTTATGCAGAGCTTCTTGCCTTGCTCTTCCTGGATAGCCGAATGCGGGAATGAGGGTTTTGCTGAGGAGTTTGTGGAGTTGATTTCTGAGACGGGCAATGTCACTGTGAAGACTGCTGAAATGGGAAAGGATTTTCCATCCCGATGGCAGCTCACTTTTCCTTCTTGGAGAGTGCTGCTAGCTGTCCTTGGAGTGGTGCGGGCTAAGATGTGACCCTGCCCGGTATAATCTTTACACTTGACCTTTGGCAAAAGTTGATCTTGGTGGAGAATTGATCTTGGTGGAAAATTGTGGACACGTGGCGGTCTTCAATTGATTGCATTAGAGTGACCATTTTTATACTCATTAGTGACCATTTTTACACTCATCAAACATCGTTACCTTCAAGTTTGGTGATGGATCCATCAATAAAACTCATCTTGTTCTTTATGGACGAAGCAATCAGCGTTGCTCGACTCCAGGAGGTATAATTATCTCCAGTCAAAGCTTGCGACATCAGTATAAGTTTGAGACTATTGGAATGATGAAGGAAATAAATACTCGAAGATTCATCTTCTGTGGTCGATCTAGAAATTTCAGAACCAGAAGATTCCATGGATGTCAGAAAGAATAGATCAAACAATCTTGAATACCATATTGAAGATAAGAAAGGTAAAAATATCTCTTCTCATTAAGAACTCAAATTATGAATTACAAGATCTAATTACTTGCTATTTACAGAAATCAAAGAACTAATGAGCAATATTGACATCTGTAAATAACAAAAAATAACTAACTAACTGAAAAATGGTTTAATAGCAGGTAATCAATCAAACTTCTCAACTGTCGACTTGAAATTGGACTAAAGTTTCATATTACTCTACATAAGCACCATTATAGAGGTGATCAAACCAGTAGGGATATTGATAAAATCATCATCTCATCTTCTACAAATAAAATAGATCTATACAACCATACACATTTATTTAAGCAAAAGAAAAACAAAGACACGTTGTTCTTAAGGAAAATCAACAGCTGAAATAGGCAGGTTAGAGAATGATCAGAACCAACCCACGAGATTTATACTCCTTGATTAAATGAAAGCCAAAAAATTGTTCACATATGGATTAAAACAAAGAGAAAAACATAGAAATACATAAAAGGATTTTCAACATATATTGTAGCATAGTTATATAAAAAATAGAGTACTTGGGCGCAGTGATGGCAATGGAACTACGATGGTTGGTGATAGCGATAGAACGACGACAGTGGGTGATGGTGATTGAACGGCGCCGGTAGGGTGATGGTAATGGAACAACAAAAATAATAGAGGGAGAGAGGAAGAAGAAAGCGATTGAGTCTTAGTATAGTGTTGAATAAACTTAGAAAACCCTAAATTGAACCTAAGATTCAGCCGATGGGTTTTTTATTGGACAATTTATTATTTGGTCCCCCTAAGATGTTGAATCTATAGAATAAACCTCCAATTCAAATAATAAATTTTTTAGTCCATGGAATCTTTAGAAAAAGGTCCCTAATATTATCCCTAATTGTTCACTCATATTTACGGATTTTGCTATTTTTTCCTATGCAACAAGACAAAAGTAATTAAATTTCCTATATTTACAACAAAAATATCACAATTGCAAAATCCATTATCATAAGCATAAAACCAATTGAAATTTCAGAAAAAAATAAAATAAAATCAAAATAACCTGCAGAAAAATATCTATACGATAACGTAACCATATTTTTTTTTGTCCACTTTAAAATGATGTGTAAACGTTAACGTAAATGTTCAAGAAATACGTCTTGCCTATATTAGAAAACTATAATTTAAATCTCAAATTCATATTGTGCTTTAGCGTTAACTTATATTGTTTTTTGGGGGTTGTGTGCGTCAACGATAACACAACTTTATTTTTTTAAACCCCCTGTCTGTTTGCATTAATATTAACTCACTGTATATGATAATTTTTCTTTTGGGCTAGGTGTGCATTAACGTTAATGTATATTTTTTGGCCTTTGTGTTAACGTTAATGCATTTTTATGTTCTTTTTTGTGTGTGTTAACGTTAACGCATCTTCCCCATCTGTTTGTGTGTATTAGCATTAACGTATCTTTATTTTTTGGGGTTCAGTGTATTAACATTAATATAATTATATCATATCTGTCGTTTTTGTATTGTGGGTTGGGTGTGCGTTAACGTTAATGCATCTTCACCATCGGGCTATATGTTTTAGCGTTAAAGTATTTTATTAACGCATATTCATTTTTTTAGCCCCCCTGTGTTTACGTTAACATTAACTCACCGTATGTAATATTTTATCTTTTTGAACTAAGTGAGCGTTTACATTAATGCATATTTTTTGGGCCTCTGTGTGTTAACATCCACGTATCTTCGTGTTTTTTTTTTTTTTTTTTTTTTTTTTTTATTTATGTGTGTGTGTGTTAACATTAATGCGTCTTCCCTATCTTCTTGTGTATGTTAGCATTATGTATCTTTATTTTTTAGGGTTTTGTGTGTTAATGTTAACATAATTGTACCATATCTGTTGTTTGTGTTTTTGTATTAGGTGTTCGTTAATATTAATGCACATTTTTTCAGCCTCTTTGTGTTAACATTAACGCATTTTCATCTTCTTTTGTGTGTGTGTGTTAACACTAATGAGGAAGAGAAAGATCTGACGAACGACGGCGATGAAGTTGACGAACAACGACTGAGGAACGGTGACAGTAACTACGAGTTCAGACGCGACAAGCTCATTTTTTTTTTTGTGTGTGTGTGTTAACCTTAACATGATTTTTCAGATCTTGAAACCTACATGCCTCTACCTAAGCCTTTTCGCTATTTGTCTATATATGTTCGTCGTCGTCCATGGTCGCCTCCGCCTGAGCCTCTTCGCCATTCGTTTGCATCGTTATTCGTCGTTGTTCACAACCCAACCATCGGCACAGAGTACGGACGACGACAAGGCATGGAGAACTACTAGAAGACGGAAGCTTGCTCAACGTCCAAATGAAATGCCAAGTATGCGAAGCAATCGACATTTGTCGGATAGAAGATACACTATCAAATACCCACAAACAAGTGACTAAACATATCAAACGATATCAGCTGTAAACCAAACTCGAAAAACAAATATAGGCAGTAAACATGAAAAAAAGAGGGAACCAAAAGAGACGATTACAACCGAAAGAATCAAAGAAAAAAATCAATTAATTCAACAAATCGGGATACGACATCAACTTTAAACGGAGACGAAACAATAAAAAGATCCAAAAAAATAGACTAATTCAATAGATCTGTAGATGATGTCAGCTCTAAACAAATCAAAAGAACAAGTTACGAACCCTAGTTCAGCATATAAGGGTTTATCAACCCCCCTGTGGAGGAAGAACCGTTATATGTAGAACAAGTGGATCGGACAATACCTAAGGACGGTGAATACTTACCTGGAAAACTCACCGCCGTTGATATCCCCGAGAATCTCAGATTTGAGACAGATTGAGAAAGAGATAGAGAAGGGAATAGACATAGAGAGAGATCCGCTGACAGCTGCACGACAGCAAAGGATAATGGCTGGATGAAGACAATAGACGACAACAATGGACCGATTGGATGATGACAATGGACTAGATGGATGACTTCAGATTTGGTCTTGCGGATGACTGGTGATGAACATCTGATAAAGATAGAGAACAACGCCGCCAATTTTAGATTTGGGCTTACAGAGGACCAGTGACGTGGTCTTGTGGATGACTAGCGATGAACAGTTGACGAAGATGAAAAACAACATAGTCGATTTTAGATCTGGGATTCCGGATGACCGACGATGAACAAATGACGAACACGGTGACTTAGACGGTGGCCACGAACAGATGGCAAACGGAGACTCAAATATGGATTTCTAGATCTGGATTGAGTGATTTTCTTTCATTGAAAATTTGATTTTGAAAGGTGCAAGGCAACCACTGATGGTCGTCTTCATCTGCATCTGTCGCCGCAAGCCTACTTACATTCTGAATCTGCCGCTACTGAGATTAGGGTAGAAATAGATAGAGGGGTTAGGGTTTGGAGAGACGTTAAAGTGGTAGAAATAGATAGAAGGGTTAGGGTTTGGAGAGACGTTAAAGTGGATAAAGAGAGAATGTGAATAGTATGTGAAGTGAGAGTGATTAGGGTTTAGAGAAGGGGTTTTGTTTCATTATATATACATGGGTATATTTGTCTATTCATGATTTTTTATTAGTTGTTAAGGACTGAAAACCAAATTAATTGTACCGTGAGGTTCAAATGCTGAGACAACTCTTTATTTGAGTTTTTTTCTATATCATCTCTTAAATAAGGACTATAAAATAAAAAGCTCTTTTTTATTTAGAGAAATATTTAATTGAAAATTCTAAATTAATGTGAAATGAAATGAGGAAGGTAATATAAGAAAAGAAAAAAAAAAGGAAAGAATATTATAAAATATATTTAGCGTTTAGGTTAATTTTTGTGGATTAATCTGGACCGCTCTTTATGTGGGAGATAAAGAATGGTTGTGATTTATCTAGGGAGTTTAAAAACGTCCTATTTTATTATATAGAATATACTTCGTAGTGTGATAAAAATTCTCAATTTATAGTTTAAACTGCTTATATTTGTATAAGTGAAATCCCCAAGTATATGAAAGGGTAAAATGGTGCTTTTGTTGTTGTGGACTAAGAAGCCTTTGTATCTTAATGCATATATTCAATTTAATCGAAGATATATGAGATCCACTTTTGGGGGAATATTGGTTGAAGCAATAACAAGAATTTTGCTAGCGGTAGCAGAATAGTCTTCACAATCCACGAAAAGAGAGTTTGCTATATTAAACCCTAAGTCTACTAAGGAAAACCCTAGTCATTGTCTATATATGGATCTTTCGTACATCTTTGGAACATTATACCTTTTTATACATATTAATACAATCGTCTCATATTCTCTCTCAATATTTCACCTTTTAATTATTCTAACATGGTATTACAAAAATTCTACAACTCTTTTTCCCAAATCACCAGTCACTGTCTCCGAAATGTTCTATCGCCGTTCCAATAGCCCAACACTGAATCCATCACCAACCTCCAACTCATTTTGAAATAGTAGGTCTAATGCCACCGAAGAGCAACCCACCAAACGTTCATGTGCCCCTATGCCCCACTAGAGTACTTTGTGCCGTCGTTATTTTTTTTTACCTTTTCTTTAATAACCATTGCTCTTACAACAACATAGCACATATCATCTTTATCATCTCTCCAAGAAGAAGCCAACCCCACCAAACTCATGGCTAAATAAGTTGTCATGCGCCCACACGTGCCACTGGAAGGTTCTGTTTCTCCGACATGAGTTGCTTATGTGCCTCACTTCTACCAAATTAGCTCTAGTCATGTCAGCACCACTTAGCAGCCATATCACACATCAGGTTTTTAGCCACATCACTATCCATGCAAGCTACCACGTTAGTCAAATCTTTAACTAGTCTATTGTTATGTCATTTCCATGTCATCATCATCGTTCACCTCATCTTCCACGTAAACTTCTCTCTACCACGTCAGTAGTTCACTAGACTCTGTTTTTTTTTACTGATTCTATCAGTTTTTGATCAATTTTTTTAACCAAGTTAGACTAGTTCCTAGGATTTTTAGACCTCCTTATTCTATTTTCTGAGTTTCGTTTTACCATTTAAGACTAATAAAATATAGTTTATGTTATATTCGTGTAGTTTTCACCTCGATTCATCCTCAAACACTACATTTTTTCACCCATGGAGAGTACTTACTATCTTTAATGAGTCACACTACATCTTGTGAGTTCAAGAGGTGTCTAGCTTCTTGCGTTACCAAAAATTGTAGTGTATTATGAATTTCCCCACGTGAGGAGACACAAAAGATGTGGAAAAATTTGTTGATCGTCTTGAAGATTGGGATACCAAAAATCATAAAATCCTCAAATGGTTATATTCTAATATAATCTTATCAGTCAAAATTTAGTTTGGTGTATTCAAGATGGTCAAGAAGTTTGGGATTTCCTCACCCACCACTAAACTTAGGCTGATCCACATTGGTACCAACCTTTTTCTACCTTCCATAGCATGCACCAAGAACCTAGGCAATCCATCAACAATTTCTTGTCTTACATGAAATGTTGTGTAGGATCAGTTGGCTCTTTATGAGCCAGTCTAGAAACATCCTAATGGTGTCATTCTCTACACAAGCTACTAAAATTGAATTCGTCTAATGTAGTTCCCGATGGTTCTCAAGTTGGATCTTGAGCTTGTCCGTGCCTCTATATTACACATGAGTGAGATATCTTCATTTGACATTGTCCTTGCAACACTCTAAGGACAAAATATAGAGGTCGCTCTTGCCACGCCAGCTAGCAAGTTAAACTCATCACCACAACCCCTGTATTGATAGTATTATCATTCATAAGGACACGAATTGCTCAAATGCCAATCTCGTACCTCTGTAAGGTATGCAAAGGTCCAGGTCACTATTTTGCAGTCTGCCCTAAACTTCCTCAATCGTTTGGGAACCAATCAAACATGATTCACTTCCACTCTCGGGGATTCTTTTAATCTATAATACCCCGAAAATTTATATTGTAAAATTATTATTTTAATAAGTTTAATATTTTTTGGACTATTCTGCAAATATATGGCATAAATAATTTTTGATAATTTTTGGAGATTGAATGTTAATCTTAAACTGATTTTAAATGTTTTGGGACTATTATGTTACTTAAAAAAAATACTTTTAAGAGTTTTGGAATATAATTGATATTTTTTTTTATTTTAAAGGAGATATTTATGTAAATAATAAAAATAATAATATATAATAAAAAATGTTGTCTTCACTAAGTAAAGACAACATATTAATATAAACACATAACATGTGTATTGATTATAATAATAATAATAATAATAATAATAATAACTCATATATGCTATGTGATAAGACAACATATTAATATAAACACATAACATGTGTATTGATTATAATAATAATAATAATAATAATAACTCATATATGCTATGTGATAAGAACAAAAACGCATGGAGATTTTTTCTTTTTTTTTACAAATAATAGGATTTGAAATGTTTCTTTTGAGCGATCTGTTCGAAGTATTTCGGTTCGAATTTTGGCTTCGGATTTTAGGTAGAATTTCTAACTTTTTTAATATATGTATTTAATTTTCGATTTATGCTATTATTATTGTTAAATTTTAACTGTTAATTTTTATGAAATAATTAGGATTATGTGAAAATCATGCCATGGTGTTTTATTTGTCGCGATAATTAAATGTACGTATTAGAGGGGTTGGAGTTTTACTAAGTATTAGCTCACAACCTCACAATTTTGATTGCAGGGCTGGCAAGAATGAAACGGCGCCGAGAATTTTAGTTGAATTTCTATTTAATTTTGTACTAATTGGAATTATATTATATACTAATATAATGTTCTAAGGGACAATAATTAGATGTCCCTTTCTGTAAAGTGAGAATGGAATATAATTCTTATTTTTACGGCTACTACATATAAATAACTATTCAAACATTTGTGAATATAGTTCACAGTTGCTTGAGGAACTAATGGATGCTTACTAGGGCTAATAAAGCAAACTTTATTGACCTTTGGTGTTATCTGGTAAAAAAACATCTTTGACCATAACAACCGTTTGATCGGCTTACCATGATTCAGTTATATTCTTAAAAAAAGAAATTTACTCGATAAATCGATAAATTATAATTGTCGTACAGATTTATGAAATAAAACATTAGTCGTTGGGCTTTAGTTGAATTTCTATTTAAATTTGTAAAAATTGTATTTATTATTCACCATTGTAAATTTAATTCGATAATTTTGATAATTCTAATTATCGTCATCGTGTATAAAATTTATCAGATTTTTATTAATTAAAATATTAATTATTTAGTAAAATTATCGTTGTCGATAAATAAAATTGTCGCCGTAATTTGTAAAATTTTCTCGGATTTACACGAAACAAATTATTGGTTATTCGGTTTAGTAATAAATTCTAAATCCTGGGAAATTAGGTCGTTACAGGTGGTATCAGAGCGGATTTGCGACCGCCTTAGGTTTGAGTTGTGGTACCCATTACTCATAATAAATGAAATAATAGTTAAAAATAATAATTTTCGTATAACTCATTAATTCTAAGGAAAAAAAAAAGAAAAAAACAAAGAGCACATTCAGTGTCATGTTACCAGAATTGCCTATGTTAGTGAACTAAAAGTTTTCAAATTACTTAAAAAAAGTTTTCTTCTTTATCCTATATAGTTATTAAAATTCCAGATTTCTATTGAATTTAATGAGGTATAAGGTAGAGATGATAAAAAAAAAATAAAAAAAAATAGTGGACTTTTACCAAAATTTATTAGAAAATCATTTAAAAATAACATGAAAGTTGATTATGATAGTTCAGTCCCCAACATGGATTTTATTATATACAGTTAGTGGTTTTCCTTAAAACTATATTATGATATAGTTTAGTACAATAACATGGAATTGATCAAATATTGTTAGTGGTCAATTTCTTTAAAGCTATGCATAATATAATGTGTGCATTTCATCTTATGCATATATTACCCAAAAAAAAAAAAAAAATTGTAATATATGCAGATTTTGGTATTTATGATCAAACCAATATATAATTACTATTTTGGTCCCTACAAATTTCAAATTTGAACATTTTAACATTTTAGATGGCATTTGATAAATACAACTTACCAATAATAAGTTAAACTAAGCCTAGGTGAATGTCATATAAGCCGTGGACCATAGAAATTGACATTGAATTGAAGGTATTAATTTAAAAGTGTTTATTGTCTTCTATATAAATCGTGAAATTATATTTTTGTATTTAATTAAAAAAAAAAAAAGGGAGCTGTTGAAACTGGACAGTTTTATGATATTAAATGGATCAAGGATAATTTCAAAGGTGGAAAATGATTTTATTATCCTGCTATGCCATAGTTGTCTTCTCGTTAGGAGGGCATGTCCTGCGAGATGTAGATATATGTTGTTATCTGTCAGGTAAGTCCTGCGTGGTAGATATATGTTGTTCCCTGTCAGGCAAGTCCTGTAGAGTGGATATATATTGTTACCTGTTAAACATGTCTAGCAGGGTGGATATATGTTGAGACCTGTCAGGAGTGCAAATCCTGCAGGTGGCTGCCCCTACCATTAGAGATATTGAATGACCCTGACACTATTGACATTTTAGATGACACAGTTATATAGGTCACGGTACTGTCGTAACTCCCGATCATAAAGTGAAATGATCTTATGACTAGTAAGGAAATATGAGTGCGGTATTTTATTATATATCAAAATGATTTGGTTGGTGGATTTCAATGCATTATTTTATTGCGATAGTAGCAGTAGAATTTTATTTCGGATCGGTGTGCGGTTATATTTATATTATATTTTGAAAGGTAGTGTTTGATAGTTTACAAGGAATTGAGCTATTTGTTGGATAAGATGGTAGTGTTGAGTTACGTTGTCTTGAAATATTGGGAATAATTGATAAATGTTGGTTATGAGATATAACAGTGAACTTGGAAAGTCATGCCAAGTGGAAAAAAATTATTGAGGTCATAGATTTGTTGGAATTGAGATAGACCCAATCCAAGTGAGACTACTGTAATATTTTTATTATATATTATTATTTATTTTTATTTTTATCAGAGTAGCGCAACGAAAATATTTAGGAACGTAGATTATTTGGTAATTGGTTACCTATGTTAGGTGTTACCGACCAAAGTGCACTATGTCCGTAGGTAGTTGGATATAATGTGGCCACTGCGAATGGGGATGTCGTGATGTGTGGAATGAATTTTGACGGTTATGAATTATGGCTGACTTTCGGTTGTGGGACTCTACATAGAGAACAATTGTTCTAGAATTGAGTGTGACTATCATGACCATGCGATGCGATTCTAAATTATTATTGTTTTGAACGAAATTTCGAGAACGAAATTTATTAAAGGGGGATAAATTGTAATACCTCAAAAATTTATATTGTGAAATTATTATTTTAATGAGTTTAATATTTTTGGGATTGTTCTGCAAATTTATGGTATAAATAATATTTGATAATTTTTAGGGATTAAATGTTAATCTTAAAATATTTTGGGACTATTATGTTACTTAAAAAAATACTTTTAAGAATTTTGAAATATAATTAATATTTTTTATTTTTATTTTAAAGGGGATATTTATGTAAATAATAATATATAATAAAATGTGACACAGTAATATAAACACATAATATACATACATAGTTAACACGTGTATTGATAATAATAATAATAATAATAATAATAATAATAATAATAATAATAATAATGATAAACTCATATATCCTATTTGATCCGAACAAAAACGCATGGAGATTTTTTTTTTTTTTTTTTTTTTTACAGATAATAGGATTTGAATTGTTTTCTTTGAGTGATCGGTTCGGAGTATTTCGGTTCGAATTTCGGCTTCAGATTTCAGGTAGAATTTCTAACTCTTTTAATATATGTATTTAATTTTCGATTTATAGTATTATTATTGTTGAATTCTAACTATTAAATTTTATGAAATAATTATGACTATGTGAAAAATTATGTGAAAATTATGTCAATGTGTTTTATTGTCGCGATAAATAAATGCACGTATTAGAGGGGTTGGAGTTTTACTGAGCGTTGACTCACAACCTTACAATTTTGCTTGCAAAGCCGACGAGAGTGAAACGGCGCCGAGAATTGTAGTCGAATTTCTATTTAATTTTTTACTAATTGGAATTATATTATATACTAATATAATGTTCTAAGGGACAATAATTAGATGTCCTTTTTTGTGAAGTGGGAATGGAATATAATTCTTATTTTTACGGCTACTACATGTAAATAACTATTCAAACATTTGTGAATATAGTTCACAGTTGCTTGAGGAACTAATGGATGCTTACTAGGGCTAGTAAAGCAAACTTTATTGACCTTTGGTGTTATCTGGTAAAAAAACAACATCTTTGACCATAACAGCCGTTTGATCGACTTACCATGATTCAGTTACATTCTTAAAAATAAAAATTGACACGATAAATAGACAAATTATAATTGTTGTCGTCGCACTGTAAAATTTTACAGTTTTATGAAATAAAACATTAGTCGTTGGGCTTTAGTTGAATCTATATTTAAATTTGTAAAAATTGTATTTATTATTCACCGTTGTAAATTCGATTCGATAAATTTGATAATTCTAATTATCATCATCGTGTATAAAATTTATTAGATTTTTATTAATTAAAATATTGATTATTTAGTAAAATTATCGTCGTCGATAAATAAAATTATCACCGTAGTTTATAAATTTTTCTCGAATTTACACGAAACAAATTATTGGTTATTCGGTTTAGCAATAAATTCTTCTTAGGGAGAAACCGAGTGGCGACCCTGGGAAACTGGGTCGTTATATAATCAGTTGCATTACAAGTCAAATAAATCTGTCGCTGCAATAACTGACATTGCCTTGACTTCTCCTCCATCTTCAATCAATTTGAGCGACATTGAGACTGTGTTAAGGTTCTATCTAATATTGGTATCTATACAACTATGTCAATTACACTAGGTATATCTTAATGGTACTTTACTTCTGCATGTTGCAACCATATGACATGTGATGCTTCTATTTTTTCTTTTAAAATTCATGATGAGCATGCACATATTATTCATATTGTCAATGGATCAAACAAATAAGGTGTGACTTCAATTAGAAAAAAAAAGAAAAAAAATGAAAGAATATGATGTCCCTCATCTAAATTATGGATATTAAAGAGTGAAACTGGACATGTAATAATTAGTTCATGCACCTTATGTATATGTTTTTTTTTTTTGGTTATAGTTGATGGGCAAATGTTAGCTTTTTCGCTCCAATTAAATGTGAAAGAGGTTAAAATGTTTAATATAAAATTATTAGGATGGGAGGGAATTAAAAAGCAATTTACCCCTAAATCTTCTAAAACTAAAACTACAGGACCAATTAGACACTGGAGTCTAAACTTAAGGGTCAAAAGTATCTTTCTTCTATAAAGCAAAGCAAAAAGACTTTGTTCTATAAATGAAGAATTCTGACCATTTAGCGAAAGGTAACTGAGAAAATATTGTTGAAGCAGTGAATTCACCAAGGCAGACAGCGCCTTTTAATGGAGATCGAAGAGGATGCGAATCAGCAGAATCAACCGAAGAGGACAAAGACTACCCATGAAACTACCACCAACTTAGCCGAAAATACGGAGCAATCGGCAAACTTTCCACCGGAAATCATATTGGAAATACTTTCCAGACTCCCGGTGAAGTCTCTCTTGCGATTCAGGTCTGTTTGCAAATCATGGCAATTACTAATTTCTAGTCCTCATTTTGTCGAAACCCACCTCAATGTCTCAACGAATTACCGTGACTTTCTCAGGCATAGACTCATTTCTAGCTTTATTCGTCCTCATTTTAGTCTCAGGTCTTGTTCTCTTTACTCTGTATTGTATGAGCCCACTGCTAGGGCTGTTGACCTTGATTATCCAATGAAGAACCCCCACAGCTCTGTTTGGATCGTGGGGTCTTGTAATGGGTTGATTTGTTTAGCTATTGAGGAGGATTCCCTTTTTTTCTGGAACCCTAGTATTAGGAAGTCCAAAAAGTTGCCTAATTCGGGTGTTAAATTGCGCTATGGATGCTATGTAATCTATGGGTTTGGTTATGATGAGGCTAATGATGATTACAAGGTGGTGAGAATTTATTGTGCTTTTGGCAATGGCGGCTTCTATGAAACCGAAGTCAGTGTTTATTCGTCAAGAACCAATTCTTGGAGAAGAATTCAAGGTTTCCCTCATGGCGTTCCGTTGGATGATTCTGGTAAATTTGCAAATGGAGCTCTTCATTGGGCATCCAGTCGGTCTTTCGGCTCAAAATACCAATGGGAAATTGTTTCCTTCGATTTAGCGAAGGAGATGTATGAAGTTGTTGGTCAACCTAATTATGGGGATGGAGATTTTGATTTATCATTGGGGGTTTTGGGAAGATGCCTTTGTGTGGTTTGTAATTACTATGGAGCTGGAGCTGATGTTTGGGTCATGAAGAAATATGGCGTGAGAGAGTCATGGGTTAAATTATTCACTGTGCCTTATTTTATGGATGTTGGAAATTTTGGGTATTCGATTCCGTTGAGCATTCTGAAAGATGGCAAAATTTTGCTTGAATTATTGTCGCACTTAGTGGTATACGATTCAAAAGATGGTACGTTCGAACAGCCGGAGATTCATAACTTCCATCGCTCGCTTCTAGTGGATGTATTTGTCGAGAGTCTAGTTTTTCCAGATGCAGAATGAAGCCAAGAATAAATCGAAGAGTAAGGTAAACGATAATTTTGTTATCGTTACTTTCCCAGTCTTTTCCTGCTTTATTTATTGTACTACATGTTTGCAACATTGATCTAAAATTTGAATGACTTGGCTTGTACATGTTTAATTAATTTGTCTCTCTTTTGTGCTTTGGCTACTACTGTTAGCTGAATGAAATATAGACATTCAATAAATCAAACTTCTAGAGTACTAAGGGCCCGTCATAAAATTGAAGTGTTGAAAGTGAAAAGTTACGAGTGCTGAATTTATTAAGCACATATTTTGCAATAAATATGACCTTAAATTTGTCTTTAAAATAATCTTTAGAACTTTTTTTTCTTTCTAAAACGTTCTCTCTTCTCGCTATTATTTACCAATTTAGTGCTTTACCTCTATACATTCATTTGCTTATATTATTATAACGTTTGATGGTGGTTGTGGTTGATGGATATTTAATGGCAAGTGATAAGTGCTAAAAAACAGGAATACTTGTTTAAAATTACTAATTAGTCGCTCTATTGTATTTTTAAATTTATTTTAAATTTTATTTGAGACATAATCCCGCATTTTTCTTTGAAAGTGTATTTTAATTCCTTTTTTTAAGAGCGTGTGGTAATTGATGTTTTTTCATTTTGTTGTGTTGCTTTTGGTCCATTCAACTCAAAGTTCAACTAAAACACCAAAAAACAACGTAATCTCCTAGTTATGTTCAATATCGGTTACTTTAGTCCATAAGAATAACAAAATTACCGTGTAGCTAAAAATGTAACAAAAAACACGAAAAACATGATAGTGTTTTTACTTTCAATTATAAACATAACAAAAATAAGTAGTTATATACCACTAAAAATAAACTTACAGTCGGTTAAAAAGCAAATGTTCAGCAAGAACTTCTATTTGTTGGCTTTATCACATATATTATAGAAACGTTTGACTTGATTTCGGGCTTTTCATTTTTTGCTCGACGCATGAGATTTGCGTGATTACATAGAAACTTTTATAAAAAAACTTTTGATATATTGGGAATGTGAGAAAAAGAAGGATATAATAATAAACGTTCACTAAATGCATATTATTTGGATATATGGATTATTGACTTCTAGATATTAGGGAAATTTGGAGAATAATAATAATAAAAATAAAAATAAAATGGAGGAAAATCAAATGACCTTTTGGTAAAATTATGGATCTTTTATTTCACGTTGTTGATAAATTTACAGCATGTCTTGGAACTTCTAAGAGGAAAACCGAAAATAGGAAAGGAAACGATACACCCAAGAACATAAGAATTGTGCATCCATTAGGTCAGGACAATTATGACTCGAACCCGCCTAAAATACCCCGAACTGGCTGAGCTCGGATTGGATACTGATGTTACCAAAAATCTCCAGCTATAGGTAGAAATCTCCAGCAACCTGCAAAGCTAATAACCTGCAAAACCGATTAGTTTAAAGGGGATACAGGCGTGGTGTCAACTAAAGAACCGTCGGTATGAGAATAAGTTAGTCTGTTTTAGGGTATTAGGCAAAAGATCGAATGTAAACATTAATGTGATACCTTCCCTTATTATAAACCTCGTGGATTACGGTCGTTTGATATGGATTACCTAGTCTTTGATGACTTGATCTTCTCCTACAATCTGTTGCTATTTAGTTGGAGTGGTTCTGAATTCCTCGCAACATGAGAGCATATCTTTGACTAAGTTAGGTTCTTTGGCTTCCCACTTGATGGATTTATGCATGGATTATCGATTTGGACTAATGTCCTCGACCTGACTCTTTTTGAGTATTGGGCCTATTTATTTATCAGTTCGTTTTTTATTTCACACAATGATTTTTATCACCTCACTTGGTGATTTTTACCACTATGCGTAATTCGTTCCGAATTGATTTATCAATTCGTCTTTACTTTTGGTGATTTTTACCACCTCACTTGGTGATTTTTACCACCATTTGTGATTCGTTCCGAACTGATTTGTCAGTTTGTCTTTAACTTTCTCTTTGAGTTCTTTTGGTCGGATCTCTTGTTTTGTTTTTCTCTCCCTCTTTGCCCTCCTTCATAACTTGTTTATATATTAAATGAGTTATGAATGTGAAATTGGCCTTAAAGAGAAAATAGACTGATAACTCTTTTTGTGATTATTCTTGTGATTCCTTTAAAGATGAACCTGATCCCATGCTCATTCTTTAGGCATTGAGTTCATCACAGAACTGAGCTTTCTTCATAGATTCCTATTCAATTTTATTTCTTCATAATTGATTCCCTTCGGGAGAGTTGATCTTTTTTTTTTTTTTTTTTTTATATCCTTCTAGTTACCCCTTTGTTCATGGGATTTGATCTGGATATGTAGCTTTTAAACCTGTTTTATAAGAGTTGTAGTTTCTTGTATGCCACATAATTTTAAGGGAATCTTGTTGAGAGGTCCCAAAATTCAAAAAATCACTTTTTAAAGACTATGTCATGTGTTAAAAAATTACTGTTACAGGACCCCGCATAGTGATAATTTTATGGAATGAGACCTTTTACCAAATTTCCTTAATTTTAATCGTTAATGAACAAATAGTTTCTTTCTTTAAGATGTAATACAAATTTATATTTTTTTAATATTTGGGTTACAAGTCGAATTGGGTTTAAACCCTCAAGATTATGGTTTATCAACAAGAAACACTCTCGAAATGAGTATTTGATTTTTATTCATGCAATTTCAAATTCTAAGATAAGTTGTAATGGTATAATTGACTAAAGCATTTCCTTGGGCAAGTTGCGTTTTGTGATCTTAAGAATTGTTCTTGAGACCTTTAATGCCTGAGTTTGGAGTCTACCCAATCATTAATAACGAGGTTGAACTATATATTCCCTAAGTCATCTAGTTATGCTGAGTGACGATTTTATTATTCGTCGCATATCAAGTATCTTCTAATCTTTATTCAGTATAGATAAGAAGATTAACCTTGAATCAGTCTTGCATAATTTCTTCAAGTACTTCCTCCCTCTTTTGTATTTTTATAAGGATCTTATCCAAATAATAAAAAGTAGAGGATGTAAATTGCAATTAAAGAGCTATTCTTATACTATCTTTGAAGCAAAGTAAAGTTTACTTCTAACCACTAAATTTACATTTCACATGTAAAGTTTGAGAGTACAAGTTGTACTTTATCATAACCAAATGGGTCTTAAAAGATTTAACTCGTAATTTGAGTGCTACCCATAATCTCATTTGATATACTCGTTTACCTTCTTCGTGTATACAAAAATGTAGTGTTACCAATTGTAATTCATTTATTCCCTCGGAGGAATCGTATAGAGTTTGGATACTAATTTTACAGTATAGCCGAGTTATCTAATCTTGTACACTTTTGGCGTACTTGAATATTTTGAAGTGCCAATAACACTCTCATAACATGTAATTTGTTGAAATTAAAGTTATAGGGGGCAAAGTGCAATTTTTGCGAAGCCCTAGGATTTTGACTATTCTTATCAAATTATGGGGTATATTCTGCAATTACAATGCACTTTCTATATTCATCTCTTTAGCAAATGTTAAGTTCTTCTTAAGTATCATAATTAACACCATAATTCATGAATTCATCTTAGAAGATGCAAATCGTAATTTCAATGTTTGCACTTTAAGTTTTTAATCAGAGAATATAATTTTCTTTGATTCTTGATTTATCAAGACGTGATTAATAATTTGTAAGAGTATTATCAAAAATAAACTTTAGGGGGTAAAAATTGTAAATATACATGTTACCTCAAGAGCCTCAGAGTAATTAGCCCTAGGTCTCTTTATGAGCTGCCTCCAAATTTATGCTTGTTCATTGACATCACTATCCACATTTTCTTCTGATTCCGTTGGCAATTAATATCGGCGTCTCATGCAATTCTCCAAGCTTCATCAACATCTCGATAATATAAATGGAGCACTCGATGGAGATGACACGTGCCTCACCGTCATGATGCTGAAGTTTGCTTTAGGGATAGCGATGGGGGATTTTTCCTCCGTAGCTATAGAGGAACTTGATTGGTGGTGCAATCAGGGTCGCCGAAGGTAGGGCTGGGCAACAATCGGATTGGGTCGTGTTGGGCCAAACTGAACAAATTCGGGTTTATGTTTTTTAAATTGCGGACTGCTCATTATATTTGGGTTGGGCTGTCCAGATATATGCGGATTGGGATATCTAAAACCATGGGCCGCCCAATTAATTCGGGTTGAGCCAATTTGGTCTGATTCAATACAATCTTTTTCACGTTGGACTTATTTTCAACACAATTTTTTTCATGCTGGGCCCAGTTAATTCGGGTTGGGCCTACCTTTTAACATTTTAATGGATGAAAAAATAAATCCAAACACAATTTAAGCTAATTTGGCCAATCTACCTCAATCCAAACAAATTTAAACTACAAGCTAATAATAAAAAAGAAAAAAAAAAAGCAGTAATTCAATTAAAACTAAAACAAAAAAAAAATAAAAAAATAAAAATAAAAATGAAAATAAAAATTTAAACAAAAACTGAGACTTAATGAAACATGAAAAAAAAAAACTGAAACAAAAAAAATTAAAAAGATGAAATAAAAATAAACTTAACCACGTGATCCACGTCATCAACAAATTGTAATAATGCTTGATTGTCTACATGTTGAATTTGAAGCGGATTGATCTAGAACTTGTTATAAATTAAATTAAACAATTAGTAAATCTCATATCAATATTATGAACAGTAAAAAATTAAATTATATAAAATTAAAAAAAATTAAAGAATACAAACCTGCTTTGATATCTTTTTCAAATTCCTCGACTTTATCTATTATGATGTGAAAAGATAATGACACTGAAGATAACAACCAATTTTGTGCACAAACAAGACGCTCAATCATTTGAGGGGACAATGAACTACGAAATGAATCCAATATGCGTCCCCCCTGTATTAAACCCAGACTCTGACGCTATAGTTGACACAAGAACAACCAATACATCACGAGCAACCAAAGACAACACTTTATATCTACTACCGTTAACCTTCCACTAACCCAAAGTATCAAAATTTTTATCATTATTGCTTTCAGGTAATTCATTTAAATAATTTTCTACCTCAGACTTACCCCTCATATCCATTTTTTCTTTTATAAAACTCTCAAATTGGGAAGCAATTAACTTGTGTGGATCTTCACCCATAAAATCTAGATCCATAATTGACGTAGATGCCACATCCCCACTCTTTCTCGGACCATTCCCACCCTCAGTTTCAACATGCGACCTTATTGACTCCATTGAAGCATAGCATTCATATAATCGATTTATAGCAATCTTCACATTTTCAATCAATGAGTTTGCAATCTCAATAGAATACATTTTCGAAAAACAAAATTGGAGATATGAAATCTTCTTCCTCGGATCTAACAAAACAACCACATACAAAATAACATTAATCTTGTCCCCATTTTTTCAATACTTGTCAAATTTCAATTTTATATTTAACGTCGTTTTAGCAATCCTATTATTTTGATTCAAGATTAAGCGTTCAATTGTGTTTCGAATTACAAAAATCTCATCGAAAAAGGAGTTCGAAGTAATATACAAAGTACCAGAAAAACATTTTGTTTCTTCGTAAAAAAGTTTAAAAAATTTAACAAATGTACGACATCTTACCCAATCTTCCTCATTTGGAGGAGATCCAATCATATCACTCATATCTTTTTCGAGAAAATAAACACGAAATCTAGGCTCCTTATCGTCTAATCTTTCAAATGCCTTTTCAAACTTCTCAATATAATCTATCATTTTTGTAGGTGGAATTCTACCATGTTTGCACATCAGGGCATAAAAGACTCTTAGACTCAATTTTCAACATATTGACACATTTCAAGAAAGATTGGAGTCGACTAGGCGAAGATTTTACATATCTTACTTCTCCCCGAACTCTTTGAATAAAATCATCTAATTCTTTTAACTCTTCCACCACTATCAAATTTAAAATGTGAGTACAACATCTCATATGTAAGAGAGCTCATGACCTAAAATTGTACCTTTCCAAATTTTTGTCACCTTTTATAAAAATTTAATGGTAGGATTATTTGAACTAGCACTATCTACCGTTAATGTGAACAAACCCTCAATTGTCTATTCAAGCAAACAATTTTCAATCTTTATTCAAGCAAACAATTTTCAATCTTCTTACTTATAGTCTCTCCCTTATGATCGTCAACAATGTAAAAATTCAATATTCTTTTTAGGAGTCTCCAATCATCATCTGGGAAATGACACGTCAAGCACATATAATTTAAATTCTGAATAGACGTTCATGTGTCTATAGTCAAACATACCTACGACCTTCTAAAACGTTTCTCAATTTTTTTCTTTCTACATAAAAAATCTTCACTATATCGCGAGCAATCGTGTATCGAGAAGGAATATTTAACCATTTCGGTTGCAAAACATTACAAAACCTCCTAAATCCATAATTTTCCACAAATCTAAAAGGCAACTCATCAATAATTATCAATAATCTAATGTTGCTTGCTCCTTAAGTTGTTCTCTTTGTGGATATTTAGGATAGTTAGGCAAGTGATTTTTTAAACTACTTGTACCGTGAACCTTTGAACATTGTAAACCTTTTTACAATATTTATACAATGCTTTCGGTTTACCCCCTATTTCAACCTTATCAAAATGATCCCATACTTATGAAATTTTTCTCTTACTTACTGTACTTTTAGGGGGAATCAGTGGTTTTGGCTCAACATTCTCATTCGAATTGTTCACTCTCACTTTATCCGTTATCGTAGTGTCCATCACTAAAAAAAATATAGACAAAGATAAGCAAAATAAAAAATAAATATATACAAACTTTACACTTTATACATATTACAAAAAAATATAGATAGTCCAAAATTCCAAATAATTTGTAATCTGGAAACAAAAAGCATTTACAAAGAAAGACAACATTTACAAAAAGCATTGTTTCAGGCTTATTGTTTCTGGAAAAAGCATTTACAAGAAGCTTTTACAAAAAAACAAAAAGCATTGTTTCAGGCTTATTGTTTCTAGAAAAAACATTTACAAGAAGCTTTTACAAAAAATAAAATAAAATACAGACAGTCCAAATAAATCGTAATCTAGCTTAATATAATTCTAGATCAAATAAATTTCATAAAGATTGGAATCATATTTCATATCAAAAAGATAGAATACTGGATATATACATATAAAACACTATATATATATTTATCTAATTTTTTGGAACTTCCAAACTTGTGAAATTTTGAAAGGTTAAACCACACGAAACCCCCTGATTTTGGTCCCATAAGATAATTCATCATTTGGAGGGTAACGGAAGAAATTAATCTGAGATCTAAAATTGTGAAATTTTCAAACACTAACACTCACGAAACAACTCAATTTTGGTACCATTACAATAAATCAACAATTGAAGGGGATATATATATATATATATATATATATATAGAGAGAGAGAGAGAGAGAGAGAGAGAGAGAGAGAGAGAGAGAGAGAGAGAGATAGAGAACATATAAAATTCAAAAAGATCTAATAGTAGAACAAGTTTAAAAAATTTAAACACTGGAGTTCAAATCTAAAACTGGAACAAAACACAATTAAGTTGCAAATCTAATTTATGCATTTTTTGAATTGTAACAAGAAGAGGATTGAAGAAAACAAGCACTAATTCCTCAGTATAGCCTATTACTCAGAAACCAGAAAAAACAACTCAAAATTCAGAAGAAAATAAGCATTTGCTGAATTGTGAACTCTGGGATTGGTACCTGTTTGTGATGGCCCTTGAACTTGAGACATTCTAGCGTCGATCCACCCATGGATTGTGAACAATGGCTATAGAGCCTGGAACTGGCCAACGACGAGTGGTGTTGGACTCGAGTTGGGGATATGAAATTGCACATTCAAATTAGGATCCAATGGTTTCGGTTTCTGCGAGCTGCTGTGAATATGTAAACCTAGGGCGCTTTTGGACTTCAAAAAGGAAGAGGAAGAAGATGATGTAATTATGTAAAACAATAGAAAGTTTCACTTTTGAATATGGAAAGTTCAATCGAATTTAGGGATTGAATCTTCAAGAAGGAAGAGGAAGAAGTTTGGCGCCGCCTCTCTAACTCTCTAAGTTGAGGACTGAACCCTAAAGTGGTGAAACACTGAAACCCTAAACCTAAAGCCTCTTCCTGGAACGGGTGGGCGAGTCAACCCGCGGTTGTAACCATTAGTCCCGCGATCCGCCCATGGGCCTTTCAGGTTGAAGAATGCAGGCCTGTTTGGATTGAGGGTTCAGTTTGGGTGGGTTATTTCGGGTTCAAAACCTCGCGGGTTACGGAAAAATTTGCACAGCCCTAGCCGGAGGTGACCAAAGCATGTTGATGGCAGTGGTGGCGATAGATTCTGATGGAGGTAGCGCAACTAGTTGTTAGAGGTGGCTGGTGTTGGCAGTAATGGAGACTTCAGATCTAGGTGTTATTAGCGCTAGAGGCTTCAGAGGAGCGGTGACACATTGATGTCGCAACGTGTCAACATCAGAATGATGGCAATAACGTCGGCGACGTCGCAACGTGCCATAGTCAGTGGTGAAAGTACTGTAGCTGAGTGACGACGTCTCCAATGACGGCACCCTGAATTCCGGCATTATGATCCTTGTTGATGGTTTTTCCCTGTTTTGTTCTCCATATTTTTCTCTCTCCTTTGTTGTTCTGCTCTATTTTTGGGAGGAAGATGATAAGTAGTTTTTAATCGATGATTTGATATCTTGATTTCTCAATTTGATTTTTCTTTTTTCGTTCTCTCTCCACTGGTGCAACGATGGTTTCGTTGTCATCTTCCTAAACGAGATTGAATCGATTGTCGTTCCAAAGCAATAGCTTTCGGAGTTTAGTTACAAAGATTACATTGTTATCGGCGTTCCAACCCACCAGGGATCCATAATTGTAGGGATTATTCGATTTCCTTCATAGATCGAACATGACTTCAAAACGGATATTCGATTAGATCGATGGTCAGCAGTTGTTGGCTCTCCGAGGCTAATGTCGAGGCATTGTGTAAAGCCTTCGTCAATTGCTCCTCTACGGGTTTCGTCGCTGGAGAAGACTCGTTGGGTTGTGTGGAAGCGATTGTCGCTCCTAGAATGTGAGAAATTTGGAGTGGTGTTGATGGGGATTTTGAGACTTTTTGCTCGTTTCCCAAAGATGACGCCAAATGATGTTGCCAAAAAATCTTCAGCTGTAGCAAAAATCTCCAACAACCTGCAAAACCGATTAACTCAAAGAGAACATCGGTGTGGTGTCGGCCAAAAAACTTCCGGCGTGAGAATAAGTCAGTCTATTTTAGGGTATTAAGCAAATGACCAAATGTAAACATTAATATGACACATTCTCTTATTTATAGACCTTGTGGATCACGACCATTTGGTATAGATTACCTAGTCTTTGATGACTTGGTCTTGTCCCACTATTTGTTGCTATTTCGTTAAAGTGGTTCTGAAATTCTCGCAACATGAGAGTGTATCTTTAACTAAGTTACGTTCTTTGGCTTCCCCCTTGATGGATCCATGCATGGATCCCTAGTTTGGACCAATGTGCTCGGCTCGACTCTTTTCGAGTATTGGGCCTCTTTATTGTGCTTGCCCAGGATGACCAATGGGCTTATTGTGATCGGTTTCTTCCGAGTTATGTGTTGGGTCGCCAATAGTAGGCCTCTTCCTAGTTTGGTCTTATCAGCCAATTTTTTTTTCATTCTTGGCCCAAAATTATGGCCCAATTTCCTTATTAAGCTCCTCTTAAAAAACTAAATATAGACGCATAAATTTCTCCAGCATCAGGTACTTGCCCGATCTCTCCTGATCCAAGAGACAAACCCAGCAACCTGAGCAGACAGCCTGAGAGATTAGAGATTGGATCCAGATCCGAATCCAATTCATTTCGGATTATCCGATCTGATAAACATATCCGCTTCAATCAGTCTCATAATGAAACAAAACTTTAGGGAGGTTACTCTATTTTAAAAAGGGAGAATTGCATTTTGCTACTTGTATTTAAACTCATTTTTAGTTCACCCCCTGTTCCTTGGAATTAGTCACTTTACTCCCCTGAACATTGGATCAGAGTTAAAATTAGACAGTTTGATATATATGAAAGAATTTGAGCAAGATTCACAGTTATGCACGTTTACAGTGTCACAATGCGAGTTCTTTACCTCTAAATTATTATTTTTTTACTGAAATGTAGGTTAGTTTGAGAAAATTCTCAAATCCACGTAAACCGGGAGTAGTAATCCCGATTTTACAGTAATCGGGAGTACCACTCCTAGTTAATATCTAAAGATTAAAAAAAATAAAAATTGAACCAGGGGTAGACGATATGCATTTTTTTTTAATAACCTCCGGCTATAATAAACAAAGAAAAGCGTGTCTTCACTAACAAAAAAGTTGTGCATCTTATTGATATACAAAAAAGGTTTTTACGTTTCAGAGACTAACCACATGTTTGATAATGTAATTAAGTATTTAAAATTTATTATATTAAGCACTTAGTTCACTTGTTTGATAAATGTAATTAATATCATTTAATTAATATAGTTAACTTAAAATTTTAGTCAAAATTTCAACTTGGCCCACTTATTTTAATTTCTGAATGTGGTTAGTTGTGTTTTCCTTAAAAATAATCATTGTGACCATTTTGCCCTTCAATCCCTTTAATTTCTCATTCCACGTTCTCATTTCATCAGTTGCAGCATACTCCTTAATTGCTGCATAAATGCAGCATCTTTGGTCTTGTCTGATTGCTAGTGTGTTTTCTTTCCATTCCAGCAGAACTAGAAACAGAAAACCACTCTAATAAGAGACAACGCATGCATATCCAATACAATTGAAAATGCATATCCACTCTACAGCTCAACAATGCATACCCACTATGTTCTAGAAGAGCAGAATAGAGTTGTTCCTGAATTTCTGTTTCAGTTCCAAGTTTTCTAGAAACAGAAACACTGGACAAACGCTCTCTTGGCAACTTTCACCTACACATGCATATGATTTTAATTGATCTTTTTGTTCTCGATTTTTTTTCTTGTATTGTCTTGATTTTAATAAAAAAAAATAAATAGATTTAAGGCTACTCATATAAATTAAACATTTTTCAGTATTGAGATTTTATACTTATCAAACTGACATAGAGAATTCAATACATAAATTTTCAGTACTTCAAATTTAGCAATTAAAATTCAGCACTTAAATTTTTAAATTTTCAGAGGATAACACTTTTACATTTAATATTAATGTAGTGAAATGACAATTCACTCTCACCCATCCCAATTCATATAATAGACAAGCTGAACAAAATTACAACCCTCACCAACCTAAAATAGTAACAAAATTAAAAAAAATAATAATAATAATAAAAAAACCTCGCTAATAAAAGGAGGGGTTGGGGTTGGTAAAAGTCCACCTTTGCCCTAGGAATGACAATGAGTCGATTTTGGGTCGGTTTCACTAGAAATCAAAATTAAAATCGTTAGGCATATACCAAATCCAAACTCAAATCGTATACTGCTGATCTTTTAGAAAAACATTTGTAAAACCAAACTGTTTAATTTTATGCAAAATCAAAATTAACTCAAGTTGCAAAATAAAAACTGAATGGTAAATTGTTTAATTATTTATTATTTTATTTTTTCTTAGTACCTGTGAATTTATGTATTGTATTTTAATTAAGGTTGTGAGGTTTATTGTGATAATTAATAATTTTGTGGTTTGGTTTTATTGTTTGGAATTTAAATTTTATATTTTAGTTATATTTTTGTTTATATATAAAAAACATCGGTTTGTGATTTAGATTTAGATTTTATATAAAATTAAAAAATCTTAATGGGTGGGTTCGCGGTTTTGAGGTTCTAGTTTTGATTTTGCATAAAATTGAACGGTTCGATTTTAAAATCTTTTTCTAAAAAATCAACAGTTTACGGTTCAATTTTGGGTGTGATATATGTCCAAAACAATTTTGGATTTGGTTTCTAGTGAGATCGGCCCAAAACCAAACCATTGACATTCATAGTTTCATTCCACTTATGTTAATTTTGAACGTAAAAGAGTTGTTTTGTCTTTGAAACTTCAGGGTTTCAAAGTGCAAAAAATCTTCGTATTTGTATATGAATAAGATTTACAACTTTTTTTTTGGTTGGTGAAGACATTATTTATTTATTTTTATTTTTTTTTATAGTCGAAGGTACAACCTTCAGCTTTAGTTGTTTGTAAGTTTGGAGGTTATACATTCGGCTATAAGGAAAAAAAAATAAAAAAATACACATCATATAACCAGGGTAAAATCTCTGGTTCAGTTTTTATTTTTTTTTATTTTTTTAATTTTATAAATTAATCTGGAGTGGTACTCCGAGTTATAGTAAAGCCAGGACTGCTACTCCCAATTTACATGGGTTCGGGATTTTTTCAAATCCACTTATATTTCAGCAATTTTTTTTTCAAAAATAATAATAATTAAGAGGTAAAGAACTCATCGAAATGCACTAAATGATTTTTTGTTTCTGAAAAAAAACTACTAATAACATTAGAATATTATATTATAAGGGGTAAATGACACTAACACTATTGTGGTTTGTGTGGATTGCACATATTCCTCTGTGATATATTTCGTAAGTAGACTAGCATATAACCCGTGGCTGAAGGCACTATTTTAAAAAATAAACTTCATACAAAATAATCTTAATTTTTTTTTAATTGTGACTTCAAACCAGGGTTATGTGCTAGTAAAAAATATAAAAAAGGAATAAAAAATCATAATTCATGCATGTATACTCGAGAAGTAAAAATAAAATTTTAAAAAATAGAGTTTTGTTGGTGTCCCAAAGTGGCAGACACCTCGAGTATGGTCCAACAGAAATAGGTGGGTCTTCTTGTTGAGATGGAGTTATTGAGTTGGAATTGGAGCTAAAAAAAATTCAAGTGAATTGTAACTGACTACCTAGGGTCTGAGTTGCTAGAGTCTAGAGTCCTGCCCTTGAGGGAGCTATATCGGCACAAGGCTTGGCCTAGATTTGTTCTAGCAAAGTCCTTTCGGTGTGAGAGTAACATCTTAGAGAGAAAAAAATTAAAGAAACGTGCCAAGTATGTAATTGAGCATTGAGCGTTACCTTGGGTTTGCATTATCTTTGGAATTCTACTCTCGGGTCCCTTAGGTTTTCAAGTTTTCTATTCGATAAACACCTTGAGATTCTACTGAAATATCGTGCCGAAAGAGTTCTTGAGGATCTTAGAAGAGGATCTCAAGAGGTTGACGACAAACGACTGAGAACAACCGAGAATATCCAAAGAATGAGAAAAAGGTAATTGTTTAGGGAAAGATCACTCTCCTAAGCTAGGTTTTTATACTTACATTTCATATACATAGCATATATAACAGGTAATAAGTAAAAAAAACTTTAAAAACATGTCAAATTTATCAAACTATGTAAAAAATTGTTCAAAAACATCAATGTTGAATCCAAGGTTTTGATGAACAATTAAATATTGATATTTTTTGTGGAACTAATAGTTTTATCGAGTGTTTCAGATTTATAGCTCCATGCATGTTATTAAAGAAGAATACATTATGAAGAAGACATAAAGGGTGCAAGATGGACGTAATGAAAATGTGAAGAGTTTTGAAGATCATAAAAAAAAAATGTGAAAACAACTCTTTACTTTTATATTCTTAATACAACCTAGATTAGGATCACATACGACACTTACAATGAGTTAATTATATGTGTCTTATGATAAGAATTGATAAGTTTAAGATTCTAAAATGAGATATTGTATGTGCCCCTTATGTGAAATGAATTTGATAATTGACCTAATTGGAAAATATGTTTTAAAGTATAAAAAGTTATGTTTTTGGGTCAATTCGGTTAATTGAGTAAAACAATCAGTCAACTAAATCAAACAGTGTGTTTTGGAGTTAAAATAAGGTGCTACTGATCCAATCGGTTAATCGAATGAAATTGGTCGGTCAACCATTTGAAACAGTAGCTGAATTGCGAAGGAAGTGAGCACACTGATTCAATCAGTCAACCGAATGAAGAAGGTCAATTAACTGTTTGAGTTAGTAGATGAATTAGTGAAAAAATGGGTCACTCTAATCTAATCAGTTAACCGACTTGCTTTAAGCTAACAGTTATATTGGGAGCAGGACAGATCGATCAACCGACCTGTAGGATTTGATCAACCGACTGAGTCAGTTGAGATTTCGGATGATTTTGTCTCTTGGTAAAATTTATCTATTTTTAATGATTCCAAGAGAGGGATTTGGGAGATTTGAACTTAATTAAACTATTAACAACTTATTATGTTATCCCGATTGATATGGTCCATATATTTTGAGATTCTCCTAATTTAAATGGTTTAATACTTCTCATTTTTACGGTTTTATATTGAGAATAGTTTTATGGACCTAAATGAGCGAATTGAAAGTTATTTTGAAGTGAAATACATGTGAAATTAAAGGTAATTATATATGAGATCTAAGAGTATCATTATGTGACATATCGTTTAGTGACTAGCCGTTGGAGGATTGGTTATTTGTTTATGAATATAGACCTGAGCTAATTGAATTGAGTACATAAAAAACAATTAGTTTGAGCTTTTCTAAGAGTGAGATTTACGCTGAGATTTTTAAGTCAGATTCTATTCAAGTTCTTGATCTAAAGCGCTAGTTGTTTGGCGTCACCGATTTGGGTTCTAATTGTGATTCTGTAAGACCTCGATTTCATGTTGTGCGCCATTTACGTGTTTTTGTTTGTTTGTTTTTTTTTTTTTTTAAAAAAAAAGAGACAAATATAAGAAGAAAAAAAAAAGAAATTTGGGGAGGAAAGAGTATTTTGACTATATATATATATATATATATATATATATATATATATATATATATATATATATAATTATGGTAATCAAGGATCACCATTATCCTAGAAGAAAAACCAAGAGAGAGAGCGAGAGAGAGAATAGCGAATGAGAAGAAGTCATCGGAGAAGCTGCCGGAGATCACTGGTGCTGGTTCAGGGTGTTTTCTCAGGGTTGAGGGTTGTCTGGGCTATAGGAGTATGCAAGTGTGACATTTTTTGAGGTCATATGGAAGCATGTATCTGTGTGTGAAGGGTGTGTGCTCTGTTTTGTTGTTTGGAGTGCAACCAGTGGTTTGGGGTGTTGTTTTAGTGGGTGTTTTTAGTTGGAATGAAGGGAATGAGGTTGGTAGTATTAGTTGAAAATTTGGGATGGTTGATCGTGGAGGTGGAATGAGGAATTTAAGGGCCGGAGCTGGCGACGAGAAGGGGTAAAGGACTGGTCTGTTTTGTTCTGTTCTGTTAGGGACGAAGCAAGGATCGCTTAGGCGGTAGAAGATCGCTTAGGAAGTAAAAGAACAGAGAACAAGAAATCGCATGATCGCTTAGGCAGTGGAAGATCGCTTAGGCGGTAAAAGAACAGAGAGTAAGAAATTGCATGATCGCTTAGGCGGTGGAAGATCACTTAGGCGGTAAAAGAACAGAGAGCAAGAAATTGTCTGTTCACCTAGGCGGTGTATTTCCGCTTAGGCGGTGGAGAGCAGAAGTATATTTTAAGGAATTTCTAAGAGAATTGACAACCATTCCGAAGTAAGTAACGTCTCTTATTAGTTTTTATGTTTCACTGAATTAGTTTATAGCCTTAACATATTAAATGACAAAATGTGGGATGGGGAATTTAATAAACGTAGGGCTTGCATCACACGATTAGGTTGCTTTTCGCTGCATTATTAATTTAGGTCCTGTCATAAATAGGTTCACAATTTTCGGAGACTTAGTAGTAGGGAGACATGGAAGCTTACAAGTACGAATTTTCGGGTGAGTGTACTGTCTGCTTACTAAAATATTTGTCTATGTACATATATGATGACCTAAATGATTACTTAAACTGCATGATTTTATAAATATGGTAGATCGAGCAGGTTTTGTGTGAGTTGGTAAAAAATGAATTTCCGTTGAATTGTTAGGGTTTTAAAAAGAAGGATATCATGAATAATTTTGTTGGAAATTGATGGTAATTGATTTGACGATGGTGTTATTACTTTGATTTGTGTTGTTGGTTAGACTATGCCATAGTTTATGATGTCCTGTCCGGAGGGTGGTCCGACAGGTGGTGATTCATATTATGATCTGTCTGGAGGGTGGTCCGGCAGATGGAGATTTATTATGGTGATTGATATATTTGGTGATTTATATTATTGGCCTCCGGAGACGTCCAGTAGGCAGTGATCTGCGCAGTTAGGTCCGCTAGGTAGGCATACCCTACGGATGGTTACGGAACCGTTCCAACTCCCGATCATGAGGTTAAAACGATCACTATGGTTTAGTCGGTATGTATGTGGGTGATAAGTAAACTTGAAATGGGGTGTTTTTACTAAGATTGACAATTTATTACATATAGTGATTGGTATGGTTTTACATTGAATGGATTGGAGAGATATATAAATATATATATATATATATATATATATATATATTCATTTATTTATGTTCACTATTTATTTTAAGAAGAGGTGTTTATATTATGGTATTCGTATAATTACGCTTGATCCCTTTTAAAAAGGTATTGAGAATGTATTATTATTTCGAAAATATGTTTTAAAATTACTAAGAAGGCAGTACACTCACAGGTGCTGTAGAGAAACTTTTGTCCCCTACTGACAGTAGGTCGATTTCGGAAGGGCCGTAGCGAGGAGTATCTTGATAGTGATTCTTTTTGCTTTTGGTTGTATATGTTGGTTGGTTGGTTAAAATGAAATAATACTTTTGTTTAAGATCAAGAGAGTTCCCAATGGAAGGGGGTATATGTATTTTGTTGACATTAGTAAATAATTTTTTTTTTTTTTTTTTTTTTGTAAGATATTTTAATTAGTGTTAGTCAATTTTTCAGATGAGTTGTATTGTTGTCACACCGGCCCTCGTGGATTGGGTAACCGGGGTGGGTTGTGACAAATTCAATCATTGTCTTCGGGGTTTTCTCGGTGAGATTGTTCCAAGTTTTATTATTTGCTTTAAAGTTATATTAATCTGGATTACTTGGTTTAGGGTTGTTAAAAAAATCGTTTTTGACCTTAAAAGCCTGAAAATCTTTTTAAACGATTTTTGTCTGTTTATCTGATTATGTGCTAAATTTGTGTTGCCCATATTATTTATTAATCAAATTTGAATTAACTCGTATTGTATCTATCACATAGTAATTATTCAGGACATTAATTGAGTATATTTGTATTGAGGTGGTAAAAGCTCCTTGTGAAAAGAAACTTGCATTTTTTTGTAGTTGTGAGTTTGAGTGGATTAGACATGTTTAGGACAGTATCTAGTCAGAGTAGCTAGTTTTGATATTTTCTTGTGAAAAAAATTAGGGTTTGATATTTTCTTTAGTAAAAAGTTTTGGTTATTCTTTTCTCTTGAAAAAAATTAGGTTTTGATTCATCTTGTAATTGAATTATTTTTAAGTGATTTGTAAAGGTTCATTATTTCCTGTGAAAATGATAAGTGAGAGAGAGTTAGATTTTTCTTTAGCCTATAAAAAAGATAGGGTTCATCTTTAACCCGTGAAAATAGTAAATTGTAAAGGTTGACTATCTGCTTATAAAAGAATCGTGAGTTGTAAGGATTTGGTTCCTACCTGGTAAGGGAACTAGGGGTTTAGTGGATTACGAAACGTCGTGGTGCTCGAGGGACTGGACGTAGGCAAGATTAGCTTGAGCGAACTAGGATAAATTTTTGTGTACTGCATTGATTTATTTTTTTATTTTGTGTTTGGGCGTGCACTTAGTATTAAACACATATCCGTTGCGTATAAAGAAATAATCTATTTAAGAAAATTGATTATTTGTGTTTAAAGTAATTAATTGTTTAAATTTGGTAACTACCCAATTCACCCCTTATTTGGTAGTTCTTTGGGTCAACAATTGTTATCAGAGCTGGTTTTAGCTCATTAGGCTTAACATCCTAGTTAAACACGATCACATGGAGTGCATTGATATTGTAAGTGAATGCTCTGCTTGTTTTAATGCTATTAGTGAATCTCTTGCTTGCTCTAATAATTAGGGTCTCGTTAGTGAAGATGATAAACATTGTGATAATGAGACTGCAGATAAAGCTATTGAGATGCTAATTACCTGTACTTATATTTTTTGAAAAGAAAATTTGAAACTCGGGCAAAAGATTGAGATTCTTGAAAATGAAAAATTTAGTACCACTAAATCTCTTAAGAAGAAAAATTTGGACAAGTATTTGAAACTGTTGAATTTTTAAACGCTTTATCTGAAATTGGTAAGTTGCTTGAAAAAATTGATTTTCTTGAAGAAGAGAACAAAGTTTTGAAAAATGATATATTTATGATTTTCAACAAAGTGAATAAAAGAAGAATCTTGAAACTTTAAATGAGGACTTGAACATTGAGTTGGATGATGCAAGGTGTGAGCTAGATAGAGATCATTTGAAAATTCATTTTGTTGAAAATGATTGTCGAATTCTTAAGAATGATCTTGAATTTATGCATAAGAAGAATTTCGGTCTACAAGTGAACGTTAGTTTGTTGGAGCGATCACTTGAAAAGACTCAAAAGAAGCTTAACAAAGTAGTGGATAAATTCAAGAATATTGAGATAACTAAATTTGTTGAAAAACCAATAGTTACTAAAGCAACTCCTTAATATCACCATCAATATCATGCTCTAGTATTACATAATGATTATTCGAAGAAAGTTACTAATAATGCTAAATATTTTTATTGTGAAAAACTCATTTTGAGAAAATGTGTTATTTGTTGCATGGTTATTCGATCGGATCCAGAAATAACTGGAAACCAAAGAGAGAATTTTTATGCAGGCACAAATGGTAGATTTGATTAATCAAGAATGTACAATGCATATAACATGCCAAAAAGGGATTCTAGATTCAATGCACCAATGAGGATGAATCAATATATGCAAAATGGAAAGTTCAGAAAGCAATGAGTTCAGTACATGGAATCAATTGATACTTATCCACAAATAATAACGAGAAATCAATATTAGAAAATGATAACATATAAGGTGGTGACAAAGCAAAATGAGAGAAAGCAACTCAAAGCACCTTATAAAGGCAAGAAGATCATTATTGAACCAATTCCGAAGAAAGTCATTGTGCGTAAGGAAGAAATCAAAATGGTAAATCAAGCAAAAGAAGAAATGGCGAATTCGAAGGATAATAAGCTTGAAATTAAAAATCACCAAAGGTACACACACGAACTGCTCCCAAGGACAAACCAATTATGCCAAATTTCCTAAAATTCAAATATGTTAATTTTGTTAGGGAGACCAATGGTTTGAATTTTTTGAATTAGTTTATTTACACCATATGTGGGTGTGAAAATATTTTAAATAATATGCGTGGATCAAAATAAAAGATAAAAATAGAGAAAATAGATCAAATAAGACAGTGGCACTTAAGGACGAAACCGTCTTGTCGGTCAACTGACAAAAACAGAGCCTACAAAATGTAGACTCTGCTCTGGTTGGTCAACCGACTAGAAACAGTCAGTCAATGGATTGTTACAGAATTAATATCTCTTTGGGAGTTCATTTCACTCCCATTTCTAATTTCTAATTCCTTCATTTTCTCTCTCGAAACCCTTCAATACCTAAGAGAGTTCTTTCCAAAACTACAAGAGATCTTCAAATGTTGGCTTGGATCTATCATTTTGAAGCAAAACTTTCATCAAAAGGTTGGCCTTTCTTCTCTACTTTTGGGTTTTGATAGATCTATTATTTAGGCTTTATCCTCTTAAGTTTTTGGATCATAAATCACCTGTTGAAAATCGTTGTTGATAGAAAATGCCTAGAGGTAGAGTAAAACAACCATGCCCGGCAAAACCTAAGTTTGACACTATACACTTTCAAAATTAAAGAGGATGAAGAAAAATACAAAAATAAAACTGAGAGCCAAAAAGTTGTGTGCTCTAAACCCGTTGATTTTGCCAACCTAAAAAAGAAGAACATTGATCTTGAAAAGTATGCAAGAAGATGGCATGGACCAATTTTCTTACCCAATGTAATGAGTGGATTCCACATTGGGTAAAAATGTTTTACAATAATCTTAGGATTGGAAAAGGAGAGTTGAGGTCGTTTGTTAAAGGTGTTGAAATTAAATAAGATATGGAAGATCTTAGAAAGTTTTGAAGTTAAAAAAGGGAGACGTTCGTCCTTATAATACCACCTTATGGATTAGAGGATATCTTAAGAGAAGTGATGTTGCGAATAAATTTAATTTGATTGATGGAAGAGCTGGGTCATTATCACTTGAATACCATCTCATTCATTTAATAACCACTCATTCTATTGTGCCTGGAAGAGGGAGTCATGTGAGCATCAATGAGTTTGATTTGTATTTACTGAATGAGATTGCCAATGGTAGAAATCTTGATATAGCTCATATCATGTTTGAGCACATGGAATATCAAGTAAAGAGAACATTAAGAGTCCTACCCTATGGTAATGCGCTTCAAAGAATCTTTGACCACTTCAAAATTGATAGTGATCCTGAAGAAAATACACTTCTCACAATAACCCCAGGATGGTTAAATTTGAATAGTTGTTATTTGATGGGGTTTGAGTACAAGAAAAATGGGTGGGTGAAGAAAAGAGGATAAGAGATAGAGAGAATGATTGAGGATATAGAAGAAGATGAAGAATAGTTGAGCACGAATCATAAAATTGACTTGCTTCGGAGTTAATTTGATGACTTCCAACAATACACTGAGGTGGTTGATCCTAGAGAGTTCGGGATATCGCACGATATAGCAGAAATGAGGGTGTCCATAGAAGGTGGATATGGAAGGCTAACTGAAACAAAGGAAGCTAGGTTCGGAAGAGTCACGAGCAACATATAACAAATGTTCTTATTCACGCAGAACCAGTAGTACAGTAGGCAACAACAATATAGTAGTCAACAACAGTATAATGGGCAAATTTCTTTTAGGGGGACGACATTTCTTTGGAGGACCTTTGGTAGAAAGACCTTTAGGGGCAGGACTATTGATAGGTGTAAATTACCTACGTATTTTCAATCCGAATTAAGTTAGTTTTTGAGCGTTTATATAGTATTTTATTATATTTTAATTAGTTTTCATACTTTTTGTATAAATCAGGTGTGTGAGGCAAAAAGATAGGAAACTGGAGCAAAAACGATGAGATCGAACCAAAGCGGTTCGAAGTTACGATGGATAAACAAGCTCGGAGGCTAAAAGATGAAACAGGCCCACCACCTAGGCGGTGAAGAAGTTGAGAAAAAAGAAAAATGTTACTGACGGACGACCGCCTAGGCGAAGATTCTTTCGCCTAGGCGGAAATCCAGCAGAAGACGCAGATGGGCTACTGACAGTCGCACGCCTAGGCAAAGTTTTCTTCGCCTAGGCGCAAATCCAACAGAATGTTCTCCTAGTCCACCGCCTACTTTACCGCCTAGGCGGTCAGCCGAACCGACCTAACTCCGCCTAGGTGCAGTTTTCTTCGCCTAGGCGGATTTCCCCTGCACAATCTTGAGATATTTTTAGGATATTTTTGCTATAAATACCCCATCTCCTCCCCCTTGGCCACTCTCTCTCTTTCCCCCTTGGCTTTTTGATCCCCTTAGGCTATATGTAAGGGTATATGTAGGAGTTTTAGAGGTGGAGCTCACATCCCGAAGTGGAGAAGACGGTGAATCGATCGTTGAGCATTCTTAGCGGTTTATCTTCGGACGAGGCTAAGTTCTTCGATTGTTTTTATTTATTTCTTTATCTTAGGATCATGTGAGAATGTTTGGCTCGATTTATATGTTTATGCAGCTATGGCCACGAGTTAAATATGGATCGTAGTAGGGATTAACGATATATTTATAAATATGTTTGTTTGGATGATTTCAGTGTTGCGTTTATGTTTGTTCTTCGTAGTTTGATTGTGTTTATCGTATTATTTGTTTATTATGCTTAGAATGGTAAATGGAGAATATGGGGTGTTGACAAACCCCGAATTCGGATTAGGGTAAACAAACGTCACGATTCTATAACCCAGTCAGGGTTTGAATCGTGGACAATCGATGACGTTGGGGCAAGACTCACGCGACCTAGGGTCGTTAAGATGTTGAGGGGGACTTCAACATTGACATGAAGTTGCGTAATATCCCTCGTCTTACACTCGGGAGAGGCGGCGAGGGAGTTTTAGAACGGAGATTGTCGATAGGGTAAATACAACGCGACGATCCAATAACCCGGGAGGGAGTTGGATTGTGTGCAATCAATAACGCTGGGTGAGACTCACGTGACCTAGGGTCGTTAAGACGTTGAGGGGGACTTCTACATTGACTCGAATTTATGTATTCCCCTGTCTTATACTCGGAAGAGGTGGTGGTGGAGTTTACGTACCGAGATTGTCAAATTGGTCGAACACCGTAAACGTGAGTAAATCAAGATCGAACACGTATTTGTAAACACGTTAATCCCTAGGCAATTCTTAACCCTAAAACATATTAGCATATTAGTGTAGTTAATTTAGGTTATAGTAGTGTTAGTTTAATTAATTAAATACATTTGTTTTCGCCTAGATAAAGTTAGGTAACGACAAACGCGGTATTCGATAGTAACGATATCAATCCCTGTGGATACGATAACCCGATCTTAACAATCACACTATACTAAAACTTAGACCTCGTATACTTGCGAGTGTAAGTAGCGGCGTATTTCATGCCTTACGAAATTTTTGGCGTCGTTGCTGGGGATTATTTTGATGTTATTGTTGGAGAAACGTGGTAACGACCAGAGACTTAACTTTTAGATAGGAGAAGCAAGTGTATCGTATTCTAGTCCCGTCAACGCACCAAGTTTTTGGCGTCGTTGCCGGGGATTGGCGATTTCGTTAGTATTGATATTGTGTGTAAATGACTTAATTTTACTTTAGGCATTTCTTTGTATATAATTTTTGTTTGCAGTTTTGTTTTTGTTTCCAATGCATGGTACTTGGCAATGTTAGATCGACACGTATTGATGCATCCCTTTCGACGGGATTCCAAGCCGTTTATTTTGCTTGGCCAAGCATATAAGCCGGTGAGGTGTCTCGTTGAAAGATCGAGCCATCCAAAGCAAAATCTCGCCAATCTTGAGGGTATTGTGAATGTCGGGCTGAGGACATTAAACCACGCGCTTTTTGGGAGGCAACCCAAGCAATTCTTTTTGATCCATCCCATCCGACTTAATTCGGAGGTGAGATTATCTCGCCTCCTAGGTAAGTGTTCTAAACACCCTTCTTCAACATGCTTTAAATTTCATATGTTGAGATTAATGATTGGGATTGCTGAGCACACTGTCCATTTTGAGTTCAGAAGTGATGTGTAGTATTTAGTATTGTTAGTTTATGTGTTATTGTTTTTCCGTGTTGCATGTGTGTTTAGGTTAGAATGTTTTTATGTTTTTTTGTTGTTGTTTATATGTTGAGTTTTGCATTCATCTGGGCCGTTACCCGATGATGAGATTACCCCTAGTTGTTTTCTAAGTCAAGGGTAATACCCATGCATGTGTGATTCTGTGTGCTTGACTATACTTTTTGGTAAAAATTATTATAGATCCTAATTTGCACGAGCACATAGACTCAATGTATTTCTATTCAATTTATTTGAGGACGATTATCGATTAACCAAATTCATGACAGATTAAGGATTCTAGAACTTGATTGAGGGGAAGCTTGAGGCGGAATCCTAGGCGAGGTAGTTCAGGAGACGTGATTTAGGCATTCTTTTTGTCGCTTGAGCCTTTGAAACTTACCTTGATAAATGTTTATCCCTCGTTACCCTGTCAAAGCCTAAATGCAAATTCAATTATGAACACATAAACTAATACCCTGGCCAGTTGATCATTTTCCAAACCTAAATCGCTGAATCTAAAGGCACATTTGAGTGAATCAAGTTAGCAATTGTAAATGCCACTTGATATGAGCGGTTGGGTTTAGGGCGAACTTCTAATTGGTTCGGTATTTGAGTACTCACTTGTCGTTTTTCATTTGTATTTCACACACCCCTTCAATTGTAACAATCAAATAAGTTTGGGGGTGTGTTCGTTGAAAAGAAAAAAAAAGTAGAAAAGAAGAAAAGAAAAAAAAAAGAATCAAATGTAAATATGGTTTTTATTTCCGTTTCTTTTGACAAGTGAGTACATCAGTCTTAAATGCATGTTCGGGATTGTTTCCAATCTTTCTATGGGGATTCGAGAGTGAATGTGCCAAGCGTTGAGCCTTGGGTAACGTTAAGTTAATAACGTTAACCCGTTTTCTATTCCAAATTACCCTTGGCCAAATATACCCAAACCGAACCAAGTTCTAATGATCTTCATGAACTACTAAACCTACATTAATGGAGAGTGGACCCCAATCAAGCCTATGGAAATTCTAGTCCTTTACGGTCTAAGTCATGAATTTCGTTGGTAGATAATCCAATCTGATCGTTGTATAGTTATATTATTGAGTCTCGCACTAACACGTTTACAGGATCTAGAATAGTGTTCACCATTATTGCATGTCAAAAATCTAAAACATTACATGCTGTGTGTTACCGCCTGAACTCGATACTACTGGCGGTTGTTGAGGGAAAAATAAATAGGCCGTTAGAAGAATTTAAAACTCACATGTTGTTATGTTTAGATTGTTTTTAGGTTGTTTGTTATTTATTTCAGTTTGTGTATTTTTCATTTTAGTGTGTGTGTTTGGCTCGAGAACTAGCCAAATTATGAGTTTGGGGGTATTTGATAGGTGTAAATTACCTACGGATTTTCAATCCGAATTAAGTTAGTTTTCGAGCGTTTATATATTATTTTATTATGTTTTAATTAGTTTTCATACTTTTTGTATAAATCAGGTGTGGGGGGCAAAAAGATAGGAAACTAGAGCGAAAACGATGAGATCGAACCATAGCGGTTCGAAGTTACGGTGGATAAACAAGCTCGGAGGCTAAAAGATGAAACAGGCCCACCGCCTAGGTGTCTAGACCACCGCCTAAGCAGTGAAGAAGCTGAGAAAAAAAGCAAAATGTTACTGATGGACGATCGCCTAAGCGAAGATTCCTTCGCCTAGGTGGAAATCCAGCAAAAGACACAGATGAGCTACTGATAGCCACTCGCCTAGGCGCAAATCCAACAGAATGTTCTCCCAGTCCACCGCCTACTTCTTCGCCTAGGCGAATTTCCCCTATACAGTCTTAAGATATTTTTAGGATATTTTGACTATAAATACCCCATCTCCTCCCCCTTGGCCGCTCTCTCTCTTGCCCCCTTGGCTTTTTGAGCCCCTTAGGCTATATCTAAGGGTATATTTAGGAGTTTTAGATGTGGATCTCACATCCCAAAGAGGAGAAGGCAGCGAATCGATCGTTGAGCGTTCTTAGCGATTTATCTTCAGACGAGGCTAAGTTCTTCGATTGTTTTTCCTTATATATATATACTATACCTTATATATATATACTATACCGTCGAGACCCTTATGGCTAAAAATTCGAGATAAAGGGAGGACCTCTATTCTTTCGGAGATATGTGTGCAGCTTCTTCAGAAATGTTCCAATTTTTCTTAGTTACGAGTAGGACTGGTACATATACTATATGTTTTTTTTTTTTTTTTTTTAACTAATAGGTCAAACATAAACACTAAACTTACCTAAGTAGTTGGGGGCATTGGTGATGACTTTGTGACACCCAAAAATACCCTCATCAGTTGCCCCCTAACCCTGCACGGCGAGGAAAGTGAGACGGTCAGGGATATCAATGTTCGGCTGAAACGGGCATCCCAAAGGCTTCGAAACACAAAAAAATGACATAAGGGGACTGGTGGTCTTCTATGTGACAGTCTTCTGAGTGACCATCTTTTGGGCGACCCATTTGGAGAAGGCTTTCATGTGCCCCTTGATGGGCAGAGGCAGCATATAAGCCCGACGGGGAATGTTTTCAACTTTTGTCGGGCTCAAGGTTGAAAATTTCTCGAGGGACGAAATTTCGAGTGATGACCCCTGACGGTTGGAATCCTAGGCACCATCCCCTAAAGGGTAGATTCGTTAATGATTGACTCATGGAAGGCAATTCTCTAGATGACATTTTTTTGAGCGGTGAACATCTGGATAATGGATTGTGGAACGACTAGTCTCCGGGGTCCAATTTGGAGAGGGTCCCCATGTGCCCTCCTGACGGGCAGTGGCAGCACATAAGCATGGCAAGAAAAAAATTTCAACTTCGTCGGTCTTGAGGTTAGTGATCTTCTGAGTGAAAAATTCTAGTCGACAACCCTCAATGGTGGAATTTTGAATGGCACTTTTCTAACACAATCTTATGAGCGAAGAAATTTTGGGTGACAAACCTCGATGGGCAGAATTCTGAACGACACCTTTTGAACCATTAGCAAACAATCTTCTGAGCAAAGAAATTATGGGCAACAAACCCCGACTGGTAGAATCCCGAAAAATAATTTTTGAACAGTTCTCAAATGATCTTCTAAGTGAAAAAAATCCTAGGCGACAAACCCCAACGGGCAGAATCTTGAACAGTCGTCCCCTGGAGAGTAGGTCCTTAGAGGACAGACTCCTAAAGAGCAAACTCCTGCAGAGCAGTCCTCTAGAGGACAGACTCTTGGAGGGTGAACTCCTGGAAGGTAGACTCCTAGAGGGGGGCAGAACCTTAGGAGGTGGACTCCTAGAGGTCAAGCTCTTGGAGGGTGATGCGAACCTCACCAAGAATTAGTTTGACCCGAAACCAACTGAGGATTTTTTTGCGAGGATCGAACTAAATCAGATTTATAAACGAACAGATAAGAACACGAAAATACAAAATTTGGGATAGATTACCTTGACCCAACGTTTATGAACGAAACGCGAACCAATGATATAAGGAACGATCTTAACCTGATGATTATAACGAATCACGAACCAAAGATATAGGGTTTGAATGTCACAAGAAATTCTTGATAAGTTTAGAAAAGTTCTTTAAAGAACTTAAGAGAAAACTCTCATAATTGTATTAATCAAAGTAATGTATCTTTCCAATGTGATACAAGTCTCTTAAATAGGTGGCCAACAATAAAAGAAAACCCTAGGCTAATGAATAGTGCACGTGAATAGTGTCAGTGAACAGTACCATGAACAGTGGCGGCCACACTAGAAATAAAAGGAAACCCTAGAGGAACAAGGAATCCTGGAGAAATAAGGAAACCCTACTCCTAATCTAAAAAGAAAAGGATTAATTCCTAATCTAAAAAGGAAAAAGGCTAATTTGGCATTCATGCCTTACAAATCAACAATAAAAATTAAAATATATAAAAAAAATAACGCCTATAAATAAATAAATAAATGATCTGAATTTTGCGATCTGCACGCCTAAGCCCATTCAAGTTCACGCTTAAGCCCATTCACTTGCCTTGATGAGATGGATTAGGCCCTGATCGTCATTTGGGCCTAATTTGGGTTTCATTATTTTAAACTCAGCCTAAAGCTCTTTAATTAGCTCATTAAATGCTTCTTTGATCTTCTTGGATCTTGCCCTAGTAATAGGCCCAACGGGAACATACAGCAGGTCTTTTGATAGTACTTGTTGGTTCTCATCATCCCCCCTCTCTTCAAAAGGATTCTACCTCGAATCTTCACCTACATCAAACGGAGAAAGATCAGAAATATTAAATGTGGCACTAACGTTATACTCACATGGAAGATCTAACTTGTATGCATTGTCATTGATCCTCTAAAGGACTTGAAATTGACAATCCCCTCTAGGATGTAGCTTGGTCTGCCTATGGGCTGAAAATCTTTCTTTTCTCATATGCACCCAAACCCAATCACCCGGCTCAAAGATAACTCATCTACGACCCTTATTGGCTTTGTTTGAATATTGCTCATTTTTCTTCTCTATGTGTTGTCGTACACTTTCATGAAGTTTCTTCACCATCTCAGCCTTCTTTTGTCCATCCAAACTAGCCCTTTCATTGACTAGTAAAGGCAACAAATCTAAAGGAGTTAGTGGATTAAAACCATAAACAATTTCAAATTGTGAAAAATCTATAGTAGGAACACTCCGATTATAAGCAAATTTAATGAACGACAAACAATTCTCCCAATTTTTCAAGTTCTATTGAATAGTATGCAACAAAGTAGATAAAGTTCGATTCACTACCTCAGTTTGTCCATCCGTTTGGGGGTAACAAGTAGTTGAGAACAATAATTTAATTCCTAGCTTTCCCCACAAGACTTTCCAAAAATAACTAAGGAACTTAACATCACGATCAGACACAATACTCCTAGGAACACCATGGAGACATACTATCTCTCTAAAGAACAAATCAATGACGTGAGTCGCATCATTAGTTTTATTACAAGATATGAAATGTGTCATCTTAGAAAACCTATCAACAACCACAAAAATCAAATCCCTACCTTTCCTTAACCTAGGCAAGCCTAAAACAAAGTCCATGAAAATATCCATCCGAGGTGCACTAGGTATGGGCAAGGGAGTGTATAATCCATGTGGTAAGACTCTAGAGTTGGATTGCCTACACGTAACATATCAAGCACAAACTCTCTCCACATCACGTTTCATCTTTGGCCAAAAGAAGTGTTCATGTGACACGTCTAAAGTCTTCCTTACACCAAAATGACCCATCAAACCACCCCTATTTACTTCACGCACGAGTAACTCATGCATGGAACTATTAGGCTTACAAAGTTTATTTTCTCTAAACAAGTACCCATCGAGTCTATAGAACTTATCGAATTCTGTCTTCTCACACGCTCCATACACACTATCAAAATCATCATCATTAGCATATAATTCTTTAACATATTCAAACCCAATAAATGTGCATTTAAAGTAGAGATAAAGGTGTACATTCTGGATAGTGCATTGGCCACATTATTTTTTTTTACCTTGTTTGTATTTTATTACATAAGGGAAGGTTTCAATGAATTCCATCGACTTGGCATGCCTTCTTTTTAACTTACCTTGTCCTTTCAAGTGTTTCAAGGACTCATGGTCGGTATGTATGACAAACTCTCTCGGCCACAAGTAATGTTGCCAAGTCTCCAATGCTCTCACCAACACAAAATGCTCTTTGTCATATGTTAGGTAATTCAATGCTACCCCATTTAGCGTTTCACTAAAGTATACTATTGGCCTATTTTCTTGCATCAAAACAGCTCCAATACCTATTCCTAAAGCATCACACTCAATCTCAAAAGTTTTAGAAAAATCAGGTAATGCTAATAAAGAAGCACCACATAACCATTCTTTAATCTCATTAAATACATGCTCTTACTCAATACCCAATTTAAAACCCACAGACTTTTTAACAATTTCAGTGAGTGGTGCCGCTAGTGTACTAAAATCTTTAACAAATCGATGATAAAAACTTGGCAAACCATGAAAACTTCTTACCTTTGTGATTGACATAGGTGTGGGCCATTCTTTGATAGCCTTCACCTTTTCCTCATCCACCGCAATCCTTTTCGCACTAACAACATAGCCAAGAAACACAACTTTGTCCAAACAAAATGAACATTTCTTTATATTGGCATATAGTTTTTCCTTCCTTAAAACACCAAGTGCACAATGCAAGTGATCAATATGCTTATCGTTTTCTTACTATACACTAAAATATCATCAAAATCAACCACAACAAATTTGCCTATAAACGCACACAATGCATGATTCATTAACCTCATGAATGTGCTTGGTGCATTAGTTAGATCAAAAGGCATAACCAACCACTCATACAATCCATGTTTAGTTTTAAAGACAATTTTCCATTCATCACCCTCTTTCTTTCTAATTTGATGATACCCACTTTTTAAATCAATTTTTGTGAAAATACAAAACCCATGTGACTCCTCTAACATGTCATCTAGCCTAGGAATAGGGTGTCGATATTTTACCGTGATGTTATTGATAGCTTGACAATCAATACACATACGCCAAGTTCCATCATTCTTAGGCACAAGTAGTACCGGTACCGCGCATGGACTAATGCTCTCTCTTACGTGTCATTTGACTAGCAACTTCTCCACTTGCCTTTGAAGTTCCTTCATCTCCTCTGGATTACTCCTATAGGCTGGTCAGTTAGGAATTGTTGCACCCGACACAAAGTCAATTTGATACTCTATGCCTCGAATAAGTGGCAATCCATCATTAGGGAACACATCCTCAATTTCCTGCAACAAAAAAACAACAAAACTAGGCAAAGATTGGTCAAGTTCGTTAGCACTAAAACAGGCCTCTTTGTACAATAGTACAAATATAGGCCGGTTTGCATACAAAGCACTCTTGATATCACTAACCTTAGCATAAAAGCTCACTTATTTCTTTGACTTTCTCTCATTTTTTCACTCCCCTTTTTCTTTTATCTCTTTTCTGTTTTCACTATCTTTTTTCTTATTTTTTTTGGACTCTTGGTCTCACAAGTTTTTTTTTTTAATTCATTCTCTCTTTTCATTTTCGTTTGATCTTCATACACTTGTTTTGGAGTCAACGACATAAGAGTAATCATTTTATTGTCTTTGATAAATGAGTGCCTATTCTTGAACCCATCATGAATAACCTTTCTACCAAATTGCTATGGCCTGCCCAACAATATATGACCTACATGCATTGGAACAACATCACAAAGTACTTCATCCTTGTATTTCCCAATCTAAAAGGAAACTAATACTTGCTTATTTATCCGAACCTTTCCACAATCATTCAACCATTGCAAGTTATACGGTCTTGGGTGTTTCAAGGTAGGTAATTTCAGTTTTTCTACTAAAGTAGTGCTAGGCACATTAGTGAAACTTCCCCCTATCAAAGATCATACTACATACCTTACTTTTGACGTGGAATCTAGTATGAAATATGTTCTCCATTTGTTGTTCCATGTCATTCTCTGCAACTTGGGTACTTAGAGCATGCCTTGCCACAAGTGACTCTTCCTCCACCGGGTACACCACATCATCATCACAAGCATCCTCAAGTGGTGACATCTGATCATCATCACTCTCGCTTTCAGTTTCCACCTCTCTATCCACATGTGCTATCATGATCCTCTTATTTGGGCATTGTGAAGCTATGTGGCCTACTTCCAAACAGGAAAAAATATTTAATATCACGGTTACGAGTTTGGATTTTGATTTTATCTTTGCTGACATTGGGCACATCGTCTATCGTTTTTGGTAGTTCGATTTTAGACTTTGACACAACCTCTTCCTCTTTTCTCCCATTCGACGTCCATTAAGTAGAGGAGCTCAAATTTTGAAATAATCGAGTTCTTTTCCTTTTAAGCTGTCGTTCTACCTTTATGGCCTTGTGAACCATGTCTTCCAACTCCACGTAATATTGCAACTCCACCACGTTGGCAATGTCCCGATTCAGTCCATTTAAGAACCTGGCCATGGTGGCTTTTCTATCTTCATCAACATTAGCCTGGATCATAGTGATCTCCATCTCCTTGTAGTAATCATCCACGCTCTGATAGCCTTGAGTAAGACTTTGTACCTTCTTGTACAAATCCTTATAGTAGTGACTAGGGACTAACTTTCTCCACATTATGGCCTTCATTTTCGCCTATGTCTCGATAGGCCTTTCATGGTTTCTCCTTCTGTTCCTTTAAAGTTGATCCGACCATATTATAGCATAATCAACAAATTCAATTACAACGAGTTTTACTTTTTTATGCTCAGAGTAGTTGTGGCACTCAAAGATCAATTCCACATTCTTCTCCCACTCTAAGTACACTTCAGGGTCGTTCTTCCCTTGGAACAATGAAATCTTCATCTTGATGCTTCACAAGTTATTATCGATCCATTCCTCTTACCTATCTCTTCTATTCCCATATCCATGCCCGAATCTGTCCAAACTCGCATTAGAGGCACTATCTTCTTCCTCTATATCATCCCAATCATCAATTTTATATTCATACCGAGGCAGATTCGTCTCTCGTCGTTATACATTAGGAGCTTTAGGTGGTTGCCCTATTTGTGAACTAGACTCAACTTTGTCTAATCGCTCATGTATTTTATCAAATCGGGAGTTCAATCGTTCAAACTTTTGTTCCAAGGCTTTGTAGAAAACTTTGACGTCCGTGACATCCATCATTTCCGGTGTTTTATTAGACGAGCCTTTGTTTGTTTATTGAGACATGCTTAATAACCTGCAAAATAGAGTTAGCAAACCTCACAAACACTCTCTCATATGTTTCCAACAAGATTGATGACACTCGAGCTCGTGTTTCACTCAAATTTGGCTTTTACTCTCTTATGAGCTCATACTCTCTTGTCTTTTCCCATTCTGTAGTTCACTCTTCTAGTTCTTTATTGAACTTAACCAACCTCAATCAAAACTTTTCTAGTAGCAATCCAAACTGAACAAATCGATTCACTATGAATGAGATTTTAGGAATGAAAACAACGCGAACAAGAAGAAATAAAGTAAAGCTTGTGGACTAGAATAAAAAGAAATAATTCTCAATTTTTTTGGAGGGGGGGTGGGGCTGCTAAATTTTCATTTTTTTTTTGGGTTTCTGTTTCTGTTGTTTTTTCTTTTTCTTTTTCGTTTTCGTTTCTATTTTTTTTTTTTTTGAAAGAATGAAATTCAGCAGCCTTAAAAAAAAAAGATTTGACCAGAACAAAGGTGCACCGTGTTTTTGATGAAGATTTGACCAATTTGAATAGAACGGAAAAAAAACGCATAGTACTTTAAAGAAAGTTGGACCAGATTTGATGATATAATTCAGTCAAGAAAAAAAAAATTAGGAATGAATAGATAGTATGAACGAAAAAGAAAAGGATAGATAAAACCTGATTTAGATCTTGCTCTGATACCAAATGATGCAAACCTTACAAAGGATTAGTAAGACCTGAAACGAACTTAGGGTTTCTTCGCAAGCATCGAACTAAATCAGATTTATAAACGAACATATAAGAACACGAAAATACAAAAATTAGGATAGATTACCTTGACCCAACGTTTATGAACGAAATGCGAACCAACGGTATAAGAAATGATCTTGGCCCTATGATTATAAAGAATCACAAATCAAAGATATAGGGTTTGAACACCACAAGAAATTCTTGATAAGTTCGGAAAAGTTCTTTGAAGAACTTAAGAGAAAACTCTCACAATTGTATAAATCAAAGTAATGTATCTTTCCAATGGGATATAAGTCTCTTAAATAGGTGGCCAACAATAAAAGAAAACCCTAGGCTAATGAATAGTGCACATGAACAGTACCATGAACAATGGCGGCCATACTAGAAATAAAAGAAAACCCTAGAGGAACAAACAAGGAATCCTAGAGAAATAAGGAAACCCTACTTCTAATCTAAAAAAGAAATGACTTATTCCTAATCTAAAAAGGAAAAAGTCTAATTTAGTATTCATGGCTTACAAATCAACAATAAAAATTAAAATATATGTACAAAATAAAGCCTATAAATAAATAAATGATCTGAATTTTGTGGTCGCACGCTTAAGCCCATTCGCTTGCCCTGATGAGATGGATTAGGTCTTGATCGTCATTTGGGCCTAATTTGGGCTTCATTATTTTAGATTCAACTCAAAGCTCTTGAATTAGTCGATTAAGCATTTTTTGATCTTATTGGATCTTGCCCTAGTAATAGGCCCAACGGAAACATGCAACAGGTCCTTTAATGGTGCTTATTGGTTCTTATCAGAGGGCAGACTCCTGGAGATCAAGATCCTGGAGGGCACACTCTAGGAGGTCAAACTTCTGGAAGGCAGACTCCTGGAGGTCATTTTTCTGATCGTTGACAAAATGTTGATTTTGACAAAGGATCTTCTTCCCAACGATGACTTTCTTGGGCATTATTTTTTCTGAGTAGCGAACTGTGAGCGACACTCTTCTGTGTGGTGTTTTTTTTACCATTGACCTCAAAACAACACAAAACGCAAACTTGTACAACTTCATAGCGCTTGTCACTGAACCACCCATCACCTGGGTTGTATATAAAGCTTTTGTTGGAGTACTTTGCGCCGTGCTCAGATGTTGGAGAGCTTTGGTTGAAGACCAAACAACAGAGAGCTTAGACACCTTTTGAGGAGATCTGGTCGAAGAGCACAGAGTAGAGTTCTAAGCGGCTATCTATAAGCAGCAATCTTAAAGCAGCGTTTTTTGAATGACGCATTTCTAATCGTTAATCTTTGAACCTCGAGTCTCTAACATCTCAGCACTTAGAATTTTTTGGAGTTTTTTTAGTTTTTTTATCCTTCACCTTCTTTACCCAACTTGTTTTCATTGATAGGTTGTCTTTCACTTCAATGGGATGGCAAACCAGCTTTTCATAAATAACGGACTTCTTGCTAGGCTGCATTCTTACCAAGCCACAATACAGAGGAATTATAAGGTTGAGGTCAGTCTTCATGCCGACCTGTCTACTGTTCGCACCTAGATCCTTGGACTTCGCACTGATTGCCACAGTCTCAAGTCTCAGATTAACACGATTGAGACCAAATTTGCAAACTATAAGCGGTACATGAAGGGTCGAGAGTAAAAGTGGTGGGACGCTGTTGACTGGGTCAGGTTGAAGACCAGATTGGCAGCGATAGAACAGTGAAAAAAGGGCCCCAGATATATGGAGCTCTGAGAGAAAATGGCTAATGACTTTATAGAGGTAGGAAACCAAGCCACATTAAAGGTCATTCCCCGCATGTACCTTGAATTCCCCATTGGTCATGTGGAGATGGAGTTCTTGGACCAGGAAGACGACGTCAAGCACAGAGGTGTTGAACAAGGAGATGTTGGAGAATATGGTGTTGATGAGAGAGGCTCCAATGAGGGAGAGGTTGACGCTCCTTCCCCTCGCGCGGATGCCTCTCAGGATAAAGTTGGGGAAGACTAAGCTCTAAGTCGCTATTTCTTTAGCAGTTAGGATTTTGTAACCCTTTTTGCTTATTCTTTTTATTGACTCATAATGGGCTGATGACCCCTAAATGTACACCTCCTTTTGAACATATCAATATAAATAATTTATTGTGTAATCCTATTTTTCTAGGCCTGAGCATGTGAGCTTCTGAGAAACATAACCATGGTATTTAAATTTGTCCATTCCTCCCCATGTTTTCACCACGTTTTTTTTTGTTTGGTAACGTCTTGAGAGTTGTAAAATTTTGAAAAAATTCTCGTCACTACCCAGGTCTATAGACCATTAGCCCCCCATTCTGGGACACGAGTTGATTATAAGGAAATCGTGTCGCGGATTTAGGAAAAGGGTATCCCATGGTACCTGGTCCTCTTGGTCTCTAGGGGTACGACGCGATGGTTGATCCCCCATGGCTAGTCATCGGTGTGGTACTCCGTAGCCAGGTTTACTCCTGAATCTTTTGTGATGCAAACCTTACCAAGGATTAGTGAGACTCGAAACCAACTTAGGGTTTCTTTGCTAAATATAACACTAAATTCATATTTATAACAAACTTAAAATATAGAAATTGAAAGATAGATTACCTTGACCCAATGTTTATGAATTAAATGAGAACCAAAGGTATAAAGAGAACAAACCTCGACCCAATGGTATAAACAAATTCTTGATAAGTTCAAGAAAAGTTAGAAACTCTCACAATTGTATTCATCAAAAAGTAATATTGTCATCCTTACATTTTTTCTTTAAATAGGTGGCCAAGGAATATCAGAAAACCCTAGCCGTGAATAGTGTGCGTGAACAGTAGTAGTGAACAGTACCCCCGTGAATAGTGGAGGCCACAATAAAACCCTTGTGTCTCACACTACAAGACAAAAAGAAATAATAATGAAGCTTCCTTATCTTACTTTACCCTTCTAGTCTAAAAAAAAAAGAAAAATTGACAATCATGTCTTACAAATTATCAAATAAATAACCTAAATTAAAATTAAAAGACGAATAAATAAAATAAATAAGCTGAAAATTCGTGGCTCTCATTCTTAGGCCCATTCAAGTTCAAGCCTAAGCCCATTTGCTTACCTTGATGAGATGGACTAGGCCTTGACCATCATTTGGGCCTAATTTGAGTTTCACCATTTTAGACTCAGCCCAAATCTCTTAAATTAGCCCATTAAGTGCTTCTTTGATCTTCTTGGATCTTGCCATAGTAATAAGCCCAACTAGAATATGCAGCGAATCCTTTGGTGGTGCTTGTTGGTTCTCATTATTTTGAGGTTATTCCAATTTAGTAAGTGCAGGAGTACCTTCTCCTTCAGAACTCCAGACTCATAGTCGATTGATAGGGAAAGGTACTTAGCCATAGGCCTGCAGACCCAATCGATGCTCTTCCCTTGGTGGATGACTTTGGTCTTTTCCTTGGTACGGACTATTGACCTGTGGAGAGGGTCCGGTTAGCACCCTCAATACTAAGCGATGGGATGTTACTTCTTGTGGAGAATCACCCACGAAGCTGAGCACCGTGATGTCGTTCTAGAGAATCATCCGTGACTCTAAGGGTCGAGATGCAGTTCTGGAGAATTATTCGCGACTCTGAGGGTCGGGATGCCATTGTTGGAAAATCATCTACCAATCTAAGGGTCAAGATGCCGTCTTTGGAGAATTATGTGCGACTTTAAGGGTCGGGATGCCATTGTTGGAGAATCGTCTGCGACTATGAGGGTCAAAATGCCATTTTTAGATAATCATATAAGACTCTAAGGGTTGGGATGTCGTCGTTGGAGAATCATCCATGATTCTTACGGTCAAGATGTCATTGTTGGATAATCATTCACGACTCTGAGGATCAGGATGCTGTTTTGGTCGGGATACTGTTCTGGGAGAATTATCCGTGACTTTGAGGGTCGAGATGTCGTTGTTGGATAATCATCCATGACTCTGAGGGTTGGGATGCCGTTCTTGGATAATCATCACCGACTCTGAGGGTCAGGATTCCATTATGGAGAATCGTCTGCGACTTTGATGATCGGGATGCCATTGTTGGAGAGTCATCTGCGACTCTGAGGGTCGAGATGCCATTCTAGAAAATCACAGGAGGCACATTTCCCTGATCATCTTTTTTAATGATAACCAAAATTGTTATGCTTTTATATACTTAAAACTTGGGTATTCATTCCTTCTCTTTCTCTTCTTGTTGTAGTACAAAGGTCAGCATTATAAAACCTGGTCTCGTGATCAAGAGCTTGATTGAGAGTAGGGGCAAAATTTGAATAAAGGTCATAAGATAACCTTTGATACCAGAGCCCGTCAATAAAGACATTCAGTGCCACACTTTCAGGGAGCTCGTCATATGCGTTGGCTTCTCGGTTGAAGCGCTCAATGTAATCTCTCAAGGATTCACTCGACTCCTGCTAAAGAGCAAGGACATGGGCCATAGTCTTCGTCCTTTTCTAGGAGTGACTAAAATGAGCCAGAAACGACTTCTTGAGCTCTTGAAAAGTGGAGATGGATACTAGCCTCAAGCCCTAAAACCCAGATCTTGCTTCCCCTTGAAAGGGTAATAGGAAAGGCTTTACACCGCAAGGCTACGAAGACCATTTTCATGAGACTTGAACATGGAAAGATGGTCGATCGAATCAAATGTCCCGTTATATGGACTTATTTAAGGGTGAGTTAAGCATCTTGGCACTACTTGTTCCAGATTTCTTCCACAAAATGGAGACCTCACATCCACAATAATGTCTTGTACTACCCGGCTTTCGTGCACCTTTTGAAGGTGGGCTTCCATGTCAGCAAGGTAGCACTCCACAACTTTACTTCTCAGGGCTACCCCCATACATAACTGCCTATAGTTTGGGCCATAGTGTGACGGGATGGAGGTGAGTAGGAGACGATTTCATGTTAACGCTAGCCCCTAAGGTCAGACCTTGTTGGCTGATGGAGAGCTCGACTGTCGGGGGACGCTGATGGGTCATTTGCTGTATGTCCGCGCAGCGGAGGGGGTGGGGAACTTGGCGTTGTTGACAGGGCCCTCTCTAGTCCTATATATTTTTGGTCGTAAGGTGGAGAGTAGTCTCCAGGTGCGCACCCATTCGAAGATTCCATATAAACGTCGTGGTCTTAGGGTTGCTTATCGGGCCCTACGATCTAGAAAGTTGGTCTCTCTTAAATGGGAAGCAGCAGTAGGTGTGCGAGAAAGAGCTGCACATACGACTTGAACTCACCCATCTAGTGCTCAAGGAGATCAATCCGAGATGCTGCCACAAGTCTTGTGGTATGTCCCACAAAAGCCCCAAGGAGCAGGGTAGATGGCTCTGCCTGGTCCTGGAAGGGTAGTTATCTTCATTGGTTGGAGCTGGAAAGTGTGGCCATGGAGATTTTTACATATCTCTCAATTATTCTAGAAGAAGAGAGTTACTTACGGCGAGAGCTTCTATTCTGTTTCTATTTGTCTGACTAGACCTTACGATCATCCAGTCTTAACCAAGCATGGAGCGATGATCAAGGGAAGGCTCTTTGCACAGTTCGCATAGACGGTGCCAAACTATTTGTGTCACAAATTGGAAAACACCTCGAGTATAGTCCAGTTAGAAATAAGTGGATCCTCTTGCTGAGGTGGAGTTGCTGAGTTGAAGCTGGAGTTCGAAATTCTTGAAGTGAACTGTAATGGACCACATAGGGTCTAGCTAACTGGATTCTAAAATCCTGCCCTTCAGGGAGTTGTACTTGCACAAGGCCTGACCGAGATTTTTCTTGGCAAAATCCCTCCGGCGTGAGAGTAAGAGCTTAGAGAAAAAATATTATAGAAACACGTTAAGTATGTAATAAGCATTGAGTGCTATCTTGGGCTTGTATTACCCTAGTATTTATAGGCATTAGAGATGTTTAACCTTACCTAATCAGGCCTAAACACGATTTATTAGGTAAAACCATGTGTTTAGTCGATAATCCGGGGTGTTCAGGAGATAATCACTAGGCTTGGGCTTTGGGCCCATTTGGAAAAGCTCGTGGGTCTCTTCAAGGCCTGTGGAGATGAGCTGGCAGAGAAGCTCAGAGATCTGTAGAGTTTTAGAGGAGAAATAGACTAGAACAGCGTGTTAGCTAAGTAAAATGGCTAAGTCCCTGAAGTTGGTTGTCCAGAGGTACGACACAAAGTTCTGGGCTGCAACGCCCCCGTGAGGCACACTACTTTGGAAAAGCCAGTGGGTCTCTTTTAGGCCCATGGAGATAATCTGGCGGAGAAGCTTGGAGAATTGTAGAGTTTTGGAGGATAAATAGACTAGAACATCGTGTTGGCTGAGTAAAACAGCTAAGTTCCTAAAGTTGGTTGTCTAGAGGTACGACATAGAGTTATGGGCTGCAATGCCCCCGTGAGGCACACTGCTTCTTCCTGGGTACAAAGAAGATTCCAAGGAAAAAGTCTTAGTCAGTGTATGCTCATGCGTTGTACTCTGGACTTTGGAATAGGGCCACGCCACGATGATGGTAGACGCGTGGCTAGGGCCCTAATGCTGACTCAATGACTCTAAAAAACACCCTCATCAAGTTTAATTGGAAAAAAAAAGTAAAAAAAAAAATGAAGTATGAGAAGACATGAAAATCTTTTTAATGGTCTTTTTTTATGCCAATGCACAAACACCAAAAAGGGTGTAACGATCCTTAATAACCACTTGTAAAAAAATTAAACACAAAAAATTATTTAATTTTAGAAAGAAACAATAATGTATTAAATCAAATAAAGTATAAAATTGTAGTAATTAATAATTCAAAGAACATTAGTTATTATGAAATTAATGTAACAAAAAGACTTAATATCAAACACAATAAGAAAAATAAATACGAATCAAGCAAGCTATACATAGAAAAGTGCAACTACAAACCAATTATTTAATTTTTAATTTAAAAATTAAATTAAAATACACGAAATTTAAAAAATACAAAATAAAGAACCTTTCATTTAAATAATCGTCATCACAAAATATCATTGTCGAAGTTAATTGATAGTTGTTTAAATATAAAGAACTCAACCCCAAAATATAACAAAAGGTATAAGTAAAGGTAGTTTAAACATTTGATCCAGTTTAAAACAAATAATTCTACCAATTTAAAGATAATAATCAAATTATTTTTATATATCAGGATGGGATTCGAAGAAATCCAAAAGTCAAGAGCAAAAAAATTCCTTAGCAATAAATTCGCATAATTTGATTTAAACTTTCCATTATTCTCGATTGCTTCGTTTTTCAATGTGATATTGAGAAAAAAATTTGTGCTTATTGTGTTAAAGAACATTTTTAATTTTTATTTTAATTGACTCTGGTAATATTAACTTTAGTTAGGCTAGAATATTATCGGAGAAACTTCAAAAGAAATTACATAGAAATAAAAATTAATAAATAATGACGCATAATAATCATAACCCTAAGATATATATACTATTATTAAAATTAAAATCAAGAAACTAAAAGATGTAGAACTCAAAATATTGCAATTGTTAAATTCTCGGAACGTAATACATGCAACAACCAACCATGCACCACATGATGTTTGAATAACGAGGTATTTATTGTTTAACGCTTATTGAAAAGTTGTTGTAGAAAAATCAAATAAACATTTAGGTCATTTGTTAGTCCAATCCGCACAAATAATTTACTTTCTAATCCTTAACAGTTAAAAAAGACCAATAGATGGACAAATATACCCCTGGTATATAACGAACAAACCCTAAAATCCATCTTCATTTTTCATCCTACTTATCCATTTTCAATCGCAACTAGGGTCCATGTTACCCCCTTTCTCTATATATCTCTCTATCTTCTCTTTCTCACACACAACCGCAAGCCACCGTAGTAAACTATCACCGTGCTCGTTGCCACTCGTTCTAGATCTGCCCAATGCCGAACACGATGATGACAACGAAGACCAGATTTATTCATCATCTTTGATACTATTTGTGTGTCGAAAATAAGTTTTCCTATGATCAACCATTTGATTGACGAGAAAAACGAGGAAAAAAAAGAAATACTTGTAAGTGCATGTTCTTTTTTTAGTAGTGATAATATGATTTTCTTTTTTAAAATCTTGAATTTAAGATTCCAATCAATTATTTGATTTTATGCGCCATCATTATGGTTACGAAACCAAAACATTGTTTTTTAACAACAAAAGACAAGTTTTTATTTGTTTGTTTGTTTGTTTTTTTTTTTGTTTTTTTTTTTTTGTGACTTCTTTTCCCTTTCTTTCACCTTTTTTCCCTAATTTTTTTTTGCCTATATTCATTATCTTTATCCGCCTATGTTCATTGTCCTTGTTCGATGAGAACCATCGCGTGCTCGTCGCTGTCGTTCCAAATTTGCCTAGCTCCGTGCTCTCTATTCTAGATCTTCTTGTCTCTATGATTGTTCTTCGCTCTGCTCGTTGTTCTCAACGTACGCCGGACGCGATGACGATATGTTTTTCTAGATTTGGTTTGATTTTTGTCGATTTAATTTTTGATTTTTTTGAATTTGTTTCCCACATCCGTTTTTCAAATTTGTTTGGCGATTATATTTTTGATTTTTTCAGATCTATGTTTCAGATTTGCTTTCCAAATCAGTTCGGTGATTCAATTTTTGAGATTTCACCTATTTATTGTTCTAAGAATTTTTGTTGTGTTTAGATTAAGAAATTATGAGAATGTTCATTTGAAGTTTTATTAATTTTGTAGAATTTTGGTGAATGTTCATACCATATTGTGATTTGGTGAATGTTCACACTGATTAGTTTATTTGATCTTAGTTTTTTTTTTTTTTTATTTGTATTGAAATATTGAGTGAATATTCAAATAGAAGTGAACATTCATAACGATTTTTTGATTAAATGAGTAAAATATTTGAGAGAACATTGAGTGAAATATTATTCTGGTGAGCATTCACACAGAGGAGAACATTTATAGAACACAATTGGTCCACTTAACATGTACTAAATGTTAAAATTAATAAAATATGTTCAACAATTTTATATTGAGTGAATGTTCACTCAATATAAACTATTGTGTGAAATGTTCAAATATTATTATATTTCACAAGATATTTTATGTAAATTAGAGAAAAACGATGGCAAAGAACAAGGATTATTTTCTAAAAAAAAATCGAGTATTGAAAACTCAATTAAAGTAGTTGGAGGTCTATATTATAGTTTTTGTATTTTTAGGAGGACTAAATAATAAAATTGCCTAAAATAACATTGTTATATGATCAAATCTTGATAAATGTGTCTAGTCTTTATCTCCAAAGAGAGAGAGAGAGAAAGGACACCTCATGGAAACCCTTAGAAAGAAATTTTTCATGGTAATTAACTTTTGAGATTAATTTATCTAGCAACAAAATATTTTTACTTCCACAACAAAAATAAAATAAAATAAAAGCAAAGGTTGCATGAGAAATCAAACTGCTAAAATTGGCAATTAAAGGATGAATCATATAACTCCTAATTGAATATCATAAATTAGAATCAAAAGTAAATGAAAAGTATTCATACTTTTTGAGTAGATATTACTTGAGAGCAACACAGTTTATCACTCTATTGCTAAGAAATTACCTGAATATTTCAAAATCAAAATTAAAATAATCTATCAACAATTTTATTAGAACCTCCAAATAATCTATTACAATCTTCATTCCAATTTGGTACAATTGAACATTTCGTCAAGAAATTAGACGAAATAGATTACTTTGGGGATATTTTGTTATTTCTCGCGTCCCTCTCTCTTTTTACAATTATAAGAAGTTATTTTTCTCCCCAAAGCTGTTCTTGTACTCACATATCTCATAATTATTGAGAACGAAAATTTTACTCTATGTTTCAATTAAAATTCTTAAATTTTTATACAAATTCCTTTCGATTTTTATACATCTTGTGTTAACTTATGAAAAATAAAAATTTACACCCACATATATTAAAAAAAAGTTCAATTAAAATTCTTAATGTTGTATATGAACCCTCTTGATTTTTATAAATTTTGTAATACTAGTTATATCCTGTGCCAAAGGCATGACCATAATTCACTGTATACAATTCTAATTATTTATTTTAAAAATAGTAACATGCATAATAAGCCTGTGTTTTTTACTTATATAACTCTCATGTAACTTTATAATTCATGAGTTCCATTATAAATCGTATACCAAAAAAAATCTTAATATATAATACTAAAATTTATTTCATTGTCTCATTATCACGAAAGTCTATCAAAAAGTTAAATAAAATTAATAAAACTGACATTATATTCATATTTGTTTTAAATAAAATACTAAATTTATTTTCTGTAAATTCTTCTCATCATTATATTGACAATGGTGGTGGTGGCCGCGACGACTTAATCAATGAATGTATGAATTTTTTGGTACTCAAAAGGAGTTCTCTGGTCACCAGAAAAGTTACCCTTGTCAAACAAATATATTTATAACAGCTAGGATAAATTATCATCATCATTAATTAAGAATTATTGCAAACAAAAGTAGATTAATTACATAGGTGGTCTTTAATTGAAATAATTAAATGGTTATTAATCCAAAACAAAATTGAAATGATTTATAACTTCAAGGCTTGATTGAAAACATTGAAATAACGGGGATGAAAATAACCCTAACTTGAAACTTAAGGGAGCACCCCTTGTAATTATTGACTAAAAACTTTATCCTTCAAGATAGAATTTGAGACTTTGAAGTCCCTTGGTGGAAATACTCTTGCAAACTTTCACCCTCGGTACCACCATGTGCGGCGGCAAATCCGAATGAAAACAAACGATCAACACTGTCTAATTATCAATAGCACCCCATTATTCATCGCTTCCAACACAATTTCCTTACAACAAACCCTGATATTGTTGTGCTCCTCCGAGCAAAATCAACTGCGTTTTGGCTCCCGAAAGCATCTCATATTCTATCGCTTTGGATGATCAAGAAATTGTTCTTTGCTTGGGTGTGCATACATGGGATTCACAGAAAGAAAAGTTTTAAAACAAGATATGAAAAAAAAAAAAAAAAAGTTCTCGTTGATCTTCTGAAAAATATGCAAGTGTGTTAAATCTCAGATTTTAGTGTTGCAAGATGGGATTTGAAAAGAAAAGAGAGAAACTATAAGCCTGAGATCTAGAGATACAATTTCAAAGACATTTTGTCCATCATGCAAGGATATGTGTTTGTCTATATATATATATATATATATATCAAACGAAAGAAGAAGCAACCATCCCAAGAAACGTAGAACGCCACTTAGTAAGATGTATAAGATAACTCTTGCACTTCATATGTCTGTTCAGGTCCATAATGCTTGCACAAAACCTCAAGGCCCTAATAAGGACTTTTATCTACATCAGAAAAGGTTTCACCTGCAAAGATAGAAAAACAAACCTCCTTACCTCTATCAAGCTAGTAACAATAGTACCCAATTGTCATTGTTCACTCATCACCGATAGACCGCTAGAGTTTCACTGAAGGGTGAGTACCCAGCTAAAGGTTACAAACAAAGAGAATGTATAGATTATTTTGATACTTATTTTGAGATACATTAAATGGATGTTAAAACTGATTTCTTGAATGGTGAATTAGATGAAGAAATCTAAAAGGAACAACTAGAAGGGTTTATGGCACTTGAAAAAGAAAATAAAGTATATCAACTTGTAAAATCCTTGTATGGATTAAAGCAAGCTCCAAAATAATAGCACGAGAAATTTGACAATGTTATATTGTCAAATCATTTTAAGACCAATGACTGTGACAAGTCTGTCTATATTAAGACAATGGAGTCTTATTACGATATTGTATGTTTATATGTAGATGGCATGGTTATTATTTGTAGTATTGATAAGATTATAAAATCTAACAAACAAATGTTAACAAATGAATTTGAGATGAAGGATTTGGGAAAAACAAATGTCATTCCTGGAATTAAAATTTTGAGAACATCTGAAGGATTGATGTTATCCTAATCTCATTATATTGAGAAGATCCTTGAAAATTTTAACAAGGATAATTCAGGTATAGTCAGAGCACTAGTAGATGTTAATCAACATCTTTTTAAGAATACTGATGAGAACATATCTCAGTTAGAGTACACTCAAAATTATGATTTGCGTTACATGAGATATCCAACAGTACTTCAAGGGTCAATAATGCAAATTATATATGATACTAAAGACACCAAATCCACGGCTGGATATGTCTTTATATTAGGAAGAATTGTTGTGTCATGGAAATCCTTTAAGAAAATTTGTATTGCCAGATCCACGATAGAATCTGAATTTATTGTTTTAGATAAAGCAAGATAAGAAGCAAAATGGTTTTGACAATTATGGAAGATATATTCCAATGTAGACTAAGCCTGTGCCAGCTATCTATATACATTATGATAATCAATCAGCTATTGGAAGAGCACATAGTAGCATGTATAATGGTAAGTCTCAACATATACGTCGAAAGCATAATATTGTGAGACAGTTATTTTTAATGGAGTTATCTCAATTGAGTCAAAAGTTAACATTACGGATCCATTGACCAAAAGTCTTACACAAGATAGAGTAAACTGTTTATTAAAGAGAATGGGTTTAAAGCCTATTACGAAATAATCCTCATAATGAGAACCCAATCTAGTTGACTGGAAATCCCAAAATCTAGGTTCAAAGGGATAACCGAATTATGAAGGTGACTGTAAGTGTATCATTGAGTAAACAAAATTCTATGGTTCATTCATATGATATAACAGTGATATCTGCAATATAAGTATAACTTTTAATGATTTCTATATCTTGAAAATTTTCAATTGGGGTATATCAAAATATTATTTCTAGATAATCACTTATATAAGGGAGAACTGGGCAATTTTGGGAGAATGAGAAGACTAAATTCTCTAGAAGTACTCATGAAGCACCAGGGTGTTCAGGGCCAAAATAAACGCAGCCATGACACGAAAAGTATCTAAAAAATAACTGTGTAGTTTCTATTGTCTTGATTTACACGGAATGCCGAAAAGTTCAAGACATCATGTTCACTGTTGTGCCGGGTACATCCTATAGATTCTTACTAGGGAAGGTTCAAGGCTAAAAGTTTCTTGTCCTGATGTAGTTATTTTCTTTTTGAGCTCTTTTTTTCTCTCTCTCTCTCTCGAGTCTGCATTTCATATGCATGTTTTTCTAAACAATTTTTATTCATGTAGGGGACTGTTATATAAAAATATTTTTTTTGTATATTTTATGACCCAATTATTTGTAATACCCAATATTAATTTGGGACATATGAATATACCAATGTATTTATATGAATGTGGTACATTTATTTGTGTAAAAATTAATTAAGAGGTAAATTAAAATTGTTCAATAAAGTACCCACTTGAAGATGTTGATTAATGTGTTGTGTGGGTTATCCCACATCGGTAACAACAGAATATGAAGTCATTTATTAAGACTTAGGTTATCTCTTGAAGGTATGCCCTCTAGGTCGTTGAATTGATTTGGACATAAAGTAGGCTAAAAGCTATAAAATAAATAAATCCACACATGCCCGTGCGTCGCTAACCGATCGATCGTGCAACCAGCTTGGATGGGCTGGGCCAAGTCTGGATCCTAGGGCTTGGGGGGAATGCTTGGCTTGGACTTGGTATGTTATGTACAGAATCCAAAAATCCAATCCAAAACAGAGCCTAAAAAGCCTAATTGTACGTGTGTAACACCAAAGAGTTACTACTGCAATCTTAATTCAACCTTCTTCAGTTACTAGTTTTACTCCCTGTAAAAGGGCAAACATTCTTAGCATAATGGGCATCTTATATGCTTGCATTGCATTTTTATCATAGAGGTTTCATAGTTTTCGTTGTTCTTGAGAGAGTTTAGAATTTTCCTAGTTCATTGGGCTTCTAGTTTCTAGTGTTGGTATTAGTAATAACTTAATCATTGTATTTTTGGAGGTAGACTCTAATTTAAACCATAAGCACCTAGCGGGGCAAAATCTGCTTTAAGGACAAATCGTCAAACGATTGTCTCGATCCTATTATCTGCTATTTTGTTTTTGTTCGTTCTATAATATAGTAAGTATTCATGTGTATGTTTGTTCTACAATACAATGAGTGTTTCTATTATCATTTTATTCTACAGTACAATAATTATCTTGTTTCTATTTTTTCCATTCAGTATTATAAGATCAATTACTTCTATCTTTCTATATTATCATCTACTATCTAAAATGTTTCTGTTACAAGGAATTTAGATTTGTTCCATCTTTATTTTTTCATATTTTGTTTATTAATAATTAATTAAGTAATTAATTATTTAATACATTCTCGATCTCATTTTTCTAACACAAGTTGGCTTAATTCCTTGTCTAAAATCCATGCACCATTTGAGAATGAATGACCGTTCTATTTGACAAGATACCATTGAAATTCATCTTGTGAAGCGCCAATCATCTCGTCTTCTAATAACTTTTCAATTTGATTGTCACTATATGGTGGCCGGTGGGATAGCGTTAGTGTTGGTGCAGGCTATTCCATTAACTTTAATGGTTTTGAGGCAAAAAGTCAATAAAAATCCATCGATTCAATCGAAGAAAAAGATCTGATTCAAAAATTCCTCAAATGCGAATACAAATGGGAATTCTCCAAAAACATCATTTCATTATCGATCCCCAAAGGCCTCTCGGAGCAAGCAATCCGGCTAATCTCCACCAGGAAAAACGAACCTGACTGGATGCTCAATTTCTGATTGAAATCCTACGAGAAATTCCTGTGAAAATCGGAGTCGAAATGGGCTAACGTCAATTATCCTCCATTCGATTTCCAAGGTATTTTTTATTATTCTAAACCAAAACAGAAATCGGTTGGTGCTTCTGCCTCCTCGAGTAGCTATGGGGAAGCAGACATGGTGGCTTCTCCAGTCGTTGACTACGGAGCTCCAGGTTCATCCTGGCGGAATTCGTTTTTGCCAAAGACGGTGCAGAAGCGGCGACGGTGGAGGGTCTCTGAAGGTGCTGAAGAGCGAGGGTTTTGGCCCTTGTACGGATGTCAAACGAGATTGGGCATGTGAGGCCTCCTCCATGAGCGCCACCTCTCCCGTTTTCTTCGACCTTTTCATGTACTTTCCCATTTCTCTCTCTCTTCGAATTCTCCTGCTATGCTATCACAAAGCTTTCTTGGGGAGAGAGAGGGTGGAAGTTGTTGGTTAGAGAGACAGTAGGGGGGAGGGGAAGAAAAATAGGGGTTGGGAGAAGAAGATGAAGAAGTAGAAGAAGAAAAGAAAAAAGAAAAAGAAAAGAAAAATTAAAAAAATAATTAAAAAATTAAAAAGTGTAAAAATATTATTTTGCTCTTTCATTCTGCTACTTGTGAAATAATTTTTGACCGAATGACTATTTAAAAAACGTGTTAATATGTAAAGAGTTTAAAATGAAATGCACAAATTTAAAAAGATTATTTAGAAATATGTCAATAATTAAAGAGTTTAAAATGTATTTTTTTCTTTTTTCTTTGCCTGCGTCTTCCTTCTACCAAATCAACAATGTCGACGTTACTTCCTCTCATTTGGATCCTTTCTTCAACACCAGAATCCTCCACCACCCTCCACCACCAACACACTGTCCGCTCTCTCTATCTTTGTGTGTGTGTTTCTTTGTTCCCTATCTCTGTGTGTGTGTGTATATTTATATATACACATATATAGATTTGAGTTTTGGAGAGAGATGAGATGACTCAAATTGGTTCAAATTTGAGTTTAAGAAAGATTTCCATGCAAACCCAATTCGCCATTGATTAAATTGAGCCAAGGCAATATCAAGAATTCTGCAAATTATTATTACCCACCTCCATCCATTAGCATTAATCTAGAAAGAGAAAAAGAATATTATTACACAGCAAAAGGATTTCTCAGCTTGGCTCATCAGTTCAGGGTAACTAAAATCACTACTTTATATTGTTAGATTTAAGCCAACAACACAAGTCAAGCACAAATATGTCAAATTGAGGATTTGTTTCCCATTGCATGTTCCAATTCTATTTTCTTCAAAAAAGACCCAACAAATATGTCAAATTGGTGAATCTTTTTGCTCGGATTTGTAGATCCGAAGCTTGGATTTGTTATAATATATATATATATATTGTGATGTGATAGAAATTCTTCCTTCTATAATCTTCTTTTAAGAGGAGCTTGATAAGGAAATTGGGCCAAGATTTTTGGCCCAAGAATGGAAAAGAAGTGGCAGATAGAACCGAGCTAGGAAAAGGCCTGCTATAGGCGGCCCAACACATAACTCGAAAAAAACTCATCGCGATAAGCTCACAGGTCATCCTGGGCGAGTACAATAATGATGCTCAATGCTTAGAAAGAGCCAGACTGAGGACAGTGGTCCAAACCGGTGATCCATGCATAGATCCATCAAGTGGGAACCCAAAGAACGTAACTTAGTCAAAGATACACTCCCATGTTGCGTTGAGTTCGGAACCACTCCCAACTAAATAGCAACAGATAGTGGAAAAAGACCAAGTTATCAAAGACCAATTCAACCCACTAACCCATTACTCACACCTAGATAGGGAGAAGTGGCCCATTATCAGATAATGGGAGAAGGAGGAAAAATCATGCATACAACCACCTAGTACTGGAGGTAACTTGTCATTCAAATTATGGATTCAGTTATCATCTCCCAGATAATCGATTAACTTATTCTCACGCCGGATATTCTTTGGCTATCGGTGTCTCTTGTACTATTCGGTTTTGCAGGTTAACAGGTTAGCTGGAGATTTTCTGACTACATCATATATGTGTGTGTGTATATATATATATGTGTGTGTATGTGAGAGAGAGAGAGAGAAAGAGAGAGAGAGAGAGTTGTGTTCACCGGATAGGGACCAAAATCTAAGGGTGGGGCGGCAAAAGCCATCGCTGGAAATTGAACTGGAGGGGAGTGATGTGTTTCAGATACGAAGATGAAAAGAGAGGAAGGGATTAAGGGAAAAAAAATCATTTTGTCCCTTAAACTGTGGATAATTTTTCAAATAGATCCTATCAAATTATTTGGAAGAAAATAATGAAACTACCCTTATTTTTTAAGTGAAATGACAAAAATACACTCAAATCTATTAAATTTTCAACCGTTGCACTTATGTCTTAAGCACAGGGAGTGTAAGTGGTAACGAAAATACCACAGAAGTATAAAGTGCAATTTGGACTAACTATAGGAGTGTAAAGTTTAATTAACCCAAAATTAAATCACATATGGAAAATTAATTGTGAAATTTGCATGTGCTAGACAAAAAAAAAGATACATGAAAATTGTTTGTTAATAAGAGTTAATCACAAGAAAGTACCGTTATCAAAATTGTTAATGATACATGAACTCAGTCATGGGCCGGGCCGAGCTCGACATAATCTATTACAAAAAATGGTAAGCCCGAGCCCAGCCCGGCCTATGTCCAAACCCTATTATCATGCCCAAACCCAATCCTAAACAATTTTTTTTAAACTCAAGTTTGGCCCTATAATTTTTTATAGAATTTAAAAAATAATCACAAAAATAATAAATTGAAATTATTTTCGTGAACGGACCCAAACAAAAATGCCAAACAAAAATGCCTTACCCAAGTCCGGCCCTAAAAATGTACGGGCCCAAATTGTTGGGTCTCTCAAAGAAATCAAAGACGGGCTTTACAAGGCCTTATCGGACGAGGTAGGCTTGAAGGCTTGGGTTGGGGCCCTATCTTTGTCCATGGGCTCAAAAATCGGGTCCAAGTCCTAATAAAAAGAATGGATTGGACGGGTTGGGCGGTCCCTAGACTCATGATCATCCATAGTTATCAATAACAAATATAATTTTATTGCACAAAATTTACTAATTTACCCTTGTAATTGATATTAGCTACTCCAATTTGAGAAACAAAATGGTCCTAAAGAAGAGAGGAAAATCTCAACCTTAAACATATAAAAATTGCAATTAAAGGAGAGAAAAATAAAACCAATATCTTGGATCCAAAAAATTGGTTCAAGTCCTAATTTATTTAAAGAATTTATTAAATACTTTATAATTCAGCCAGTGTTCATGGAATTTTTTTAAAGGAATTTAATTTATTTTTTTCCCTAAAAGTATAAGATAATAGCAAAAAAATTTAAAAATTGAGGGGGTTCCGGGCTCTTAATAGGTCCACCACCGACTACCATGAGCTGGGAATTATCCAAAAAGGTGGTGGTTCAGCAGCTTCAACCCCATGTTCATGAAAGGGTTCAACACCTGTATCTTCTAAATTAAACACACCCAGATCAAGTGGGCGACCAAACACATATCTATCAGAAATTTTGCACCAACAATCGTCAGTAAAGTAAATTGAGTTAGCTTTATACCCTTGGAGTGAGAATGACATGGAATGTTTTTCACCCAAAAACAACGTACGATCGCCCAATGATTTCAACTCCACCCATTTTTTTAAGCTAAAATTCAAGTTAAAAAGTTTAAAGAACCCGGTCGTGCATCCTCTTGTATCCTCATATTTAATAAACCTAGTAACAAGCAGAATTTCTCCACCGGATTCAACCAAATAACTTTGGCTAGAAAGATGACGATGAAGTGAAAACGTTTGCAACAGTTCTTCAGGGATGGTAGCTCTTATTATAGTTGTTATTACAGGAAAACCACAACCAATATCCCAAACATCAACCATGTATGTTCTACTCAAGGTGTACAATCTATTGTTGTCACATATAATAACATCGCAGTGTGTTTGCATTTTACCACCAAGGAGTGTCCATTTATTGTCTCCTATTCGGGTGAAAGCAAGTTGTGCCTCTTCAAAATCACTAAATTCAAAAATCATAAAGACGCCAACGTTGTTTTCATTGCGAGATGGATCAGACGACAAAATAGCCTTGAAAAGAAAGATTGATCTCAAATCTTTGACCGAGTTAATGTGACGAAACACCTCACAATAACCATCTATGTACACCAAATCGTAGCCACCCTCGTCATCTGTCTTGGTAACAGTCAAGATTTCGGAGTAAGTTTCAAGGGGCGGAAGTAAGATTTTGGCTGGTGAAAATGGGTTAAATATATAAGGTTGGAGCGTCTTGTCAAACATCACCAGCCAACCATGAGAGCTTCCAAGACAGAGACTTTCTTTAAAACCGTGTGGCGTGTTTTTAAGGTTATAAATTTTTTTGTCCTCGGGGCTAAAAAAACGAATATTGTTGTCTTGTTTTTCAGGAGGAAGCATAAGGCAAGGAAATTTTTGCAACGGCCACAGTGTGTCTAGGTTCACAATTGCCCTCCATGAAGAACACACTGCTTTGCAACGGATACAACTAATGAAGGACATTTTGGACAAGACCATTCGCAGTAGATCTTTAGGAAGGTCCGACCACTTTGCTAACAAAATGGCTTCGTTTTTACCCATGATTCAAAAAAGACCAAATTGAAAATTTATTGATAAATAGTATCGTTGAGTTTAAAACGAAAAATTTAATCTTATGCTTCCTACCACTATTAAAGTATCGAAGGGACGTGTGAACACTAAATATATTTTTCAACAATAATAGTTTTAATTAATATTACACAGGCAAGTATCAAAATAATAGATGCGAGAGATGACTGTAAAATTTAAGAACTAATGAGATTTTGTATGACAAAGCGGTTTGAAATATAAGAAATGAGAAATGAAGAATCTATAATAGTTCAAAAACAATTGGGCTCAATTATTGATATCATGCTAAAAATATAAAATTTAATTCCTATATATCCATTCATGGGTCTACATTATATTCTGGAAAAGACATGTGGGTTGGATTTGATTTTGCATGTAGATATTTATTCTTCACCCCCAAAACAGAATTAATTGGGGAATTGACAGATATAATTAAAATTCTTTACATTTATTACCACATATGAGAAATAAGAAGAAAAAAAAAACAGTATATTTAGTCTGTAATATGAGAACAATATTTTTGTATTCAAAATTATAATCTTTAAATATAAGTTTTTGCGACAGGAAAACGTACTTGATTAGATCATAGTCTAAAGTTAATCAAAGTAAAAAATTATTTTCTAATTCCAAATGAAAAAGGAATAAAAAAAAAAACTAAATAATTGCAAAATATAAAGAAATGACCTTAAATTCATTTTTCAGAAAACAAAAACTAGTTACTTTTTATTTTTTTTTATTTTTATATTGTTAGAGATCGACGGACGAACTTTTTATCCAATCATTTTCGGTCATTTTTCTCCCTATTAAAAGATCAATTATGATGAGAATAGTAATATATTATCTCTACAATATCAAATATATTTTTGATTTTTTTTGCTATTTTTTATTTTTTTTTATTTTTTTTATTTTTTAAAGTACTTAAACAAAAGTGACCAAATGGTGCTCTTAGAAATAGGGATGACAATGGTTTGGTTTTGGACCAGTTTCACCAAAAAACAAAACCAAAACCGTTAGACACACTACAATAAAAAGGACCTATAAGGACGCTATTTTTTCAACGCTATACGAAATGTGTCCTATTAAGCTATTTTAGGGACACAAAAAAAAAAAGAAATGTTGCATAAAATTTAATCTCATAATAATAATTAAATTAGCCTATTATAGTATGATAAATTTTTAAAATTTAAAAAATTATAGGACAAAAATTATTGTCCCAATAATTTAAATTAATAATATGAAAATAATTTATTAATAACTAGGGTCTTTTAAAATAGAAATTGAAAGCTTAATGGATTGGGTCCATGCTCAAGCCCGTGCTCATGCCCTTGTCCTTATAGATTGTTCTTATAGATTGTCCTTATAGTTTAGCCCATTTTTGTAGGTCACTGTCCATCTGGTGCAAAACAATTTATTTTTTGCTACACGAAGAAGGATAAAAGGCCGATAAATAAAGTAGTAAGTCCCACGATGGTAATTGTCATAGGGTCAAATTTTCACCAGGAAAATTGTAACCGAATGATAGCCTAGTTGCGCACCAACTAGTCAACCCCGCGAATATCCTACCATGCAATGGAAATATACTGATAGTATGTAAAACGCACATCGAAACAAATAATACCAAAACGCACCCACGCAAAGGCATAACAACATTTATAGGAAACCCAACCTTGTATTATAACTCAGGAAATGAGGAACTAGATTACAACTTTTGATATAAAATCTGTAGGAACACACTCAATGCCAAAAAATAGACTACAACATGACTATTTATAGGAAAATATAGCAATTGACAACCTCAACTACATAGGCAGACTCATGACAACTATCTGACACATGTCCCGCACCAAGCACAACAGTTTTCCAACATGAAAACTGCCTAGAACTGTCTTGAAACTATCCAGAACCTGCCTACACATGCCTAGCACATGACTGTAACTTTCAATCCTTCAGCTCACCACGAGCTAGACCTCATTTTCAGCGTTTCTGCATCGTGCCCACAATTTTCCCATTTTCCGTCTCGTTTCCTTAGTCATGCCGACGTTCCTCAATGCCTCGCCATGTTGCCCGCATGGCCAAAACGTGTGTTGCGCCCACGTTCTATTTGTTGCGTTGTTACACTTAACAACTTTCCAACATTGTATGCATTTTCTGCACCAAAATAAACTGTCATGCCCAATAGTTTGTCATGTCGCGCACATGACACTATCCACAACGTAGCGATGCGTCTACATTGTGCCGCCTTGCCTTAGTACCGCACCAAAGTCTTTCCCACTACCCAACACTTGCTAGTGTTGTGCCATAACGTCATTGCCCACCAACGTACTCCATGTCGGTGCCTTCATTGCCAATGACTCATTTGTGTTGCATGCACCGTGTTTGGTAGCAAAATGCACCAAGTCGGTGTTGTTTGGTCCTTCAATAACTAACAAACCAACCCCACCAAAAGAATCAAACGTCCTTGTCGGATTGATCCCAGCTCGAATCATTAATTTTGCATACACCTATGCCAATGTTACTGCCACAGTCTCCTCAATCTGCCTGCATCCTTATTTTCAGAATGTTGTAATGCATTGCAACGTTTTCGTCGTATATCGTCTCTATAACTAGACTAATCACCAGCCCATTGCTCCCACAACAATCTCATTTGGAAACCCATGATAACCAGTCGCCTCTAGTTATATTTCAACACGGGATATAGGACAGTTTCCAGCATCCTACGTCCCAAGTCAAGTTCATCACTTACCCGATTTTAGACTGCACCTGGTCTATCCGTTGTCCACCAACAATATTGTGTTGACACGCGCCATCTCCTGCTTAAAGCCTTCATCGTCTGATTTCTCCCAAACTAGTGCCGTCAGCTTCTCCTTCTTTGGACAATCCCTTGCTCGGTGAGGACTAGTGCATATAAAACAACCCCAGCTCTTACCCACAGTCGTCGTTGGTTGTGATTTTGAACAGAAACCTTCAACAACATTGGACTCCTCACCTTTGTTCTTCCATCTTTTCAGTCTCTCGTTCATCTTCTCCTTGTCTTTCCTACCTAACTTCTGGTTTGCATCGTTACTGTCCCTCATTAGGTTGTAATTAGTCAGGCTGTCTATTGCTGCCACGACAGTTTGCAGGTCACGTACACCCTGCTACCTCAGTTTAGCTTCCGCCTATGCTTGCAAGCCCGAGGTAAAATTGAATAACTTGTCGTCCCCTGACACGTTCTTCACATCCAGCATCAAGGATAATAATTATTTCACATACTCACGCACCGAGTCTGTGTGCTTAAGTCTCCGCAACAGATCTCGAGCCACCCAACTCGAGTTCATCGGTAGGAACTGTTCTCTCAGTTCCTTCTTCAAATCAGCCCACATCGTTATCGTTGGATGTGTGGTAGGGCGTAAAATACGCCGCTACTTTCACTCGCAAGTATACGAGGTCAAGTTTTAGTATAGATCGGGAGAGTTAGGGTTATCATGTCCACAGGGATTGGTTTTGACTATAATTGAATACCGCGTTTATCATGGCCTAATTTTATCTAGGCGAAGATAAATTGAATAAAATTAATTATACTAATACTAAGTTAATTAATCTAATTAAATTAACTATACTAATATTACTATGAGATGTTTAGGGAAAGTATTGCCTAGGGATTAACTTTTGTTTACAAAAATGTGTTTGGTCTCGTTTTTGTTTACATTAACAGCGTTTGACTTATCCGATAATCTCAGTTCATAAACTCCCTCGCCACCTCTCCCGAGTGTAAAACGAGGGATATAACGCAACTTCGTATCAACGAAGAAGTCCCCCTCAACGTCTTAACGACCCTAGGTTGCGTGAGTCTCACCCCAACGTCATTGATTGCACACAATTCAACTCCCGACCTGGTTATTGGATCATCGTGTTATGTTTACCCTATTGACAATCTCAGTTCTAAAACTCCATCGCCACCTCTCTCAAGTGTAAGACGGGGGAATACATGACTTCGAGTCAAAGAAGAAGTCCCCCTCAACGTCTTAACAACCCTAGGTCATGTGAGTCTTGCCCCAACGTCATCGATTGTCCACAATCCAATTTCTTCCCGGGTTATTGGATCGTGGCGTTTGTCTATTCTAGTCCGAATCTGGAATTTGTCAAACCCCATATTCTCGATATGTAAATCTAAGCATAATAAACAAACAATACGGCAAACACAATCAACATAACGAAGAACAACCGCTAACTAAACACAAACTCAACAAAACAACACTTTTATAAATTACATTAATCCCTAGACAAAAACTCGTTTAGCTCATGGCCATAGCCGATTATACAATGAAAACTAAGCTAAACATGCTCAAACAACAATCCTAAGTTAAGAAATAAAAGAAGGAACAAGAGAAACTTAGCCTAGTCCGAAGATTTATCACTACAAACGTTCTGAGATCGCTCCTCCTTCGTTGCAACGTGATCTTCTCCTTAGGATTTGAATGAGCACTCCCAAAACCTCTCAATCGCTCCTCTTTAAGTCTGTAGAGGTCTCTTAGCCTAATGGAGAGGAGAGGAGGAGAAAACTAGGCTCAAAATATCCTAAAATAATATCTAAACTAGTGTAGAGGTTTTCGCCTAGGTGAAGAAAACTTCGCCTAGGCGAAGTTACCGCAGGAAGGTTGGTTAACTTTCTGCCGGATTTCCGCCTAGGCCGAAAAACTACAGGTTTGCATTTTGTGTTGACTATAACTTTTTCATCCGAACTCTGATTGAGGTGATTCAAATACCTATGGAAAGCTAAGAAAAGTATCTACAACTTCCATGTTTTGAGTGTTTTCAAAATCAGATTGAATCATAGTCCAAAATAGCTTTGAAGTTACAGCACCTGTACCGGCTTTGCACATTTTCGCCCTTTTTCCACCGTTCTTGATCCGATTTGATCGTGTTTGATCCATTTACATACCTTTTCACCTCAAACACCTGATTTAGATAAAAACACATAAAAACATATTAAAACGTACTAAACATACTCGAAAACTAACAATGTTCGGATTGAAAATAGATAAGTAATTTACACTTATCAATGTGCACTGTCTTCCACACGCGTTCGCCACTACAGCTTTGCTTCATCGGCCATGTACATACTTGACATGGATACTTGTTCATCATCGGGAACATGAGCAATCCGAAAATATTGCTCAATGTCCTATAGGAAATTATTTAATTCCTTGGCACTCCGCGTGCCAAAAAATGCCTTCAGGTCTAACACTTTCATTTGTGTTGGCCTGTCCCGCAATGTGCTCTGCCCAGCAATGGACTTCTTCAAAACAACAATTTTTTTCTCAACGTCTTTGAGGTTACCTTTCAAGACAACGGTCAGCACGATCATGTCCTTTGCCATGGACTTGATTCTGGAAGATGTATCGGTGTAGAATTCTTTAAAGGAGGCTCGAAGATTCATGATGTCGACTTTCAGTTCAGCATTCTAGATAGACAGGTTCATCTTACTGCCCGTCGGTGGCATATCGACATAGTATTCTAACCCTTCCAGTCGACTGTTTACACTCGATGCAGGAGCCATCTTGTAGCCCTACTCTGATACTCATTGTTACAGGGTTAAATTTTTACCACAAAAATTATAACCGAGTAATTGTCCAGTTCCGCATCAACTAATCAGCCCCATGAATGTCCTGCCACGCAATGAAAATACACTAATAGTATGTAAAATGCACACCAAAATAGACAGTACCAAAACAACCTACGCAAAAGCACAACAACGTTTACGGGAAACCCAGCCTTGTTTTATAACTTAGAAAATAAGAAACCAGATTACAACTTTCGATATGAAATTCGTAGGAACACACTCACTGCCCAAAAACAGACTACAACATAACTATTTATAGAAAAATATAGCAATTGACAGCCCCAACTGCATAGGTTGACTCTTGACATTTGTCCGACACATGTCCAGCACCCAGCACAGAACTGTCTTGAAACTATCCAGAAATTGGCTCTACATGCCCAGCACATGGTTCTAACTTATAATCCTTCAGATCACCATTAGCTGGACCTCATTTTCAGTGTTTCTGCATCGTGCCCACATTCTACCCATTTTCCGTCTCGTTCCCTTAGTCATGCTAACATTCTCCTATGCCTCGCCATGCCTCCTGCAAGGCTAGAATGTGTCTTGCACCCATGTTCTGTTTGTTGCTTCGTTACACCCAACAACTTCCCAACGTCGTATGCATTATCCGTACCAAAATGCACTACAGTGCCCAATAGTTTGTCATGCTGCGCACATGACACTGTCTACAACATAGCGTTATGCCTACGTTGTGCCGCTTTGCCTTGGTATCGCACCAAGGTTTTTCCCACTACCTAATACTCGCTGGTATTGTGCCACAACGCCACTGCTTACCAACATCCTCCATATTGGTGCATTCATTGCCAATGACTCATTTGTGCTGCATGCACCGTATCCGGTAACAAAGTGCACCAAGTCAGTGTTGTTTGGTTATGATATAATCCTAGAAATCAAGAACACTAATTATGAGAAATCATCAAGTAATCGAAATCCTAAACCCCAATCAAAATCGAAATCCTAAACCCGAATCAAAATCAAATTCCCAATCGAAATTGAAATCGAAATCCTAAACCCCAATTGAAATCAAAATCCTAATCGAAATCAAGATCGAAACACTAAATTGAGGTCAAAATTGAAACCCTAATTAGAAGACCAGATGACACCGCCAGTTCGATTCACCAACTCTAGAGTTCCCTGATCAATGGCTTTAAGAATGCCAGACTTATCGTGAAATGGGGTTTCTCAGTTCACAACCTACCCCCGCCAACGGTCGTCTATTCACCATGATTGGATTCGCAAGAATCCTTCATTAGCTGATGCAACCAAAAGGAGAGCAAATTTCGATTTAGATTTAGGACCAAAAAAATGATGGCCAAGACGAGGAACACAAAGGCGATGAAGCAGATGATGGATGAGGAGGTGGAGGAGGAGAAGGGACGAGGAGGAGGAGGAGACGAGCAGGTACAACCATGAGCCAACACGAAGAACAACGTTGAAGAAGAAGAAGAAAATAAAGAAAAAGAAAAAGAAAAAAAAAAGGCTTACAAGAGTTGATGGCCAGACCTCATTAATAAATTTAAAAATATTAATTGTGTCTTTTTTGGGGGGGATGGGAATAGGTGGAAACAACAAATTTTTTGTTTTTCACTTCTTCAGAAAAAATGGGTATGATTTTTGGCTTTGAGATAGGAATGAGAACGAAAATAAAATTTATCAAACGGTGTTCCCGAACAGAAATCCCAAAAATTTAGGAATGGAATGGAATTTTTGGGGATGGGAACGGTTACTAAACATGGTCTAAGCAACCAATATGAAGAATTGAAAGTTTTGATTGTAAAAAATGGAAAACAAGCAAACAATCCATCAGAGGCTTCAAGTGATGAGTATATGCAGGATTCAACATCGTCCTCTCATCAACGAGTTATTCGGGTAAAACAAATTTTCTCATCCTCTTATAAAATAAAAATAAGTATATGTTTTAAAGTTTTTTAAAATCTTGGAAAGAAAATTAAAATCTAGGAATTTATAAACAAAAAAATTGTTTTATTCTCATAAATTACATACAAAAATATTTATTAGGTTGGAGCTTATGTATTACTCAAGAGTATAGAAAACCTATCCAAATGTGTGGCAAAAAGAAGAATCTATTATATGGATCCATTTAGATAAGTAGGAGGAGAAAATTAGGGCCAAATTAGTGTGAAGTTTACATCCAAGTTCCGGTAAAGTGGGATGAAAATTTAATTAGACCTTATGGACTTTTTAAGACCGTCGGTGATGCGATTTGAGCACCTATTGCTTAACCTTTATCTTTAGTAAATTATTTTTCATTTTTAGTTAATGTATGATTATTGAGTAAGAGTTATTTAGTTATATTCCTATTATTTGTGTGTTTCCTTGATTTTTGTACAGGTGCCTTGGTTGAAGATTGAAATGAGTTGTGTTTATGGCAATCAATAAACAAAATAAGGGTTACATAACATTGTGACAGTGAATGGCACCAGGTGAGCTCTGATTTGCACAAGAAAATAACATATAAACTAATATGTAACTCTTACAACGAAATACTTAGTATAATAATTCTTATATTGATTAATTAAAAATAGTACAGTTTATGAATGGAAGGACAACCAAATGGGGCCTTCATGTTTTTGTTCCCAAATTTCAATTTATGTTCTGAAATCTGAGATGGAAATATATTTATATTTTGTAACAACAATTTTTATTCAGAACAGACACTACCACAGATTTTCTCTCATATTTAAACATTAAAGCCAATAAACAAATTAGAAAATTCACCGACTTTGTTTGTAAAGGTATGACGAAGATTGAAGAGGTTTCGGATCTTTAATGCTATTTTTGGACCTCTCATCCTTGTTTTCTCAACATCGGTGAGTCCAGGTAGATCATTGTCACCCTTTTTAACAATAACCAAGTTCAGCGTTGAAAGATCAAGGCTAACAATACATCCACGAACAGATTTCCTCCTCATCTCTCCATTTCTACGACCATATCCACGGAAACAAGGAGTACTTGTTCAAATAAAGATCAAGTCAAATGTATTTTCGTCAGTAAAAAATAGCTAAAATAATAACACCAATTTTGGTCGAAAACTAATGTGGAATTTTCGGTTTTGTTTCGATTCTATTTCACAATTTGTAGTAATATTTGTTTTTTCAATTGGATAAATTTGGATTATTAGTTTAATACCCAATTGAATATATTCTAATTTTATTTTTTTTTGAGAAAATTTTGCTTTTGAGACACATAAAATTGTTGTATAAATTATTTATTAATATTCTAGGGGATGCATCGTTTGGTCCTATTTAAAGATTTATTGGGACACTTCTTTAGGTCTCAAAAGTCTTTCTAATACACATGCTCTGAAGATTTATTGGGACACATAATGGTGTCCTAATAAATATAAATTAATGCGATAAAAAATAAATGTCCTTTAAATTATTGGAATGGCCTTTTATAGGACACATTTTTCAATTGTCTCAATACATAATGCGTCCGAAAATAATGTGTTAGGAGAAATTTAGGTGTCCTAAAAAGTAATTTTTGTTATAATGACAAGTAACAAACCCAAAATCGAACCGTAAGTCGCCCATTTTTAGAAAATGGTTTTAAAAACAAATCGTTTAATTTTATGAAAAATTAAAACCAAAACCAAAATAAAAAAACCCGTTGATGAGAACCAACAAGCAACATCAAAGGACACATTGCGTGTCCCGGTTGGGCCCATTACTAGGGCAAGATCCAAGAAGATCAAAGAAACGCTTAATGGGCTAATTCAAGACCTTTCGGCTAAATCGAAAATAATAAAGCGCAAATTAGGCCCAAATGACGATCAAGGCCTAATCCATCTCATCAAAGCAAGTGAATGGGCTTAAAGCGTGATCCTGAACCGGCCAAGAATGAGACCCACGAATTTTATTTTATTATTTTAAGTCTTTTAATTATTTTAGGCTGATTTGTAAGCTTGATTGCCAAGTAAATCATTTCCTTTTCCAACTAGAAATGTAAGGCAAATTAGGAAGCTTCCTTATTCTTTATTTAGCAATTAGATTTTAGGGTTTCTTTTTTCCTCCATGTAGACCCACGAATTTCAAAGTGTATTATGGTTTCTTTTCTTATTCTCTTGGCCACCTATTTAAGGGGCTTTGTAGACCTATGAATTTCACATTACTTTGATTAATAAAAATTGTGAGAGTTTTCTCTTTAGTTCTTCAGAGAACTTTTTCTGAACTTATCAAGAGTTTCTTGTGGCGTTCAAACTTATATCTTTGATTCGTGATTCATTATAATCATTGGGTCAAGATCATTATACCGTTGGTTCGCGTTTCGTTCATAAACGTTGGGTCAAGGTAATCTATCTTTCAATTTCTGTATTTTTAGCTCGTTCAAAATCTGATTTAGTTTCGAAATTCACGAAGAAACCCTAAGTTGGTTTCGGGT